>CM050410.1:15281399-16481399 GCA_027580255.1 Therioaphis trifolii | reverse complement strand
AATTAGCTAATGTACAATCTTTTCCGGTGTTCAACGTTTTAAGAAGTGTTTATGTCAAACTAAATGCTTAACAAATAAATGTAAATGCAAACCCGGGGGAATACTTTTTAATTCTAAATATCATCCGAACTCAAATTATTGTTCTAATAAATAATTGTATTTCATTTTTAAATTTTAATTATGTAAATGGTAAAACTGTTCAAATATATAATTTAGAGATTCATAATAATAATAATAAATTACTATTATTTTTTTTTTTTTTTTGAATTAATATAATTTAGGTTTTTAGGTTGGGAGGTGTGGTGGAGCACCATAATTGGATGCCATAAGACCACACTGGTCTGATGATGGCCGTTATAAGTTTACGATTATAGTTATACGATTAATTTATCCACAGCACACTGGATTATGTATAAATTGATTGGATACTACATATTTAAGGTGGATAATGTATACACTATACTGTTCATATGGATGAGGTTCACATTACCCGGGTTATGTGTACACTAACCGTTTTTATACTTTACCCGTAACATATAAATATATATATATATATATATATATATATTCGCATGACGATGAATGAGAATGAAATGCAGATAAGAAGCAATAATTTGGGTGTTTTATTAAAAAAAAAAAAAAAAATACCCTATTATCATTGATCTTGATCAAAGCCATAATTTATTACGATTTATCTTGCAAAATATATTAATTTTATTATTTTACACATCAGTATTTGACTTTATGAAATTAAATATCTAATTACATTTTATATCATATATTTATTCGTAATTAATAAATTATTGCTCACACAACTGGCACACCATGTAGCGTTCATAAATTACATGATTCAAATTAAATACAGTCAGTAATAAATAACACTGTGTAAATTCAAACTTAGGTATAAATATGGGTTTTATACATTGCTCACAATTTTTATGAAAAAAGTATAGAAAGTAGATACTATTCAATAAGACCATACGAATTTCATTAAAATGACCAATTTTATTTACATATCTCTTTTGTTAATCATTCATATAATATCAAACGCTCATGCACAAGGATCACCAGGAGACGGTAACAGTGGCGGCGCCAGGAATTTTTCCCAGGGCGGGCCAAAGGGAGGCCAACATATAATAGGGCAGGCACAGTTGTTTGGACGTATGGTTGTATGGTAGTTGAAAAAACGTGGGGGGGTTGACAGGGGCCGGAGTGTCCTTTTTTGGAATTCCAAAAGCCAAGGTATACTAGGTTCCTAACCTAACCTTTGACTCTATATATACTATATAAGTATATTAACTATACATATATAAGTACAGTAACCTTTATAATAAAAACTGTTAATTTAATCTCTTAAGATCTTTGACCTCCCCCTTTGAAAAATGGTGGTTGAGTCAAAGTCTCAGTGACCAGGAGTTTTGGTGAATGAGTTAGGTTAGTTATTTATCCTTTAAAAGAAAATTAAAATTAAATACATAAAACTACAATCAATTATATTTTCTTTCTTTATAATCGTTTATTGTTCGTTTAGACATTTTGATAACTAATATTTTATGAATAACAAGAATAAAAATAAATAGGAGAGTATGGGACTAACCTAAAATTGTGCGACGACAACAATAAAGGTCACTATAAATTATAATAGATACTGTTCGGTGTTCACTAGTCAGTAGTCTCTAGCTCAGCGGTCCTCACTAGGATTGTAGAATGAGCCAAATGTAATTTTTGAATATATATGTGTGTGTATATATATATATATATATATATATATATATATATATATATATATATATATATATATATATATATATATATATATATATGTATAGATTAGATTTAAACAAGTGTTAGCTGCCATTCGTATTATTTCGAAGTTATAATTTATATTATATAGTAGGTGGGCGCCCACACCCCCTCTTTAATTATGTTACGGATACAGTTCATGATTATTATTATTCATATTGTAAAAGGAAAAATTGTTATTTAAAGAATACAGTCCATTGTTATTATTAATTATTTAAAAATTCGGCTTTATTATTTCGTATTGACGTGTGCGCCAACAGTTGTAAAACAGTCATTTAAAAATTCTTCAAATGTGTATTTAACTGTAAATAATATGAATTAGAAGAACGATTATTTAAATTAAAATTATTCAGAATTAAAACACTTACAGAAGTGGACCAGATGAAAAATAGAACGTTTTTCTTATTTATTTATTTTATTATTTAGAAATATGCAATTTACGCCCGTTGACATTATAACCATACGTATTAGAATTGAAGATTTTACATATTTTTATAAACGATATTTAATTGACGATAGACGATCGAGGAGGGCGCATGTAAATTCCACCGATCCAGCCTTTTTTGACTTTACTTTTATGTAAACTCCACCGGTACTTTTTTTCTATACCTGAAAAATAAATGTGAATTCCACCAGTACTTTTTTTTCCACCGTTATCTCATTGTAAATTCCACTGATCCAATTTTATATTTGATAAATTAGATTTTAATTAAATTATTTTATGTTTAATAGAAGTAATAACCATTAAGCATTACCCAGAAGAAACCATAAGGCGGTGGTTCCAATTATCTTTCAAAAATGTTTTTTTTTTGTAATTTATTATTATTAAATTATTAGATTATTATTGTTAAACTATTTAAATTATTAACTTCCAAAATGTATTAATTATTATTATTTTTTTTTTATTAAAATTTTGATATGTCGTGATGAGATGCAGCTTTGAGGAATTCCATCATGGTGATATTTTTAGATTTGAAAGATGAAATTATGTTATTTAAATATTGATGACGTTTTTTTGATGTTGAATTTTTTAAATGATTAGGTTCGTTAATACTGATTAATTTAATATAGGTGTAAGATTGAATATCAAGTAGAGTGGTTAAAAATGGTATATATTTGTGTTTTTTGAAAATATTTCGCTTAATGAGCATGAAACGACTCGCATGCATTTGTAGTTAAATTTAATTCAGCACTACATTGAGCCCATAGTTAGGAATATTGCTTCTTCTGATATGTAAGTTTCTAAAATATAATCTGCAAATTGTGAAACGTTTAAGTTTTCAGGTTGAATAGACATTAACTCATACGGAAAAAAATTAGAAACATCATCAGATTCTAAAAATACTAATCCAATACTAATACTTCGGTGTTTGTTTTATAATCATTCGATAAACCAAATCTTTGTATTGCTCTCCACCAACTTTGAGTAAGATGAAATCGACAACCCATCAACCTTGAATTGGGCCACATTAATTCGCAGGCGTTGTGTATTGCTTTTTCGAAATCAAATACGATATTTTGTGGTTGAAAAATCAAACCATATTATTTCGTTAATAATTTTAAAGCATTCTAAGTAAGAAGGCGTTTTTTTATCTTTGAATACGAAAAAACATAAAGGGATATAATGGCCATCAAAATATCCATGTATAGTAAAAAGCTGCAATAAATATTCAACGCAATATGTAAATTTTCCATCCATGTAAATTACTTCTGCTTTACACAAAGTAAATTTGTTTTACAGGAAAATATAATGACACCTTTTTCTATATTATTATATTGCACAAAATTTTTGTCTCTACTAGTCTTACAATTTTTTTTATTTACAATTAAAAAATTATGAACGTCAAACGAACTTTTAGGTATTATTGGCATTGTCGTTCTTCTAGCATTGTACAGTTTCTTTTTGCATAAGTAATATCCCTAACCTGAATCACCTACATTTTGTCCATCCAATGCATTTTCATTTATTGCAAGTTTAATAATTTTACATGGAAATTCACATTAATATTCAGTTCCCTTTTTTTTTCTCCGGTACTCAGTAATTGACGTTGAAGAATATTTTCGGTTAGGTTACATGTGAGTTACATGGAGTTTACATGTAATAAATCCGATCCTAAAATCGACTACCAGTAAATCAGTAGAATTTACAATCGCCCATCGTGAAAATATGATTTTTCGGACAGATTCTAAAGTATTAATGAGAACATTTATAGAGGCATTTATTAATTTTCAAAGTGATATATTTTGAAATAATTGTATCTTGTTGAGGTTAAACAATTATGCATTTATCCATACTAAAATATCATACTATAGGACTCGTTTAGTTAAAAATTAATGAACTCACAGTTAAATATTAATGTGGAGTAAAATTAAACTTATTGGTTTAGTTTTTTTTATCAATTATATTAAAATATTTTCTGAGTAGATAGTCATTTTTTCAATATGATCCAGGATCTGTTGTTCCATCTATGAATCTTTTTACAACACATTTACAACTATTTTTACTAAATTCATCAGCTTTTTTTCTTACGCTTGGGACAATTTTTGAAATTACGTAACGTTAAATAAATGGCCTATATTTTTAAACCAAAAAGACACAAGTTTTTTGATCCTCTCAAATTTTAAAACTATGTAACAATCAAATTAGACAGGAGTAGAATGTTTTGTACAACTCATTGTTGTAAATAATATGTTAAAACTAACAATAGTTATAAGCTCGTCAGCTCGTGTGCAATATATTTTTTAAACCAACATTATATTTTGATACATTTTAAATTACAATTTAGGAATTTATTTGTTCAGGTACATTGATTCATCAAATATAATACTGAAATTTTTGTAAACAATAGATACAGCACGTAGCAAAAATAAATTATATGATTCAACTTTAATACGTAATAACTTTAATCACTAGGTAATAAATAATACGATGTAAATTTAAACAAATGTATGTTTTATTCAAAATTCAAACCAGTTTTTTTATGAAATATTAATAAATAAATAGCTGAAATTTCATTTTGATTTATATTATGATAAACATTGTACATGCGGATAGTCTAATATTGAAATTTATTTATCTAGAATAAAATGAATTGAATGATTAGACAAAAAAAAATTTCTTGATTATTTAAATAAGGATATTTGAATCAAATTTTATAAAAAAAAAACTTGATAACAAATAGACTAAGGACATTAAAATAATATCCTTGGTATATTTTTACACTTAATCACGTTCAAGAAGTGGAGAATACTCCATAGAGTGAAATATGTCTTTATTTTTTCTTTTACTTCATCGTATACCTTTGGTTCATAACATTGCTTTTGCTTGTATTACGACAATAGTTTGCATAGTATTCAATTAAAATAAACTGGTTCCAGTTCTTGGCGCATCGTCGTGTGATATATACGGAAAACTTCAAACCCTATGTGGAATACCAGATACACCGATCGAAAGCTTTCCAAAGGAATGCACAGCATATTTATACATGGGCTTAGAGGTATCTGAAAATAACACATTGACCGATATAAGAGAAAAAGAATATAGTATAAAAGGTAACTATAATAAAATGAAATTACAAAAATAATCCGGTGCTCATAAAACAAGGCTAAAAAACATTAATCACATATTTTGAAAATTACCCCGTGAAAAACGATTATAAAGTACTCTTTGTATTCCAACGGAATACACACCATACCTTTACTGCTTCCTAGTAGTGAGAAAATAACACATTGCTAGTTTTAAGATTTACGGTGATGACATAAAAGGTTACAATAATTGTAGTGAAGTTCATAAATAATCGTATATGAAAAATAAATTGACATATTCCTAATATAGTAATATACTTTAATTCTCACCAGTCGTACTCCATTACATTAAACGTATTGTATTATGCAGGATATTTAGACAAGCTTTTGCAAACTAATGTTAATGTGCTCGTCTACTATAGTCACAAGAATCAGAAAGAATGGTGCGCAGCCATTCAATGCAATGATACTGATAGACAAACTAAAGAAATGAATAATTTAAAGAGTTTTTTAGATGGACATAAAGGGATTAAAGGTGTTATTTTATCAAGATTTTATGAGGCAGATGTAAGTATACACAGTCATTGAAAAGTGGCAATAAATATAACGATTTTGATGTATTTTCGAACAAATAATTATTTTATAAATAATTTTTGTGATAAATTAAAGAACATCTATCGAAAAAACAAAATACGATCGATTTCATAATGCCATATTTTTATGGCAAAGAGTTATTGAATACAAATTTTCAGATGTCAGAAGACATCACATATATATGGTAACTGTATTCTTTAAATTATATTAAATTATTTGCGTAGGATTTAACATTTTCATGTCCTGACTATACTCAAAATTTGAAATCATACATCGATTTGATGCACAAAACTTTTCCGAGCCTGGCGATTGGTATTAATGTATTTGCAATAAAACAGAAAAATAACTACCAAGATCCAAAATTACCATGTAAGAAATTATTGTGAAAATTGTATGACAACATTATTATTCTGAAATGTTATACGTATTAAGATGAAAAAACCTAGAGAAATCATGAATTAGAAACTAAATCATGAATTTACATTTTAAAATTACCATCAATTTGGTCACTTCACTTGTCTTTTTCAATTCATTTATTACACAGAAAGTTTTTCTCGGTTCATACGATATTAGGATAACTAATACCAAACTTTAATCCTAGACGTCCAATTTTTTGCCGATTTGTTAAAATCATTACACTAGTTTCGATTTTCGTCATTTCTAGATATGCGTGCTGTAAATCAGATAAATCATTAACTTAAAAAAAAAAAAAACATTTCTATGCAGTCTTCGTGACTTGCTGTATTTCCTTGGGCATGCTTTGCTCTCGACTCATAATATAAGGATTAGATTTTTAGATGTAAAAAAATCATCCAGTCTGTACTAACGTGTATTTTAAACAGATAATTCTTGAATAATTAATTCAACCCTTTCACAAAGATTGAGTTTCATGACTCATACTAAAAAATTTTAATTTTAATACTTATTATTTCACGGCAATTTACTTCCTGTAATATACTTATATGGTAGTCTATCAATATTTTAAAATCAGTCATTTCATTATAAATTAATTTTACTTCCTTGTTCTGTTAGGGTTGGACTACAAAACTCTAGACCCTTCAGTTGACTTTTACGTGATCAACCCAAATGGGATAAATATATGTACTAAAGAGTTCACAAAGACCGGCGCTTATCCATTGAATGGGAATTATAATAATACTGTGGTAAAGACCAGTTATTTTTTTACAAAATGCATGAATGGATAAATGTTCATTTTATACTTTGTTTTTGTTTTAAGGATAAGACAATAAAATTCCTGGAGGAAACGGGTGTCCCTAAAACTAAAATGCATATGAAATTTTTTAACTCCCCTGATGGAATCAATGTAAACTTTTGTCATTTACTTCCTACGTACGTAAGTATACAAATATGAATACATAGTGGTGATGGAATATATAATTTAAAATATATTTAATATATTTAATATATTGGAATATATAGTGTTTATCTTTGGTTATCGTCGGAATCGACCTAGATAATGGTGATGGATCTATTTAATACTGAAGCAATATTTTATAATTTTTTATGTAAAAGTTTGTGCAACACTTTCAAATATCCAATTAAATACCATTTACACATTTTATTATTTTATTTTAATTTTGGTAGGTATTTGTTACCAAAACCATAAAAACTTTTGATCACTATGCGCTGCAGAAATTTTCTTTGCATCAAATCGGTTCCACAATTTATTTTTCTGTAATCCATAATTCATTAATGAAATGCGATTCAAATACATTTCTTACAAAAATGTTTCCCAATGAATATTGTAAGTGAGAATTCGACATAAAAACTGTTGATCGGTGTAACTTAAATTAATCGAATTCAGAAAACTACTGATGGGTAAAATTTAATTTTTAAGAATCAAACATATTATGATTAACATTTTTCTAAAACAAGATTTTTCCAACGTTCTATAATCAACTTTAGAGTGATCAACGTTTTTAAAATAATTCTCGAGGCTGTCAAATATATTCTTTATGTATAGTAACCGTTTTAATGATTCTAGCAACAATTGTTTAGAAGTTTATCCTAGATTACTAAAATTTCATTGATTAATTGTGACGATTTGACCGATCATTCGAATAGATTGATGACTGGGATCGCATGTATATTATTCTCGAATATTTTAAATGAATAAATACACCAAGATTAAGAATAAAATATGTATATTATTGATTCGATTTACAAACATGTAGCGTAGGCTTTATGCCTTTTCAATTAATCACGATAATTTATGAAATGGGTAAATTACTTAAGCAGAAGAGGGTTGAGAGGGTGATGCAGACTTCCAATGTACGGTCTGAACAGCGGCGACACGTAGCTCCAGTATTGATGAAGGTAGAGAAAAATTGAAAGTAGGCGATAAGTGTTGACTGTAGATGTAACACGAAGAAATTGCACGATGGTTGGACATCGAATAATTCAGTCCACGAAAGGCGACAACACGTCAATGACCAAGCACGACGATTTACATTATAGTATGTACAGATATAATACGTCTATGTACGCAGATTGGTACCTGCAGTGTAAGACTGGTGGTCAATTATCATGAAATATGCGGTGCTAACGGACGCTTATCTGTATTATGTTGCTGGATATGGCTGGTCGAGTCGGCGATTGTTCATATGAGATATTGCTGTTCATTTATGTTGAGATGTTGCAAGATGGAAGTGATTATATTTGCTATTGTTGACTTGATAGTAGTGTAGACATTTGTTATAAAAAAGGAAGAGTTAATTTTGAATAGTGATTGGAAGAAAAAAATTAAGAAATACGGATTTTAAATGAATGAGTATAAGAGGCGACATCTATATAAGATTTCGGAACCGGTGGAAAAGGCGAACAGCGACGGCACGCGCGTCGCGGCGTGACGTATGACGTGGGCCGGAGTCGGCACATCGAGCAACATAAACCTATCTCACCACATAATATATCGTTGACTATTTCTTATTTTATCAATTTTATTCAATGTTTGAATCTTACACAATTAACATTTTAGCCTGAGAAAGGTTCACTTATTACAAAAAACTGCAATTAACACTTCACATCACTTCATCAATCTACAACTCATTCTGGACATCATATTTTTCTCGTCGCTACCTCTGCATCTACATTTTTCAAATAAATCATAAATATGTAAACGCTAAAAAAAAAAAATTGTGAAATAATCACGCTTTTCTGTTAATTTTAATGACTAAAATTCAATAGGAGCTCATTCATCCCTTCTTATTCTCAGGCTACACTAAAGGAAAATAAAAGATAAGTTCATAAGCCTCGTCGTTTTGTGAAGATAAGGAACACAGTGTGTTCAACAGAGACGTCCACTGCTCATTGCATGAATGTAAAATTGAGCATCATAGGGGGACTTGTGTATTTATAAACGAGATACACAACAAAAACCAGTTAGTTAGTACATACATACATACTTACATACATACATATATACATACATACATACATACATATATATATATATATACATAATCTATAAAGCATAAATACTACATTCATAATTTAAGTAGATAATTTAAAATTTAGATAATAACTAATTTTTGGGCCCCATTAGAAAATTTGACCCGGGCCCCAAAATTCCTAAGTTGGGCTCTGGATATGCACGTGAATCTCAAATACCTACTAGAATTTAAAAAAAAAATGCATAATTATTTTTCATTTGTTTTTACAATTTGTACTCCCATGACATTTACTATTACATAATTTTTCAGCCCCACGGCAGGCACAACGTTTATTATTACAACCAGTCTTGCAATGGAAACGCTGGTATAGGCCCAGTGTCCACCTCATCTGTAGCCGATAAAGTTTTATTGATTTACCCAATTAGTACCACAATTAGTTTAACGGTCACTTTATCACTGCTCGTTGGACATTATTTTAAAATAAAATCAACATTTCCCAAATCATACGGTTATTAACGTTATTCGCTAGAAAATAACGATAATTCCCACATTCATAGGTAAATAACGTAAATAACCGGCGTATAACGTTAATTTCCGATATAACATCATTTACCGTAACATATATATATATTATATATATTATGATTAATTGATTTATAATTATATAATATTAAGATTTAAAAACATATAACATATAAAATTTTCAAATGGCATTTAATATTTAATTTACAGTACTGTAAAAACATAGATGAAGCAAAATCTTCCATGTGTGCAGATACATTACAGACATTAACAGAAAAAGTAATACTTTACATACGATTTTGCAGTTTATAATTTTTTTCCATAAACATTATCTTGTGCTATTTTTAGGGGGCATATGCGAAAAAAAACTGTGCTGGATTTATAGTGAACAACATTGATATGGATGATATTTCTTGTACTTGTCAATGTGGTGAACCCTATCCGGGATTCCGTGCACTTTTAAACGGTTACAATGGAGCACCTCCACCACCACCTTGTGCTTTATTTGATAGAACCTAAGTATCGGCATACAAAAATCGATATTTTAATTTAACGAAATTTGACTGTATGGATTTAATAAATTTTAAATTTAAATCATTCTGAACTTATATTCTTACATTCTCTGTATCACCTGTATGCAATATTGGGCGCTGTTCCGATGGCCGGCCTCTGCGTGTTACCAATTATCCAACGACCCAGCAGGGTCGCGCTAAGTATAAAAAAAACGCCTTAAAATGAACGCATCGGCAATCACAACGCGCGATAACTGCCGGGTATAATTACAGGAAGCATCGGAAATCACGAAAAAAAATAGTTGACAATGCATATCTAATTTCTTGTAGAATAATTTAGTTTGACAATGCACCAATCTTATTGGAAATGTTCCGTAGAAGGGAATGCTGCACTTTTTAATCCGATTTGAACATTATAAATGGAGTTATAGCCAAATATATTATGAATTTTTATGGTAAAAAAGAAAATGTTATTCGTTAATATTCCCTGCGGCCCGCATGAAGTTCTCCGACCACTGAGGAGATACACACCCGCGCGTGCTTTGTCATTTTCACTCGGCTGCGCGACGCGCTGCGAACGCGCTACAGCGCTTGCAGCGGCGGTGTTTCCAGTTAATACGTAACGGCTCGCGGTGCGATTATAACGCGATAATATCATAATAATATTATGTGCTATGTATTGTATATTCGATATTGTTCTTTCTCGCGTCAACCGCTGTCTGTTATGCACGTCCAGCGTTATACGTCTTATTGACTTCCGTAGGCCACTGTATTATAACCTGATATTATTATATTTAATAATAATTCTTACAACAACAACAACAACAACAACAATAATAATAATAATAATAACATAAAAAAAATTTGTGATATCCCAACAAAAACACTACGCCAAACTCCGTGTAAAAAAACGCTCAGTATAAAAAAAAACACCTCAAAAAGTTGTGATATCATTTTATAGTTATGTATTTAAACTATATAGGAATAGATATATTATTATAATTTATGTTAAAATTCACTGCTTATAAATTGAACTTAGCTGGTGACATTATTTAAAACTCATGAGAATTCATTTCGTATTGAGTATACCTACATGTTATCTTTGAAAATGAGTAACACTAATTAAGTGTTATATAAATTAATTGTTATAAATTACTAATTAAGTGTTAATATTTTAAAGTCACCAGCCAAGTTCAATTTATAAGCAGTGAATTTTAACATAAATTATAATAATATATCTATTCCTATATAGTTTAAATACATAACTATAAAATGATATCACAACTTTTTGAGGTGGTTTTTTTTATACTGAGCGTTTTTTTACACGGAGTTTGGCGTAGTGTTTTTGTTGGGATAGATTGTTTACGATGAACGGTGACCATTATCGTTGCCGGACGATGAATTGAAAAGTCAATTAAGTTAGAAATGAAAATTCTTCAATACCCATACACGTAATTTAATATTTTTAGTAAATAACATGCAGCCACACGAAATTCAAAGGTGCGTGTATTGGTATTTAAATTTCATTTATTGCAAAAATGATTACATTTGTTTTGGTCATATTTTTTTTACTAACATTTATAAAAGAAAAAAAAATGTTTTTTTTAAATTAACATTTAGAATAAATTATTATCTATACTTGGCGCACGTTAAGATCATGACTGGGTGGCTGACCGTTTAGTGTCCGTTTCGTGCTACTGATTTTTCATTGGTTCCCCAAACATCTGTTCACAGTTATACAGCGCCGTTCCAAATGTGAACCGCATACACCGTGCTGTGGTAATTTTCCCGTTTATAACTGTTTTAAACAGTGTACACTGTACGCGTACATGTTTAAATATTCTTAGAATTATTTTTAATGTTTGTAGTAATGTCATTCAAAATAAAATTACAATTAACGTTTATTACATTTAAAATAAATACTTTGATATTAATTTTTATATACAATTTATTTATAAAAATTGTGAAATTAGTTAATAATCATTAAATGCACTTTATATCCCAATAACGAAACCGATAAATATCTTACCTCATATAATTTTGGTACGTACAGTTTTACTTTAGTTGGATACTGTCACTCAGTGTATATTGTGCTTAAACATTTATTTTTTGTTAAACAGTGCTTAACCAAACATTTATTTATATCAAAAATATAATGTTTATAATTTTTTTTTTATGAATTCAATTTTAAATGTATTTAAAGGTAATGAAATACTTTACAATTCACATTACCCAATATGCATCGGACAATGTGTACAATGCCCGGGCATTGTATACATTGCCCGAATTTTCCACTTTGCCCGTAACAAATATATATATATATATATAAGTGTACATTATGAATACATTTTATAACTCAAGATCCACCAAACGATTTCGATAAAAATTTCAAGGCATATTAATATTGATATGTAAATAGTTTCTTTGAAGTTTGTTTGCTGTGCAATAAGTGGTTCCGGAGTTATGGTCTCATTAGTGCATACCTGGTAACATGACTAAAAACAACAACAAATTGTATGAAAAATTTTTAAAAAAAACTGAGAGTGTCATGGGTGACCCTCGGAAGATATGAAAACGGTAGGTATATGTGAGCTTAGGAATATAGATTTACTATGTAGAATTTGAAGTAAATATTCTTAATTTAAAAGACATCCTTTCATAATATTTGTAGGTTAGGTTTAAAATGTTTGAAGAATTAAATTTGTTTAAATTTTATTTTCCGGACACAAAGCGATATTCAATTCAATTATATATTTTGAATAATATAAAAGTAACAGTTGACTGAAATCATAAATAGGAATGGAAATAATTTATGTTCTCAGTTAAAGCAAAAATGAAAATGTATCAAATAACATTTATTCGAAAAAAGATATATATATTTATATAAACTATGAACATGTAGAAACATGTCAAACGAGCGTTACGCGAAAAAGGTAACGCTCGAAAATTTTACTGCCCAAACGGAAAGGACTGAATGCCGTATAAGATGTTTTCACATCAAAAATCTATAGCTCAAAAACCGCTGCTCCAATCGCAAAATTACCTCTCTCGTACCTCTACGTGGTGTTTTTTGTTTTTGAAAATCCTACGTCATTTAAAATGTATTTGAGAAATGAAAATTTTCGGTCCATCCTAATGGAAAAATTCATACTAACACATACATACTGTAACGTCCCCTCCTTAAAAGTCACGCTTTTGAGTTTACTTTTATGGACTTTGTTTAATTTTACGAGATCTCGGGGTCTCGACCTCGGTATGTGATACTTATAAATGCTACAGAGTAGGGCTACCTCATATAAAAGTACAAAGACGGCATATGCGATTAGTTGATATATTAACATAAATACGATACTGATATGATGAATATTGAGTAGGTGAGCACTGTGGGTTTTGCTTGAGTATGATGTTGGTTGACGTCTGATGGCTGGTCTTCCTATCCCGATTGATGGTCTTCGGTTCACACCTCGGCTCCCGCCGATGGCTCGTCTTTCTCTCTCACTGCCACTATCATCTGATTGACTGTTACTTTTCCAATGTAATATATACAAACCGAAAACCCCCGGTCAGCATTCATTCATGACCTCATTGCCGTGCCGCACACTCAACATATTAGCAATTATGGACTAAGTACGATGTTTTGTAAATAACTATCGTTACATGCACCCCATGTCCGTTTAAATCAGGACCCCAGATCTGGGAAAATAAGGTAACGCTAACCGTGTTGGTGGTGGTGGTATAGTTATTGGCATATTTGAAGTCAATTGTCCTCTTGAAGAAAATATCGGTGCTCCAACCGCCTCCGACTGCTACTTCTTCTAATGGACTGGGTTGTTGAAAAAACTATTTGCTTCAGTGCCGAATACTTGTTTTATTTTTTAATGGCTAACTGAAGCTTCACTCGTAAATTGACTCGTATTGACAATAGGGATGGGCATGAAATCCGAATATCTGAATTATCCGGATATCCAAACCCGAATTTGAATCAAATTCATATCCGGACTATCCGAATTATCCGGATATATGGATTTGCTTTTTATGTAAATCATTATTATTTTAAAACAATGGTAGTTAATGAATGGTATTTCTTATCTACACTGAAAAAAACATCATTGATAATATTGACAAGATTGTCTTGTTTAATAGAAGTAAGATCCATTAAGCATTACCCAGAAGAAACCTCGAGGAGGTGGTTCCAATTGTCTTTCAAAAATGTTTTTTTTTTTTTTAATTCATTATTTTAAATTATTATTAAAACTGGTCACACAGGGCCTGTTGTTAAAGTTCCCAAGTCGGAAATGACATTTTTATCTACAATATTTTCAACACTTTTTTTGTGCAGTTATATCAATTTCTAAGCCAATATTTAATTCTTTGTTTCCAGATTCTAGTGTTGTTGTTGACGAGGAATCAGTAACAACCAATTTTAGTCTTTTAATATTAAAGACATCAAACATTCTTTTAGCCATTATTGAATTAATTACAATTTATAATTTAAAATTAATTGATTAATTCACACACATACACAATACACATAAATTATATTAAATTATGTTGTTTATTGGTTCAACACTTGTCACTTACGGAAAACCACGCGTAAATATTAAAAACAAACAACATAAACAAAATAAAGATGATCGTCGTACACACCAAAAACGTTATCAACACTTTTTTATAGTCAGTAGTCACTATAATGCGGTGGCGGCCTGCAGCCTGCGTATTTATAACTTTACAGGTATCGCAAACAAAATCTAGAATATTCGCGATTATCAATATACCTACAAAATACGGTTTTTCCAACAACGATGAGCCGTAAATATCCCAACAAAATAAAATAAAAATTATAAATATCAAATATTGCTCTTTTAAACGGTTACAATGGAGCACCTCCACCACCACCTTGTGCTTTATTTGATAGAACGTTGTAGTCATACAAAAATCTATGTTTGAATATTATTATATTTTACTGTATGGATTTAATATATTTTAAATATAAATCATTCTGAACTTAAAATAACACTAATTTTTCCCATTTCGAAACTATCACATTGAGTTATCTGAGGTGTTTACGATGTTTTGATAGTAACGGTTGATATCTCACAGATATTTTATTTTATAAATTTACGTCAAACGGCTTTTTACATAGGAATAATAATTAAGATATCTAACAATAATCCAGCGCAGAGCTATGCGGATGCGGTACGGCCGGGCTAGACCCTCAAGTATCTAGGCGTCACCATGGAGAAAAAGGGAACGTGGTTCGGCACGCACTAGTCGCGGGCACCACACCGGTGGATCTCCTGGCCGATGAACGCTGCAAAGCGTTCCAGGCCAAAAGGAGGGCGTCAAGGTCAGCAGCAGCTCTAGCAAACGACGGTACCCTCACGCCCGGTCCTCGTGTCGGGGGTCTCACACCCGGTCGCTGGTGGAGTGGGCTCGTAGATATCGGCGCACGGACGCCCCGGACGGAAGCGGTCGGGAGTGGACGAGGACGCTGGTGCCCCGGGTCTGCTTATATATAAACTGAAGAATCACTTAATGGTGTTTCCAGGTGGCAGGTGTATCACCAAAACAGGTGTATTTCGTATCAAACTTAGATACGAATATGGGTTTTATACATTGTTCATCATTTTTATCAAAAACGTATAGAAAGAAGATAATATTCAATAATATCACAAAAAATTCATTGAAATGACCAATTTTATTTACATATCTCTTTTAATACTCATTCATATAATATCAATTGCACATGCACAGGGATCAACAGAAGACGGTAATTTCAATTTCAGATAATATTGACACCTGAAATGCTTACATATTTAGAATATCTGTTGTTAAGGAGTCATTCAAAAATTCTTGAAAGGTATATTTAATTTTAAACAATACAAGTATACAATATGACTAAAGGCATTAAAATTAATTCACAATTAAAACACTTACAGAAGTGGATCGAACTAAAAATATAACGTTTTTCTGATATATTTATTTTTCTATTTAGATATATACACTATAATGTACCCTTTGGCATTATACTATTATATGTGTTAAATGAAACATTTTCTACAAAGTAACAATAACAAGCTTGTATTGATATTTTACCAGGTCGGAAGCCGCCACACGGCGCTCCGTACCACAGTGAAAAATTTATGAACTTACAGTTAAATGTTAATATGAAGTAATATTAATATTATTGTAGGAGTTTTTTTATGAATTACATTAAAATTTTTTCGGAGTAAAGAATTATTTTTTCCAGAGGATCTAAGATATGTTGTTCTATCAGTAAATATTGTTTACAAAAACAATACATTTGCATTGTCATATTTTTAATCAAATATTAAAATTAACATTTAGAAATTTAGAATAAATAATTATTGCTATTAATATTTTAGACCCCTCCTAGATAAAAATCTAGATATGCCCTTTCTTCTTTAAAATGAAGTGACATCACGTTGTCACACTTCCTTTTTGGCATTTTCACGTGTACATTATCCATGGTTATGCCACATATTCTTACTACAGTAAGTAACAACTGCTAAAATCGATCACGAGATGATAGTTACAAATTTAAAAAATTAATTTACCATCGATGTACAAATACTGTAATCGTTAAGGGATTTATCAATAGTTTATATATAAACTAAAATGCTTGAATGAGAATGATCGGCAGATTAGAAGCAATTCCGGGGACTTTTTTATTCACAATTGAATTCCCTTAGTATAATTTTTCATGAAAAACCATAAAACATTACGATTTATCGAGCATAACATACTAATTTTATTATTTACACATCATTATTTGACTTTATGAAATTAGGTATCTAATTACATTAGATAACATACATTTATTCTTAATGAATAAAATTATTGTTTACACAAGTGGCACAGCATGTAGCGTTCTGATATTCTATGATTCAAATAAAATACAATCGGTAATAAATAACACTGTGTAAATTTAAACTTAAGTATAAATATGGGTTTTATACATTGTTCATCATTTTTATCAAAAACGTATAGAAAGTAGATACTTTTCAATAAGATCATAAAAAATTCATTAAAATGACCAATTTTATTTACATATCTCTTTTAACAATCATTCATATAATATCAAACACTCATGCACAAGGATCACCAGGAGACGATAATTTCAGTTTTAGATAATATTGAAACATAAAATGCTTACATATTTTGAAGTTCAGTCGTAAACCATTCATTAAAAATCCTTCAATGGTGTATTTAATTTAAAATAATATATAATACGATTATTTGTATTAAAATTATTCAGAATTAAAACACTTACAGAAGTGGACCTGATTAAATAGATTACGTTTCTCTTATTTATTTTTTTTTTTATTTAGAAATCTACAATACATACCCGTTGACATTATAATCATTTTTGTTAGAATTCAAGATGGTACTTTTGATAAACAATAATAAATTGGAAAAAAACGGTCTTCTTTTTGACAAACAGTATTGGACTAGCGTATTTCGTGTCACTCTCTTCGATGATATCTGCATTTTCATTTCTTCTACCATGTGTAACCATAGAGTAATATTGAGAGGGTCTAGTCTATACCGTACGTGTTCAGAAAGTGAAGCAGGCCAGTTATCACAAGTACTCACTTGCCGTTACTATTGGCCTCGAAGTGGCGCTCAAATTCTAACCTCAGATTTATATTTTGTACGTTTTTTGTTTTATACATATTACCATCAAGTGTAAACAACAACAACGTTTTTGTGTATTGTCAACTGTCATTCCGCATTCGACTCTTAAGTCAATCTCAGAGTTTTCTATATTCTAATAGTGCTAGTTACTATTCAATTTACTGTTTTATGTCTTTCTGATTATGTACATTTTAAAAATTGTTTTCATTTAAAATATTACAATGCCCAGCTGTAATTTGTGTGGTAGAACCCAAAACGCTAAGAGAAAAGAAAACAAAATTACTTTTCACAGGTGAGTGAGATTTATTAGTATTTTTTAATGGATTGACATATTATCTTTGTACCTTGGATACAATTGTATTGTTGTGCTTTCTTATTAAGTATAAGCATCTAACAAATCATACTTGGTATAATCTTTCAGAAATCTCTTTCTTTCATGAGCATCTGAATTTATTCCATTATTATTATTTTTTTCTTAATACATTATGAATGATTTTGCTTACATAGGTATCCAAAATGTCCAGATATCCGTGAAAAGTGGATCGAATTCAGTAGACGCTCATCATAGCATGAAAAAAAGAGATTTCTGAAAGATTATACCAAGTATGATTTGTTAGATGCTTATACTTAATAAGAAAGCACAACAATACAATTGTATCCAAGGTACAAAGATAATATGTCAATCCATTAAAAAATACTAATAAATCTCACTCACCTGTGAAAAGTAATTTTGTTTTCTTTACTCTTAGCGTTTTGGGTTCTACCACACAAATTACAGCTGGGCATTGTAATATTTTAAATGAAAACAATTTTTAAAATGTACATAATCAGAAAGACATAAAACAGTAAATTGAATAGTAACTAGCACTATTAGAATATAGAAAACTCCGAGATTGACTTAAGAGTCGAATGCGGAATGACAGTTGACGAAACACAAAAACGTTGTTGTTGTTTACACTGATGGTAAAATGTATAAAACAAAAAACGTACAAAATATAAATCTGAGGTTAGAATTTGAGCGCTACCTCGCGGCCAATAGTAACGGCAAGTGAGTACTTGTGATAACTGGCCTGCTTCACTTTCTGAACACGTACGGTATAGACTAGACCCTCTCTATATTACTCTATGATCATTTCCAATCCCACGAACTATCCATTGTATAATTTCACGATCGTCCATTTCTGTTCGATTGCACTTGGCTAATTTTTCATAAAAATACGAGTATTCTATCATATTTTGACCTGGTTTCCGATGGAAATTTTGAGCTTCTAACTTAATACGTAATAATATGTGGTTCGTTGGTCTTAGGAAAATTTCCTTTTAACAACGGTACCCACTGTAACCAAGTTCGCTCTTCTCTTAGTAAACTAATTATTATTATTAATATTATATTAATATAATTATTATAATATATAAATATAATATATTAATACACAAGAAATTAAATAAAAACAGTATTTTATTTGTGTTTACAACAGATAAATACACGGATAAATTATGTGATTCAATTAAAATAAAAAATAACACATATCGCTATTTAATAAATAATACCATGTAAACTTAACCTAGGTAGAAAATTACGTTTAATTCAATGTTCATATCAGTTTTTATGAAATATTAATTTTAGTCCATTAAACAATAGTAGATGATATTCAACCACATGATGACAAATAATTCATGTAAAAAGTCTCATTGACCATGTTCTTTAATATTGTATTATCGGAATTTTTGTATCTAGAAAAACATGTTTTGTATGATTTGAAAAAAAAAATATTCTACCTACCTTCTTTAAATGAATAAATTTGAATATTATTTTATAAAAAAAAAACCTGTTAACCAATAGACTAAAAATAATAAAATAAAATGCATGGTACATTTTAACATATAATAACGTGCAAGGAGTGGATAATAGTCCATAGAGTAATATATGTCTAACTTCTTTCTTTTTGTTCATCGCTTACTTTGGTTCATAATATATCCCATGCTTTTTTTTACGACCTATCCACTAGATAGTATTCAATTCATATAAACTACTTTCAGTTCTTGGTGCATCATCGTGTGATGTGTACGGTAAACAACATACAGATTGTGGAACACCAGATGCGCCGATCAAAAGCTTTCCAAAGGAATGTACCGCATACTTGTACTCAGGCGTTGAGATATCTGAAAATAACACATTGACCGTATTGAGAGAAAATGATTATAGTATAAAAGGTAATTATAATAAGATCAATTACTAAAATTATCAGGTGCTCATAAAACAAAGGTTAGGAAACATTATTCCCATATTTAAATTGTTACCCAATGAAAAACGATTATAAATTACTCATCACGTTCCAATGGAATGCACACCACACCTTATCTTCTGCCAAGTAGTGATAAAATAAGACATTGACAGATTTCAGATTTGACGATAATGGTAACAATATTTACAATTTATGAAAGGCAGGAAAGGCAAAAAAGGCATAAAATGTATAAAAAGCATAGAAGATAACTATACTTAGAGTGAAGTGTATGAATAATCGTGTATAAAAAAAAAAATTGAAATCTTACTAATATACATTATATGTCTCCTGTTGCATTCAATAACAAATGAAAGATTGTATTTCGCAGGATATATAGACGAGCTTTTGAAAACTAAGGTAAACGTGTTAGTATACTATAGTCACCGGAATCAGAAAGGATGGTGTGCAGCCATTCAATGTAATGATACTGCTAGACAAACTACAGAAATGGATAATTTAAAGTCTTATTTAGATAAACATCATGGGATTAAAGGTGTAATTTTGTCAGATCTTTATGCAGTTGATGTAAGTATATATTATAATTTTTTAGACTGTAAAATAAAGAATTACAACGCATAGCATGTTATTATTTAATTAAATACTAAACTAAATTTTTTCATACATATCGAGCATGATTATTTGGAACAAATTAATTTTGAATTTGACAAATAGTGATTTAAACATCAAAAGATTCATAATAATTTATGAACTGTTTTAAAATAACACCATAATACTTTAGGAGCTTCTTTCTGTTGTACATTTTCTTTGGGTACAAAACAGAAACAATCAGTCATTTAAATGAGTCAATAATATAACATTTCTGACGTAATTTCGAATAAATAATTATTTGACAAATAATTTCAGTAATAAATTTCAGAATTCCTATAGATACATACAAAATACAATCAAATTCATAATGCCATATTTTTACGCAAACTGGTTATTCAATTCAAATTTTTAGAAGTCGGAAAACAATCACATGTATTTATGCTAACTGTATACTTTAAATTATATTATATTATTTGATCAGAAAATGGGATTTGAATGTCCTGACTATTCTCAAAATTTGAAACCATACATCGATTTGATACATAAAACTTTCCCGGACCTGGCGATTGGTGTTAGTATCTTTGCAATACGTCAAGAAGAAAACTATCAAGATCCAAAATTACCATGTAAGAAATCATAACAAAAATTGTATGACAACATTATTATTCTGAAATGTTATCAGATATTTAAACAAAAAAATCAAGAGAACTAATGAGTTAGAAACTAAATCATAAATTTACATTTAAAATTACCATCAATTTGAGCACATTACTTGTCTTTTTCGTGTGCTTTATTCATTTACTTCATAGAAAGTTTATCCTGGTACATATAAGGGTATCTTATACCAAACTTTCATCCTAGACGACCAATTTTTTGTCGAGTTTGTTAAAATTATTCCACTGATTACGATTTTCATCATTTCTGATCTGCATGCAGTAAATCAAATAAATCATCACCATTTGAAAAAAATAATTTCTATTCGACGTTCGTGATTTGCTGTATGTTTTTAGACATGTTTCGCGGTGTTCTTGACTCATAACTTAGGGATTCGATTTTTGGATATAAAAAAATCATCAGATCTATAGTAACTGTAATACGTGTCTTTTAAACTGATATATCTTGAAAAACTTATTGAACCCTTTCACAAAGATACAGTTTCATTGCTGTTATTAAGAAAATTTAATTTAAATACTTGTTAGTAACGGCAATTTACATCCTGAAATGTACATATAGTCTGTCAATATTTAAAAATCGGTAATGTCATTATAAAATAATTTTACATCCTTGTCCCGTTAGGGTTGGACTTCAAAATTCTAGACCCTTCGGTTGACTTTTACGTGATCAACACAAATGAGATAAATGTATGTACTGATGAGTTCACAAAGACCGGCGTTTATCCATTAACTGGGGATAATAATAATACTGTGGTAAAGACTAGTTATTTTTTAACAAAATGCATGAATGCAAAAATGTTCATTTTTGGCCTTGTTTTTTTAGGATAAGATAAGAACACCCCTGGAGAGAACGGGTGTTTCTAAAACTAAAATGTACATCAAATTTTTTAACTACGGTGATGCAAAGAACGAAGATTATTGTACTGCAGTGCCTTCGACTGTAAGTATAAAAAGCTGAATAAATAATGGTTAGTGGTGATGGAAGTTTATCCATGATAATCGTCGGAATCGAACTATATAATGGTGATGGATCTACTTAATATTGAAGGAATAATTAATATTTTTTTTTTCTTGTAAAAGATTGTGCAACACATTTAACTATCCAATTTAATACCATCTACACATTTTATTTCAATTTTAGTAAGTTTTTTTACACAAAACCTTAAAAAGTTTTGATCTCTATGCGCTACAGTCATTTTCTTTTGGCGAAAATCGTTTCAGCAATTTTTTTCTTTCTATAACCCATAATTCTTCGTAATATGCGATTTAAAAACATTTTTTACGAAAATGTTTACCGGTGAATATTTTAAGGGGTAGTTTGACATAACAACATTTAATCGGTGTAACTTAAATTAATCGAATACATAAAACTACTAGTTGAAAACAATTGTTTGGCACTTAATCAATATTGTAATTAAGAATCACAAGTATGGAATGGACACATTACATTTTCAGATTTAATTTTTATGAATTAAACACTTTAGTTATTAACAGTTTTTTTAAACAAGATTTTTCCAACGTTCTATGGTCAAATTTAAAGTGATCAAAGTTTTCAAATAATTCTCGAGGCTATAAAATACATATATTCTTGATGTATAGTACCCATTTTAATGATTCTAGCAACAATAGCTTTGAAGTTAATCCTAGATAGCTAAAATTTCTTTGATTAAAATATCGATTACTATTTCACATTTTATCAATTACATTCAATTTTTGATTCATCTTTCCAAAATATAGCGGTTGGATAAAATTTTCTCTTTTCACTTCATCTTCGACTCTATCTTATTCGGTTCGGCCAACCTAGCCTGCAAGTTAAATTTAACTCGGTCAGACACATCTTCTTCACATAATCTAGCTATTTTCATAAGTATGTTCAGTGATTTCCACTACTTGTTTTTTCAGATTTCTTCTTCCCCTTATATATCCCCTATATTCAACAGAGAAGTTCCGTGCTAGTCGCATAAATTTAAAAATTGGCATCATAGGGGGACTTGTGTATTTATCCACGAGGTACACAATAAAAACCAGTTAGTTTGTACAAATATATACAATACTATATACTAAGATTTATTGATTTATAATATAACGATTTAAATACATATAAAATATAAAATTCTCAAATGTCATTGTATATTTAATTCACAGTACTGTAAAAACGTAGATAAAGCAAAATCTTCCATTTGTGCAGATACATTACAGACATTAACAGAAAAAGTGAGACTTTACATACGATTTTGAAATTTTAAATTTTTTGACATGTACATTATCTTGTGCTATTTTTAGGGAGCGTATGCGAAAAAACACTGTGCTGGATTTATAGTGAACAACATTGACTTTGATGACACCTCGTGTACCTGTCAATGCGGTGAGCCCTATCCGGGATTTCGTGCACTTTTAAACGGTTACAACGGAGCACCTCCACCAGCACCTTGTGCTTTATTTGATAGAGCCTAAGCGTCGGAATACAAAATTGATATTTTAATTTAATGAAATTTAACTGTATGAATTTAATAAATTTTAAATATAAATCATTCTGGACTTAAAATAATTCTACTTTTTCCAATTTCGAAACTATCACATTGAATTATCTGAGGTGTTTACGATGTATCGATTATAACGGTTGATATCTCAAATATATTTGACAATAAACCAATGCAGTGCTGAGTAAAAAAAGAAGCGAGCGACAGTAGTGTTTATTGCACAAGTCAGCCAATTTCTATTGAACCTGTGCAGTTTTACTAAAAAAGGGTTGATATCTATGTTGCCCGAACTAATGATTCGATTTATTTGAACTTTACATAGATTAATAAGTTCACAATGTTAATGTTCCTTTTTAAATTTCAAATTAATCGGAGCACTAAATTCCGACAAATGTATATAAATATTAGCCTGGAAGTTGCTCGTAACGATTTTTTTTCAACATATTAGTCTTTTTATAACCCATTTGCAATACCCAGCTCTGCTCCGATGGCCGGCCTCTGCGTGTTACCAATTATTTCATTTATTTTATTGAAATATTCGGGCAATACTCTTTGTAAGATACAATATGTGATTACAACAGGATAATAGTATACACAAGAAAAGTTATTTAACCTAGAAAATATCCAAGAAAATTAATCAAAGGTGAAAGAAGGGTCAACATTGGCGTTAAACATTAGACGCTGAAGAGGTTCATTGGCTTAATAATTTGTAGTGGCAAGAGGTGAGAAAAAAGGAGTATGGGATCTAGAAATACACTGAGGAACTTTAAAGGAAATATGTTAGAGTAAGGCAGGAGAATCAATAGTAGTATGTAGGAGACCTTTTAAAAATCGAATTCCAGCAGTGTGTCTTCGGTCAGCTAGAGAGGAGAGGCCAAGAATTGAAGAAGCAGAAGAATTGTCATGGTAGGCGCAAGGGATTTGAAAAGAGAAACTAATGAACTTGAGGAATTTTCGTTATGTTAGGTTAGGTTAGGTTAGTTATTAAAAGACGTGAGCGCTGCCTTCAGGTCTTCATTGGAAATTGATGTAAGAGCTGTGTACTGTTAGTACAAACAGACTGGACTTTAGAAGGTTTGATTAGTGTGTCTAGTTTTGGCGGCATGTTGAGTAACGGAGAGAAAACAAATGCTAGTCAGTAGTGTAGACTAGCGTCTTCTGAAAAGATGACGAAAAGAGTAAGTGAAATGAAAGTGGCACGGAACTATGACAAGTGGGCACCAGTGTTATAATCTCTTAGAAAAACAGCTGATTTGGCGTCGAGTTATCAAAGTTGATAATAAGTTGACCAGAACAATAAAACTTGAGATACGTACCAAGTATCACAGATGAAGTTGGAGTAGAAAATCGTTTGAAGCTTCGACACCAGTAAATAATACGAGTATTTGAAAATTTGATTCGTAAATGAGCACAAGCTTTGCATTAACAAAACTGAGTAAATTTAGTAAAAAACAGACGAGTACTATTTGAGTTCGGACGGAACAAAACAGGAGTACATGTATGTAGGCTATTATCACAAACTTTTATACGAGTATGTTGTCAAAATTATAGATTGTTTACGATGGACGGTGACCATTATCATTGCTGGACGATGAATTGAAAATATTGTTTTGTTAGAAATTAAGATTCATCAATACTCATACACATAATTCAATATTTTTAATAAATAACATGCAGCCACACGGAGTGCAAAGGTGCATTCATTGGTATATATTAAATTTAACATCCACAATAAATTATTCGTACAATATAATACATTTCAGACCCCTGCCAGAAAAACAATCTAGATATGCCCTTTTTTATTCGTAATGAAGTTTCATCACGTTGTCACACTACCTTCGCGGCATTTTCACTAAAGTGAACAAAAACTGTCAAAATCGATCACGAGATAATAGTTAAAAATTAAAAAAAATTAATTTATTATCGATGTGTAAATATTATAATCGATGAAGGATTTATGAATGGTTTAGATATAAACATTGATACAATGGTTGTAAAATGTAGTACTTTATTGCGTGAATGAGAATCAAAGGCAGATTATGAGCAATGCCGGTGGTTTTTTATTCACAAAGGAATTCCCTTATTATCATTGATCATGATAATAGCCATAATGTATTACGATTTATCAAGCATTACATACGAATTTTATTATTTACACATCGTCATTTGACTTTATGAAATAAAATATCTAATTACCTTTGATAACATACATTTATTCGTAATTAATAAAATTATAATTTACACAAATGACTCAGCATGTAACGTCCATAAATTATATGATTCAAATTAAATACAATCAGTCATAAATAGCACTGTGTATATTCAAACTTAGACATAATTATGGGTTTTACACATTGTACATCATTTTCATCTAAAACGTATAGAAAGAAGATAATATTCAATACGATCTTTAAAATGCATTAAAATGGCCAGTTTTATTTACCTATATCTTTTAATACTCAATCATATTATATCGATTGCTCATGCACACGGATCACACGGAGACGGTAAATTCAATTTCAGATAATATTGAAACATAAAATGTTTACATATTTTCAATATCAGTTGTAAGCCATTTATTAAAAACTTCTTCAATAGTGTATTTAATTTTAAATAATATAAAATACCATTAATTATAAATAATATATTATATATAATCAATGATAATACGATTATTTGTATTAAAATTAATTCAGAACTAAAACACATACTGCAGTAGTGGACCAGATAAAAAAGATAACGTTTTTCTTATTTCTTTATTTTTTTATTTAGAAATATGCAATATATACCCGTCGATATTACAATCATACATAATAAAATTTAAGATGGTACATTTCAAAAACAATAATTAATTGACGATAGACGATTGTGTATAGACATTTCGAATGAATTTTCGCTTCAACATGAATCTTTGGGGCTGATTTTAAAGTACAAATTAGAAAAGTTATAAAGACATTTAGTAATTTTCAAAGTTAATTATTTTGTAATAATTGTAGCTTTATTGAGGTTAAACTATTTTGTTTTTCTCCATAGTAAAATACCATACTTAGGGACTCGTTTAGTTAAAAATTGATGAACTTACAGTTAAATATTGATGTGAAATAATATCAATATTATTGGTTGAGTATTTTTATCAATAACATGAAATTTTTTTCCGAGTAAATAATAATTTGTTCCATAGGATCCAAGATCAGCTTGTGTGCAATTAAATTTTTACATAAACATTCTATTTTGGGACATTTCAAATTAATTTTTACGACTTTATTTGTTTAGGTACATTTATTTATTACATACTGTACTATAATTTTAAACAGCAAATTATTGGACTTTATACTTCATTTGCGTAAACAATAGATACAGAGCATTGCAACGATAAATTATATGATTCAACATAAATACATAGGTAATATATTTAATTGCTAGGTAACAAATAATACGATGTAAATTTAAACATAGTTATGTTTAATTCAATATTCATATCAGTCTTTGATGAAATAATATTAAATAAATTGCTGAATTTCATTTCGATTTATATTATGATAAACTTGGTACTTGAGGAGAGTCAAATATCGACATTTTCGAATCCAGAAAAACGTGAATTGAATGATTTGACAAAAAAAAATATTAGTGTTTATTTAAATATAGAATTTTTAATTTAATTTTATACAAAAAAAAACCTGATGACAAAATAAATAGACTCAAGACATTAAAATAATATAAATGGTATATTTTTACACTTAATCTGTACTCAGAACCGTTATAAAAAATACCTGCTTGATTATTTCTTCATCATTCAACACACTCATTACGCAATAATCACGTGCAAAGAGTGGAAGAATACGTCATACAGAGAATTATGTATGACTTTTTTCTTTTTGTTCGTCGTATAACTTTGGTTCATAACTTGGCCTTTTCTTGTTTTACGACTACTCCATTGAATAGTAATAAATTTAAATAAACTGATTCCAGTTCTTGGCGCATCGTCGTGTGATATATACGGTATACTCCAAAACGAATGTGGAACACCAGATACGCCGATCGAAAGCCTTCCAAAAGAATGTACAGCATATTTATACTTGGGCATAGAGGTATCTGAAAATAACACATTGACCGGATTGAGAGAAACAAAACATAGTATAAAAGGTTACTATAATAAGATTAAATTGCTAATATAATCTGGTTCTCAGAAAACAAAAGTTAGGAAACATCATTCTCATACTTTAAAAGATACCCGATGAAAAACTATTATACCTTAATTACACGTTGCATACCTACAGAATACACATCATACCTTTACTTCTACCAAGTAGTGAAAAAATAACACATTGACTGTTTTAAGATCTGACCATGACGACTTGAAAGTAACTATAATTGGAGTGAAATTCAAGAATAATCATGTATAAAACAAAAAATTGAAATCATACTAATATACATTAAATTGTCATCTGTTGTACTCCATTATACATTACGTATTGTATTCTGCAGGATATTTAGACAAGCTTTTGCAAACTAATGTTAAAGTGCTCGTCTACTATAGTCACCCGAATCTGAAAGAATGGTGTGCAGCTATTCAATGTAATGATACTGCCAGTCAAACTACAGAAATGAATAATTTGAAGTGTTATTTAAAGAAACATCCAGGAATTAAATGTGTATTTTAGCAAAGCTTTATAAGCCAGAAGTAAGTATACAGAGTCATTGAAAAGTTTAAAAAAATATGACATTTTTGACATTTTCAAACAAATGATTACAATAAAAATGTAATACTTTTTGTAAAAAATTAACGAATTCTCGAGGAAGACCAAATACGATCGATTTCATAATGCCATATTTTTACGTCTACAAGTTATTATCTTCTGTGGTTACTGTGTACTAACATTATTTATATACTTATAATGATATTACATTATTTTCGTAGGACATGACAGTTGCATGTCCTGACTATACTCAAAATTTTAAATCATACATAGATTTGATGCATGAAACTTTTCCAGACCTGGCGATTGGTATTAATATCATTGCAATACGTCAAAAAGAAAACTACCAAGATCCAAAATTACCATGTAAGAAATTATCACAACAATTGTATGGCAACATTATTATTCTTAAATGTTTTCTGATATTTAGATGAAAAAATCAAGAGAAATCATGAATTGGAAATTAAATCATATACAAACATTTTAAATTTCCATCAATTTGAGCACTTCACCTTTCTTTTTCAAATGCGTTATTCATTCGTTGCATAGAAAGTTTTTCTCAGAACACAATGGGGTAACTTATACCTTACCTAAACCCTAGACGTCAATTTTTTGGTCAATTTATTAAAAGAATTCCACTTGTTCCGATTTTCATTATTTCTAGATTTGCATGAGGTAAATCAAATAAATCATTGTGCTTAAAAAAAAAAAATCATTTCTCTTCGTTCTACGTGACTTGCTGTATTTTCTTCGGCACGCATTGCTGTGTTCTCGAATCGTTTCCTAAGAATAATACATATCTATATAAACACAAATCTTCAATTCTTAATTCACGGTATTTCGTGTCTTTTAAACTGATACTTCTCAAATAATTTATCTGGTCGTTTCAAAAAGATTCAGTTTCATAATTGATTTTAATAATTTTAATTTAAATACTTGTTAACAGCAATTTACTTCCGACATTTTCTTTGAGTTATTATTATTCAATAAATAAATTAAGCCTGGTGTTATTTCTTACAATTCTTCTTTAGATGGGATACCCAAGTTTAACGCATGTCAAGGTAAATAACCCCCGATGAAAGATTGATGATGGTGACGAGGTTTACTGGAGGACAATTATGAGATCGTAGAGATAATGTAATAAAAGAAGCATTTGATTCGTTGATTTTGAATTCCTTATTTGTAAACTATTATAATATAGTATATTCAATGGATTTTTCGGTTAAAACTATCTGTCAGACTGTCTTGGGATGAAAGACAAACTGGTTTCAAAGAAGATTTTATATTAGATAGTAGGTTGTAATATGTATTATCTTCCGGATAGTGACAAATTCGCCTTCTAGACGTGACCCTACGTTTCTCAGTGATAGGTTGTCTTATTGAGCACGAGGATTGAATGATTGGCTATTGCTTAAAATACCATAAGTTGTCTTATTTGAGGATTCAAACGCAGCTTCTTGTATATCAGTTTACAGTCGATAATGTTTTTTTTTTTTGAGACTTTGTCATCAAATTAATTCCAGTTCGTAACACCTGGATTTATAGTAAAAATATTTGTTTTCAATAGAAATGTGGAACACCTTTATGTTGTTGAACTGTTGACGTGTAATGTGATGCCGGATCATTTAGATTAGTACCTTCGGTGAATTTTGGAAATGAAGGAATCAACTATGTCTGGTTATCAATTAACATTAAATGACCTGTAAGTTAGTGATCTAGTCACTTTTACTTTGAGATGATCGAGTAAAATAAAATGCTGACGCAATAGCCTCTGGTATGGGTAAGGCCACTCCAGGATTAATGTTTGGTATTGAAATCTTATTTGCACAGTTATTCACGCATTATGGCACACCTGCCAGAAAAGGCAAAACAACGTCCTTTGAGGCAGACAATGTATGAAATATTAAACCGATTATCATGGTGGAGAAAAATAGCAAAATACACATGTTCACCGTATCTTAATTGAAGTGAAGGTCATTCAATATCAATTTATCAATCAAATGAATTCAATCTATCAGTATTTAAAATTCGGTCATGTCTATATAAAATAATTTTACTTTACGTTAGGGTTGGACTTCAAAATTCTAGACCCTTCAGTTGACTTTTACGTTTTCAATTTACTGGAATTCAATTCATGTACAGATGAGTTCACAAAGACCGGAATTTATCCATTGACTGGGAATTATAATAATACTGTGGTAACGACTAGTTATTTTTTAACGAAATGTGAGTATGGAAAAATGTTCATTTTTGATTGTGTTTATTTTTTAAGGATAAGTTAAGAAAATTCCTAGAAGAAACGGGGGTTTCGAAAACTAAAGTGCACTTTCAATTTTCAAACTACGGTGAAGGAAAACACAGTGACCTTTGTCTTTCAATGCCTTCTTCAGTGAGTATAAAAAGCTGAAGATATAGTTTATGTAGAAGTTTGTCCTTAGTTATCAGCTAAATCGAACTAGATAATGATGATGGATTCTATTTAATATTAATGAAATAGTTAATAATTTTTTTTTTTGTAAATTATTGTGCAGCGCTTAAATCTTTCCAATTGAATACCATCTACAAATTTTATTGTCTTGATTTTAATTTGGATAGGTTTTTCATATTTGACAAACTTCACTCAATTTTTGATAAATCTATCCAAAATATGGTAGGTGAATAAAATTGTCTTTTTTCGATTCATCCTCATCCTTATCTCATTGGGGTCGGCAATTCTAGCCCCCAGGTCTATTTAACTCGGTGACACACATCCTCTTCGCGTAAACCAGCTACTTCCATAAGTTTCTTCAGTGTTAATAATGTGTGATGAAATTGTACCCTCCAGTTACACTCGGCGGCCACATCAACATTTCATATCTATAACAATCGTTCTTTACTTAATTTTGCTATCTTTTAGTTGCTACCCATTACTCTCATCACCAGCCTTACTAATGTCGTGTACAAGTAATATTTTAGTCCGAGTAAGGTTCAGTAATCACAAAAAACTGCAATAAACACTTCACACTACTTCATCAATCCACACTTAATTTAAGAATAATATTTTTCACGAGACCATCACTTTTCTTTTCACATAAATATTTGTTATTTGAACACACAAAAAAAAAAAATTTTGAAATTATTCACGCCTTTTTGTAAATTTTAATGACTTAAATGCAATATGAGCTTATTCCTTCCTTCTTATCCCCACGTAACACTAAAAGAAAATAACAGATATTTTATGACAATCATTTGTTTCCAACAACTTAGTGAAAAAAATTGAAAACAGGAGAACACTGAGGCACTGAAGTGGGCAAATGAACGAATATATGATGAAAAATACGAAATAGTTCATAAGTCTCGTCATAATGTGAAGATAAGGAACAGTTGTTCAGTGTGTTCAATGGAGCCGTCCTCCTTTAACTTTATTCCAGAAATCAATTCACTGTATGTTCGGAACCATTAATAGATATTTTAGAAGTTTTAGCCACAAAAAAATCTGTCCGTGAAATAGCTAATGTACAATCTTTTTCCGGCGGTCAACGTTTTAAGATGTGTTTATGTAAAACTAAATGCTTAACAAATAAATGTAAATGCAAACCCGGGGGAATACTTTGTAATTCTAAATATCATCAGTAGTATTAAATAGCGGGTTCTGGCACCCCCGCGCCCCGCTCCCCGCCCGCCGCCGCCGCCGCCGCCGCCGCTGCCGCCGCCGCTAATCGGCCGCCGAATACGTTAATCGCCAACGTTGACGAGCTATTTCAACCCCCCACTCCTGATGATCCGCCGCCGTATTCGATTATCGTCAACGTTGACGATGTGATTTATCCCAGCCTCATCTGCTCTAATCTTTGATGCTCTCCTCTAAGCCTTAATAGTCAACGTTGAAGAGATGATTTTTTCCCCTCCTCAAACCGTATACTATATATGAGTGGTTGTGATTGTTTATGAATGTGTTTGTGTGTGTGTTTGTGTTGTATGTGTGTGTGTGTGTGTGTGTGTGTGTGCCTCACAAATGACTTGACTTATCCTACCATCTTAACCTGGACCAGCCTTAATCGCTAATGCTGAGATGATGATTTATACCTCCTCTCCTCCTGAAACTGATTAATATGTGTGTTATAAGACCACCGCAACCTAACCCCGCCAGACCTGTCTTCCTCATTATCATAATCATAAACGTTGCTATACGAACAAATGCAGATCAGTGCCTGAGACCCCCAGCTTCCGGACTATTATAAGATAAGGTCATTAGAATCTTACCCACCTCCCCTCCTCATAAGGTTATCATAATCATAAACGTTGCTATACGAACAAATGCAGATCAGTGCCTGAGACACCCAGCTTCCGGACTATTATAAGATAAGGTCATTAGAATCTTACCCACCTCCCCTCCTCATAAGGTTATCATAATCATAAACGTTGCTATACGAACAAATGCAGATCAGTGCCTGAGATCCCCAGCTTCCGGACTATTATAAGATAAGGTCATTAGAATCTTACCCACCTCCCCTCCTCATAAGGTCTATAGTATGTGTGTGTTATAGGACCACCGCAACCTACCACCACCACCCTACCTGACTTGTCATACTCTTTATCAATCAACGTTGCTATATGATCAAACGAAGAGCACCATCTCAGAAACACCCAGCTTTCGGTCTACTAAAAAGTTATATGTATCTAATCCCCTCCGGTATTATCTCGCACCGTATGGTCTCATATCCTCAGGACTCTCCTAGTCATATACCTCTCCCCCGCTCTACCCGAGTGTCTAATGGGCTAACGACGACCGACACTATGACTCATTTGTATTGAACACCGTTCACGCGCCGCCGCCGCCGTGTATCATCTTTAGCTATACCATTGCCGGATTTGAATGCGATTACATCATAACAATAAAGCGATTAACGCGTGATAGCTATTCGTATACGATTAGAAAGTAATATAACAATTAGCCCTCGCGCTAATTGTCAACGTTGCTATATGATCAATCGCAGATCACCGCCTTCGAACCCTAGCCTCCAGAGTACTTTAAGGTAATTAGAATCTAAACATTAAAAAAGATATTTACCCACTCCAAATATTTTCTCGAAATTGTTGCGAAGTCCACACTAGTTTAACACTAATAGTCTAAGCTGATGCTGGTGAGATGTTTTACCCCCTCTTTCTCTGCTCTAATATCTGATGCTCCACTCTACGCCTTAATCGTCGACTCATTGACTGTCTATAATCGGGTTATCATAGGACCGATCAGCAAATACTATCATGGACGGTCCATGCTTAATTATTGTGTTGTCACTTGCCGACAGACTAATGTTATCACTACATGTGTATAATATAAATTATATTGTTACTTAACATTAAAAATAGATATTTAGCAACTCCTAATATTTTTCGAAAGTGTTGCAAGGTATTCGGTAGTCCGACGTTAATAGTATAAGCTATTAGCTTAATTATGACCTGACAGGGGGGGCCCGACTTAGGTTAAATGATTATTTGTGCGAAAAGTGCCACCCCGCCTGACTTGTCTGCCTCATTAGCATAGTCATCAACGTTGGTATACGATCAATCGAAGATCACCGCCACAGAATACCAGCTTCCGGAGTACTATAAAGTAACGTTATTAGAATCTAACCCCCCTCTTCCTCTGGTATGAACTCGTACCATATGGTCTCATTTCCTCTGGCCTCTGCCCGTATCTATGCGTCATGTACCTCTCCCCAACCTGTCCGATGAATGTTATCATTGACTATCCATAATCGTGTTATCACAAGACCGACTGGCGAACGCTATCATTGACGGTCTATGTTAAATCATTGTATTGTCACTCGCCGACCCACGAATGTTATCACTAATTGTGTATAATATAAATTGTATTGTCACTAAACATTTACATAGATATTTAACAACCTGCAGTATTTTTTCGAAAGTGGTGTAAAATTTACAGTAGTTTAACGCTAATAGTCCAAGCCAACGTTTACGAGATGTTTTATCCCCACCTCCTCTGCTTTAAAATTTGATAATTTCCTCTAAGCCTTACACGACAACTCATTGATAGTCTATAATCGTGTTATCAGTAGGCCACCATCGAATACTATCATTGACGGCCTATGTTATATTATTGTGTTGTCCATCTCCGACCGGCGAACGCTATCATTAACGGTCTATGCTAAATCATTGTGTGTTGTCACTCGCCTACCGAGGAATGTTATAATTAAACGTATATAATATAAATTATACTGCGATTAAACATTAAAATATATATATATATATATATATATATATATATATATATATATAACATTAAAAATAGATATTTAGCAACTCCCAATATTTTTTCGAAAGTGTTGTAAAGTCTTCAGTAGTCCAACGTTAATTGTCTAACCTATTAGCTTAATTATTCGATGACCCGGCGTGAGTTAATTACTTTATATGATGTCATACACATATACACAAAAAAATATCAAAAAATTAAATATACGCGGTGATATTTGCACTAAACAGTTGATATATATATAAAATTTATATGATATAGTTTCATCCTCCGCTCGTCAATAATATTTAAACCCGACTCCCCCTCCCACCCCCGCCCCTCTAGCCGGCGATTGGGATCAATGACGGTCTATGCTAAATTATTGTGTTATCATACGCCGGCTGGCAAATGTTATAATTAAATGTGTACAATATAAATTTTATTGTCATTAAACATTAAAATAGATATTTAGGGAGTCCCAATATTTTTTCGAAAGTGTTGTAAAGTCTTCAGTTGTCCAACGTTAATAGTTGAAGCTATTATCATAATTATGAACCGACCAGACTTAAGTTAATTGATTATTTGTGATATACATATATGTGTATAGTTTGAATAATAAATTATTGACATTATTAAGTAATAAAATGTGATATTTAAGAGAGTTTTACACTTTTCCGTTATACTTTTTTATGAATAGCCTATAGTATTATACCTGCAACAATGACAAACAAATTAGTAATCATTATTATATACCTGCAAACCCAACTATTCCTATTACTGCTCTTCGTCAAGGTCGTCCGAATGTTCGCTTAAAACCACCGAGTTTATAGCATATTGTTGACGATAGTGATGACCCCTCCCCGCCTGACATGTCTTCCTCATAATCATAGTCGTCAACGGAGTGATTAGCTGTATAATCTATCAAAGATCGGCACCTTAGAATCTCCGCTCTCATGGGTGACATTCTATCGGTACTAATGAACACGCGGCTTAAAACCAAACCCTCCGCATTTTTAGTCGATGATACAATGAGGCTGAGCAAGATAACGTGTCGCGGTGAGAACAAACTCGCTTTTCAATCTATCTCGGATGGCAATAAAGTGTTATTGAGTCGAGAAAATTTAATCGCTCTACAACATATGGGATGGAGAACTTTTAATAGCGTTGTACTGAATACGAACGTTATCAGACCTGTGGTACTGAGACAGCTGGAGCAGATCGTATTCTATCTCAAATCCAATTTTACACAGAACAACACTACTGAAGACATGATCTCCGTCATCGGAGATGTTTCAAATGAATCGCTCGCGTCACAGATACCTAAAGAGGAGGAGGAGGAGCGTTTCGTGAGTCAGTTAAAGTTATATTCGGTCAGAGAGATTATAGAAAAAAAAATGGATGTCGGCTATACATAACAGGCCCATTAAGGTAATTAAAAACGTTTCTATATGATTTATACATGTCTATAAATTTATAATAGCATATTATAATTTATGTTTTAACTAGATGGAACCGTTATCACCATCATTATCATCAGAAAATCTCGTGGACAAGGTATATCAATACACTCGACGAGAATATGATATATAGCTTTGAATATTTAAATAAATTTATATAATGTATTATGTATCTAGTCATGTGTGTAATAAATAAACATACGTAATATAAATATGAATTTTGTGTTTATTAAAAAGAATTTACAAGTTAATTTTCTGACTTCATCGCTAAACGGGGTACATCACAACTTGATCGTGTAATATTAAACGATTTGCGGTGGTTTTGTCCGGTATGGCTTGACCGGTCTCGAATTCTATCCGCAGGTCCACAGCGTTAGATTTGACATTATGTTAAAGCCATGACAATTAAGAGTATCATGTAAAAACATTTAAAAATAATAACGATAGTTATTTAGCGGCAATTACTTTAGAAAATAAAATAATGAAATTCGATAAATCTATATATATATATATATACATTGGATTTGCAACGTTGGACAATAGTTAATCATTAATGTATAACTATCATTACAATGTTGTAAAGAGTCATTACAATAATGACGTCTCGTTGATGTATACGGATACAGGTACTATTTAAGTTTAAATAATATAACACATTTTTCCCGTATGTATAATATTTTTCCAGACTCTCTCGTTTATAATATCTATACTCAAGATTTCTACGCCGATCTACTCAATAATCTTAATAGATTTAATCAAATGGATGCAGCTGACCTATCGAGAGAACGCTCATGTTTTATGGAACTCCGGAAAAAACTGCCGGGTTATGTATAATATTGAATTATATGATTTTTTCATTTAATAGATGGTATGATATTGATGCATAATTTTATTTTGTTATTATTTGTTAATATATCAACTGATGTGTTAATCGTTATACTCAAGTGTATTTACCCAGTACGATTATAAAAAGGTGTTAATACACAACACAGTACAAGACAATGTGTTCGTAGGTATATCACACTAATATCCATGTCTATTCATTTATTTAACTTAATTATGTTGTTTATATCAACATCCTAGTATAATGTGTATCAGTCATAAGAGAAAGTCTTATGACTACAAGTGTCCTAATGGTAATCACATGAAGTGTATTGTTTTCGTTTACCTAATATCGATATATCGGGGAAATCAGCTTGCTACCATTTCCAAATCACATTAGCGGTGCGCGTATGATATTATTATTTTATAACTAGTAGAAGGGTTTTTCAAAAACACGTAAATACGTGGGGTATCGTGGTATTCGATAACAGTCTGCATACAGTGCCTACAGAAGTTCATAGCTCTACACCAACCGACAGCCACCAGCCGACAACTACCAGCCGACAATCACCAGCCGACAGCCGTCAGCCGCCTGCACTCTTTCGCCCGACCTCTGATATTATTGTAAGTATTTTTAATAAATATATTCATATTTATAATGTAAAACATTTTCATATTTAACCTCATATATCTAGTTATTTTATCCAAATTTATTTTGTTTACAAACATTAAAAAGCTGAAATTAAATTAAATAATTATATGCATTAACATATAAATATGCACACTAACATTCATATATATATATATATATATATATATATATATATATATATATATATATATATATATATATATATATATATATATAAACCGAATTAGTTTTAAAACACCTATTTTACAGAACATGGATTCATTATTCGCCAAATTACAACAGCAGACTGAGAAAAGACAAATGTCGGTGGGCGATTTGCCTCCTAATAAATTATTCATCGTGGAGCGATTTAGTACCATGGAGACCAAGTTTGGGCCAGCAGTACTGGCGACATTATATGACGATGAGACAGGCGGAGTGATCGAGGTGTTTCTACCGAAATCCATACAACTCAGTCAAACCGAGGTTGATTTATATAATGCGAAGCTCGAAAAAGATTTGGGATTCAAATTCGTAGGAAAACTGGGCCGAAGTTTCAAAATTAAGTTTGAAAAATTATGATATATTATAAAAATAATTGAAATAAAAAAAAAAAAATTATTATATGGTACTATATTTTTCAAACTTATAATTTTTTCCTGGTTTCTTATACCTGTTCCTACTTAATCATTATAGCCTATATATATTATAAAATAATATAATCATTATTTAACAGGTGTAGAGGTCTGACATTAATAATAATATACAATAAAAAAAAAATAATAATTTAATATAATTTGGTTAATTTGATATATGACACTTACGTGAGTGTTCAAAATTATTCGAACACAACTCATTACAAGACTCAATTAATAGGCCGAGAAAACAATAATAGGTAAATAATATAAAATATATTGAAACATGTATCGTATACCTATATATAACTCATTGGTATGAGTAGTTAAAGATCATCAAGCACTAAATACTTATAATCATATAAATATATAATTTTAATAGGATGGAGAATAAAATAAATAAAACGGTATTTCTGTTAAAATAATATAAGTTGGCTTATTTAATAAATCACAGTCATACGAGTGTTCGACATAAGAGAATATTATACAGATCATTGCAAAGGTCGTCAATAAAATAAGTGATAGAAATGAAAATAGCAACAACAACAAATACACATAATGAGTAAAATAAGAGGTGTCGATTGTTGCCAATATTAATGATAAGTACAATATCTGTTATAAATAATATTTGGTGAATTCAATACATATATCACACTTATATGAGTGTTCGACATTAGAAAGTTGTTCATTACAAGGGTCAATTAACATGTGATAGAAAACAATTAAACATTGACGGTAATTAAAGACTTATGACGATTAACTCGTCAACAACGACGTGTAATAGTAATAACAATAATAATATTTATTTATATTTTTATTATATTGATATTTAATTTACACTCTCGCTTTCGCGAAAGAGTCCGAACTTTATAAATCATTCTACCATTTACGTGATGTATACTCCTTATGGAAGGTATAGTGCTTAGGATATCTGTGAAATATACATAGTGGTAATGTCACGGCGTCGTCGTCGCCGGAACACAGCTGATGCAACTGTGGACAACCCCACTCTTCTGGGTTCAATACTCGAACGTGTGGAATGAAATCGCTAATAAATTTGTATCCCCCCCCCCCCTTCACGTAAATACGATTGAATTTTTACGAGTTCAAAATCTGGCCGATCTCCTTATCGACGTCGTCATAGTCGAGACAAAGACTGTAATAATAGTGTTCCAGACATCTGTTATCACTACGACTCTTTTTTTTTTGTCTTTACACGAGTATTTGAATATTCAATGCTGCGTGGCCCAACTGATAGTGCCTATGACAGATAACTCTTTTATCAGATATTTGCTGTTGATCGCGATAATGCACTCTACGATCACTGAAATCCGAATACTTCATATCACCCCGAATGATGATCCATGTACACGTGTTCTAAATTAGTCTTGTCCGACTTGAATAATATTATGAGATTACTATTGTTGCGCAGCAGCTATTTGGGTGCGCGCGTAAAAGATTGGGTCGGGTAGCACACGTCGATCAGGTTATACCGTCCACGCGAGAAAATATGATCGTATGATATTCTGGTTTTCACATATATAACATCGTCGAAAATGAATACCGAGTTAGGTAAAGCCCGTTCAGGCCGGATAACTTGTTCATTATCGTAAAATGTAAACAACTTGACCCCTTCTACGACTTTTAAAATATCACATAGCACTTTATACTTTGGCTGATCCAGTGTCTTCAAGTATATATATATATATTATATATATATATATATATATATATACGTTGTGAAATCTTATCCCGTTAACGTTGGGGGGGGGGGGGAGTGTGAGAACCAAAATGGTCATACCATACTAAGAACGTTCAACGATAAGCGCGCGTATTGTATTCGGTGAAAGCACGCCGTATCTCTAACCCCGTTTCCATATCCGACAGTGTAGATCAACGTTTTCGATCGAGAGTTTAACATCTTGTTCTACCAAACACTGTTTATTTATTTTGTTAAAAATATTATTGTAAGCTGTAGGTACCCGTATTTTAGAGGGCCCCCTTACACACAAACGGACCGCATTTTTAGCGACGAGGCACTACTCGCGGTCCGTGGCGGCCCCATCTGGGAACCGGAGGCGTATGACTGACGCTTGGCAGCCAGCTCTGTCGAAGACTGTTCCAGTTAAATATAAGCCCGGCGACTGGTATTGCCGGTATTTTTTACAACTATACTAACCTATCCTAACCGCCGCGGTGGGCTTCGCGGTGATCGATTTAAAGAGGACGCTGGACGCTCTCGTCCGGGTCAATGGCAGCCTACCCGCGGGTCGATCAACCATTGACCACACGCTCACGATTCGGTGGTCCGTCTACATGACAGCCTTATATTAACATTGCTTAATAACAATTACGTTAACGTTACCGTATGTTAATAAAGGTATTACATAATAGTATAGAATTTAACAATAATTTCTCTTTTAAATAACACCGTCCGCACATATATTTTCGGTAAGCCATTTACGTAGTGCGAAAACCTTGAAAAAAGTACAATGTTTTGGGTTCAAGTCTTTATGAAATATACAATGCGGTAGCAACGTCGTGACATTGTCTCTGGAACACAGGCGATCCAGCTGTGGGTAACCCCACTCTTCTAAGTTTGAAACGAAGACATGCGGAATATATTCACTGATTAGATGCTGCTTTTGTTCGCCTTTTACAAAAATACGATCGAATTTTATTGAGTTTAAAATACGATCTATTTCTTCAAACTCAACGTCCCCATAGTCGAGAGTAAGACGGTGGTAGTGACGCTCTAACCATCTATTTACGCTACGAGTTTTCATGTCTTGAGTGTTCATGGAGTGTTTGAAAATCCAATGCTGTGTAGCCCAACTACTGGTATCGATAACGGATAACTCTTTGATTAAATACTTGTTGTAAAACGATCGCCGTCGAGGACATATTAGACGCGTTCATCGCCACTAACGTGTTTTTTACGGGGATGCTAAAGGTATATCTTTAAAATAAATTTCATTCGTGTTGACGCGAGACAGTAAATTAGGGATGACTGCGTTTATTCCGGCTATGAATATTTTTAGCTCTTTAATATTTTCAGCGTTTTTCTCCAACACATTGGACTATTATCGTTGGACTACTGAAGACATTGCAACACTTTCGAAAAAAATATTAGGAGTTGCTAAATATCTGTTTTAATGCTCAGTGACAATATAATTTATATTATACACATTTAGTAGTGCAACACAATAATTTAGCATAGAACGTTAATGACAGCTTTCACCGGTGGAACCTGTGGTGACATGATTATAGACAATCAAGGAGTTGACGAGAAGGCTTAGAGCTGGATATCACACACTATATCGCACATTAGTGTAACAGCGTTCTTGTAATGTCTCTTCACCCCGTTAATAGCTATAATATCATAGTCTAATTATAAGTGACGATTCTATGTTTGCTAGAAAAATGTTAAACTCTCTTAAATCACACATATTACATAATAATGTCAATAACTCATTATTCAAACTATATATACGCATATCACGAATATTCAATCAAACCCGGTCAGGTCATAATTAAGCTATAATCACTATTATATAATAGTGACTCTTATATTAAGTCTAAGCGCTATTATCGTTGCACTTCTGTAGACTTTACAACACTTTATAAAAAATATTGGGAGTCGCTAAATATCTATGTAAATGCTTAGTGGGAATATAATTCATATTATTCACATTTAGTGATAACATTCACCGGTTGGTCCTGCGATAACACGATTATGGATAGTCAATGAGTTGGCGATTAGCCGGCGAGTGACAACACAATAATTTAGCATAGACCGTCAATGATAGTATTTACCGGTCGGCCCTGTGATAACCCGATTATGGGCAATCAATGAGTCACCGTTTAAGGCTTAGAGGAGGGGGGGGCATCATGTTCAATACGAATGAGTCATAGTGTCGGTCGTCGTTAGCCCATTAGACAATCGGACAGGGCGGTGAGGCGGAGGGGGGGGGGGTTAGGTTAGGCTAGGTTAGGTCCACTCGGAGAAGACAGGAAGAGCCATGAGGATATGAGACCATACGGTACGAGTTCTTACCGGAGGGGATTAGATACATATAACTTTTTAGTAGGCCGGAAGCTGGGAGTTTCTGAGATGGTGCTCTTCGTTTGATCATATAGCAACGTTGATTGATAAAGAGAACAAGTCAGGTAGGGTGGTGGTGGTAGGTTACGGTGGTCCTATAACACACACATAATATAGACCTTATGAGGAGGGGAGGTGGGTAAGATTCTAATGACCTTATCTTATAATAGTCCGGAAGCTGGGGATCTCAGGCACTGATCTGCATTTGTTCGTATAGCAACGTTTATGATTATGATAATGAGGAAGACAGGTCTGGCGGGGTTAGGTTGCGGTGGTCTTATAACACACTCATATTATACAGTTTGAAGAGGAGGAGAGGTATAAATCATCATCTCAGCATTAGCGATTAAGGCTGGTCCAGGTTAAGATGGTAGGATAAGTCAAGTCATTTGTGAGGCACACACACACACACACACACACATACAACACAAACACACACACAAACACATTCATAAACAATCACAACCACTCATATATAGTATACGGTTTGAGGAGGGGAAAAAATCATCTCTTCAACGTTGACTATTAAGGCTTAGAGGAGAGCATCAAAGATTAGAGCAGATGAGGCTGGGATAAATCACATCGTCAACGTTGACGATAATCGAATACGGCGGCGGATCATCAGGAGTGGGGGGTTGAAATAGCTCGTCAACGTTGGCGATTAACGTATTCGGCGGCCGATTAGCGGCGGCGGTAGCGGCGGCGGCGGCGGCGGCGGCGGCGGGCGGGGAGCGGGGCGCGGGGGTGCCAGAACCCGCCTTTTCATTCTACTATCATCCGAACTCAAATTATTGTTCTAATAAATAATTGTATTTCATTTTTAAATTTTAATTATGTAAATGGTAAAATTGTTTCATAGAGTTTCATAATAATAATAATAAATTATTATTATTTTTATTATTTTTTTTTTTTTGAATTAATATAATTTAGGTTTTTAGGTAGGGAGGTGTGGCGGAGCACCATAATTGGATGCCATAAGACCACACTGGTCTGATGATTGCCGTTATAAGTTTACGATTATAGTTATACGATTACTTTATCCACAGCACACCGGATTATGTATAAATTGATTGGATACTACATATTTAAGGTGGATAATGTATACATTATACTGTTCATATGGATGAGGTTCACATTACCCGGGTTATGTGTACACTAACTGTTTTTGTACTTTACCTTTATATATTCACATGACGATGAATGAGAATGATATGCAGATTAGAAGCAATAATGGGGGTTTTTTATTAAAAAAAAAAAAAAATACCCTATTATCATTGATCTTGATCAAAGCCATAATTTATTACAATTTATCTTGCAAAATATATTAATTTTATTATTTTACACATCAGTATTTGACTTTATGAAATTAAATATCTAATTACATTTTATATCATATATTTATTCGTAATTAATAAATTATTGCTCACACAACTGGCACATCATGTAGCGTTCATAAATTACATGATTCAAATTAAATACAGTCAGTAATAAATAACACTGTGTAAATTCAAACTTAGGTATAAATATGGGTTTTATACATTGCTCATAATTTTTATGAAAAAAGTATAGAAAGTAGATACTATTCAATAAGACTATACATATTTCATTATAATGACCAATTTTATTTACATATCTCTTTTGTTAATCATTCATATAATATCAAACGCTCGTGCACAAGGATCACCAGGAGACGGTAAATTCAATTTTAGGATAATAAATCTAAAATGCTTACGTATTGTGAAAATCAGTTGTTGTTCGGTACCGATTCGAGAATTTTGCCGATAAGACCGGAATGTTCTAGAAGCGAACCCCACCCTCCGTCGCCGTATCACGCGATATCGGCTTCCGCCGCCGGCAAAGGCCTATCGCCGCGCCGTGCGACGTGAGAGTGTGTGGTCAGAGTGCGAGCACAGATTAAATTAAATTTAATTTATTCTGTGGTGCGAATGCGAGTGCGAGGTCGTTGTCGTCTCGTTGTCGTGTGCGTCGTCCGTGTGCGTCGTGGATTGTGCCGGCCGCCGCGATCGGGGTTGTGTCATCGGTGACATATTCCCTTACGGTTTATCGCGGCCATTTGCCGTGGACAAGTTTTGTATTGACCGTGTCTTGGAGCTAACGTGTGACGTCCGCGACTTCGGCAGTCCCGGTGTCGGCTGTCGTTTTCATATTGTTCGGTAACGCGTGTCGATAGGGGCACGTGGTTTATGTATATATATATATATATATATATATGTGTGTGTGTGTGTGTATAGATTAGATTTAAACAAGTGTTAGCTGCCATTCGTATTATTTCGAAGTTATAATTTATATTATATAGTAGGTGGGCGCCCACACCCCCTCTTTAATTATGTTACGGATACAGTTCATGATTATTATTATTCATATTGTAAAAGGAAAAATTGTTATTTAAAGAATACAGTCCATTGTTATTATTAATTATTTAAAAATTCGGCTTTATTATTTCGTATTGACGTGTGCGCCAACAGTTGTAAAACAGTCATTTAAAAATTCTTCAAATGTTTATTTAATTGTAAATAATATGAATTAGAAGAACGATTATTTGAATTAAAATTATTCAGAATTAAAACACTTACAGAAGTGGACCAGATAAAAAATAGAACGTTTTTCTTATTTATTTATTTTATTATTTAGAAATTTGCAATTTACACCCGTTGACATTATAACCATACGTATTAGAATTTAAGATTTTACATATTTTTATAAACAATATTTAATTGACGATAGACGATCGAGGAGGGCGCATGTAAATTCCACCGATCCAGCCTTTTTTTACATTTTTTTTTATGTAAACTCCACCGGCACTTTTTTTCTACCTGATAAATAAATGTAAATTCCACCAGTACTTTTTTTTCCACCGTTATCTCATTGTAAATTCCACTGAACCAATTTTGTATTTGATAAATTAGATTTCAATTAAATTATTTTATGTTTAATAGAAGTAAGAACCATTAAGCATTACCCAGAAGAAACCATGAGGCGGTGGTCCCAATTATCTTTCAAAATTTTTTTTTTTTTTAATTTATTATTATTAAATTATTAGATTATTATTGTTAAACTATTTAAATTATTAACTTCCAAAAATTATTATTATTATTTTTTTTTTATTAAAATTTTGATCTGACGTGATGAGATGTTGCTTTGACGAATTCCATCATGGTAATATTTTTAGATTTTAAAGATGAAATTATGTTATTTAAATATTGATGACGCGTTTTTGATGCAGAATTTTTTAAATGATTAGGTTCGTTAATACTGATTAGTGATTAATTTAATATAGGTGTAACATTGAATATCAAGTAGAGTGGTTAAAAAATGGTATATATTTGTGTTTTTTGAAAATATTTCGCTAAATGAGCATGAAACGACTCGCATGCATTTGTAGTTAACTTTAATTCAGCACTAAATTGAGCCCATAGTTAGGAATATTCTTGTGATATGTAAGTTTCTAAAATATAATCTGCAAATCGTGAAACGTTTAAGTTTTCAGGTTGAATGGACGTTAACTCATATGCAAAAAAATTAGAAACATCATCAGATTCTAAAAATACTAATCCAATACTAATACTTCGGTGTTTATCATTCGATAAACCAAATCTTTGTATTGCTCTCCACCAACTTTGAGTAAGATGAAATCGACAACCCATCAACCTTGAATTGGGCCACATTAATTCGCAGGCGTTGTGTATTGCTTTTTCGAAATCAAATACGATATTTTGTGGTTGAAAAATCAAACCATATTATTTCATTAATAATTTGAAAACATTCTAAGTAAGAAGGCGTTTTTTTATCTTTGAATACGCAAAAACATAAAGGGATATAATGGCCATCAAAATATCCATGTATAGTAAAAAGCTGCAATAAATATTCAACGCAATATGTAAATTTTCCATCCATGTAAATTACTTCTGCTTTACACAAAGTAAATTTGTTTTACAGGAAAATAGAATGACACCTTTTTCTATATTATTATATTGCACAAAATTTTTGTCTCTACTAGTCTTACAATTTTTTTTATTTACAATTAAAAAATTATGAACGTCAAAAGAACTTTTAGGTATTATTGGCATTGTCGTTCTCCTAGCATTGTACGAATATCTTTTTGCATAATTAATATCTCTAACCTGAATCACCTACATTTTGTCCATCCAATGCATTTTCATCTATTGCAAGTTTAATAATTTTACATGGAAATTCACATTAATATTCAGTTCCCTTTTTTTTTCTCCGGTACTCAGTAATTGACGTTGAAGAATATTTTCGGTTAGGTTACATGTGAGTTACATGGAGTTTACATGTAATAAATCCGATCCTAAAATCGTCTACCAGTAAATCAGTAGAATTTACAATCGCCCATCGTGAAAACATGAGATTTCGGACAGATTCTAAAGTATTAATGAGAACATTTATAGAGGCATTTATTTATTTTCAAAGTGATATATTTTGAAATAATTGTATCTTGTTGAGGTTAAACAATTATGCATTTATCCATACTAAAATATCATACTATAGGACTCGTTTAGTTAAAAATTAATGAACTCACAGTTAAATATTAATGTGGAGTAAAATTAAAATTATTGGTACAGTTTTTTTTATCAATTATATTAAAATATTTTCTGAGTAGATAATCATTTTTTCCATATGATCCAGGATCTGTTGTTCCATCTATGAATCTTTTTTACAACACATTTAACTATTTTTACTAAATTCATCAGCTTTTTTTCTTACACTTGGGACAATTTTTGAAATTGCGTAACGTTAAATAAATGGCCTACATTTTTAAACCAAAAAGACACAAGTTTTTTGATCCTCTCAAATTTTAAAACTATGTTACAATCAAATTAGACAGAAGAAGAATGATTTGTAAAACTAACAATTGTTATAAGCTCGCAATATATTTTTTAAACCAACATTCTATTTTGATACATTTTAAATTACTATTTAGAAATTTATTTGTTCAGGTACATTGATTCATCAAATATAATACTGAAATGTTCAGCAGAAAATTATTTTACTATGTACTTCATTTGTGTAAACAATAGATACAGCACGTAGCAAGGATAAATTATATGATTCAACTTTAATACGTAATAACTTTAATCACTAGGTAATAAATAATACGATGTAAATTTAAACAAATGTATGTTTTATTCAAAATTCATACCAGTTTTTCTATGAAATATTAATAAATAAATAGCTGAAATTTCATTTTGATTTATATTATGATAAACATTGTACTTGAGGATAGTCTAATATTGACATTTATGTATCTAGAACAAAATGAATTGAATGTTTAGACAAAAAAAAATTTCTTGATTATTTAAATAAAGACATTTGAATCAAATTTTATAAAAAAAAAAACCTGATATTGTTATAGACCTATTTGTATAGACTAAGGACATTAAAATAATATCCTTGGTATATTTTTACACTTAATCGCGTTCAAGGAGTGGAGAATACTCCATAGAGTGAAATATGTCTTTATTTATTCTTTTACTTCATCGTATACCTTTGGTTCATAACATTGCTTTTGCTTGTTTTACGACAATAATTTGCATAGTATTCAATTTAAATAAACTGATTCCAGTTCTTGGCGCATCGTCGTGTGAAATATACGGTAAACTTCAAAACGAATGTGGAGCACCAGACACGTCAATCGAAAGCTTTCCAAAGGAATGTACTTCATATGTATACATGGAATTAGAGGTATCTGAAAATAACACATTGACCGATATAAGAGATAGTATAAAAGGTAACTATATTAAAATGAAATTACAAAAATAATCTGGTGCTCATAAAGTCATAAAACAAGGCTAAAAAACATTAATCACATATTTTGAAAATTACCCCGTGATAAACGATTATAAATTACTCTTTGTATTCCAACGGAATACACATCATACCTTTACTGCTACCTAGTAGTGAGAAAATAACACATTGATAGTTTTAAGATTTACGGTGATGACATAAAAGGTTACAATAATTGTAGTGAAGTTCATAAATAATCGTATATGAAAAATAAATTGACATATTCCTAATATAGTAATATACTTTAATTCTCACTAGTCGTACTCCATTACATTAAACGTATTGTATTATGCAGGATATTTAGACAAGCTTTTGCAAACTAATGTTAATGTGCTCGTCTACTATAGTCACAAGAATCAGAAAGAATGGTGCGCAGCCATTCAATGCAATGATACTGATAGACAAACTAAAGAAATGAATAATTTAAAGAGTTTTTTAGATGGACATAAAGGGATTAAAGGTGTAATTTTATCAAGATTTTATAAGGCAGAAGTAAGTATACACAGTCATTGAAAAGTGGCAATAAATATAACAATTTTGATGTACTTTCGAACAAATTATTATTTTACAAATAATTTTTGTGATAAATTAAAGAACATCTATCGAAAAAACAAAATACGATCGATTTCATAATGCCATATTTTTATGGCAAAGAGTTATTGAATACAAATTTTCAGATGTCGGAAAAATAACTACCAAGATCCAAAATTACCATGTAAGAAATTATTGTGAAAATTGTATGACAACATTATTATTCTGAAATGTTATACGTATTAAGATGAAAAAACCAAGAGAAATCATTAATTAGAAACTAAATCATGAATTTACATTTTAAAATTACCATCAATTTGGTCACTTTACTTGTCTATTTCAATTCATTTATTACATAGAAAGTTTTTCTCGGTTCATACGATATTAGGGTAACTAATACCAAACTTTAATCCTAGACGTCCAATTTTTTGCCGATTTGTTAAAATCATTCCACTAGTTTCGATTTTCGTCATTTCTAGATATGCGTGCTGTAAATCAAATAAATCATTAACTTAAAAAAAAAAACATTTCTATGCAGTCTTCGTGACTTGCTGTATTTCCTTGGGCATGCTTTGCTCTCGACTCATAACATAAGGATTAGATTTTTAGATGTAAAAAAATCATCCAGTCTGTAGTAACTGTAATACGTGTATTTTAAACAGATAATTCTTGAATAATTAATTCAACCCTTTCACAAAGATTCAGTTTCATGACTCAAACTAAAAAATTTTAATTTTAATACTTGTTATTTCACGGCAATTTACTTCCTGTAATGTACTTATATGGTAGTCTATCAATATTTTAAAATCAGTCATTTCATTATAAAATAATTTTACTTCCTTGTTCTGTTAGGGTTGGACTACAAAATTCTAGACCCTTCAGTTGACTTTTACTTGATCAACACAAATGAGATAAATAAATGTACTAAAGAGTTCACAAAGACCGGCGCTTATCCATTGAATGGGAATTATAATAATACTGTGGTAAAGACCAGTTATTTTTTTACAAAATGCATGAATGGATAAATGTTCATTTTATACTTTGTTTATTTTTTAAGGATAAGACAGTAAAATTCCTGGAGGAAACGGGTGTCCCTAAAACTAAAATGCATATAAGATTTTTTAACTACGCTGATGGAATGAATGTAGACTTTTGTCATACACTTCCTTCGTACGTAAGTATACAAATATGAATATATAGTGGTGATGGAATATATAATTTAATATATATTTAATGTATTTAATATATTGGAATATATATTGTTTATCTTTGGTTATCGTCGGAATCGAACTAGATAATGGTGATGGATCTATTTAATATTGAAGAAATAATTTATAATTTTTTATGTAAAAGTTTGTGCAACACTTTCAACTATTCAATTGAATACCAACTACACATTTTATTATTTTATTTTAATTTTGGTAGGTATTTGTTACCAAAACCATAAAAACTTTTGATCACTATGCGCTGCAGAAATTTTCCTTTGCATCAAATCGGTTCTACAATTAATTTTTTCTGTAATCCATAATTCATTAATGAAATGCGATTCAAATACATTTCTTACAAAAATGTTTCCCAATGAATATTGTAAGTGAGAATTCGACATAAAAACTGTTGATCGGTGTAATTTAAATTAATCGAATTCAGAAAACTACTGATGGGTAAAATTTAATTTTTAAGAATCAAACATATTATGATTAACATTTTTCTAAAACAAGATTTTTCCAACGTTCTATAATCAACTTTAGAGTGATCAACGTTTTTAAAATAATTCTCGAGGCTGTCAAATATATTCTTGATGTATAGTAACCATCTAAATGATTCTAGCAACAATTGTTTAGAAGTTTATCCTAGATTACTAAAATTTCATTGATTTATTGTGACGATTTGACCGATCATTCAAATAGATTGATGACCGGGATCGCACGTATATTATTCTCGAATATTTTAAACGATTAAATACACCAAGATTAAGAATAAAATATGTATATTATTGATTAGATTTACAAACATGTAGCGTAGGCTTTATGCCTTTTCAATTAATCACGTCAATTTATGAAATGGGTAAATTACTTAAGCAGAAGAGGGTTGAGAGGGTGATGCAGACTTCCAATGTACGGTCTGAACAGCGGCGACACGTAGCTCCAGTATTGATGAAGGTAGAGAAAAATTGAAAGTAGGCGATAAGTGTTGACTGTAGATGTAACACGACGAAATTGCACGATGGTTGGACATCCAATAATTCAGTCCACGAAAGGCGACAACAAGTCCATGACCAAGCACGACGATTTACATTATAGTAGGTATGTACAGATATAATACGTCTATGTACGCAGATTGGTACCTGCAGTGTAAGACTGGTGATCAAGTATCATGAAATATGCGGTGCTAACGGACGCTTATCTGTATTATGTTGCTGAATATGGCTGGTCGAGTCGGCGATTGTTCATATGAGATATTGCTGTTCATTTATGTTGAGATGTTGCAAGATGGAAGTGATTATATTTGCTATTGTTGACTTGATAGTAGTGTAGACATTCGTTATAAAAAAGGAAGAGTTAATTTTGAATAGTGATTGGAAGAAAATAATTAAGAAATACAGATTTTAAATGAATGAGTATAAGAGACGACATCTATATAAGATTTCGGAACCGGTGGAAAAGGCGAACGGCGACGGCACGCGCGTCGCGGCGTGACGTATGACGAGGGCCGGAGTCGGCAGATCGAGCAACATAAACCAATCTCACTACATAATATATCGTTGACTATTTCTTATTTTATCAATTTTATTCAATGTTTGAATCTTACACAATTACCATTTTAGCCTGAGAAAGGTTCACTTATCACAAAAAACTGCAATTAACACTTCACATCACTTCATCAATCTATAACTCATTCTGGACATCATATTTTTCTCGTGGCTACCTCTGTATCTACATTTTTCAAATAAATCATAAATATATGAACGTTAAAAAAAAAATTGTGAAATAATCACGCTTTTCTGTTAATTTTAATGACTAAAATTCAATAGGAGCTCATTCATTCCTTCTTATTCTCAGGCTACACTAAAGGAAAATAAAAGATAAGTTCATAAGCCTCGTCGTTTTGTGAAGATAAGGAACACAGTGTGTTCAACAGAGACGTCCACTGCTCATTGCATAAATGTAAAAATGTGCATCATAGGTGGACTTGTGTATTTATAAACGAGATACAAAACAAAAACCAGTTAGTTAGTACATACATACATACATACATACATACATACATACATACATACATACATTTATATATATATATATATAGATATTATATATATATTATGATTATCTATTTATAATTATATAATATAAAGATTTAAAAACATATAACATATAAAATTTCCAAATGCCATTTTATATTTAATTTACAGTACTGTAAAAACATAGATGAAGCAAAATCTTCCATGTGTGCAGATACATTACAGACATTAACAGAAAAAGTAATACTTTACATACCATTTTGCAGTTTAAAATTTTTTTCCATGAACATTATCTTGTGCTATTTTTAGGGGGCATATGCGAAAAAAACCTGTGCTGGATTTATAGTGAACAACATTGATATGGATGATATTTCTTGTACTTGTCAATGTGGTGAACCCTATCCGGGATTCCGTGCACTTTTAAACGGTTACAATGGAGCACCTCCACCACCACCTTGTGCTTTATTTGATAGAACCTAAGTATCAGCATACAAAAATCGATATTTTAATTTAACGAAATTTGACTGTATGGATTTAATAAATTTTAAATTTAAATCATTCTGAACTTATATTCTTACATTCTCTGTATCACCTGTATGCAATACTGGGCGCTGTTCCGATGGCCGGCCTGTGCGTGTTACCAATTATAGATTGTTTATGATGAACGGTGACCATTATCGTTGCCGGACGATGAATTGAAAAGTCAATTAAGTTAGAAATGAAAATTCTTCAATACCCATACACGTAATTTAATATTTTTAGTAAATAACATGCAGCCACACGAAATTCAAAGGTGCGTGTATTGGTATTTAAATTTCATTTATTGCAAAAATGATTACATTTGTTTTGGTCATATTTTTTTTACTAACATTTATAAAAGAAAAAAAATTTTTTTTTTAAATTAACATTTAGAATAAATTATTATCTATACTTGGCGCACGTTAAGATCATGACTGGGTGGCTGACCGTTTAGTGTCCGTTTCGTGCTACTGATTTTTCATTGGTTCCCCAAACATCTGTTCACAGTTATACAGCGCCGTTCCAAATGTGAACCGCATACACCGTGCTGTGGTAATTTGCCCGTTTATAACTGTTTTAAACAGTGTACACTGTACGCGTACATGTTTAAATATTCTTAGAATTATTTTTAATGTTTGTAGTAATGTCATTCAAAATAAAATTACAATTAACGTGTATTACATTTAAAATAAATACTTTGATATTAATTTTTATATACAATTTATATATAAAAATTGTGAAATAATTTAATAATCATTAAATGCACTTTATATCCCAATAACGAAACCGATAAATATCTTACCTCATATAATTTTGGTACGTACAGTTTTACTTTAGTTGGATACTGTCACTCAGTGTATATTGTGCTTAAACATTTATTTATTTATTTTCTACATTTTATTTAAAATGGAAAATTTTAATACAAAATTAAATATTGTGTTAAAAGAAAAAAATCTGAATAATGTGTATTTAACTAAATTAAAATACGACGAATTAATTAAACATATAATTATTAATATAAAGAATAGTTCCCAAAAATTGAAGCCGAATGATTATAAACTCCTAAAGAAGTATGATGTAATAAAAATATCTGAAATTAACTAATTGTTCCAGTAACTGCAGGTAATAATAAAAAAATATATATTTAAAAATCTAACAATTTATTTATAAAAATATAATGTTTACAATTTTTTTTTTATTAATTCAATTTTAAATGTATTTAAAGGTAATGACATACTTTACAATTCACATTGCCCAATATGCATCGGACAATGTGTACAATGCCCGGGCATTGTATACATTGCCCGAATTTTCCACTTTGCCCGTAACATATATATATATATATATATATATATATATATATATATATATATATATATTTTTAAGTGTACATTATGAATACATTTTATAACTCAAGATCCACCAAACGATTTCGATAAAAATTTCAAACGAGCGTTACGCGAAAAAGGTAACGCTCGAAAATTTTACTGCCCAAACGGAAAGGACTGAATGCCGTATAAGATGTTTTCACATCAAAAATCTATATCTCAAAAACCGCTGCTCCAATCGCAAAATTACCTCTCTCGTACCTCTACGTGGTGTTTTTTGTTTTTGAAAATCCTACGTCATTTAAAATGTATTTGAGAAATGAAAATTTTCGGTCCATCCTAATGGAAAAATTCATACTAACACATACATACTGTAACGTCCCCTCCTTAAAAGTCACGATTTTGAGTTTACTTTTATGGACTTTGTTTAATTTTACGAGATCTCGGGGTCTCGACCTCGGTATGTGATACTTATAAATGCTACAGAGTAGGGCTACCTCATATAAAAGTACAAAGACGGCATATGCGATTAGTTGATATATTAACATAAATACGATACTGATATGATGAATATTGAGTAGGTGAGCACTGTGGGTTTTGCTTGAGTATGATGTTGGTTGACGTCTGATGGCTGGTCTTCCTATCCCGATTGATGGTCTTCGGTTCACACCTCGGCTCCCGCCGATGGCTCGTCTTTCTCTCTCACTGCCACTATCATCTGATTGACTGTTACTTTTCCAATGTAATATATACAAACCGAAAACCCCCGGTCAGCATTCATTCATGACCTCATTGCCGTGCCGCACACTCAACATATTAGCAATTATGGACTAAGTACGATGTTTTGTAAATAACTATCGTTACATGCACCCCATGTCCGTTTAAATCAGGACCCCAGGTCTGAGAAAATAAGGTAACGCTAACCGTGTTTTTGGTGGTGGTATAGTTATTGGCATATTTGAAGTCAATTGTCCTCTTGAAGAAAATATCGGTGCTCCAACCGCCTCCGACGGCTACTTTTTCTTATGGACTGAGTTGTTGAAAAAACTATTTGCTTCAGTGCCGAATACTTGTTTTATTTTTTAATGGCTAACTGAAGCTTCACTCGTAAATTGACTCGTATTGACAATAGGGATGGGCATGAAATCCGAATATCTGAATTATCCGGATATCCAAACCCGAATTTGAATCAAATTCATATCCGGACTATCCGAATTATCCGGATATATGGATTTGCTTTTTATGTAAATCATTATTATTTTAAAAGAATGGTAGTTAATGAATGGTATTTCTTATCTACACTGAAAAAAATATCATTGATAATATTGACAAGATTGTCTTGTTAGCACCACACACAGATATATATATATTAAACTAGATAGCCGACTCTGTATAGACTATGCAAACAAATATGACGCCTGGTCGCCATATGCAGGTCGGGCAATGTTTACAAAATGTGGATGATATCACTAATCGATCCTTGTCATATTGATTACTCAAAATTCAAATTGCTTTTTGCTTAACGATTTTCTGAAACTATACCTACCTTAGTACCTTCATACTTGAGTATTTTAAATTCAAAATCTATATTTTCTAAAAATTATAAATCTCCTATTACTAAAAATAATATTGATGACCTGGAATATAAAATTATTCCATTGATTAAATATATGTACACTTTGAAATTTAATGATCAAATTTTACATACAACAAATAAAAAAACATTTATTTACGGTTTTGCCATTGCCGTTAAATCACTCTTTGGTATAGCAAGGTCAATATTTGTAAATGATTCCAACAATTTTAGTTCTATCCTTACTTACAAATTTTCCCAGGACCACCTGGAACTATTATTTGGTCAAATCAGACAAAGAGGCAGTTCTAATAATAATCCAAACGTGGTGCAACTAAAAACTGCTATTAAACAAATTTTAATAAAAAATGCATTTAAATTAAAAAATAATGGCAACTGTAACACGTTTGATGACGATGTAATGTGCAGTATTTTAGACTTTAAGTGAAATAAGAAAGAGCAATTTAATGACAACTGTCAAATGAGTGAGGCTGACCAAGACATTTCAAATAAATTACAACTAATCAACAATATTTTATACTACATATTAGGAAATATTATTTTAAAAATTATCAAAAAACTTGATTGTGATTCTTGCATAAAAAGCCTTTTCAAAGAAACATCAGACCATAATTATTGTTCATCGACATATGGTAAGTTTGTAAATTTAAGGCAAAGTGATGGCTTAATTTTAGGTTCCGAAAGTTCTTTTAAAATAATAATGGAGACTGAAAAAATCCTTTTAAATTTAACTAATAATCATACAACCCTTAACATGCCCAATTTAAATAAAAAAAAAAATGTGTCAATGTAGTAATAAGTTGTCTCTTGACTATAATATATTTAGTAAGTTACATTGTAACAGTAGTATTTTGGAACGGCCCCATAAAATGATTTTGATTTCCTTGCTAATAAATAGGTATTTAAGTGTGAGATTAAAATCATTTGGTAAACATTATTCAGCATTAGTAAATACTACAAGTAAAAGACATAAGTTTAACAAATTAATTTTATTTTCTAACCATTAACTTGGTAATTTTATACTATGTATTAATTAATATTTTGCACTTAATTGTATAACTATGTTTTTTTTTTTTTTATTGTAAAATGTAAGTTCTTTAAATTGTATTTTTTTTTTACAATAATTTTATAACGTTAAGTAAAGGTTATGTTAACACTTAATAATTTGTTAAATCTTTTGTTATTATACTATATTAATTTAAATAATTTAACCTGATTTCTTTATACCTGCAATATTAAACAAATATCGCTTGTACTATGCATTATACAAATAATTGCATATTTCAGATTTGAAAATAAAAGTTTTAGGTGCCTACATATGCAAATGTTCACAGTTTCTAGTGGTGCAAGTGCTAAATTTGTCATGGCCAATATACACCACTAACAGTGGGCACTCAATAACATTACTACATACAATAATAAATATTAATTTTAGACAAATAGAATAATAATAATTAAATATTAATACTTAATAGGTCATAACTTGTAGGTGATGCTAAATGTTTGAAATTAAAATTCGATTTTTTATAATCAGTTACTTATCACAATGATTGATAATGATAACAAATTGTAAACATTGCCCTAACTGCATATGGCTGCCAGATTTCAATGATTGAAAGGAGTCGGCTATCTAGTTTAATATATATATATATATCTGTGGTATTATCTAATAACCTCGGGCATCTCCCACGAATCCGATACGGTATTATCAATATAAAATTGATTACATTCTCAGTCTGCCACCACCAGTATCCCATAAACCAAGTGATTTTCTTAAATTATTGTACACAATTTTTTTTTTAAGTCTATCCATAGAAACTTGGTTTTTTTAAACGATTCTCGCATTTTAATACTTCACAATGAAAATACTCTACGATTCACCTGTATCCCACCGGGCAGCTAGTTATAAAAGAATAATTATAAATTTATATGGTATTTGTATATTGGTATTAATTTTATTATTTTTTTGTAATCACTTATCAGTTATCACTTATCAATTGTTTATCAATAATACCTATACATATTTATATAATAATATATTTATATGACATAATAATATAATATTTAATATATATTACAAATATATACAATATACAAATTTGATATTATCAATCATGCAATTTTTTCCTGTTGGCATATGGCTGACTTCAATATTGTCCTATAGTCGGTTATCTAGTTTTTTATATGTCTATGTTTGTGTATTATTATGTATGTAGTATGTAACTATGTTACATATTTTCTTTATTTAATACAATAAACCAACTTTTAAAAATGTTCACTTGGAAATAAAAAAAAAATATTTTTCACGGAAATGAAATATTTCATGAATTTTTCATGAAATTTTACAACCCTAAGTAGTAGTAGTAGTAGTAGTAGTAATTTTGAATTCAAAATAATTTTACTTATTTCTTTTTCAACACTATTACATTGATTTAACTGAAGTGTTGACGGAGAGTCGAAAACAAGGGTTGATACCGTAAAAATATTTATTAATAATCCATCGGAGAGCTAAGTAAACAAATGAGCGCGCGAAGGTGGTGTATATTACACGATTCGGTTGACTCCTATTGTCCTATTGAACCTATGCAATTTTACTAAAATCAGGTCGACATCTATGTAGCCAGAAACTAATGATTCGAACGATTTGAACTTTACTATGCTTCTTTTTAAATTTCAAACCACTCGGAGCATTGAGTTTGACAAATGTATATAAATACAGCCCGGAAGTTGTTCGAATTTTTTTCAACTTTTTAGTCTCTTCATCACCCGTTTGCAATACGAGGCGCTGCTCCGATGGCCGTCTCAGCGTGTTGAAAATTGTAGATTGTTATATACAATTATTCTATTATTGTTGCCGGACGGATAATTTAAAAGACAATTAAACTAGAAACGAATATTCATCAATTAACATACACATACTTCAATATTTTCAATAAGTAACCTGCAGCCACACTGAGTGCAAAGGCGTATTAATTGGTATTTAAATAATATTTATTGAAAAAATGATTACATTTGTTTAGGTCATATTTTGAATCAAATATCAAAATTAACATTTAGAACAAATTATTATAACAATATATATTTTAGACCCCTCCTAGAACAAAAATCTAGATATGCCCTTTCTATTTATAATGAAGTTTCATCACGTTGTCACACTTCTTTTTTGGCATTTTCACCGTAATCGATCATGAGATAATAGCTACAAATTAAAAAATATTAATTTACTATCGTTGTGTAAATATTATAATCCTTAAAGGATTTATGAATGGTTAAGATATAAACATCTATAGAATGGTTGTAAAATTTAGTAGGTACTTTATTGCGTGAATGAGAATTAAAGGCAGATTATAAGCAATGTCGGTGGTTTTTTATTCACAAAGAAATTCCTTTATTATCATTGATCATGATCATAGCCATAATGTATTACAACTGATCAAGCATTGCATATAAATGTTATTATTGAAACATCATTATTTGACTTTATGAAATAAAATATCTAATTACATTGGGATTTGGGTTCCTAAACTCCAATACCGAAACAGCTATCACAACAATAATTGCCTTTATACAGGAGGCTGGCTTTATTATATAGTATATATAAATACTTAACTGTTTGTTAATATTAATTTTATATTGTTTTATTCTTATATGTAATTGTCAAGCTATCATAGTTTATACTAGCGGCTTTTATAAATAGGTAATAAAAAAAAAAAAACAAAAAAAAAAATTACATTGGGTAACATACATTTATTCGTAATTAATAAAATATTATTATTTACACAACTGGCACAGCATGTAACGTTCATAAATTATATGATTCAAATTAAATACAATAAATCGTAAATAACACTGTGTAAATTCAAACTTAGGCATAAATATGGGTTTTATACATTGTTCATTATTTTTAACAAAAACGTATAGAAAGTAGATAATATTCAATAAGATCATAAAAATTCATTAAAATGTCCAATTTTATTTACATATGTCTTTTATTACTCATTTATATAATATCGAACGCTCACGCTCAAGGATCTAAAGGAGACGGTAAATTCAATTTCAGATAATATTGACACCTAAAATGCTTACATATTTTGAATATCAATTGTAAACCAGTCATTAAAAAATGCTTCAAAGCTGTATTTAATTGTAAATAAAATGTAATACGATTATTTGTATTAAAATGTATTCGGAATTAAAACACATACAGGAGTAGTTCAGATAAGAAAAATAACGTTTTTCTTATTTCTTTATTTTTTTATTTAGAAATATACAATAAAAACCCGTTGACGTTATAATCAAAGGTGTTAGAATATAAAATGGTACAATTAATCATAATAAAAGTAATTTTCAAAGTGATATAATTTGAAATAATTTAATCTTAATTGAGGTTAAACTATCTTACATTTTTCCATAGAAAAATACCATACAAAGAGACTCGTTTAGTTAAGAATGTATGAACTTACAGTTAAATATTAATGTGGAGTAATATCAATATTATTGGTAGAGTTTTTTTTATCAATTACATTAAATTTTTTCAGAGTACATAATAATTTTTCCATAGGGTCCAGGATCTGTTGTTCTATCTGTAAATCTTGGTTACGACACTTCTAACTGTTTTTACTCAATTCATCAGTCGTTTTTCCTTATGGTTGGGATGATTTTTGAAATTACGTAATATTAAATGAATGGCCTAAATTGTTATACCAAAAAGAAACAAGTTTTTTGATCCACTCAAATTTTAAAACTATGTAATCACCAAGTAAGACACGAGAAGAATTTATTGCAAAAAAACTTTGTTGTATATGATACATTAAAACTAATAATTTTTTTTTTTTTTTTAATAATAATAAAAACCTCGGCATCTAGGGCCATTTTGGCTACTGCAAATTTATGGGGTTATATTAGAAGGTAATTGCTTAATATAATATACAGATTATTTTACAGAAGGTTGATTAAATTAGAATTGGTTATAAAAGATATCGTGTTTTGAATGCTGGCTGGCTGAAGGGCTTCGGCGAGAATAGGTGGTACTCCTGCTTTCCGTTTTTCATTCTCGAACTGGCGGTATTCTGTAATAATATGCTTGATTGTGAGCTGTGTGCCGCAGCTTGTACAAATAGGGGGGTCTTCCCTCTTCATCAGATGTTGATGTGTTAACGATGAGTGTCCGATTCGCATTCTGTTGATTGCCGTTTCTATTTTCCTTGATATGTTCAGTGGGGAGGGCCATGCTAGGGTGGTGTGTTTGATTTCGTTGAGTTTTGTAGAACCTAGTCTCCAAGCCCGAAGCCATATGTTGTTTGTGATTGTTTTAGATAAAGATTTGGCGTCGTGTAAAGTAAAGCCATTAAGTTTTATAGCGTCAGGGGATATTATTGCTTGGCGAGCATTTTCATCGGCTCTCTCGTTTCCCGTGATTTGGCTGTGGCTGGGGGTCCATATCAAGATGATGGAGTATCCGAAGTTAGTGAGGTTATGCAGTTGGTTCTGAATTTTTCTGGCGATTTCATTCGGCGTGAAGGGGTTTTCGATGCTCCTTAAAGAACTTAGTGAGTCGCTTAGTATAGTTGCTTTGAGTATGCGTCTTGTTTTGATGAGGTCTAGGGCGTAAGAAATTGCCGTTGCCTCCGCTGAGTATATTGAGCAGAAATTGGGGAGGCTCAACATTGATACGTGGTCTTTAAATACTACTGCAGCACCGACTCCGTTATCTGTTTTGGAGCCGTCGGTCGGTCGGTGTATATTTCAGTGTGGTCGCTGAGATCGGAAATGATTGATTGTAGGTGTTGGTTGAAGATTATGGGTGGGGTATCATTCTTAGCGAGTTCGCTAAGTTCACTGTTGACATAGTTGTTGAATAGCCAGGGGGCCATCAGAGAGATTTCGTTTTTAATAACATCTGAGTGGGGGAAATTGGTGTCTTCTAGGTAGTCCGTGAAATGTTTCGTTACTTTGAGATTGTTTTGGGTACGTCTAATTGCGAGTAACATGGTGTTGTGTACCCTCCTGATATCGAGTGGCGCAACTCCGGCTATGTTGAGGACACTGGGAATTGGGCTGGAGCGAAGGCTCCGGTGACTAATCTTAAGCCCGTGTTGTGTACGACGTCTATCATTTTAAGTGCTGATGCCTTAGCTTTTATGAACAGAAAAGAATTGTATTCGAGTTTGGATAAGATGCGTGCTTTATATATTTGTAAAAGGCAGGAAGAATGGCTTCCCCATGATTTGTGAGCGAAGCTTTTCAGCGTATTGATTCTTATGAGCGACTTCTTTCGGATAGCCATGAGATGTGGTATCCATGTGTTTTTCGAGTCGAACAGTATACCTAATATTTTTATGGACTTTTGGATGGGGATGGGTATATTGTTCATAGTTATAGTGGTGATACCAGTATTTCTTTTATTGGTGAAAAAAATGCACTGAGATTTTTCAACCGAAAAGGAGAAACCTGATACGAGTGTCCAGTCCTGCAGTGCGTTTAGAGTGTCCTGTAAGTATGTTATGGTTGTCTTGGGACTGATGTTTCTACAGAAAATGTTGAAGTCATCAGCGAACAATGTGCTTTTTACGGGGGGTGCTATAGCTTGTGGTATATTATTGATTGCTAAAAGAATTAAAGATACCGATAGAGTGGACCCTTGGGGTACGCCGTTAAATTGTGTGTATAATTTGGACGGTTTGTCGTTGCACCTAACTGGGAAGGTTCTGTCGGTCAGGAAATTCTTTATGAAATTGAATAATTTGTCGATGGATATGATGTTTGACAGGATTTTTAATATGCGAGGACGCCATGCAGTATCGTAAGCTTTGGATATGTCGAGGGATATGAGGCCCATCACTTGTTTCGTTTCGAGAGTAGAATGGATTTCCGTCTGTATGTCGTGTAGTGTGTTGCTTGTACTTCTATGTCTTTGAAAGCCGTTCTGACAGGGATCGAGAAAATTGTTTTTTTCAAGAAACCATCTAAGTCTGGAGTCGATGATTTTTTCCAATATCTTAACCATGGTATTGAGGAGTGATATTGGTCTATATGATTTGGTTTCGAATTTATTTTTGTTTGGTTTAAGTATCGGAATGCCTATTGAGTGTTTCCATTTTTTAGGTATTGCTCCGGATGACCATATTTTGTTGAATACCGTGACGATTGAAACCAGGGCGGAAGTGGGTAGGTTATGGATGAAGCAATACGGTATCCCATCTGGTCCTGGAGCGAGACTAGTGCATTTTGATGTAGTTCTGACCATTTCGGCTAATTGGATTGGAGAGTTGAGTTTTTTCTGCTCGTCTAGATTGGGGTTAATGCAGGATGTATAGTGTTGGTTTCTCATATGAATGTTGTTATTGAGAAACGTTGTATTGTAGTTTTCATCCGAGCTATTGTGATAGAAGAGTTCACCAAAGAGGTTGGGAATTTCGTCGGGGTCAGTACATAATTCTGTGTCTTTCATAATCTGTATGCTATGGCTCTTGGGGTGACCACGGATCGCCCTTACTCTGCGCCAAATTAATGATGGGTCCGCCATAGGCCCCAGACCAGAGGTGAACGATTTCCAAGATTTGGCCTTGCCGCTTTTAACAAGGTATCGGGTTTTGGCTCTGAGTTGTTTCAGTTTTATATGGTCAGATGTGCTTTTAGAGATTTGGAATGTTTTAAGTGCTATGTTCTTTTTTTTGATTGAGTCTTTTATTTCGTCGCTCCACCAGGAAACTTGGTTCTTCTTACGTGAGTTCGTGGATTTTCCAATTGAAATTTCTGCGGCCCTGATAATGGAATCAGAGATAAACGTGATATCATCGTCAATTGAGGTGGTATCCGACTGGGTGTTTCCCAGCATGAACGTGTCGACCAGGTTGGAAAAGAATCCCCAGTCTGGGTTTTTTAACAACCATCTGGGGGTAGAAGATGGTGATAGAGTCTTGGTGGAGAGGAGGGTCATAAGAATCGGTAGATGATCGCTTTCATATATCTCCTGTAGGACTGACCAAGAAATTCTTTGGGCTAACGACGAACTTGAGATAGATAGGTCAATTGCAGAGAAAGTGCCGTTTGAAGGGTTGAGCCTAGTTGGTTGGCCGTTGTTGAGAAGTACTATTGAGTCATTGTCTAGAATTTTTTCGATTGATTTGTCTCGGGCGTCCGTTTTTTCGGACCCCCAATGGACACTAAGACTATTAAAGTCCCCAAATAGAATGAAGGGTTTGGGTAGTTGTGTGATGATGTTGTCTAGGTCGGATGTTTTGAAGGATGTTTGTTTTGGAATGTATATGTTACATATTGTGATTTTTGATTCCAAAGATAACTGGACCGCGATTACTTCGAGGTCTGAATGAATTGGGATCTGTTCGCTGGGATAGTCAGCGTGTATTAGATAGGCGACGCCTCCGCTGGCCAGAGTAAAGTCTGAGCGGTTGGCATAAAAGATTTTAAAGTTTTTAATGCTGGGTATTTTATCGTTTTTTAAGTTTGTTTCTTGGAGACCAATGCACATGGGTGAATATTTTTGTATAATTAATTGTATATCCTGACGTTTTTTGTTGATACTGTTTATATTCCATTGTAATATGTTTAGGTTATTCATTGTAGGTGATATATTATAAAAAAGATGATTGGCTATTTGTGGATAATTATTGTTGGGAAGAGGGAGGGTCGGTGAGGTCAGTTGAAAGAGACGAGAAAAGTGAGTTGGCTAGTCTCGTGAGTCTATTCTTGATGCTTAGGTTATTAACTTTCGGGCGGACCGTGTCGATAATTTTAATAATTTCCATGTATGATATGTTGAATGTGCTTATGATATTGGAGGGGTTGGGCTCGGAAAGTGTGTTTTCAATAATGTATTTAAATTGATTGAAGTTGATTTTTAAATTTGGGATATTTTCAAAAGCCTTTTTTGCAGGGAGTAGCGCTTCATCAAGTTTTATTATAATCTGCTCGATCGAGTTTGTGCGTTTTGGTTTTTTTTGTGGGAGTTGCGGGTTTTTTGCTGATTCTTTTAATTCGGTTTCGAGTTTACCGATAGTGGTCCGTGTCTGTACGATTTCTGTTTGGGTTGGTGTTGGATCCATCGGGATTTTCGCGATAAACGTACTATCCTGACAGCTGGAGCTAGATGTTGATGGTGCGGGTCTTTTTTCCTGGGCGGGTGGTTCCTGTGTGACTGGTGGGTTGGTTATTGTTTCCTTGAGGTTTTCATTAGTGCGTGGTATATCCATGGCGATGGGAGTGCTATCTGTGTTTTGCGTTATCTGTTCGTTGGTGTCCATGATATTATTAACCGGAGGTGTGTTTGGGTTGTTGCCGTGGATTGGTGCGGCATTGTATTCTGATGTATTTTTACAGTGGTTTGAAGTGTGGCCCGTTTGTTTGCACGAAAAGCATGTCACAGTGTCATCAGATAAAAATATACGATATTCCGTTTGATCGAATTGTAATAAAATCGAGCTCGGAATTTTATCACTGTGTTCAGGGTGTATATATAGTTGACGTCTGAAGCTACCAATGTGACCGAACTCATCGTTAGAAAAGCCGGCCTTCGTGAACGTAATCGGAGATACCATTTTAATTGAAAGATTGTCAATTTCTTTAGCGATTATGTCGTGTGGGATTATCGGTTGGACATTGAATAGTATTATGCGCTTTGCTGGGTTGATAAGGCGGCGATACGGTATTTCGGTGTTGTTTTTTGTTATGTAATGTTGTTTTTCTATGATTTGCTCGACGATGTTTTTGTTTGCGAAGTATAGGCAGAACCTATTATTCGACACTCGAGATGCGAATTTTATATTGTTTGGTGGCGTAAGTAAGCTGAATGCTTTAATGTATTCTATCTGTGGTACGTCTTGGATTGTGTTGAAAATTATGGCTTGTTCTTTTTTCGGGAAGGAGATATTTGCGGTGGTTTCGGCGAAATTTTTTTGCGTGTTTGGCTGTGGTAGGTTTGGTGTGGGAAGAGGGGGGTTGATATCCGGGTCGTCCGACATGTCGGATGGATACGTGAGTGCTACGCCTAATTTATTAGGGGAGGCCGTAATTAAAGAGCATACCTACCTTCTTAATTACGGTGAAGTTCTCGTAGTTGCTATCGAAATCTAAAAATGCGATACGCGACTGACGGTTACACACGTGTGTATCGGTCGGCTGTGACACACGTACTGAAAAACTAATAATTATTATAGAGTTTTATTCATTTATTTTAGCCTAGTGATTAATTCTCGTCATCTTGTGCGCAATTAATTTTTTATGCCAACATTTCACTTTGGGACATTTTAAATTACTTCTTACGAATCTATTAGTTCAGGTACATTTACATATCACATAATGTAATACCTTAATTTTAAGCCGAAAATTATTTTTACTATGTCTTCCATTTGTGTAAAAAATAGATGCAGCACATAGCAACGATAAATTATATGATTCAACTTAATAACATAATAACTTTATTCGCTAGGTAATAAATAATATAATGTAACATTAAACAAAGGTATAAAAATATGTTTGATTCATTATTCATATCAGTTTTATATGAAATATTAAGAAATAAATTGCTGAAATTTCATTTTGATTTATATTATGATAAACTTAGTACTTGAGAATAGTGTAATATCACCATGTTTGTATCTAGAAAAACATGAATTGAATGATTTGACAAAAAAAGTATTCTTGTTTATTTAAATAATGAAATTTGGATCAAATTTTATATGAAAAAAAAACCTCATACCTAATAGACTAAAGGCAATAAAATAATGTACGTGGTATATTTTTACACTTAATCTGTACTCAGAACAAAAAAACTGTTTAACAAAAGAACTGCTTAATTATTTCTTTATCATTCAACACTCTCATTACGCTATAATCACGTGCAAAAGGAGTTGATAATACTTCATACTGAGAAATATAGGTGACTTTTTTCTTTTTGTTCGTCGCATACCTTTGGTTCATAACATAGCTCTTGCTTGTTTTATGACGACTCCATTTCATAGTATTCAATTTAAATAAACTGATTCCAGTTCTTGGCGCATCGTCGTGTGGTATATACGGAAAACTTCAAACCCTATGTGGAGCACCAGATACGCCGATCGAAAGCTTACCAAAGGAATGTACAGCATATTTATACATGGCCTTAGAGGTATCTGAAAATAACACATTGACCGATATTTTTCAAAAAGATTGTGGTATAAAAGGTAACTACAATAAAATTAAATTGCTAAAATAATCCGGTGCTCATAAAACAAAGGGTAGGAAACATTATTCACATATGACAACATATGAACAACGAAAAGTCAGACTTGATTTTTTTTTATTTATAAGTTATTAAATGGCTCTATTGACTGTCCTAACTTCTAAAGTCGTTTATCCTTCAAAGGTTCTTTAACTCACACCCGATCAACGAATCTTTTATATTTTAAATCCCTAGCTACTAATTTTGCAAGTAACACACCACTTATAAGAATTATGAATATTGTAAATAATAATAACATAGATCCATTTTTTTTTTCTTTCATTTAAAAACTATGTTGCCACTAACCTTTTTATGCATGCAAACTGATATACCTATAATATTTATTTTATTGAATTAAGTTTTTCATTGCTTAAAACTATCTTGCGAATGTAACGTATTAAATATATTCATGTTGTTTTAAAAGTTACCCAATGAAAAACTATTATAAATTACTCGTTGCACTCCAATGGAATACACATCATACCTTTACTGCTACCAAGTAGTGAAAAAATAACACATTGACAGTTTAAAGATTTAGCGATGACGGCATGAAAGGTTAATGTAATTATTATAGTAATAATAAAAGTGTATTGCAACAGCATCAATTTACATGGTTAGATAGACAATATAGATAACAAAGTTGCATCTCATCATCTAAGAAATAGGCTTGAGTGCGGATGAGTTGAGTTCTATTAAGGTATACAAAAGTGACAAATATAAACAACAAATAATACAAAATAGTTACAATTAACTATTACAAAATTACAAAAACAATAAATCTAAGAAAGATCACTAATTACATGATTTTTATATTGATTAAAATTAATAAGAGAAAATACATTTATATTATATACTCGTAATAATAAAACACCTTAAATAATAGTGCTTTAATTACCAAAATTCTTTTAATTATGAGGAATATTTAAGTTGTTATTATTTTTTAGTCTTGTATGGTATTATGCGATGGTTGATAATCCTTAATTAAGTTTTTAATTGTAAACATAATATATAATAAAGTTTGACATTCATATGATATCCTAAAAGGTTTACCATTAAGAATTTTGTGGTTTGTTTAAAATAACTTTTACTTAACAATTTAGAGTTTTACATAATACATTAATATGACTGGAGTATGTACATCACGAGATTTAAGAGCCATATAAATAAACTGATTGTGCTAAAGGTAAAAAAACTACCCTTAAGGTTTTAAGATCTAATATATTATGGAGTACTTTAAATTAATAAAATTATTTTCTATTTGAATTATTAACAGAACAAACATGGTCACCAAATTTTAGTCTGTAGTCAATAATAATACCTAAGAATTTAATATTGTACACTCTTTCTAAAGGAATAAAATTACAAGATAAATTTAAATATTTACAAATATAGGAATGTATACATAATTCAGAAATTGAATTAAATGACGTACATGTATAGTAAGAAATATTAAAGGTAATATATTTTGATTTAGTTATGTTCAATTGAAGATTATTATTGCCACACCGATTCATAATGAAATCAAGACAAATGTTCGATTCATGTATTAAATTATTATAATCTTTATTTTTTTAAGTACTTCTATAACATCACCATTTAGGTTTAAGTTTAAAAGTCCATTGCTATAAATTATAAACAATAATGGGCCAAGAACAGTATCTTGTAGTCCCAACAAATTGATGGTGTTTATATCACTCAGGATTCCTTCAATTCGAACTCGTTAAGGTCTATTTGAAATAAAGAATTACTTAAGTTTATGGCATTACCTCTTATGCCACAGAAATCAAGTTTTTGTTAATAACTCGTAATTCACACTTTCAAACGCTTCTTTAGAGTCAAGAAAAATACCCAAAACTTTGAATATTTTATCCAAATTATTATGAATGAAGTGGGAAATATTAACTAATGGGTCCTTTAAATAATTTGAGTGCAGTTCATAAATAATTGTGTATAAACAATAAAAAGATATCTTACTAGTATACTTTAAATGTCACTAGTCGCACTCCATTACAAATTACGTATTTTATTCCGCAGGATATATAGACAAGCTTTTGCAAACCCCAGTTAAAGTGCTCGTCTACTATAATCACCCGAATCTGAAAGAATGGTGTGCAGCCATTCAATGTAATGATACTGCCAGACAAACTAAAGAAATGAATAATTTAAAGTCTTATTTAGATAAACATCCAGGGATTAAAGGTGTTATTTTAGCAAAGCTTTATGAAGAAGATGTAAGTATACACAGTAATTGAAATGTGTCAATAAATGTAACATTTTTTACGTATTTTCGAACAAATGACTGTTTAACATATACTTTTTATACCTAATAAATTAAAGAATTTCTATCGATAAAGACGAAATACGATCGATTTCATAATGCTTAATTTTTACACCAACTGGTTACTTAATTCAAATTTTCAGATTTCGAAAGACAATCACATGTATATAGTAACTGTATACCTACTTAAAATTATATTATATTATTTGCATAGGATTTGACATTTGCATGTCCTGACTATTCTCAAAATTTGAAATCATACATCGATTTGATGCATAAAACTTTTCCGGACCTGGCAATTGGTATCAATATCTTTGCAATAAGACAAAAAAATAACTACCAAGATCCAAAATTACCATGTAAGAAATTATTGTGAAAATAGTATGACAACATTATTATTCTGAAATGTTACAGGTATTTAGATGAAAAAACCAAGAGAAATCACGAATTAGAAACTAAACCAAAAATTAATATTTAAAAATACCATCAATTTGAGCACTTTACTTGTCTTTTTCAAGTGCTTTTTTCATTCATTACAGAGAAAGTTGTTCTCGGTACATATTAGGCTAACTAACACCAAACATTAATCCTAGACGTCCAACTTTTTGTCGATTTGTTAAAATCATCCCACTGGTTTCAATTTTTATCATTTCTAGATCTGTATGTGGTAAATCAAATAAATCATTAATCTTTGAAAAAAAACATTTCTTTTCGTTCTTCGTAACTTGCTGTATTTCATTCGGCGGCTCACTGTGTTCTCGAGTCGTTGCCTAATAATAGACATTTATAAAAAGTACATAAAAAAAGATGGTAAGTGAGATGATGGTGGTACAAGTTCGTCCTTCGTCCCTTCGGTCCTCGGACAAGATATTGGTGATGAATGTATTAAGTTTTAAAGAAATGATGACTCATTTCTTTAGTATAAAACGATTCTGAGCAAAGTTTCAGTGTAATATAATATATTATTATTTAAATACTGTTTACGTATTTTACGGTTATTTGTATAATTTTTGGTGAGTTTTTTTGTAATTAAACCCTCATAAAATATTCAATTAGATATAACTCATTTAAACTTCAATTGTTATAACAATTATAACTCATTAGAAATAAACTTAAAAGAAATCAGACAATATCGAAAAAAATCGTATAATAATTTATTAAAGTGTGTATAAAAAAAAATCCTGACTCACGATTTTTGAACTTTTGTTAGGATAATTTGGTAGGTATATGAGTAAGGTCATATTCAATTTTCAGAACTTTTTGTCAGATATTTAAAATTGTATTACATAAAAACTTTCAAACAATTTGGTAAATTAAAAGTTCTATATTTAAGTCAAAAGTGCTATAATTGTTCTGAAAATGTTGTCTAATATAAAAAAGTATGTATTTGATATTCGATAAAATTTTCAAGTTTCTATCTTCAACACTTTTCGATTTATGACTAAATACCTAAAATCTGAACAGTGAAAATCTCGTTTACGGCGGATTTTTACCGATTTTACCGTTTTTACTCAGTTTTTCGATCGTTATTCTTGATTACTGGAAAAACTATGGAGATTTTGGAAAAATGACCTCTTTAAAGTACCATCTAAGTTCAATTCCAAATCTAAAAAGTTGCTGGACGAATCGTTTGGACAAGTATTTCTATACGAAAAAGTGTTTACAGAAAAATTCTGTAGTAACTGTGTTTCGTGTCTTTTAAACTAACACTTCTCGAATAATTAATATGCCCGTTTCACAAATATTCAGTTTCATGAATGATTTTCTTTTTCCTCTATGAGTTCCTATCCGTTCCGGATGTTGGATATCATATTTGCAAACTCTTTCCTGTCAAGTGATGCCTGACATAAAACAATCGATGTTGTGTTGTACCAATCACGGCACTTGAAGACTTTTGACATTTTTCGAAATCCTTCCCTAACTTTTTCAATTCTTAATTGTCTTTCTAATGAATGATTCCCATCATCATTAATTGTTGTTCCGAGATACCTTAATCGTTATACCTGTTCTATACGTTTGTTTTTAATTATTAAATGTTCTCCCAAGTTATGATTTTTTGATATTACAATAATCTTTGATTTCGGTGTATTTAGAATCAAGCCAAATCTTTTGCTAACGTGTGTGACTCATACATCCCTGCTGCTTCCTTTACTTTTTATGTAAATTGTAATTATCGTGTTTTCTTTCCAAAATTTATGTTATTTGCATCTTATTTGCACAGTTATTCACGCATTATTGCACACCAGCCAGAAAAGGCAAAACAACGTCCTTTGAGACAGACAATATATAAAAATATTTAACCGATTATCGTAGTGAAGCAAAATTGCCAAATTTACATGCTCACCATCTCTTAAATGAAGTGACGGTCATTCCATTTCAATTTATCAATCAAATGAATTCAATCTATCAATATTTAGAACTCGCTTATGACATTAAAAAAATATTTTACTTCCTTGTTCCGTTAGGGTTGGACTTCAAAATTCTAGACCCTTCAGTTGACTTTTACATGGTCATGTTACTGGACTTAAATCCATGTACTGATGAGTTCAAAAAGACCGGCATTTATCCATTGACAGGGAATTATAATAATACTGTGGTAACGACTAGTTATTTTTTAACAAAATGTAAGAATGGAAAAATGTTCATTTTTTGCTTTATTTTATTTTTTAAGGATAAGATAAGAACATTCCTGGAGGAAACGGGTGTCCCTAAAACTAAAATGTACGTTAAATTTCACAACTACGGTGAAAGAAAGCAATGTGACCTTTGTCTTTCAAGGACTACGTCAGTAAGTATAAAAAACTGAAGATATATTGTGGGTAGAAGTTTGTCTTTAGTTATCGTCGAAATCGAACTACATTATGATTGTTTTAATTTTATTTTGATAGATTTTTCTCATTTTATCAATTTAATTCAATGTATGATTCATCTTTCCAAAATATTGTTGTTGGACAAAATCTTCTCTCTTCACTTCATATTCACCTCTATCTCATTCGGATCGGTCATCCTAGTCCTCAAGTTTTATTTAACTCGGCCACACACATCCTATTCACATAAACCAGCTATTTCCATAAGTCTCTTCAGTGCTTTCCACTACTTGTTTTTCAAGTTTCTTCTTCCCCTTATTTCTTCTACAAACAAATTATACAATTCATACTACCTCAGTCCATTATCTTCTTAAAAATATCTCTACGGTGTTTAACTACTTTTCTGCGTTCCTCTACTATAGATGCCGACCTTTGTTTACCCTTTATTTCCTTATTTGTTATGTTATACTATCCAGTTTCTCTCATCAGCAACCTACACAATACGAGTCTATCACAATTTCAGCCTTACAACTGTCTAACACAGGGGTCGGCAACCCGCGGCCCGCGGGCCGCAAGTACATATATATATATATGTGAGCAGACATTTTCCATTGTGAAGTACAGAAAAATAAGCACTCTTCGCGCCTTAGTGATGTCATTTACGAGCTGTATTTACGAGTCTCAATAACAAGTCTGCAAGCTGATATCGAAAATTTAACTAATAAACTGCAGGCACAGAAATCGCATTAATTTACAACTTTACAATTTTTTATTCAATTAAATTTTTCTATGCAATTTTTTCCAATAACATTTGTGTTTTTTTACTCTAATATTTCTATGTAAAATAGTCAAATATAACAGCAATACAATTATAAGTATTATATCATAATATGTAATTTTTTTTTTAATGTGGCCCTTGATGAAAAATTGAAAAAAAATATGGCCCGCGTGGTTGAAAAGGTTGCCGACCCCTGGTCTAACACATTTTAAAAACATTTTAGCCTGAGTAAGGTACACGAATAACAAAAAACTGCAATTAACACTTCACACCACTCAATCAATCTACAATTAATTCTGGACACCATATTTTCCTCAAGCTTATCTTTGTATCTTTTTTTTTCAAATAGATCATAAATGTATGAACGCTAAAAAAATAATTGTGAAATCATCACGCCTTTTTGTAAATTTTAATGACTAAAATGTAAAAGGAGCTAATTCTTCCCTCTTACTCTCAGGCTGCACTATATGAAAAAATATTTATGACGTAAATTTCTTTTCGAAAAATTGGATTAGAAAAAGCTGGTAAGTGAGATGATGGTGGTACAAGTTCGTCCTTCATCCCTTCGGTCCTCGGACAAGATATTGGTGATGAATGTATTAAGTTTTAAAGAAATGATGACTCATTTCTTTAGTATAAAACGATTCTGAGCAAAGTTTCAGTGTAATATAATATATTATTATTTAAATACTGTTTACGTATTTTACGGTTATTTGTATAATTTTTGGTGAGTTATAATAATTTATTAAAGTGTGTATAAAAAAAAATCCTGACTCACGATTTTTGAATTTTTGTTAGGATAATTAGGTAGGTATATGAGTAAGGTCATATTAAATTTTCAGAACTTTTTGTCAAATATTTAAAATTATATTACATAAAAACTTTAAAACAATTTGGTAAATTAAAAGTTCTATATTTAAGTCAAAAGTGCTATAATTGTTCTGAAAATGTTGTCCAATATAAAAAAGTATGTATTTGATATAGGATAAAATTTTCAAGTTTCTAGCTTCAATACTTTTCGATTTATGACTAAATACCTAAAATCTGAACAGTGCAAATCTCGTTTACGGCGGATTTTTACCGATTTTACCGTTTTTACTCAGTTTTTCGATCATTATTCTTGATTACTGGAAAAACTATGGAGATTTTTGAAAAATGACCTCTTTAAAGTACCATCTCAGTTCAATTTAAAATCTAAAAAGTTGCTGGACGAAACTTTTGGACAAGGATTTCTACACGAAAAAGTGTTTACAGAAAAAAAAATAAAAAATAAAAAAAAAATAAACATCATTGTAAAACCATAAGATCCTTCGCTTCACTCAGAATCTAAAATTATGAAATAATTCAAATGTCTTACCGAAAATCCGTAACGACTAAATATAAAACATTTCCTGTCCTCCTCTTTCACGACGAAAAATTGAAAACAGGATAACACTGAGACACTGAAGATGGCTAATGAACGAATGCATGATGAAAAATGTCATAAGATCATAAGTTTCGTCGTCATGTGAAAATAAGGAATAGTATGTTCATCAGTAGCCGTCCCCCTCCTCGTCGCAAATACAGTAGAACCCTTTTAAGACGGTCTCGCTTAAGACGATTTCCCGGCTTATACGTTCATTTTTACGATTCCCTTGATTTTGACAACATTAAACATGTAATTAGTACTGGATAATACGCTCTATGTTCCCGAATAAGACGCTCGTCTTGTCAATGATGTTAATATAAAAATACATTGTATATACATTTTCATTGTATGAAATTTAAAGGAATACACATGTACCTCACTAATAATAACGGTAACGAATAATGTGTACAACATTGACGTAACGTTACATCATTTTAATTAAATTGAAAATTTCCTGTATTCAAAAACCATTAAAAATGTGAAACAAAGAAAGATGGATGATTTTTTGAAATAGGTAAAATAATGTATGTAATATGATTGTAATATTTTAATTTAATTTAAATATTTTACATGTACCGAATAATTCATTCTACAAAGTAAAAAATATAATGTGAATGTATATAACATGGATGTATTGTAAAATATAAAATAAAAGTTTTATACCCAAATAATACGATTACCCTCTGAAGACGCTATTTATAACTGTTCCCTTGGAGAGCATTTTAAACACGTTCAACTGTATGTAAAAAGTGTCTTCGTAGTGGGATTTGCATATCTATTAACCCGGTAATTTATAAACGCGGTATACAATAATAACCTACTATTTTATACACATAATATAATCATTTATATTATAATTAATTAATTTATAACTATGTAATATGAAGATTGAAATACGTATAAAATATACAATTTTCATACGTAATTTCATATTCAATTTACAGTACTGTCAAAACGTAGAAACCGCCAAATCTTCCATATGTATTGATACCATACAGACATTAACAGAAAAGGTAATACTTAACTTACTACTTTGAAATGTTTATCATTTTTCTGTGTTCATTATCTTATGCTATTTTTAGGGGGCATATGCGAAAAAACACTGCGCTGGATTTATACTGAACAACATTGATATGGATGATACTTCTTGCACGTGTCAATGTGGTGAACCCTATCCGGGATTCCATGCACTTTTAAACGGTTACAATGGAGCACCTCCACCACCACCTTGTGCTTTATTTGATAGAGCCTAAGCGTCGGCATACTAAATTGATATTTTAATTTAATGAAATTTAACTGTATGAATTTAATAAATTTTAAATATAAATCATTCTGGACTTAAAATAATTCTACTTTTTCCAATTTCGAAACTATCACATTGAATTATCTGAGGTGTTTACGATGTTTTGATAATCACAGTTGATAACTCACAGATATTTAACAATAATCCAGCGCAGAGCTGAGTAAAAATAAAAGCGCGTGATGATGGTTTATATAGGACAAGTCGACCAACTCCTATTGAACTAGAGCAATTTTACTAAAAATGTGTCAACAAGAATAATTCTACTTGTGCTCTATTTGTGTGTGTGTGTGTGTGTGTGTGTGTGTGTGTGTGTGTGTGTGTGTGTGTGTGTGTGTGTGTGTGTGTGTGTACGCTCATGCGTGTGTATAATAATATAGATTTAAAATTTTCAAAGTTGTAATAAAAATTTATTTATATCCCATCGAAAACACTCCAAGTACGTTGCTAATTTAAAGAAAATTTTACCTCTGGTTTAAAAAGGTATGATATCAAAATAGTGCTACGAAAGTTATTTTTATGAAATATGTATAGTTGTGTTTGATGAAATGTTGTTATTGGGTCAAATAATTTAATTCAGCTTGGTGGTTATACTTATTATTATAATGTATTATAAAAGTTAAATACATATGAATCCCAACAAAAACATTCCATTACTTCCATCTAACAACCGTGTTGAGTAAAAAAAAAATTTTCAACTGAGAAAAGTAACGTTATATTTTATAATATTTATTATTAACCACCAAGCCAAGTATAATTACTTGTACTAAATACATACATTTCATTAAACACGATTATAATTACCTCTATTAATGGTCCGCGCACACTGCCGCGGTGGCGGTAAAATAGATTATATGTAAAGCATAGTCGGCGACTATGGTAAGCAACTGCGGTAGCGGTAACGCGGCAGCGGTGCCGTAATAATATCGCAGCGCGGTGAATACAAATATCGCGGCCGGACCTATTTTCACCGCCACCGCGAGGCGGTAAATCTAAGATTCAACACTGTATGTAGTTGTATACTTGTTTATACAATATAATATATATATATATATATATATATATATATATATATATATATATGTGTGTGTGTGTGTGTGTAGATAATATACTTGTATATTATGACTATTATTTAATGTTATGATCTTGTAATATAATATTCTTGAAGTAAACTTTTATTGGAAAAGTAATTCATTTTGTTTTACGAGATTACAAAAAAAAAAAAAAATTAATAAAGTTTTCATTTACTTAAAAATTCTTGTTCGACGTCTAGCTGTGCTGATAAATCTGTCGGCCACTGCAAAATGCTTTCATAGAAATGTAAGTAATTTTCTTGTATGTATTGCTTTAACTTCTGTAGATCGTTCATTTTAAATATATTAATTGGAAGTTTAGAGGAGTAGCAAGGAAATGCTTCAATAGTAGGTAGGGATACTTGCACAACAACCTTTTGTTTTTGATAAGATAAAAGTTTCATTACTTATTTCATTGTCAATGAAGGGACAACACAAGACTTCACCTGGTTTTATTGGGTTAAATATAAATTCAAAAAAAGGCGACACTTGAAATGAAACTTTATCCTTTTTGTCCACTTTTTTCTCGTTAATTTTACATGTACCGAATAATTCACTCTACAAAGTAAAAAATATAATGTGAATGTATATTACATGGATTTATTGTAAAATATAAAATAAAAGTTTTGTACCCAAATAATACGATTTCCCTCTGAAGACGCTATTTATAACTGGTCCCTTGGAGAGCGTCTTAAACGGGTTCAACTGTATGTAAAAATGGTCATCGTAGTGGAATTTAGCATATCTATTAACGCGGTAATCTATAAACTCGGTACACAATAATAACCTACATATTTTATACACATAATATAATCATTTGTATTATGATTAATTAATTTATAACTATGTAATATGAAGATTTAAATCAGGGCCGTATTCAGAGCAGGGCAAGAGGGCATGGGCCAGGGGCGCGATTCTAAGAGTTCTAAGAGGGGCGCAAATTTCAATACTACTTATGTAATATTTTTCATGTAATATTTGAAAAATATTTATTTATTTTAATGAATTACTATAGGAGAGCCTCGATCTATTTTTATTATATGAAAAATGTTTATGTTAAGGTGCGTGTTTCGACCGGTTTTCGTCCGCCGCCCGATGCGTTCTTAGGCTAGACAGAGTATTATATTTTATACGTATGATTATATATCGATATGCGAATCATATTCTCATAAAATAGATTGGGTATGTATGTATTTATAGCAAAACTATTAACTGCGTATTATTGTACGGTCTTTACGTACCCAAAATGTACGTTTCCTGTTATTCAGATATTGGACAAAATGTTATTTGAACTTCTATTAAACGGTGAACTACGTTTTTTATGTGAAATAAATACATTATTATAAATTATTATAGATTATTAGTTATTACTTGATATATTATATATATTTTTACATGTTTTATATATTTCAAATGATTATTTTAAACTACCGCAAATTTTTTATTTGGGGTGGGGGGCGCAAATGCAGTGATTCGCCAGGGGCGCCATCAAACCGCAATACGGCCCTGATTTAAATACATGTAACATATACAATTTTCATACGTCATTTCATATTCAATTTACAGTACTGTCAAGACGTAGAAACCGCCAAAACTTCCATGTGTATTGATACCATACAGACATTAACAGAAAATGTAATACTTTACATACAACTTTGGAATTTTTATCATTTTTCTGTGTACATTATCTTGTGCTATTTTTAGGGGGCATATGCGAAAAAGTATAACTGTATGAATTTAATAAATTTTAAGTATAAATCATTCTGAACTTAAAAAAATTCTACTTTTTCCCATTTCGAAACAGTGAGTTATCTGAGGTGTTTACGAGGTGTTGATAATAACAGTTGGTATGTCACAGATATTTAACAATAATCCACCGCAGAGCTGAGTATAAATAAAAGCGCGTGATGATGGTTTATAAAGCACAAGTCGGCCAACTCCTATGGAACCAGAGAAATGTTAGTAAAAATTGGTCAATATCTATGTAGCATGAACTAATGAATCGATTGATTTGAATATTGAACATTGGTTAACAAGAATTCTACTTGTAGACTATTTTAATTTATTGTCGGTGGTTTTTTATTCACAAAGAAATTCCTTTATCATCATTGATCATGATAATCGCCATAATGTATTACAACTTATCAAGCATAACATACAAATGTTATTATTGACAAATGATTATGTGACTTTATGAAATTAAATATCCAATAACATTGGATAACATACATTTATTCGTAATTAATAAAATATTATTATTTATACAACTGGCACAGCCTGTAACGTTCATAAATTATATGATTCAAATTAAATACAATCAGTCATAAATAACACTGTGTAAATTCAAACTTATGCATAAATATGGGTTTCATACATTGTTCATCATTTTTATCAAAAACGTATTGAAAGTAGATCATATTCAATAAGATCATAAAAATTCATTAAAATGTCCAATTTCATTTACATATATCTTTTATTCCTTGTTCATATAATATCGAACGCTCACGCACAAGGATCAAAAGGAGACGGTAAATTCAATTTCAGATAATATAGACACCTAAAATGCTTACATATTTTGAATATTAATTGTAAACCAGTCATCAAAAAGTGCCTCAAAGCTGTATTTAATTTTACATAATATGTAATACGATAATTTGTATTAAAATTTATTCGGAATTAACACACATAAAGAAGTAGACCAGATAAAAAAGATAACGTTTTCCTTATTTCTTTATTTTTTTATTTAGAAATATACAATAAAAACCCGTTGACGTTATAATCATAGGTGTTAGAATATAAGATGGTACATTTGATAAACAATGCCTGATTGACGATAGACGGTTATCTCGGGGGACGGGAGATATTTCGAATGAATTTTCGCTTTGAACTTAACGAGTCCCTTTGTATGGTATTTTTCTATGGGAAAATGTAAAATAGTTTAACCTCAATTAAGATTCAATTATTTCAAAATATATCACTTTGAAAATTACTAAATGCCTTTATAACGATTCTAATTAATACATTAGAATCCGTCCCAAAGAAATTCATGTTGAAGCGTAAATTTTTATGTAATTGAAAATCTTTATGTAATTGAATCTTAATTGAGGTTAAACTATTTTAAATTTTCCCATAGAAAAATACCATACAAAGGGACTCGTTAAGTTCAAAATGTATGAAGTTACAGTTAAATATTTATGTGGAGTAATATCAATATTAATGGTAGTTTTTTTTATAAATTACATTACATTTTTTTCTGAGTAAATAATAATTTTTCATAGGATCCATGATCTGTTGTTCTATCATTCATCATTATTCATCAGACATTAAATCAAAAATAAAAACAGAACACTAAAATAATAATGCATGACAACGAAAACACACAGTATCAAAATTATTAATGATATTTTGAATTAAAATTGATATTTTTTACTATCATAACTCTGTACAGTGTTGCCACATCAACACGAAATTTTTACCATAGATACATAACAACGTGGCGGTAAATTTAAAACAATCTCCGGAAAAAAGGCCTATCCTATGAGCCTTTTGTCCGGAGAACGCCTCAATTATTATGAAACATTTTAGATTCTTAGTGAAGCGAAGGATCTTATGGTTTTACAATGATGTTTATTTTTTTTTATTCTTTTTTTTTATTTATTTTTTTTTCTGTAAACACTTTTTCGTATAGAAATCCTTGTCCAAAAGTTTCTTCCAGCGACTTTATAGATTCGAAATTGAACTGAGATGGTACGTTAGAGAGGTCATTTTTCCCAAATCTCCATAGTTTTTCCATTAATCAAGAATAACGATCGAAAATATGAGTAAGAACGGTAAAATCGATAAAAATCCGCCGTAAACGAGATTTTCACTGTTCAGATTTTAGGTATTTAGTCATAAATCGAAAAGTATTGAAGCTAGAAACTTGAAAATTTTATCCAATATCAAATACCTACTTTTTTATTGTGGAAAACATTTTCAGAACAATTATAGCACTTTTGATTTAAATATAGAACTTTTAATTTACCAAATTGTTTGAAAGTTTTTATGTAATATAATTTTAAATATTTGACAAAAAGTTCTGAAAATTTAATATGACCTTACTCATATACCTACCTAATTATCCTAACAAAAATTCAAAAATCGTGAGTCAGGATTTTTTTTTATACACACTTTAATAAATTATTATAACTCACCAAAAATTATACAAATAACCGTAAAATACGTAAACAGTATTTAAATAATAATATATTATATTACACTGAAGCTTTGCTCAGAATCGTTTTATACTAAAGAAATGAGTCATCATTTCTTTAAAACTTAATACATTCATCACCAATATCTTGTCCGAGGACCGAAGGGAAGAAGGACCAACTTGTACCACCATCATCTCACTTACCAGCTTTTTTTTTACACTTAATCTGTACTCAGAACAGTTTAACAAAAAAACTGCTTGATTATTTCTTTATCATTGAACACTCTCATTACGCTATAATCACGTGCAGAAGGAGTGGATAATACTTCATACTGAGAAATATAGGTGACTTTTTTCTTTTTTTTCGTCGCATACCTTTGGTTCAAAACATTGCTCTTGCTTGTTTTATGACCACTCCATTTCATAGTATTCAATTTAAATCAACTGATTCCAGTTCTTGGCACATCGTCGTGTGATGTATACGGTCTACTACAAAACGAGTGTGGAGCACCAGATACGCCGATCGAAAGCTTACCAAAGGAATGTACAGCATATTTATACATGTATTTAGAGGTATCTGAAAATAACACATTGACCGATATGAGAGAAACAAAATATAGTATAAAAGGTAACTAAAATGAAATTGAATTACTAAAATAATCTGGAGCACATAAAACAAAGGTTAGGAAACATTATTCACATATGACAACATATGAACAACGAAAAGACACATTTGATTTATATTTTATTTATAATTCATTAAATGGCTCTATTGACTGTCCTAACTACTAAAGTCATCTATCCTTGAAAGCTTCATAAACTCACACCCGATCAACCAACCTACTTTATTTTAAATCTCAAGCTACAAATGTTGCAAGTTACACACCACTTATCAAAATTATGAATATTGTAAATAATTATAACATAAATCCATTTAATACTCATTCTTTTCACTCGATTGAAAACCATGTTTCCGCTAACCTTTTTATGCATGTAAACTGATAAACCTATAATATTTTTTTTATTAAATTAAGTATTTTCATTGTTTAAAACTATCTTGGGAATGTAACGTATTAAATATATTCATGTTATTGGGCCAGACCCGTTTGAAATTTCAATAAAAAAATAAATAAATATTTTAAAAGGTACCCAATGAAAAACTATTATAAATTACTCGTTTACTCGTTGCATTCCAATGGAATACACATCATACCTTTACTGCTACCAAGTAGTGAAAAATAACACATTGACCGTTTTAAAATATGGCGTTGACGGCATGAAAGGTTACTATAATTATAATAGTTATAATAAAAGTGTTATTATTTTTTTAGTCTTGTATGGTATCATGCGATGGTTGACAATCCTTATTTAAGTTCTTGATTGTATGCATAATATATAATAAAGTTTGACATTCATATGATATCCTAAAAGGTTTACCATTAAGAATTTTGTGGTTCATTTAAAATAACTTTTACTTAACAATTTAGAGTTTTACATAATACATTAATATGACTGGAGTATGTACATCACGAGATTTAAGAGCCATATAAATAAACTGATTGTGCTAAAGGTAAAAAAACTACCCTTAAGGTTTTAAGATCTAATATATTATGGAGTATTTTAAATTAATAAAATTATTTTCTATTTGAATTATTAACAAAATAAATATGGTCAGCTAATTTTGGTCTGTAGTCAATAATAACACCTAAGTATGTTATATTGTACACTCTTTCTAAAGGAATACAATTACAAGATAAATTTAAATATTTACGATTATAGGAATGTATACATAATTCAGAAATTGAACTATATGACGTATAAATGTACGTTTAGAGATAAAAAAGGTAATATATTTAGATTTAGTTATGGTCAATTAAAAATTATTATTTTCACACCGATCATTAATGAAATCAAGACATTTGTACGATTCATGTATTAAAATATTATAATCTTTATTTTTTAAAGTACTTCTATATCATCAGAATAGCACATAACATCACCATTTAGGTTTAAGTTTAAAAGTCCATTGCTATAAATTATAAACAATAATGGGCCAAGAACAGAATATTGTAGCCCCGAAAAATTGTTGGTGTTTATATCACTGAGGATTCTTTCAATTCGAACTCGTTAAGGTCTATTTGAAATAAAGATTTACTTAAGTTTATGGCATTACCTCTTATGCCACAGAAATCAAGTTTTTGTTAATAACTCGTAATTCACACTTTCAAACGCTTCTTTAAAGTCAAGAAAAATACCCAAAACTTTGAATTTTTTATCCAAATTATTATGAATGAAGTGGAAAATATTAACTAATGTGTCCTTTAAATAATTTGAGTGCAGTTCATAAATAATTGTGTATAAACAATAAAAAGATATCTTACTAGTATACTTTAAATGTCACTAGTCGCACTCCATTACAAATTACGTATTTTATTCCGCAGGATATATAGACAAGCTTTTGCAAACCCCAGTTAAAGTGCTCGTCTACTATAGTCACCCGAATCTGAAAGAATGGTGTGCAGCCATTCAATGTAATGATACTGCCAGACAAACTAAAGAAATGAATAATTTAAAGTCTTATTTAGATAAACATCCAGGGATTAAAGGTGTTATTTTAGCAAAGTTTTATGAGGCAGATGTAAGTATACAGAGTAATTGAGAAGTGTCAATAAATTTAACATTTTTTACGTATTTTCGAACAAATGACTGTTTAACATATACTTTTTATACCTAATAAATTAAAGAATTTCTATTGATAAAGACAAAATACGATCGATTTCATAATGCTATATTTTTACACCAACTGGTTACCAAATTCAAATTTTCAGATGTCGGAAGACAATCACATATATAAGGTAACTGTATACTTAAAATTATATTACATTATTTGTGTAGGATTTGTCATTTTCATGTCCTGACTATTCTCAAAATTTGAAATCATACATCGATTTGATGCATAAAACTTTTCCGGACCTGGCAATTGGTATCAATATCTTTGCAATAAGACAAAAAAATAACTACCAAGATCCAAAATTACCATGTAAGAAATTATTGTGAAAATAGTATGACAACATTATTATTCTGAAATGTTTCAGGTATTTAGATGAAAAAACCAAGAGAAATCACGAATTAGAAACTAAATCATAAATTAACATTTAAAAATACCATCAATTTGAGCACTTCACTTGTCTTTTTCAAGTGAATTTTTCATTCATTACAGAGAAAGGTTTTCTCGGTACATATTAGGGTAACTAATACCAAACATTAATCCTAGACGTCCAATTTTTTGTCGATTTGTTAAGATCATCTCACTGGTTTTGATTTTCATCATTTCTCAATTTTTTCTATATTTTGACGCAACAGCCTCTGGTGTTGGTAAGACCGCTCCAGGATTGATGTTTGGTATTGAAATTTTATTTGCACAGTTATTCACGCATTATTGCCCACCTGCAAGAAAAGGCAAAACAACGTCTTTTGAGACAGACAATATATAAAAATATGTATCCGATTATCATAATGAAGAAAAGTAGACAAATTTACATGCTCACCATCTCTTAATTGAAGTGACGATCATTCAATATCGATTTATCAATCAAATTAATTCAATCTATCAATATTTAGAACTCGCTCATTTCATTAAAGAATAATTTTACTTCCTTGTTTCATTAGGGTTGGACTTCAAAATTCTAGACCCTTCAGTTGACTTTTACATATTCAACTTACGGGACTTAAATCCATGTACTGATGAGTTCAAAAAGACCGGCATTTATCCGTTGACAGGGAATTATAATAATACTGTGGTAACGACTAGTTATTTTTTAACAAAATGTAAGAATGGAAAAATGTTCATTTTTTGCTTTATTTTATTTTTTAAGGATAAGATAAGAACATTCCTGGAGGAAACGGGTGTCCCTAAATCTAAAATGCACTTTAAATTTAAAAACTATGGTGTAGGAAAGCAAAATGACAGTTGTCTTTCAATGCCTAAGTCAGTAAGTATAAAAACCTGAAGATATAGTGTTGGTAGAAGTTTGTCCTTGGTTATCGTCGAAATCGAACTACATTATGATTTTATTTTGATAGATTTTTCACATTTTATCAATGTCATTCAATGTGTGATTCATCTTTCCAAAAAGTTGTGGTTGGACAAAATTTTCTCTTTTCACTTCATCTTCACCTCTATCTCATTCGGATCGGCCAACCTCGTCCTCAAGTTCTATTCTACTCGGCCACACACATCCCCTTCACATAAACCAGCTATTTCCATAAGTCTCTTCAGTGCTTTCCACTACTTTTTTTCAGATTTCTTCTTCCTCTTATTTCTTCTACAATCAAATTATACAATTCATACTGCTTCAGTCCATTATCTTCTTAAAAAATAACCCTGCAATATTTATCTACTTTCCTGCGTTTCTCTACTATTGATGCCACCTTTGGGATACTCTTTATTTCCGTGATTGTTATGCCATACAATCCAGTTACTCTCATCAGCAACTTAAACATTACAAGTCTATCACAATTTCAGCATTACAGTCTAAGAAATATAACATTTTAGCCTGAGTAAGGTACACTTATCACAAAAAACTGCAATTAACGCTTCACACAACTCAATCAATCTACAATTAACTCTGGACATCATATTTTCCTCATGGCTATCTTTGTATCTTTTTTTCAAATACATCATAAATGTATGGCCACTAAAAAAGAAATTGTGAAATCATCACGCCTTTCTGTAAAATTTAATTTCTAAAATTCAATAGGAGCTATTTGTTCCCTCTTATGCACAGGCAGTATTAAAAGAAAATAAAAGATATTTTCTGACGTACATTTCTTTTCAACAAACCGGTTTAGAAAAATTATGAAATAATTCAAGTGTCTTACCGAAAATTCGTAACATTCAAATATAAAGCATTTCCTCTCTTCCTCTTTCCAGACGAAAAATTGAAAACAGGATAACACTGAGACACTGAAGATGGCTTATGAACGAATACATGATGAAAAATGTGATAAGTTCATAAGTTTCATCGTTATGTGAAAATAAGGATTACAGTCAGTTAAACAGTAGCCATCCCCCTCCTGGTCGCAAATACAGTAGAACCCTTTTAAGACGCTCTCGTTTAAGACAATGTCCCTCTGAAGACGCTATTTATAACTGGTCCCTTGGAGAGCGTCTTATACGAGTTCAACTGTATGTAAAAATGGTCATCGTAGTGGGATTTAGCATATCTTTTAACGCGGTACACAATAAAAACCTGCTATTTATTACACATAACATAATCATTTATATTACGATTAATTAATTTATAACTATGTAATATGAAGATTTAAATACATGTAAAATATACAATTTTCATACGTCATTTCATATTCAATTTACAGTACTGTCAAGACGTAGAAACCGCCAAAACTTCCATGTGTATAGATACCATACAGACATTAACAGAAAAAGTAATACTTTACATACAACTTTGGAATTTTTATCATTCATCTGTGTACATTATCTTGTGCTATTTTTAGGGGGCATATGCGAAAAAACACAGCGCTGGATTTATAGTGAACAACATTGATATGGATGATACTTCTTGTACCTGTCAATGTGGTGAACCCTATCCTGGATTCCGTGCACTTTTAAACGGTTACAATGGAGCACCCCCACCTCCACCTTGTGCTTTATTTGATAGAGCCTAAGCGTCGGCATAAAAAATTGATATTTTAATTTAATGAAATTTAACTGCATGAATTTAATAAATTTTAAATATAAATCATTCTGGACTTAAAATAATTCTACTTTTTCCCATTTCGAAACTATCACATTGAGTTTTCTGAGGTGTTTACGATGTGTTAATAATAACAGTTGATATCTCACAGATATTTAACAATAATCCAGCGCAGAGCTGAGTAAAAATAAAAGCGCGTGGTGATGGTTTATATAGCACAAGTCGGCCAAATCCTATTGAGCCAGAGCAATTTTACTAAAAATGGGTCAACATCTATGTAACATGAACTAATGAATGGGTTGATTTGAATATTGTACATTGGTTAACAAGAATTCTACTTGTACGCTATTTGTGTGTGTGTGTGTGTGTGTGTGTGTGTGTGTGTGTGTGTGTGTGTGTGTGTGTGTGTGTGTGTGTGTGTGTGTGTGTGTGTGTGTGTGTGTTTGTGTGTGTAAAAATATAGATTTAAAATTTTCAAAGTTTTAATAAAAATTTATTTATATCCCAACGAAAACACTCCAAGTACGTTGCTAATTTAAAGAAAATTTTACCTCTGGTTAAAAAAGTTATGATATCAAAATAGGACTACGAAAGTCATTTTTATGAAATATGTATAGTTGTGTTCGATGAAATGTTTTTATTGGGTCAAATAATTTAATTCAGCTTTGTGGTTATACTTATAATTCTAATGTGTTATAAAAGTTAAATACATATGAATCCCAACAAATCATTTCATTACCTCCATCTAAAAACCGTGTTGAGTAAAAAAAAAAAATTTCCAACTGAAAAAATTAACGTTATATTTTATAATATTTATTATTAACCACCAAGCCAAGTATAATTATTTGTACTAAATATATACATTTCATTAAACACGATTATAATCATGGGCGCCGACTATTGGGGTGCTGCGGTGCTCGAGCACCCCATGAAATAAATAAAACATATAAATGACGGAAACACGGCTGAATGATGTAGCATTATTAAATGTACATAAACACGAAGAAATAAATATTGAAAATATTACTAACAAATTTATAAAGACCACCAAAGTGAGACAAAATACCTTTGAAATTTGTTAAGCTATTTTTATTCATTATTAGAAACTTAGAAATTTTTGCTTACCTATTTGTATATAAGTTATAATTTATTTGTCTTACGCTGTAAAAATGTAGAAAAATAAAGTCAATAAACGAGGAACTAATTTGTTTAATTTAACACTCCTTATTGATTTATTATTATTTTTTTTTTTTTTATTAGGTACAAGTTAAATAATTTTGGATTTTAGGCACCCCATGAAAATTGGAAAACCTGGCGCCCATGATTATAATTACCTCTATTAATGGTCCGCGCACACTGCCGCGATGGCGGTAAAATAGATCACATTAAAGCATAGTCGGCGACTATGGTAAGCAACTGCGGTAGCGGTAACACGGCAGCGGTGCCGGTAAGAATATCGCAGCGCGGTGAACACAAATATCGCGGCCGGATCTATTTTCACCGCCACCGCGAGGCGGTAAATCTAAGATTCAACACTGTACGTAGTTGTATACTTGTTTATACAATATAATATATATATATATATATATATATATGTAGATAAAATACTTGTATATTATGACTATTATTTAATGTTATGATCTTGTAATATAATATTCTTGAAGTAAACTTTTATTGGAAAAGTAATTCATTTTGTTTTCCGAGATTAAAAAAAAAAAATTAATAAAGTTTTCATTTACTTCAAAATTCTTGTTCGACGTCTAGCTGTGCTGATAAATCTGTCAGCCACTGCAAAATGCTTTCATAGAAATGTAAGTAATTTTCTTGTATGTATTGCTTTAACTTCTGTAGATCGTTCATTTTTAATATATTAATTGGAAGTTTAGAGGAGTAGCAAGGAAATGCTTCAATAGTAGGAAGGGATACTTGCACAACAACCTTTTGTTTTTGATAGGATAAAAGTTTCATTACTTATTTCATTGTCAATGGAGGGACAACACAAGACTTCCCCTGGTTTTATTGGGTCAAATATAAATTCAAAAAAAGTCGACACTTGAAATGAAACTTTATCCTTTTTGTCCACTTTTTTCCCGTAACATCTTTCCGACAGTGGCTTGGTTAGGTTAGGTTACGAATGAGGAAATATGACATTTTCAAAACTTTTCATCAAATATTAAAACTTTAATTGGAAATTAATTTTAAAAACGAGATATTTTCAACTTTGATTTCCAGCATAATAGTTGTTGAATTTTTTCGAAAAATTTTTTGTATGTCAAAATTCCATTGATAATATAATTTTGGATTAATGACTATATAACTCAAATTAATTTAGTAAAAGTGCGGTTTACTACTATGCGAAGATTTCTTGAGAATTTTATTATTATCTAAATATTCTAACATGTACACAGATTCATAAATCATTTTCGAAAATTGTAGTATAAGTACACTACATAGTCAGGGCCGGCGCAAGAAAAATATGATGGGGGGAGGCGACAGGCGTCTTACCAAATTGCCGACTCCAAATACAATATTTACATTCATAAAAAAAAAAATTAATAATCAAAGCAATAATAACGGATGACATTTTAAAATAACGTTTTTCTATAAATCATATTCCTATTATGTTAGTTAAGTCAAAAAACCAAATGTCTTATGTGCCTATAAGATGTTTATATTATTAAATTTATCAATTGGGTAAATGATTTCTTAAAACAAGTAAAACTCATAAAAGTAGATAGGTAGTTTAAAAAAAAATATAAATAAAATTAATATTTTCAATGTAATTTTAATGCATTCTTATATATTATAAATTTCAATTATAAAATAATAAAAAAATGTTTATACAATAATAGTGTGGACTATATACTTATACGGCGTTCTTTAAGAGTTGCCCAATTTTAAATCATTGAAGTCATGTCTCAATCAATGTCATCAATCTCATTCAAAATTTCCTTAGATGAGTTCATCAATGTGTTCCAAATGCAATGCTGGATTATGTATTGATTGTTTTATGTTTTTCCTTTTACTTTAGTATAACATTTGCATACTTACTTATATTACTAAAAATACAGTTTTGATATTCCTTTATTTACTATAAGGCTGCACTAAACGTTTTTTGATATTTTATACTATTATGTTATACCAACAAAAAGTGTTTTTTTTTTTTTTTATGTATTTTACACAACAAATTAATTACTATAAATAATGTAATTTTTTTATGAACATGTTATACTTCAAAAGTTCTTATGCTTAAATGGATTTTTTATGAGAAATAAACATAAATTATTTCTTTTTAGATATTATATTATGCCATATGGCAACATCAAATTTTTTGAAATCTATGTACGGATTTTTTTTTTTTTTTTAATAATAATAAGCAAGCACCTTAAGACACTAAAATGTAAAAAAAATAATACTGGCGTCAATATGTTGGTACAATTTTATTATACCAATGTATTGTAATTTGTACTTATTATATCAAGGTGGTGGTGGTGCAGGGTTATTATTTTTAAGTTTTGGAATTTCTAATTCATTTTATCAACATCAATTATTTTAACATATTATTTTATTTTATTAACAGAAAAAACTTTGAATTCAGGTATTAGTGTTTGAAATCCTATGCCTCATTCAGAATCTAAAATGTTTTCTTGCTATTTAGAATAAAATATACCTACATCGGAGAAGGTTAGATTTGAGTCGATATTATAAGATAAGTAATACCTAAGGACTTAGTCTACAGTACTAAAGATCTAAAGCCAGTTTCAATAGATTTAGGCATGTATTTCCTCAACAAAAAAGAGTGCATAAAATTTGATATTTATAATCACTAAATCAAAATCGATCACTTCATCATTTGATAAAACACGTTGCTAGAACAATAAATCACAATGCTTTTGAGTATTTATTTTTCTGAAAGTACATAAATGAAATGTACATTAAAGTACTGCATATATACGTATGTCAGTCATTCTACAAATAATATTAATAAAAATATAAAATATATTATAGTGCTATACATAACATAGCAATAATTATAAGAATTAAAAAAAAACCATATCATTTCATTAGATAGACCTGAGGTATTTCACAAAGATATAATGTAAATATTAATTCAATTTAAAATATTGTCGTAATTCTGTGATGTGTTCAGCGCCTGTATCAGTCAGAGTGACTAAGTCCCAGACGTATTATCCTCATCCTAAATACTATGAGTAATAATAGTACATAAGTAAAAAGCGTCAACATTTTCTTTAGAGAAGGGCATATGTTCCCAATTGGATTGTTTAATACATTTATTGATTTATATTAATGTATCAACATACAATTTAAATATGACTGAGTAGAGATCTCCAAACCATGTTTTGATGTTAATTAAATATAAAAATAAGATACGAGAGATTAATATTGCACCTCCTCCTTGGCATTGCACTTAATATACAATATCTTTTTTTTATCATTTCTCAGAATAAATAATCATAAATATACCACAGGTATTTAGGTCTTGATAAATCAATGTTTAAAGGGAATAATTATATCATATTATCAGGTTAACAATACACATTTCAACAGGTCTTTGGCTAATTGAAATTCAACCAAAACTTTAAAATGGTTAAAAACTAGTAATTTTATTTGAATTAAGTCAACAGAAGAAACATGAGATAGCACAACTTCAGATGACTTATATTAATTGTAAGCTTATAGGGAAAGAACACAACGGATTGACAATTTACTAGTAAAATAATGAATTATGAAACAATAGTATTATGAGTATATTACATGATATTAATGTAACATTTTCATGATTATATCATTGATGGAAATATTTTTTGTGTCTAAACTAATAAAATCATAAAAATTCATATTATATTATTATAATATTACTATGCAATGATAATAATAATAATAATATGTCATATTATAAAGCTGCACATTTAATAATAATGCAACAGTGGCAGCTACATTGGTAAATGAGACGCGCGTAAAGCAAAGGTAAACTAAATGGCTAAAAAAAAAAAATTTATAAATAATATACAATCATTGAAAATTACCTGGATATAGTAAAGGAATAAACACACAGAATCTACTTAAAAATACTAAGTTTTACAATAAATGCAATATTGTCATTTTCCAACATAAGAAAAAAAAAAAAAAAACAATTATTAAATCTAAACTAGTGTGAAATGCAAGAACAAACAATACGTTAAATCATTTGGAATGGCAATGAAAACATTTAAAAATCTACTGGAAAAAAAAATGTATTGATGATTTTTTACCAAGATTACTTTTAGCTTTCTCAGTCCTCGGGGAAATAAAACATCAGACACACATTCTCTTCACAATTCAATACTCAAATATTATATTCATCTATTTCTATTTCAAATTAATAATAAATATGGAAAAACAAACTTTCTACATTTCATAATAATTTAATTTGGTCATTTTTCCCCATGATTTAAATATATTTTACAGCTCACACTACTAATACATAAATTGAAAATTTGTAAAATCAAGGTTTTTTTTATGGATCAATGAAAATTTAAAAACATTATATTATTATGTGGAAAAAAAAAGGTACAAAATGAATAGTAGAAAACCATGAAATATTATATACCTCGTTTGTTCATTAATAAGAGTGAAATTATAATACATGCAAAAGAAAACCGTGAAGAGGACAAAGAAAGCACATACAGTATCACTTAAAAACCAATAGTGTTGTACACATCAACAACAGGCTTACATTCTAAGTCTTACAATTATTAATAACGTCTGTGTACATTAGTAATATTTGTTGCACAATTATCAAATATATTTATAATTTGTTATTATCAACAAAGCTATGAAAGTTATTAACACATAAGGAATACAAACGAATGGTGAGCAGAGTCAATAGAGTTTAAAAAAAATTGATTACACATTTATATAAATATGTTACATTTGATGAGAGGCACCTCCATTACCAGACTTTTGAAGTTTTCAACAAATTAGTTTTAAGACAATAGTGAGCATATGATGCATATTACTAGGGAAGATAGTTTACAATAATAGATTGTATGTAATTATTTACATGAGAAAAATTGGAGATGGCTATCATATTAAAATAGTACATTATTCACACAAAGATGACACAAATAACAACTCTCTATGTACACCTGTGCACATAACAAATTGAAGACATAATATTAAATAAAACACATATCGCAATATTCAATTAAGTATAAAAAAAAAGAAAACAATCTACATATGTACGTAGTCAAATGGATAGTTGCAATTATATTTAAAAATGTCATCAGTTTATTGTTTTTATACAGATTATAGAAAACTACCGACAGAAAACTTTATTAATACGTAGTGTAATAATACAATGTTACATCAAAATCATTATCTAATAAAACATCAATCGAACATTTTAAATCATACTTTAATACTGACATTGAAAGAATAATAAAATTAATAAAACAATGATAATTCTTGTACTATGCCTCTCTTGTCAACAATCAACATACTTTTGAAATCAATTACTACAATTATGTTTTGTTAGGTATGTATTTCATATCAATAATGAAATGATATTACATGATTAATGGACAAAAATAATTCAAAAATAGTATGTTTCACAATTATAATGTAGAACAAAATATAAAATAAAATATGCTTAGAGAAAGTAAAATAATATATTTATTAAGACGGATTTGAAAAAAAAAAAAATAATAATAAAACAATAAATATCATTAAAGGGGTTTTTTAGTATAATAAAAAATTTTACATAATCCATTGAAACAAAATAAGTTAAAAAATTCAAAACATTAAAAAAAAATAACTATTACTTTTCAAGGAAAATTTAACGAAATTAAAAATTTCTATCGTTACAAAAATAACCAGTTATTATGTTTTCCAACAAAAATTAAAAGTAAATCAATTTTTTTAATTCTGTAATAAAAATTAATAATAATTGTACTCACAAAACAATAATAAAAATTAAGAAGTAAAAAATTTCAAATTAGATAAGTTACCTAAAATGTTTCTTATTTTTAACTATTTTTGAATACAAAAATTGTAAATAAATAAGGGGTTGGGAGAAATGTATATTATGTACATAAAAAAAACTTGATGACAAATAGCGAAGTAATAAAATAAAAATTCACAAAAAATATTATATTTTTTCATAAAGTTTTTCTTATTTTTTTTTCGGATTTTATTTGTTCATAAAAAAAAATAATAAGAAAAAAAGTAGTCATGGGGTTTATTTTAATATTATATTAATTGCAAATGAGGACAATGACATACATTTAAACAGGAAAGAGACACAGTAATTAAAATGATTTATTGATACTGTGGTACATATTGTGTATAGTGAATGTTTGTAACACGTACGTACATTAAAAATATTGGCGGTTAATTTTTCTTCGCGGTTCTTAACCGGCGTTGAGGCTACCTACGACCTATCAATCCGTTTGAATTGCTTTGATGGGCATTAGGTGACAACTCAAATTCTACTAACAATGGAAAATGATCTGAAAAAAATAAGGGTAACAATTACTTTATTGAAACTAACACCAATAAAAAAAATATCAGCTAAATATTTTACCAGATGGTATATGAGGATGAGGACAGCCAAGAACTTTATTGTCTTTAAACCATTCAGGAGCTAATGGACCAAGTAAACCAAGAGGTGTCATCGTCTGTCTGGTATAAAATATATAATCAATGATGCCTTTGAAATTGAACCTAAAATATAAATTGCATACATTTATTATAGTTTCAATGATAATGATACCAAATTTCATTCAAGATTAAGTTGGTACGCATTTTCACAAAACTTACGTATAATTAGTAAATGGCATAATGTTCTCATAAGCAGAGGATAACTTGAATGAATGCATAAACTCGTTTGGTCTATCACAACTAGAAATTTTTTGTAGGAGAGTCTTGTACTGCAGATCTTTGAAGTCTTGATGGTCTGATGATACTTTTCCAGCAGATAAAAATTCTATTACTCCTAAACAAATAAAAATAAAATAGTGATTAAATTCAATAATACAATAACTCTCAAGAAAAAAAAATGTACCAGAATCAGGCAATGAATTGAAATCTCCACACAACAATAGTTGTATGGGTGGCTGATGATGATTTACGTTACGGTAATTGCGATTAGCTTCCTCCAGTATAGTATTCAGTTCATTAGCCAACATCATAATTTGAATGAGCTTAACATCACAAAATTCTGGATCCCAATGTATATGTGCAGTGCAAACGAGTATAGGTTGTTGGACTTCAGATGGCAGAGCTAAATAATAATATAATACATTAGTAAATGACACAATAAATTAATAACGAACAAAATTGTTCCAATACAATGTTGCTTTATGAAACTTTCAGAGAAAATGATAAAATTGTAAATATAATAAAACAAAAAAATATTTGAAGTGAGCAAACACATATAGAATTGTAGTAAAAAAAATTGTATTCAATGTTTTGAAAATATATAATTCAAAAACACTAAAAAAATGTATTTATCATAATTTTAATATTTCCATAAATGTTATTTTCAGCTATTTATTTCTGTATTAAAAAATTAAATAAAGCAGAAAGTGGCATGAAACACATATTACTTGTTTTCAAAACATATTTAAATTTTTAATTATACTTTAATTTGATTTATATTTTAAAACATATATTTTACAATCTGATTTTGTTTTCAGTTTCAAATAATGAAGTAGTTAGATGTGACTGAATATAATTTAATAAAATTTAATAAAAATAAAATAGAAAATCTTCGATTTAGAAATTTCTTATTCAAATTTTCCAACACTAATTAGGTAATATCAACAATAAAAAATCTAACATCAAAGAAATTTGTTTAATATGGCTTCAATATTTTGAAGGGAGCAGTCTCCAGTCAACTAATAAAAGGTTTGTTCACTAACATTTTCATAGTCATCATATTAATTTTAAATTAGAATTAACCACAACCTTATACTACTAAATATTTTCAAACATATGTATTATGTATATCAGGTAGTAACACATTATGTAACTTATATTCCATGTGGTTAATATTACAATATAATAGAAATAAATCAGTAAGTACCTAATATCTAAATATCTGATGAAAATGTTGAATAAACATGAAAATGTATATTTTACATTGATATGAAAGTAGTACCCAGTGGTAATACCAAAAATGACTAAAATTGATTATTTAACAACTTTTCTTTTAATTTTTTTTTATTAATACAATAGGTACATATTTATCATCAATGAAAGGAAAATATATTTTATGTGTCATATTGATAATTTCTCTTCACTTCATGGCAAACATGATCATTATGATGAAACATAGAATATGTTTTATTAAACATAGCAATAACTGTCTTGTTTTTTATCACATTTTTATTTAAGCAGCACATACACAATGAACTGGAATTGCAGAAATAACTATACACAATGTATAATATTAAACATACATATATTAATAGAAAAATTACTATAAACACAAATAATTTGAAATGAACAAAAATATTTTAATACAATATGAACAACGTGTAAAGACCACATATGATTGCGCAAGGATAAGCCATTAAATACTTCTGATCAGAGTTGCCGAACATGGCAACAAATACTCTGGCTGCATTTGAACTGCTCCATAAAACAGCTGCTAGTACGATGATTCCACCAAATATATTTTTTAGGTTAACAAACACAGCAAGTAATGAAACGAGTACCACAGGTGTGAATGAATAGCCCAACACAGAGAATGTAGATGTCAATGTTACTTCAGGAGAATCAGTCATGGCCCAGAGCAAAGCGTACATGCACACTGACGTTAACACGGCCAAGCCGTATATGTAACTGAACATAAGTTTGCCACCAGCCAACAGCAGTAGAGATGTGTACGTTAAATACAGCGCAATGGGACCGATTACGTCATAATCACCCAAAACGACGCCACATTTTCCAGTCGGATCGAGTGAGTGTACCAGACGAGTGATGATTTTATGAACGTCGATACCAAGTTCCTCGAGCAGAGGAGGTTCATCTTCTTCACCCGTGAAGTTTGTAGAATTGGGCTGCCATGATGCGGGAGCTGGCTGACTCAACTGGGCTGGTTGTGAATAGTTGTCGAAACTCTGATCATAGTTGGAATACGTACTAGTGTGAAAGTTGAGATTGTCGTCAGATACGAAATACGAATTGTTCGGATAGTGATTCGGTACTTGATATTGATTTTGATTCATGATTTCCACAAATGGAACGCGAACACCGGATTTGGCGATACGATTCGCAACACTGCCCAGTGGCCGTGTAAATAATATTAATACGTTTGAAATTCTCGTGACATAACGTAGCTAATGCAAAAAATTAGAAAAAAAATACTACGAACACAGAATGATTTACAAAAGTAAACACACCGAAGGCAAAACGAGAAGCTGATAACTGCGTCCTACACCATAGAATATTTAACGCGTATTCGGATTGATAACGTCTGCGTCAGGGTGGCCATGTATAGGAAAAAAATAACCGAACGCAGACGACCAATGAATGAAATAAATAGCGAAAATATCCCGCGAAAAAGATAAGGTAAGTAGATTGTCAATAGTTTTGAAAAAACTATTTAGAGAAATTAAATTTTTTAATTTTTAATGTACACTTAACAATATGTAGACATTTACAATGTACATAGTATAGTGCAACTAAAGGGCTATTCGAATCAAAATAAATTACTGTTTGCGTCGAGTCGTGTCTGAGCTTAAAACTTATTCTTTTCTCAGGATTAGTGATGTCAAGAGTGATATAATACATTTGAAGTATATTGACTTGCTTGAAAATTTGTGGTAAAAAGAACCATGAGATCCAACTAATATCATATGTCGAATTTATTTTCATTATTATTGTTATTATTTTTTATTATTATTTTTTTTTTTAATGCTATGTTAAAGAATATTTAAAAAATACAACACAGATATCAAAATAAAATAAAATAATATAAAAACGAAATCCAAAAATTCAAAAATAAAAGAGCCTTGGTCGAGGAACCAATGACAAAAACAAAATTTTAGTTCAACAGTTTTAAAAACTTACAGATTGATAGATATTAAGTCATATAAAAATAGTGTGCATTTTATAAACATTTTCTCTCTACTGTTCTCCTAAATAAGAGGCCAGCAACAAAACTGATGTAAAATGTTGGATTCTATGCCCTCAAAGTAACGAGTATGATTCCTAACATGATCTTATGATATAAAGTTTAAGAAGTATTAATTTATGTCAGGTAAATAATTACGATTCTGGACCACCGTGCGGAGCGCGTCGTAGTCGGGGCCGGGGCCGGGGCGGTCATTTTTGCCGTTTCGTAATCGGGTCGTAATTCGCCGATCTTCGCGCGCGAACCCGTTTGATCCGTGGTTAATTGGAATATTACAAGGTTTGCGGTGGAATCGGTGCTGCAAAGTGTTATGCGGCAAATTTCCGGTTTTCCGTCATAATAATCGCAAACGATCGCCAATAATAACGGTTTAACGGCAGCGGTGGCAGAAGTCTAGCGTAAGCCTGCCTGCGCGCGGACATCATCAGACACAATTATTTTTAATCGATCGACCGATTTGCCGAGATCGCGCGAATACGTATAATACCTATGTAATATACCTAACAATATATATACGAGGGGTGGAGGGCGGCTAGCGGGAAATCATCGACACGGGTACCGCGCCACGAAGATCTATAACCCAATCTGTACGCCAAACTGTCCGCGTGAACGCGATTACGGTTTTTCGCGTGAATTTAATTAATTAAATTATACACGATATTCGTGTTTGCCGGAACCTCCGAATAAATTTACCGACTTAATGCGGGCCCCAAGTATATAAATAGTAAAGTAGTAACTACGTTATGTATAGGCGAACGGACATTTATAACTGGAGAAACTGCAAACAAAGATAGAGGACGCAGTTATACGAAATGTGTAAAAAAAAAAATAACCGTACCAAACTTCTGCTGCATAAAGGTCGATTACCATGTTCCTCACAAACGTCTTTGAAATAATTAAAATAACTTATGGTTACAGTCAACTGTAATTACAATTAATATTGGCAATACTCATATAAACGCGAATAATAATTAAAGATAACTATAATTGTATAATGAATGCAACACTAAGTTGTGTAGTAATACAATAAAAGTAGGTAAAATGTATGGTTCAAGAATAAATACGATAATATTGCAGTTTTTATTTATTTTTTTCCCAAAGAATAAATAATAATAGAATACAAATTACAGTTGATTTTAAATTCTATATAATATTTTTCGAGATTACAGATGAAAAAACTAAAATGCATTTTTATATGCATATTTAAAACAACTGTATAATATATATTATAATATGTAAAATAAAACGGCATTGAAAAAATTTCTATTTACTATACTAATTAGTTACGTATACAACAAACTTCTAATAAAGTCATGTTTGAACGAAACAAATAATATATCTGATTGTCTGATGACGTTCAAACAAATTAGTCGAGGTGCGCTGTATTATTATTATTTTTTTATAATTGACTGGCCATAACCAATATAATATAATGTAGTTTTATACGCTTAGCGGACATAAACAAATAAGTTTTATTTACATAACTTTAAAGGCGCGAAATCCAATTGTTTTTTTTAATTTCTTTGTATCAACCGAACATTGCAACTACAACACTATAATATTATATTATAATATACCTACCAATAGATAGGAAAATACATGCCATTTTTTGACGACCTCTAATCAATATTTATTATTTACTCGATATAACTTATACACAATACGGCATGATAATAGATAGACATAATAATATTTTTACCATCACGAAAATAATATTAAAATGTTTGAACGCAAAACAAATTTAGTATTTACAAAATACAATAATAATATCGAATAATACCAAATATGATATGACACGTGTCACTCTCGCCAAAACAGTGGTCGTATATTACACCTTCGCGCATACCTATACGTACTAATAATACGAAGATATTGTGAACGATGAAAATATTAATTATTATACACATGGCGACTAATGTTTTACAACTTCATCGCGTGCCGAGTGGACAAGGAGGGGAAAGTGTTGGCATTAAACGACGGTTTAAATTTAATTACAATAATAATGCGCACGAGACATAACACAATCATTACGGGTACGACGAATTCGTATTGTTATGCAGAGTGTAATGTACATAGTTTTAACTGTTTGAATTTCACAGGAGTTATTATAATATGCATACGGAAAAAACGGGGGAAAGCACCAACGCACGACTATTACGAAAACCGATGATTTTAAAAAGAGGCATAATCGAATTCGATGATACGTAATACGCATATACGGTGACAATAGGTACATGGGAAAATATAATACAATGACACACCAAAAGTCGTATAGATCACTACTGTATAGCGACTGTAAGTCGTGTAATACATATTGCATAAACACGCCGTTCATAATTACATAATTTTTTTTCCATTGTACTTGTATGATATTTGTGAATACAAATATAATAATTTAGGACCAACTGAAACAACTTTAAACAAGGACTTTGTCACTAAAAAAAATTCAAATCCCTCCCTCCTACACCACAAATATATTATTCCATATAACGAAGAATATACTTTAATTGATAAGGTTATTTTAAAAATAAATGAAATACTTGTACTTGCTTTAAAAACGTATACCGTAGTCGAACCAACAGATAATTTCTCATAGTTAAATATTGTACGAAAATATATAGTCAGAAAGTAAATATACTTAATTTTAATAAATAAAATATTCAACATTCATGTTGCAATGCCAATTTAGTCACCGAGATTCAATATCTGTACACAATCAAAGAAAACGTAAACACAAAATTTGTATGAATTTATTTATCATAAAATGTATTTCCTGAGTAAACTTTTACATCAAAACGGTATTTTACATTATAATACTAGATATATGATAATAATATATTATTGTTATTAGGCCATCAGATTGTTCAATGTATTACTTTACTGCAGATAATAGATTAATGGTGAAACGCAAGTATACTGTGAAACAATAAGCGGATAGGAATTATTATTTGTTTTACGCATCCTGTACAAACAGATAGTAAATATTATGCATGAATAACATAATATATGACATATAAATATAAATATATATATATATATATATATATATATATATATATATATATATATATATATATGAGTATTGTGCTTATTCAATTTCGTACATTATCGCAATTATCTGATATGTGAAAATATAATGCGAAAACTTCCTCTACGCGCAGCCAAGCTCTCATAATAGGAATTTCAGTTCTTCTGCACGTTTACATTTTATAAAGTGCCAATCAAATACCACAGTATATTATTAGGTACAGTAGAAGTGAATATAGTTAAACAAGTTGTGTTCTAATTTTTATTATTTCGTTTAAACATTAAACAAACGACGACGACAAACAGTATAATTATGTCATTCATTATGTACTATTTAATACTTTACTCTTATGTTCTCTTTTAACATCTATTCTACACGCGACAATTATTAAGAATGTCTTACGGAGTATCGTCGTTAGCTGACGTTTTTTTCGGTAATACGCCGATATATAACAACAATTACAGTAATTTTTAACTACTAGAAATTAATAAACTACTGTTATATCGCAGCGGTTCACAGAATATAGGTTTATTTCACCAATTTGTCCAACTAAACACGGTTGTTTTAAATAACATGATACACAATGTTACGTTGATGTATATATATATATATATATATACGCTTAGAAAAGTCCTATATGTATAACTCTTTAAGCGATGGACATACTATTTACTAATACGATTATTTTGATCACCACTTTTCTTCAAAAACAAATTATTTACAATTATAACATATTTATTATATGTTAAGTATAAAATCGTGTTTGTTACATAAAAACGCCTAACTTCTAAATTACAATACGTCCTATTTCCAACTGACAAAAATTAGATTGTATGCCCATAGAAATTTAAAATAACAAAATTATAATTATATTTTAATGAAATATAATTTAAATTAATATTTATTTTTATTTATTTATTTTTTTAGTATCATCATTTAACTCGAAATAAAATCATCTTTATGTTATAAGGATTTCGATTTCATAAGGTTAGATTTTTTAAAGTTAAAATCTACTCAAAATAATTGAAGAGGCATCTAGAGCGCAAGCTAATTTTTTCCTACTCACAAAGAAAATATACAAGACTTTTTACGAGTTATAATATATTTTATTTATTATTTTATAAAATGGACATAAGTCCAAATCTTATAAAGTCTATACTAAAAAATATACGCAGTTGATATAAAGAAAGTTTAAATTAAAAAAATGTAATACAAAGATAAAAAGGGAGGGAGAGAACAAAAAATAAAAATTATTATAATGATAATCTTATAGATTAAAACAATAATACAGTAGATAATAAAATTACATTTATAAACATTAGGTTGAATTATCATACTAGAGAAAGTGAAAGAGAAAAAAGATAATATATGTAAAAGATCCAAGTAAATTATATTAAAATCAATGAAAACAGCTAAATTTCATTAAAAAATAAAAATATTGAAACTAGCCAACATTTTCCAAAATCTACAATGGACGGATTTAGATAAATTGTTTTTATTGTAAAGAGACAGATTAGAAAGCAAGGAAGTTGGAAGTTCTATTTTTTATTTTTTTTGTATAATTTGAACATTTCAAGCTAAAATTAATACGATCGTGAATCCCAATAAATTCTTGGATTTATAAAAAAGTATTTTAAAAAGCAGACAACTGGTCTGCGCCGTGTATAATTACTCTCTTCGCATTAAAAAAAAAAAAAAAGCCGATAGATTAATTCAGAATTCAATGAAAATACTTCATAATGTTTAAAATTGTTGTCACACACATATACAATTTTATTTGCATAAATTATTACATGATCTTGCCCTTAAATATAATTCACTTACTTACTCTTAAAAATTAAGAACATATTTTAAACGGCACATTTAATACCGGAATAATACAACATAGATAATAATATATATTACAACCATAATAGGTACTCCACCATAATGTTACCTATCTTAATAACAATGAGCTTATTTTTTAATAATAATATTCATTTTAAAAAATAGAGGGAGTGACGTTTTAGAAACACTTCTTTCAATACCATGCGCAGTGCACACGTTATTTATATAACAGTGTCAAAACTAAGGGGTATCGAGGGCACGCGCATCCCTTAAAAATGTGAAATTCGTATTTATATTTTATTTCACAAATCATAAGATACAAAACTACAGACTAACACATAATATCCATTCACGGCATTTGTATATTAGTTGATGCATTATTTCCATAAAAAAATATCATAAAATTACTAAGTCCCAATATAAAATACGCGATTTAAAAAATAAAGAGCTCCCTTCCTAAAAAAAAAAAATAAATACAGTTACTAATATGAATACAGAAACAATATATATATATATATATATATATATCGCATTCACGCATAGTTATGACCTATACGTGTATAGTATATTTATAAAAATCTTGTAAGAGACAGAACTTAATTTTTTTTTTGTTGTTCATCGTCATGAAATACTTGACGTAAGCGACGTTTGGCAAGACAAAAAGGAAGCGATTAGACTATTACACATGCCTTGAAACTTGCAGGTATTATTCAATAATTAATGTTTTAAATGAAACTTTATTCGGGATCAAAAATATTTGTATGAAGAGCAATTCAAAATCGCTATACCTATAGGTAAATAGAATAGCGTAATTTAAAAATTTGGATCCAGGAGTAAATATTTTTCCGGGCCCTTGAAAACTAATAAAAAAGTAAAGGTAAATGCATAGCAAGCTCAATAACCCTTCGCAACGTCATAATATGCTCCACAATTTTTATTTAAAATAACATCAAAATTCACGTGTGTATAATATATCCGACAAAAGCAATAATTTTGACCTATTCATTTGCAGCTAATGATGACCCCGAGGCGTTACACTAACTTTCACTTATTTAAGTCATCTCCAAGAGTCAATCATAATTAATTACTATAGCTGTATATATTATATACAAATTGGCGATTTTATTGATCATCGCTGTACGCATTATCCTACATAATTTCAAACAGTATAAATATATATCATACATCATTATACACCAGAGTTAACGGCCGTATAATATCATAACTACATGCATTATACACAACTATATACGATATTATATTAATATAGGTATATAATATAATATTGGCAATAACGCGCATATAATGGGCGTTATCGACTTATCGTACCGCGAAATCTTTTAAACTTATCCTTGAAATATAATAAATACATACATACATACATACACATGTATATACTAAGCAACCAGTTAATTCGAAACACGATGATAAAAGTTTATTGCAAGGCCTATATTTTATGTGTCTTCATCGTACACAGAAATCATGAATATTCCATTTGCAATCATACATCAAAACGTTGCTCAGTAATATAAGAATACATATTATATAGTATATACATTACACACACAAATAGTAAATTACTCGTATTTAGGTATACGCACATAAACGTTAAGTGTGTATATATTTCAACTCATATACAAGTATATTATAACATCTAAAGCTCATATTTTACGATCTCTACAGATCTATAAGACACATAGTTGCCATTGCGTAAAATAAAAAACGGAATTAAAAAATATAAAAAAAAAAATGTCTCGATGAACACGGATCTCACTGCTGTAATATGGTTAAAGAAATAAAACCTTGTAATAACTTACAATTTTCCCAAGCGGTTTCATTTGTTTTCAACAAGGCGGCCAGGCCGATATTGTCCCTGGGCATTACTCGGTTGAGCATGTCGTCCGAACCACTTGAATTGGCCATTGCTAGTTGATTGAATTCTATCAGATGTTCTTTGATTAATGTAAATCTAAAAAAAAACCGCAAATATCTTATCAATACATATTAAAAAAACGTAATTCAATTAAAACAGAGTATACTTATAAGGAAAATTAATCGGCATCCACTCGACTTTCGTAAACAAAATCATGGATTATATATATATATATATATATATTATATACACAATATACATACATAATTCAATCTACCTACTTTTCTGGATACGCATGTAGCTTTAATAAATTCTATGGGATTTAATGTTGAATCATGTAAACGCGTTAACGATTTAAACTTAACCGTCAAAAATTGGATTTAATGAAAATAGCTATAGTTAAAAACGCAAACGTTAAAACTATAGCCAATAAATTACCAGGAATAAAATAATACTTAACTATCATGTTTGAAACGAGTTCATAACTGAATATTTTTTATTTTGTTTAAAGGAAATCGATTAAAAAATGTAGTAAACATAATATACATATATATTAGTAAGTTTAATAATATCTAAGCCTATAAGTATGTCTAAATTAGGTAATATATATGTTACTGCGACCGTTCCAATCGGTTTTACTATTTCTACGCCAACCTTTAGTAGTCAACTGCAGAAGCGTTACAACATAATTTGAAACACGTGGATGGCAAATCGAACAGTTAAAACTCGTCTTCGTACAGCTGTTTAACAACGCCCCCAAAATTGTAAGTACGTCACTGCCAGTAGAAGAACAAGGTGATTTTTTTAAAGCCTGTAAAACCATGTGTTCTTAAAGTTTAAAAGATGACCGAAAAACATTACGAATAACAACACAGATACACAAAACCCCATTAAAAGTAATCCACCAGTACCTATATAATATTAACAATAACCTACATCGGAGTACGGAGGTCGACGAATTTCATCAAAACGTGTGAAGAAAAACGGAAGAATAATAAAATAAGATTAAAGTTGTATTTCAGAGAATTCTAATTAACCAAAATACGAACCACCCAAGCAAGACCTATTTTGTTAAAATATACTATTGTCTCCAAGCGAGTGTATGTCGGATCGGATTAGGTGGTCTCGGATTTGTTTCCAATATTGGAAACCGGAATGAAATAATATACAACAAACACGTATTTAATTGGTAGGTTATATCAAACCTGATACATGTATGTCAAAAACTGCTTATAATTATAAATGGTGCAGCGTAACCCAAGGCTTTGACACAAGTCATGACCACAACCAGAACATAAAACATAATAAAGGCATAACAACCAATTGTATTAACGTATTGTATACACAACAGTCAATATTGTAACAGTATTACTAACTTGATCGCTCGGTAGAATATCGCACATCCATCTACTCGTTTACGGTCGTTTTCGGACATAGTCTTAGCTCTCGACTTGGGGGAAAAAACACCATCATATCCATCTTTCTTTAACTCCGGTAAAAAGAAATTGTAAAATTGATCTGTTTCAACCTCCTGAAAATGTAAACAAATCCACTTACTGCCGTTCGTGTATATCCTAATATATTATATTTTTTCATATAGTTGACACTATTATGTCAACAGCGTGTTTTTAATAGAAAAAAAATGATAAATTAAGAATTATTGTATTAGGTATAATTAATCTAAAATACATTATAAGTGATTTATTGTGGACATTACATACACATTAGGTCTATTGAATGGTTAATAAATGATTTATTCATTTATCTTGTTTTAATTCATATCTCTATCTCAAACCAACTACTAGATATTATATAAATACTAGTATTCATAATCAATTATATACGACATAGTTGCTGGTAACACATGTGCGTGACACGCGTACGCATTAAATTCGAATTATTATAAAAATTAAAAACTCTGTAATAAAAACATTACTAGTATTTTTATATTTTAATTTAAAACTTACAAATAGTAATTAATTAATTGTTTCTCTACTTCGTGCTTTTATTACGAAAGATTATTTTTTAAACATAAAGGAGGTTAGACAACTTGAATTCGACCACTTTTTTGCAGAATTAATATTTAGATACCTGTAGGTTTTTGTCATACCCAGTTTTGAGGGAAGATGGTGGTATCTTTCCTAAGACAAATTCCCAAAAAGAGATGAAACTCGTGATTGAGTTTGAAACAAAACATTTTAAGTTTTTATTTGTGTAAATAATATAATTGAAAAATATTAATTTGAAAATAACAATTTAAATCTAATTTTGGTATATATTAAAAAGTTTCAATATAACAGTGATGTCATTAATGTACTCTTTTTTTTAAATAGATACTTCAATATAAAATTTTGATTTTCATATAGGTAATTGTTAATGATATATAAAAATACATTATACTTATACACCTAAGTACTGCTTATACATTTTATAAAAAATATTAATTATTTTATGAAATACTGTTTAAGAACTATAAAGTCTCCATACTAAAAATTACTATTAATTAATAGGAAAATACAGTTCATAGAACAAAATACCAACATCTATCATATGGGCCGTGTGAGGATTATACCTGTAAAGTAATAATGTCGGCAGTATAATGCCGGATTTCACCTAGGATGACTTTTTTTCGATAGTCCCAAGAAAGGGCCCAGGATGGACAGTATCCGTACATTTGAGTAGTCGCGTATTTTTCACATAAAACGTTATAACACATCACCGTTACTGGACCTGTAAATTATATTCATCGTAACATTCGAGTACGTATGAAAACGAGTATACGTATTTAATAATAAAAAGATAATTATAATATAGGTACGAAGGCGAACACTCACATGAAGGTATATTCTTGTTCGGTCTAGATAAAGGTATCCATGGTCTTCCCGGGGGCACGGGTACTCTCACTGCAACAAAAACACACATGAATAATATAAATAAATAGATTTCTAATTAAATATATATCATTGCGAGGTTTAACGATAACCATAAATAAATGTATTACAAACAACTCTATACATATAATTCAACGATATGATTTCTATTTTTTCATCTGATTATTATCACTCGTGTCAAAGGATTTATTTTTAGTGCGCGGTACCCTCTGTGTGAAAGTCTCGTGGCGGGTACGACGCCTACGGAACGAAAAAGTAATTGTAAAAAAAAACAGTACGGCAATAATAATAATAATAATACATCTAAATTAATCCGAACGCAATCCAAACACAAGCACGCACCGTCCTCAGCGATACAAAAACGCTATTCAACACGAACGCATACGAGTGATTATATTGAAATATGTATATTATACATCGTTGGTAAAATATTAGCTTGTCTTATTCAATAATGTGCGTCTACACGCATACTGATACACGCACACACACACACACACACACACACACACACACACACACACACACACACACACTCGCGCGTGCGTGCGCGTCATCATAACTCAATGGCAGAATTTTTATACGCATACGACTGTTTATATAGTATATATACCATCGTTGACGTCGTCACTTATAAGCAATTATAATGACTTATAAAGTTATAACGTACACAGCAAAAATTACAGACTCTTCCTAATAGCCAGAAACTTCACTACAACAAAAAATGTTATAATTTTCATATCTTTCAAATTTCCCCGGCCCTCGTCTTGCCAAGCAACTAAGAGAAACTTTAACTGCACTCTCGTGAGCTCTAAATGAACACTCCATAAAAATTAATAAGTAGCAATAAATTTCATTTTCTTATCAATATATTTTGTTTAATTTTAAATACCCTATATTTCTTCAAACTCTGCGCCCCAGCTCTCCTGCCCACAGAGTATGACATCACCACGACTAAATGACTAATTCGCATTTCTCTGCAGAAGAGTTTAATATATACAGCTTTCATTAAGTTATATGGATTAAATCAACCGCGTGTTTTCACACGAAAATACTGCAGTACATTATAATTGATTTACTAACATCCAATCGAATAAGAAAATTTATTTGATACATAATAAAATAACTAATAAAAATACATGCATCGATCATCACTTCGATAGACGTGTGGAGCCAGGGCAATTTCGATAATTTTTTCTATAATAAGTAAGTAAATTATTTGTGTTTAAGGGCGTAAGTGACTGTCGTCAATAAATTTATTTATAAACATTCGAGCGAGTCTCCCTCCACACGGATCATCATCGGATAGTAATTATTACTCACATCTATGCCACATATTACAAAATACGCAGACACGAAAATTATATGCGACGGAATTGAATCATTATCTATTCTAAATTTATATATTATTATAGACTACCCTTGATATGTTTCTATAATTCCATCAAAGATATTTAAGATTTTAAGATAACTTCGTAACGGCATATTACCTTTTATTTGTTAATTAAATTAATGAGCTAACAAAAATTCAACAGACATTAAAATTTTAAAATATACTAAAATATATAGAGATTATTTTATGCGATCACAAAGTCTCAGATTATTCATTGGTACATTTTAAAAGTGCAAATTACGAAAAAAAGATAATAATAATTCATTTTTGGATTTGGAACGATTTTGTAGATAACATCAGATGAAATATATTTATAATTAAAAAAGCTCAATATAATTTTAATAAGAATATTATGATAAGATAACAACTTCACTCAGATTCTATGAGACAATTACTCAAAGCACACAATCACTAACGTGAGATTCAAATCGAACCAGTTCCAGTCAATATGCCTTTAGTCTACAAAGATGTTAGAGTAATTAGTATCAAAAATAGTCTCTAGTCAAGGTAAAAATGGGTAGATTTATACTGGAAGGCATCTCAGGAAATCAGCTGTAGGTTTGCCCGTCACAAAAAAAATATAACATATTATTCATATCATACGTTCCGAGCTACGGTCACCTGTGTATAACAACAACGTTGAATATTACAAATCATAATTCATAATACGAGTACATATAAGGCAGGTTCCCATTTCAGAGAAGAGAATTTGTACACAATGACGAGACAGGAGAGAAACAAAAAACCGAAAAAAAAACAGTTGATTTTCTGCGAACAATTATTATTGTCCGCACTAATAAATAATTATTGTTTTTACGCGCTATTAACACATCCACGCGCGTACGCGCACACTTCGTTTATTGTCCGTAGTTGCCACAGCCGCCGCGGCATATAATATGTTATCGTGGAAAAATAAAACAATCGCGTCATGAATATTCATGGGTAAACAGTATCTAAATGAGCCCGCGTAGTGAGTATAATATCATATTTTATAAAATAAAATAAAATTGAAAAATGTACGTATTATATACAGAGTGTGCCACAAAGATACTCATTGCGATATCTCTAAAAATAATAAAGATCGCATCATGTTTTTTATAACACTCGCAGGGTTAAGGATTTCAAATAATTTAAGTTTTAATTAGTTTTAATGTATTTGTAAAAATTTTAAAACAAAATGTTTAATTTAAAATTGTCAACAAATTTTAAGATGGCCGTTACAGAGTTTATTAATATGACAGATTGTATTTTCATTAACTAAAAAATGTTAATATTTTTTAAATTGTCTTCTTAAAATTGCACTATCTGCTTTTATTAGCACAAGAGATTTTTTTTTTTATTAGTACAAGAGATATTGTAAATGGGGAAATCTTTGGGGGCATCCTGTATGTATGTATATATATATATATACATACACAGTAAATACGTGCTGACACGTGGTCGCGACGACCCTCCACCCCGTCTCGTATGCCGTCCTTCATGCCGGATTTCGACACATATTATAAAGACGTGACGTGCAAAAACAATAACGTGCGTATATACGTGCACCCGATTATTATATATTATATTATACACACGCACGATATTGGCTACCGGTGTTTTTAAACTGCGTACACGACGAAGTCTGTGCCGTTTTCTTAATTTTTATTATTATTATTATCATTATTATCATACACTCGTCTTTATTGTTGGTTTGTTTGTTTTTTTTTTTTTTCATTACACTCGTGTCGGGTTCGATGCATAAATAAAAACCGTCCGTTACGCGAGCGCGTGTTTTAATCTGACGACGATGAGTCGCGCGAATAACCGTTTTTCAGCGTACGCACCCGGAGGCAAAGGGGACACACATCGTTACGGTGACGACAATATTATAAAGACGCGACCCGTGCAAAATCGCGCACGCGCGTTTTCACGCCGACTTATTACAGTAGCCCCGACCGTCCCGTCGAGTTGTTGAACCCGATGACCAATAAACCCATTTCTATTATTGTTATTATTTTTCTCAACCATTTTTCCACGGCAATCAATTATTTGCTTTAGTCGCACATTGGACACGGGGGTTCGACAGCTTACTTAACATTATTCATCATCAACTTCCATTATCATTTTCGTATCATAATCGCCACCGATGAATTACAACGTACATAATGTACTACGTATAATATGAAAGAATAAACATGCAAACGGATCGCCAATCAAACACTACTATATACTAGTTAAATTTGCATGTTAATATAATTAAACAATTTTACTACTGACAAAAATCGCTCAAATGTAGCGTTTTTTGAAAAACGGTTCATTTGAATGCGTATGCCAATAACGTAATTAAATACCTATGATAAGGTTATACTGGTATATCACATGTGTTAAAGCACATACACATATACCTACATTTATTTTAATACGTTTTTATAATTTTGCTTAATGATTGGAAATAGAATACGTATTTTACTAAACCACAAAAAAATCCTAACTAATTAATAAATGTTTAATCACCGTCTCATAGTATTTCAAAGCGGAAAACTATTTACCACAGTAGGTACGTTTTTATTACGGATTGCCGTTCCGAAGTCGGAGCAAAATTAAATAGATGAATGCAGACAAACATCACCTTTAGAAGTCGTTTATGAATACGAAAAGAATGCGCGTACATCAAGTATTAGAAATCCTTTTGAATAATTTATATACTCACGTCGCTTTGAACACTGCAGCCATAGCTTAAAATTTTAAAAATATATAAGGGAGCATTCATATTATACACATACATATATTAAAATATATAAATCGAAATTCTTAAACTATAACGGGACAAGATTTTAAGACTAGATTTTGCACGTGCGTATTTGGTGTATGTGTGTGTGTGTGTGTGTGTGTGTGTGTGTGTGTGTGTGTGTGTGTGTGTGTGTGTGTGTGTGTGTGTGCGTGCGTGTGTGTGCGTGTGTATGCATGTGTGAGTGTCAAAACCTGTGCACCCGAAAGTCATTATAGTATATAAGTAGGCGTGTATAGTTGTAACTTGTTAGACATCATTGCCACATATAAATATGGAAATTATATGGATAAAACAGACCATATAACGAAAACTCCAAATATATTGGTATAGGTTCGGTTACACACACGCGCGCGCGCGGTGCGCGTACATATATGTATACAACATATATTATTGCATATATATACATACATAATATAGAGTATACAATGCAAAAACAACTACTATAGTCTATAGTATACAAGTTCAACGTTATTAACATTTTAATGCGAATAGTTATCGTTAACATCATTTTTAATAGAAAATTATCAATAAATTAGTTAATAATCACGATTTCATTAGAGTAAAATTACAATTTTAATTGAATTAAGAATTAAATAGTATCATACTCGTATCAAAAACAAAATTAAAATATAGTTGTAGTAAAGATACAACTTTAAGTATGGTGAAGTATCAACACGTTTACAGAATAATTCGTGCGCTTATAAACTATAGAGAATCTCTTTTTTATACATCTAGTACAAATGAAATATAAATTATAATAAGGTAAATGCGTATAATAAATCAAGAAATAGAGAGTAAAATACGATCAAGATACACGAGTCACCTATATATGCGTGGGATATGAGCAATTTATCCGCTTGATATAGAAAGTGAGGCGAATAAAATTATAAATTTGGCCTCTTGAGAAACTGTCAATTTAGAATATATTATGCTTACTAGAATATTTTTAAAATTACTTTTGTTAACCCTCTCCTTTCTAAAATTAAATTAAAGACATTGTTAGCATGAAAAGTGAAAACAATAGTAAAACCCCTTAGTCTATCCAATCGTAACCAATGGGCTAGTAGCTATTATGCACACCGTACAATATAACAATAGTACCTACAGTTTTTTTGTTTTCAAAATTAAAACTATTATACAAGATATTAATAATTTCTATAGGTAATCATTTTGTTTTCATTGTGAAGTGTAATTTGTTTTGGGTAAAAAAAAAAATGTTCAATTTCTCGTTTGCTTCATTACGACTCCGATACGATAAATGTACAGTATATAATAAGACTATAAGAGTTACTATACAACAATCATTATGGACGACGATTAGCCACGAAAACGGACGAGAGCTGTGTATTATCAATAGGAATTTGTATATAACACATCACGAGCTACTGTAGATGTTATGACGTGTTTTTATTTTTTAACGGACATTAAAAGTCATCGCCGCGCCGCAATCGTGAATTCGGTAGGACCATTAGCAAAACGAGAGACGTTTCCAGCTATTGTCAAATCGGAACGAGAAGTGAGTGAAAGTAGGCGAATTATAATGAGAAAGTCAAACTGAACCATTATAGCAGTTTGCTCCACATTTAATGTTGTTTGGTATAATATATATAAAAAAAAAATATATATATATATATCACGCACGCACTATCCTCCACAAGCATCAAAAACGAGAAAATTTCTTTTTGTTTCACACGACAATGTCAACACGACTGGCGTACAAAACTGCATGGTCCTCCCGAAAACAATATACTGTGGTCGTGTTTATCGTGACCGAGACGAGTACGCTATCCGAAATCAAGTTAAATTAATATAATTTCGAAGCGCCACACAGTGGAATATTCATTGTAAATACAAAAAAATCTGACCAAATATATTTAATTAATTAATGAAGTTGAAATGAATTTAAAAACAATTTTAAATTAATTTTTGTAAAATAGTCTACCTTGTTCAATTGATACCATAATCATGATCGATAAACATAGACAACGTAAACATAAACTCTGTACGGAATTCACTGATATTATGAACACAAAAATAATAAACAGGACCAACAATCATTACTTATTATATGTTATTATAAATATATTTTCAGATAAAAAACAATAACTTATTAATATAAAGAATAACAATTATGTTAGTCGTGACGATACAGCCTACTTTTTAACAAATATCTTGCACGTTCCATTGAAATATCAAAGTGCAGAGAGTCAATTAAATGGCGTGAATCAGTGAACAATTTTTCTTTAAACATCTTAAATTTAAAGCCTATAATATTATAGATATTTTACAAAAATATTTTTGTTTTACAAAATTAGTACGCAAATGATATTAATTTATTTCTAAAAAAAATAGCATATACCATACACCAATATGACATAAATCTAAAAAATTAAAAATAAAAGACAAGTTATATTACAAAATTATACTGTATTCAACCATCTGTCAACCAATCTTCTACCATAAACACAACTAAATACTAATTTTAACGCGATTTGAGTATTAATGCATATACATGATAAACGAAACAACGACTTGTGATATTGGAACTTATTTACGAAGCCATCGAGAAAAATGCTTCTAAAACGTTCGATATGTCTCGCAATATATAATATTAAATTTGAAAAAAAAGTTCAGTTATAACCGTTTAAACCAATTTTTTTACTTTACTCTAAAATAACAGCTATTTGTACACTTACATCATACAAAACGAGAGATCATCAAACTACTGTCGAACAAATACATTTTAAATCTAAATCGGAAACAAATATTTTAATCGTTCTAGACATATTTGAAACAATAGTAGTAGTACCATTACCCGGAGGCCGGATGTGTAGTACGGTAGTAATTACAACACGTGGGGTATACAGGTATAGTAGTCACGGATGAGCAGCGATTGTATATTATTATATTAATATATATTGACAAGTGTTTGGCAACGTTAACTTGACCACAAATCCGCATTTATGGGTTTCGTGTATCATCCAAACAATACTTTTCACTTGTAATAATATTTAGATGGCTTCTATTATCTTACTACGTATCATAATTTATCGTATGATTGATTAAATATAATACAAGTATTTTCACATAGTAGCTATAACTTTATCATAAGCTATTATTTATTGTTACAATATGATCGTATTGTTTCAGTAAAATTACATGAAAAAGTAACTTTACATATAAAACAAGTCTCGATGGAACAATGCAGTACACATAGGAAACAAACACTAATAATAATCAGTTTTTTTTTTCAAAGAATTAAAATATTATAATATTTATACGAAAATTTACATACAGATATATAACCAGAATTAATATTCAAGACTGAATACAAAAAATATTAATATAACATATTTTATAGTATATGCTGTGCTAGTGTATGTATTTTTTTTTTATTCCTAAGACTAAGAAGTATGATAAAATTACTTTACATTGAAACAGTAATACTATTAGTCGTTCAATAGAACAAAATACACGATTAAACCCATGAGCATAGCTCATATCACGGAATTTTAAAATTGAAGTATCAAATTTCAAATGTGATTATAGAAATCTATAAAATACCCATATTTTTTTTAACTGTATATAATCAGTATTCAGTTTTAGATTTGAAAAAACATAAACACTAAAATATTAAAACTCATTCAATTATTAAGTAAAAATATAGTTTTTTGTACGATTAGTACTTATTTGTAGCATGAATGTGGTGAAACTAATAAATGAAGTAATTCATTAAATATCCACCAATGTCTACAATACAGTCTATTGAATAATGAAAATTATCGTTTACAACTTGACTAACTCATATTGTTCTTCGATGATTAATAATAGTAATACACAATATGTACTAACAGATACGGCATATCAGTCAATACAATCGTTTTATTTTTACATAAAGCATTTATAAGTTATAGAAATGTTGCATTCTATTTTGTGTCCATTACATAAATTAAAAATTAAAACTATAACCTAGACTCATCTAATATTCAAACTAAGAAAATGTTTAAAATACATTTAATTGTGCTATGTAAAACTATAATACCGTCAAAATCGGTCTGCATAATACTAATAATTTTTAGATTCTGAGCTACACGAAAAAATGTTTATTTATTTGAGTTTTTATTAACAGTTAAAAATGTATTTAAAAATTGTGGTAGTAAAAATGAATCAAATAATCATTATTTATTCAGTTAACACAGAAAACTTTATAACTAAGGATAAATATTTTAATTTTTGACATATTGATGTTACACACGTCACACAAGTTATTTGATACTTAATATTGTTAAATTTTTCATACTCAAATTATATAAAGATTATTATTGAAAAATTCATACAAAATATATGAAAAATAAAACATCATTCAAACATAAATATATCGATAACGTTATTCATAAATAGTTTCTTGGTGTAAATGTATAATTGACATTATAAACCATTGAAGAAAGTTTAAGGACAAGGCAAACAAAGTAAGCAGTGAAGTAATATTTTCCCCAAAACCTATATCCTACCTATATCTCCTATACCTACATACACAACACACACACACACACACACACACACACACACACACACACACACACACACACACACACACACACACACACACACACACACACACACACACACACACACACACACACACACACACGTACGCACACACACACACACACGTACGCACACACACGTACGCACATACACACACACGTACGCACACTTATATTATTTAAAACTATAGACATTATGCTAGTACGCGAGTCTCAATAACTCTTCATTGTAATACCTAACAAGAGAATGTATAAATATTAATTTTCAGTGAAAATATGTGTGTACCCCTACAATAACTAATGCGAAACAAAGTCCTAAAATGAATTTCTTCATTTAAGTCAACTTTAAATAAGTAAAGCGCAACAGCGACAAACTAGTAAAATTAATAACAAACATGAACTTAAATGGTTACTGAGACGGTCACTGTTTAAAAAGTGTATCAAATGAGAATGAAAAAATACTCAAAGAACTAAATAATACAAGTACATCTAAAATATAAAAAATTCAAAGAACTTAAAATCGTACGCAGTATGCAGGCATGGATATTAAAAAATTAGAGTACCTAGAACACGAGGAAAATTATTGATAATTTAAATGTATTAATTGTTATCAAACAAGCATTATTTGTATGATACAACCTGAACTGAAAGTTCGCAAGTATAAAAAAACAGAATACTAGTATGGTACAGTACCTATTGGCTACAATGAACGCATCGTTTCTCCGTTGGTACTTGTCCAAAATGTATTCTAGAAAATATATATATGATAAAAGATACTTCCTTACATAAGTCACACACTATATTGGTCTAACCATGTACATCGAAACTAATTGATATTCCCGTAGTGCAGTAGTAAAGAAATACACAGATAATATGCGCAACAACGGCGGCGGTGGTTATACTATGCTCAAGACTCGAAAGGAGCCGAACCGTCTAGTCGATGTCGTCGTAATTCCAACCATACACATACACACTATAATATTATCGCCATTATGTTTCACAATGTCTTCTTCGCCAATGCGGTTTTGTTTGTCCTACGCACTTAACAAAAACGCATTTCCTCCTTTTTGAACCGTACATTTTAATAACCTAACTATATATAAAAATAATACATATACGTATAAATACTTATAACACTCAACCAATCCCTTTGTACGATATATTATAAACACACACGCACGCGCGCGCTGTTTGGGTTCGCTGAACTTATACGCTCCGATTGTTATTGTTTTCGGAGGCGTCTCCTGCACAAAGTGGGCGCTAGCGTGGGTCTCCTCTGCGTGCACGCATACGCCGCATATGTACACGCAGCACAATTATCATACACACGTCACACAGAACGTCATAGTTTTTTGATTTTAAATAGGCTTTTTATTCCAACGCGGAAGCTACACGCGTCAAAGTATAAAAAGTGATAGAGGTCACGACCAGGGTCAAAAGCTCTGATCGCGGTTGTCACTCGGCAAGTCACTTGTTATTATTATTATTGTTATAATCTGCATCATAATACACAGCGTGCGTATACATAACATGAAATATGCCGGTGGCGTCGGTGTGCAAGTGTCGCCCGTTACGCCATCCTCCGACGACTCTACGAAGACACGACAATACGATTACATATTATGTTTTCTTATCATTAAATACAACACAGCACGCCTGTGATCGTAGGAATCGTCGTCGTCGTCGTCGATCGATATCGCGCATTTCCAATAACATATACAACTCACACACGATCGGTTTTTTAACATCATAGCGTTTTATGTGCAAGGCAAAGGTGCTTTCACTGACTGCGCGCGGCACACGAGGGTGTTTGCCAGTGACGACGCGACGGTGGAATGGGAGAGGAGAAGCGTCGAGTGGTATCGGGGTCAGGAGGGAAAAAAAAGTAGTAATAACAATAATAAAAACGTACCCGTTTCGCCAGAAATAAATGTATATAAAAAAAAAAAAAAAAAAAAAACACTTTCTCCGCCAGTGAAAATCGAACGTGAACACTCACACACACACGCACACATCATCGCATTAAAACGTGTATAGATAAAATATTATATACATATACATGTTATATCTATCGGTAAAGTTTGTACACGCACAACAGAGCGCAAACATACAAACACAAGCGCGCGCATATACACACTCACACACGCACATAATATAAGCTATACGATATTATGCGTATACGCTTGTACACACGACGTCAACGTATAAACATAGTATTATTTGGGTCAACGAGAAAACGATATACGAGAAGAAAAAAAGTGCATCAATTTCGTCACACGATCTGCGCCACCTCTCCCACACGACGGCGATGATAATTATTTACGATGCACGCCACTCTAACCGGCTATACGTCTCGTCGCCCGTCCCGTGAACCGAGCTACCCGACCGGCGGCGGCCGTGTGCCACAAGTGTGTGCACATAATTCGTGACCCGCCGGTCCTTCGCGTACCGATACGAAGATTAACCTCCGTCCTGCGTTCGATGTCCGTCGCCACCACCGCCGCGCCGCTGCCGTTCTTTCGCGAGAGAAAAACAGAAAATGTACGTACAATGACGCGCTCGATACGACGTCGTATAGTATTTTTTACACGAGACGCCGCCGCGTCGGATTCACACGAGTCCGGAGGACGAATGTCTCACCGAGTCACAAAAATGGTAACACGAACCGACGGTTAGGTTGTTTCCCCAGCTCATGCACTCCGCACGCCTTATACCTTAACGCCTATTAATTAATTTAAGTAAATTATAAAGTAAACACTTGATGCAAGTTACGTTCTTACGGTTTTTGGTTTGTTTTTAATCTGTCGTATAAACGCTTTAGCACTATGGTGTTTCATGTCACGTAAAATATATTCTACTCGAAATCAGGTATCGCGTTACAGCCGTCGGAATATTTAGTATGCATAAAACGGAATATTGAATAAACACGGAATAGTATGAACCACTACACTAATCCGTGGGTTAAACTTTAAATCACAGTAAAATTAACACAATATACCAAGGTATAGTAAAGCGTGAAAACGGGTGACAAAGCAACCAAAATAAAACTAAAAACAGAAAAAACATTCGACCTTATCAAACTTGTTTTTACGTAATATGAAATATATTTGAGTCAATAGATTTAAGTTAAAACATTTTTAAACCCAACTATATAGTGAAAAATGACATTTAGTAATAATGAGCAAATAAAAAATGTCGAGTGGTCTTTAAGAATGTCCGTAAAATGTCTTGCCTATGCATAAAGATATATTACAGTATAAATATACCTATACCTTATACCTATACTTTATATAACTATATAGTTACAGTTTACGTGCAGCAATCGTGTATCATCGTATTATAAATTTACAGTAAAAACGAATACTGTTTTTGTTACAGATTATGCGGAAAACCTAAAATTTTGAAAAAGAGTTGTAATATATTAAATTTATTATTATTTATTTATTTTTCTGCTAAAAGAAATGCGACTTTTGATAGCGTATAAATATTAATTGAGAAATATCGAGAAAAAAATATGCAATGCAGTCAGTTAGTAACACTGACTTTCCAATTAAATTCCATATACTGTATACATTAAACAGATATATATATATATATACACGTGTACGAGAAGAAAATAAATGCATTTAATGTGGAAAGCGGTGAAAAAAAAATGAAAGTGTATACACGCCCGGGACACAATAACGCGAAGCTGTGTTTCTCGAAGGAATATTTCAATACTGAATGCAACACGCACACGGCGAATTATACTTCATCATAGGAACGTCGATTAAATTAATAACAGGCCTGCAACGATTTCATTTTGCCGTAGTGGTTATTTCTTATTAAATTATCGTTATTTCTTTTGCTTTGTTTTGGCGACGCGTGCACTTCATGGCGAATAAAATATGATTAAACTATCCTAAAAAGCATTTACGAACCGCGTGATTAAAATGTAGAGGGGCAAGGGAGCCAGAACACCACTAGGCGCTTTTTATGAATTTTTCTCAACGACACTCAAAAGCAATTGTCAGAAGGCTCCGACCATAACACAAATAATCGACAGCATATTGCCGTTTAGCTTTCCTCCGTTACTTTTTTATTACAATCCCTATGGCACAACACCATAATGTCGTTGGTCACATAAAACGAGACGCTCGGCTTTAATATGATAAAAATCCTTACCACAGTGTCGATGAACACTAACACATTGATAGAGCTACTTCATAATACTGATACATTATACCAAACGACAATGACCGAAAACTTGGTTCTAATCGAAAATTAATTTAATTTTGCAGAGGATCGTAGACAACGATCGACGAACTCAATCAATATAACTGAATTGAATTAAGATATATTTTGTTGATTTGATTATAATACATACAAATATAATTATAATGTAATTCATAGATACTGGGAAAAACATGAATATAACAGATAGTGAAGGAGGAAAACGTGCGTAAGTCAATAACGCAGTACGGATAGCAAAAATTACACGACAGTTTAGAATTCAAATAAAAATTCATATTTTTTCAACGAGGAAGTCGAATAATAATATTTACAAATACAACTACAAAATAAAATTATATACACAAACAACGGTCAAAATGTCTACGCAAATACATATTATAATGTAATTTTACTTATGAAGATGAAATGAATTAAAATATTTTTTATCGTTTAAACACCAACTACAACACAAGCACATTAAAAAAACTATACAAATAATTCTAGTCAAAAATCAAAACAAGTATTTCACACCTACCGACTGACTCCACAGACATTCTATATAAAGAAATGTACACACCTTATTCATATACGAATACAAAATGTGACATGCGTATCAGGATGGATGAATTGTCTACAAATGGCGCCAAACGTTTAACATATAATTAAGTGTTTAAAGAATATGAACAGTATAGTTGGTCTAGAACTGAAACTGTAATTACAAATTAATAAATAAATTTACATTTATTTTATGTTGGAATTATTTTGGTAACGATGCAAGACAAACATGTAAAATTTGTTGATGTATCTACACCTACATACGAAATACGGTAAAGATTTTGACTTTAGAATAAATTACGACTATTTAGACATGCCAAATAAAAACGTCAATAACAGAAATAATCTAATAATATTTAAAAAAAAAAAAACATATTATACGTAGCTTAAATTGACGATAATCTTAGAAAACTAGTAAACTCAATGAAACCTCAAATTATTTCAACTTAAAATAACATCATGGTTCATGAAACACTCACGGTTTATAAACTACTCGTACATACAAATACGTATAAATCTAACTCAAAAATCACAAAAGCAAAATAATAAAACCCGCTTAAGTCAAATAATAGTATATAGAAATCTGCAAAAATATTATAAACAAAACATCATTCGCTGTTTATACACCATCGATATTTTACAGTAATAAATTGTCGATCCCTTACCAATGACGGCAATAATAAAAACACTACAGTAATTTCAATTAGCCGAAATAAATATTACATTGTGCACTTAAACGTAAACAAATAGATTAAAATGTTGACTAAGCAGCTTTATGATATTTAAATTTAATGCATTATAATGGTAGGTATAAAATGTATCACGCAAACGTAGCACTCAGTAAAGACACGGAAAAAACGGGAAATTATTAAAGAAAACTATTTATTAAATTCATAAAAATGAACGCTGATTCTAACAAAATAATTAAACGTATTAAATACAGTATTTTTTTTTTTTTTTAAAAAAAAAAAAAAAAATTAAATACAGTATACGTAGAAATATCGCCTGCAGAGTAAAATATTGAAGATAGAAAATACGAAACCAATACGCAAAAACATCGCATTTAAAAAACGTTGATACAGTCCTGTCGTTCATAAGTACCTAGTGAAATACACATAATATTACACTATCACAATATGGTACGAGTACATGCTCCACGACTATTATATAAAATATACCATCCATATACGGGCTGAAAACACTGCAATGCAAGGAGTCAGTCAACAACTCGAATAAACCTAAAAATATATATATATATATATATATATATATATATATATATATATATATATATATATATATACGTATAATATCGTAACGACACATAATATTATAATGCATTCAAACGGACACATCTATTTACTGTGTACGCACACACCGTATTATAATCTACTCGTGTGTACTAATACTGTATTAAATGTATATATTATAGTGTCACAGCCTAGTGTGTATAGACGCCGTCGAATTACATCACGCGTCATGAGGGAATCAACGAATGACAAACGAAATGCAAACACGAATGCGTGTTTTACACACACAACAAACCATCATACTGACTAACATTAAACACACGCAACTACATCATACATTCATACGTATTATAGAATATAGACAATCGACGATTGACGTAACTATAAATACTGTATATATAAAGTGAAGTATATATACGCACAATAAATTAGCGGTGATGGAACGACGAGGAATATATTGACCTGCATACAAGCCCGCATTCAGAGGACTATATCATCTAAGAAGCCCCCTGTAGGATGCTGTTCTTTATATTGTACCACCAACAGTTTCCATATTAAATTGTATAGACATCTTTCATTATTTTTCACATCACACAACATTCTAGATCTTAATAGTTTATCCTTATACACAGAATGTTTCAAATTGATTTGACACATGTAATAAGTTAAAGTTATTTTTCTAATTTTTAACTTTCCAGTGTTTTTCATTAAATACTGTAATACTGCGCTACAATTAAAATATATAAATATTATTCGTAACCATTTATTTTATCGAAGTGATTTTTGAAGTTTTTAATTTTCCTATACAGGAACCTCCATTCATAACATAATAGTATAAAATAAAATATTTTTTTTAAGAAATGTTGATATTTAAATTAGCATTATTGAACCAATAGTTTAAAAGGTAAAATATTTGAAGTTTAAGTAGCATTTAAAGTAGCTAAGTGATGTCAATAAATTTGTACCACGTACACTGGGGGCTGCTTCTCAGATTCTCAACCCCGCAACTCTAAACTTAGAGTACTTAAATTTTAAACTATCGGTATGGTAAAAAAAATTTAAAATTCAAATCAAGCTGTTAGTATTTAAGTAATCTTAATATGGAAAATCACGTAGATAAAAATAATTTAAAATACAATTTTTTACACAAAAATCAAACAAGGTATTACAGGTTTTTCTTAAAAAAAAAAAAAAAGGTAAAATAATAAGTAAATCAAATAAAAACTATTTCATTAATCAAACAGATATGGTACAAAATATTATGTATATTGTATAAATATATTTATATTTATTTTTTCATTTAGGTAAGTTAGCCAAATAAATAATAGCAAACATTGTGGTATCGAACATATTAAACATAAACAAGTTATATAGAAAACATACTCTGTGAACGAGCTAAATTCCCGGTATCAAAACGTACTTTGAACAATAAACTATAATCCCATACCTAATTTAAAGGAAATTGGTACAAAGTGTATTTTGTCAAGACCTGAATAAATAAAAATATTTTAACAATCATAATACTACGAATGTTTATCTCTTCGTGAACCAATTCAACAATCATTACAATTATCATGTTACAGTAACTAAAAACGGACAGATACAAGGTTATTGTGTGATACCTAAAATGTTGTGTATAGAAATTTAAAATTTACTATGATGATAATAATCAAAATAGTTATAAATTATAATAACAACAATAATGAATAATTTTTAGTATGCAGCTTCAATGTATAGGTAAATTATTATAAATTATTTTTTTGTCTTAAAGATATAGAATTTTAATGTTTATAAATATTCAATAAATTATAAAATACCTACTTCATGTAATTTACGAGTATGAACATAAGTATGTTAATGATTTTACCATTAAAATTAAGAAGTAAATAAAACAATATCCGTATTTCTAATGAAATTTTATGTTAAATTACTAGGTTAGTCTCATTTTTATGACTTATTAAATACAATTGTGTTTCTGTATAATAATAACAATTTAAAAACCGTTTAACGTTAGTTTGAAACGACAACGATTTTTAAGACAAACAATATTTTACCCCGAATAATTGATATAACACCCTGAAAAATGAATCTTTCCATCATCTTGGCTCCCGTAAGTTTCATAAGTACAATCATACACTACAAGTATAATAATCAGATACCTACTAAATTAAGTTCTTCAGCATAACATATAAATATAAAATATTTCCATGGATGCATAAGTACATCCCATATGTACTTATCTACACCAACCACCCCAAATAAAAAATATATACCATATATCTATTGTCTATATAAAACCGTGATTTTGTTACTCAACTGAAATAATAAATAATTTGCTTATTATAATAATTAGATACGCTATTGACGCATAATTATACGACGCAGGAAATACTGCAACGAAATGTAACTAGCCAAATAATTCAAGTGAAAAAGTACCATATAAACTCAACACAGACACCACAACCACACGGTTAATTTGTTCGAAATAAGTCCTGGCCATGGTTATAATTTATAATACACTATTTTTATATAACAACAATTAAAAGAATAATATATAGTTGGATTTATATAACGTCAAATAGCTGTAATTGTACTAAAGCAATAATAGTAATGATAGTTATGGTAGTAAAAATAATGGTAGTTATGGTAATAGTAGTTGTTTAAAAACATCGGTTTTTTTTTGTTTTTTTTTTTTGTAGGTAGGTAACATATTCCTTAGCGATCAGTATTGTATTTGAAACATTTTCAAATATTTTCGAAAATAATGTGCACATATTATGACGTTATAATATTAAAGCGTAAACCTTTATAAAATACACAATTTAAATAAAATTATAAAATATACATGCGACATATTATACATAAAATATGCCGCGCATCCACTCATTTCAGAGAAAAGTCTATGCTTCCTGATTCACTATCGTCAGCACTCAACCCGGACCCCATCTCAATAACAGCCACAATCAAATTCATCTCATCATCGAATCTACTCAACAAAATTTAAAATCACAATACACTAATATAATCAATGTTTGTTTTTTTTTCGTTCTTTTTTTCTTTCTAATTTTGTTTTTCTGCTTTTTTTTGTTTTCTTTTTTCTGCCCCTTCTCATTTTATTACTGATATGTTAACCTGATTGTTATCAATACCCAATGGTCTTAGTAGCCACGGGATAAATAATAAAAAAAAAATAATAATAATAATTTCATAATTTACATGATTTTGAAGATGAATAATTATACAAAAAAAAAATAACACACAACTCTTTTGAATTATAAGTAATTTGTATACTTTCTAACATGCGACGTGTGTATAGTATTCGCACTATTCGGATAAAAATAAAATTTCCATAGAATTAATATTTTATTCCATTTATTTCTACTGATTGATCAAGACCAATGTATAAATGTATTTAAATATATGATATTATATATATATATATATATATATATATATTTAATATTCAAAATAATATTACCATAATACATATATATTAGTATATATCATGCAACTTTAAAAAAATTGTAAACCAAAACTAACAATAAATATTACAACCTAATACAAAGTACGTATAAACGTACGAATGCTTTCATAACAGATATAAATAAAACATAATTTTAAACTATATTAAATAAAATAAATTTGTACTAAATGGTTATTTACCCTAATTTTCAAAAAAAAAAATAATAATAACAACACAAATTTACCCCCTAGACCAAATTAAATTTTTAGATTTTAATCTTTTCAATATCATTCAATATATTTATCGATAATTTACATAACGTTTATACACAGTTAACAAATCTAGATTACAAATTTATAATGAAACAGTTTTTCTATCTTCAGCCTCATTCAGCATACTTTTGTATTTATCATACCAGCGGTTCTCAACCTAGAGTCTGTGGGTAATCTCGAGGAGTACGCGGAAAAAATTGAGTAATGACGGAAAAGTGAAATTTAATGTCATTGAAATATTACCAATATTTTCCAATATTTATATTCCAAATATATATTTTAGGGTACGCAAAATAGTGGTGAGAGTTCAAGAGGTACGCGAATGAAAAAATAATGAGAAACACTGTACTATTCAAAAAACACTTAAATTAAGTAAAAACGAACACGAGTATTGAGTGCAGCGTCTTGTAAAATATTAATTCTGAAAGATACGTTAGAATGTATCAGATAGATAGTGCATCAGATAGAATATGAGAATATGAAAACTTCGTTTTCTAAATCATTATATTATATTATTATATTTAAATGTTTGACTAGGTATTAGGTAGTTAAAAATTAATAATTCTAAAAACTACGTACTCTTCCAAGCACTTAATTAACTAACTATCAAGAAGACATTCTTGAACTTTTTTACTATAAATCGCTCAAAAAATACAAGTTTTAATTAATCAGCATGAAGATCGATAAAGGTCTGATGATAATATTGTTCCTAAGACGGAACTTAAAGCACATAACTTATTTATAGATTTCTATTCATAATGCTACTTATCTTATTATTTCAATCCATAATTTAATTTTGTTTGTACAGCAAGATTAGATTATCGGTAGAATACAAGACTATATGCTCACATTTTAATATTTTTACGCTGACCTCACAGTTGAGGTCCAACAAAACGTTTTGCATCATTTGCAAAATTTTAAAGATGAATTTAATCGGTATTTCCCAGAACATAATGGTTCCGAAACGATAAGTATCCGAAATATCATTCGAAACCCTTTTATTGTTAAAGTCGATGAGATACCTAATGATAACCAGGAAGATTTGATAGAATTGCAAAACGATCAAAACTGTAAGGATACGTTTGAATCTTACATGAATTTCGAAGATTTTTGGTGTAAAAAAAGCGATATACTCGTATTATTATATTAAAAAGTGATATACACTATTGCGTAACTTCAGCTTCGAGAAATCGCAACAACTTAGTTTACCTATAATAAATATTCTAAAAACTACGTACTCTTCAAAGCACTTAATTAACTAACTATCAAGAAGACATTCTTGAACTTTTTTACTATAAATCGCTCAAAAAATACGAGTTTTAATTAATCAGCATGAAGATCGATAAAGGTCTGATGATAATATTGTTCCTAAGACGAGGTCTATAAGGTGCTTTCAATATTATCTCTGTTAAAAACCATGATCTACAAGTAACAGTTATAAAATTGATTAGCGATTGCCGATTAGCAACTAATAATGCGTACTGGCGGGTTTTTTCTAGGAAAACACAGCATACGCAAGAAAACATTGTATCGTGACCTAACTATAAGCAATAGCTAATTTCTAAGTAAGCAACTTGTCAAACGAGTTAAAACTTGTTTATTATTACAACAAGTACAGAGGAGGTAAAGTAAACATTTTCGAAACTTCACATCATGACCCCGCAAAATTTGTTTCTTTTAAAAAAGCTCATTAATTTTCCATTCACTAGAAGAATGCTTTAAAAAAAATTAATATTTTGAACCCCTTATTGGAAATAAATACATAATGTATTATCTTTAAATTGAAGTCATGAATAATAACATTAATAACAATATTAATTAAATCAATTATGTTGAAGAGAATGGAAGCTACTACATTTTATAAGAAAAATACTATAGCGCGATTACACATTCTGAAGATAAGATGTTTAGGTGCACAAAACGGTTTGAATGATAGTTTCATCCAAAAGAAGAAAATATTCTGCTAATTTCTCGACGTCTGCACTTCAATAATATAAATTAGAAGTTAACTATTTAATAGAATAGAACCTATGCTATTTTGAATGTTAGTAGAGTATTTTCTTAATTTGAGCTACTGAGCACGGCAAGATTTTTTTCTCTTAATAGACAAAAAAAAATTAGATTTTTGTTTAATACATACTATATAATACAATTTTGATAATTGTATAATCTATACATTTCAAAACATAGAAGCATAAAGTTTCATTCCCTTTAACATATAATTTTTTATCCTCTTAAAAGTACAATTTTTTTAAGACCGTTAATGTTCGTCAATGAAATAAATTACTTTTAAAAAAGTATCATAATTTGTAATATAGTAACCCAGCCGAGGAATTGGTGCATATCTCAGGACGATATATACAAAAGAAAAATTAAAATTTAAGTGTAATAATGAGCTGTACTATATTTAAAGTGTAACTATTCACTCAACAATAAAAAAAAAACCAGAATTAAATACACTTCAAAAAAATTATGTTTTATTCAAGATTACATTTAATTTTGAAATATAAACATTAACTCAATACTCCAATAAAAAAATTAACAACTTTAAGTCATACATAATTTTAGAATTATCCTGTAAGAGTATCGGCTAACAACAATAGTAATAAGACTATAAGTGTACAACTATTTTAAACATTTCATGAATTTATTAATTATTTTTTGTTGATATCCATATAAACGTCAAAAGTATTTGGTTTAAATTATTTTAATATATTTTAATTAACTTTCTAATTGAAATTTAATTAAATTAAAACTTACATATAAAAAAATTTAATATAAAATCATCCTTATCGGAGCTAGAATAATGTTCACGGCAAAATATTTAAGATATTTTGGTTACGAAACAATAAAAATAAAATTCGTACGGCCATAAATTGTACTTAAACAATAGGTGAACTTTAATGTAATATAAAGGGTAAATCATATTATAAATTATACCCAAAAAAAAAATATATTTTAAGACAAAATATAATTTCAAATATTTAATGAACTTGTAATACGGTTTCCATTATAGTTATTAAATAGTTACAAATAACAAGGTACACTTTATAATATTTAATTAAAACAATTAATAATCAGAACGTGACACGAAGATGTATTTTATTATTTTATTTTTTATCTTCATAAACTATTACAAAAAATTAACTATTTTAACTTTATTATAAAAAACGTTGTATACAACTTGAATTCACAACTGATTTAAACGATGATAATATACGATGAAGAGTAAATATGTAAGATATCAAACTATAAGTATAAAATACGATTTATTAATCTAAAATAAAACAGCAAATGCTTTTTTTTAAGTAACTCTAATGCATAAATTAATGATGAGACATGTCCTTATAACCTGACCTTAAAAGATTTAGAATTTAAAAAAAAAAATCTATTGGAAATCAATGTCATGATATTTGAGTTTTTGAAAATAATAATAAAAAAGAAATAATACGTTAATTTAGTCAACGTTTTTATTTAAACGTCTAATTAAAAAAAAAAAAATTAAAAAACAAAGAATAGAAAGGATGAAAACCGGTTGACGTGGTAGGGACAACTAGCGGCAGCAGGAGTTAATATCATTATTTTCTAGAATCGGTCACTTTTAGACCGATTAATCAAAAGGAGGGGGCGAGACGACCGGTATGAAGGTCAGTAGGACAACGCCGTCTTGTGTATCTGGTGAAACGTATACTACTACTACTACTATTACTACTACTACTACTACTACTACTACTACTACTACTATATTTTACTATACATAAAACGTAAACCACTCACTGCAACTACCACGATACACATTAATACATAAATAATAAATATACTATAACAGTGGCAGGTTGATTTGCAACAGACAGGGGGACTCCTCTCGTGATACGATTTATTTTTATTTTTTCTCTATATATTTGCGTTTCGCGCGAGGCGTACAGTACATTATAATGTAATAAAACCAATTTCTACGACGAAACAACGTGTACAGCCAAGACCCGATTGAGTATATTATTATCGTATCTTTCGGTTCCTTCATTCCTTGTACGGTTTTTTTTTTCTTCTCTCGTTTTTCATTCAAACACTGAATTCAGTTAAGCCTTCGATTATTTAACCGAAAGAAGGTTAAATGCATCATTGTCGCCATAGTCGTAACGAAAAACTGTCCTTGACGGGACATATTGTCCCGAGAACGATATGCAGACATCGAAAATCGAAACGCCGATGAAAAAACATGTACGCGCATTGATTAGAGCCTATACAGTAGTATACAAATAATATAAAATAGTAATAATCACAATATACGACGAAATAATAATGCGTTCGTTCGAAAACCAAAAAGAGAATTGGTCGATTAGAAGACCCCCCCCAAACGCAGACAATCGACGACGGCAGAAGACGAGAAAGGTAACGCCACAAAATGTGTGTTTGCGTGTGAATGGTCGTGAACTCGGCGCGAGTGTTGCGGGGGCACACACACACATGCGCGCGCGCGCCCGCGCTCACTCACTCACTCACTCACTCACACACACAAACTTACATACACACACGCGGATGTGAAAGCCGTCTACTACTTTCTAAATTGTAACAGCAGCGACGCGGCGCGCGAGTACGGATCATCTTTTAAACGGCGACGACGACGACGAAACGTATACAAAGAAACTGGCCATGATATTATATAGTCGTCATCGTCATCCCACGCAGGAGCGCGCGAACAACAGTGCCGGAACCAGCCGATCGATGATATTAATACATTACCGAGTCGTACAGTGCGGGCGTGCTTCTAAATCTATACGCTGCAGCTCTATTTCTCCCATTGTTATATAGGTTTCACATAGGTAATACAACGAGTTCCGATAACTAGCCGCCTTTCTACAAAATACATTTTGTTCCTTCTCCACGAACTACAGATTGTATTCATAAAATCACACACACACACACACACACACACACACACACACACACACACACACACACACACACACACACACACAACGATATGCTCACCATAAGACACGTGTTTTATACACCCAACCCTCTGGTCAAGCCCGAGAACAGCCTGCACGTATACACACGACATTGTTGTATATTGCATAATATATACTATTTATACATTCAAACTATGACCAATTATAGAAACTTATATGATATATATTCTGCAGCAAGTGATTTATGATTGACGACTCATTAGCGTTTGTTTGAAGGTGAGAGATTTCAATGCTCCATCTCACGTTTGTTTGTTAGCATACCTAATATATATATATTTGTGTGTGTGTGTGTGTACTATAGATTTTCTATATAAATATTTCCGCTGACGAATTTCAAATATTTTCTATTAAATTCTCCGATGAAAACATGAAAACGTACAGATACTACGATGTTTCGTTGTGCTCGGCGTGGATCGTTTTCATGTATGTACCGGGCGAGTGACTATACCTAAATTATTCGACTTTCCCGATAAATAACTATCCAATTACATGACTATATATAGGTTCATAAAATCCTTTCTTTCGCCTCAGTGTCCGATTTCCAAAAACGAAATGTGAATATCATATATACAATAAAATATATACTATAATAAGAATATTTATCAATGAGAGATAAAAAAAGAAAACGAAAACAAAACGACAATGACGATAATCTATTATAACAAAATTATAAACCCAAGAAACGAACACATTGACGATTATTACTCCACCAGTAAGTATAGCATAACAAACCGTGGCGACCGATCCAAAAAATAAAAACCATCATCGATGCGATGAGATCGATCGAGAGAGGCTGTGGCGGCGGTTTTCACGGTCCGCCAGCGAATTGGGCCGCACAGTCTACTTGGCCCAGTTCATCTGGTGTACAATACCGGCGGCGGCGACGAACAATACACGTTTTGACTTTTCGGGTTTGTCTAGTTGTTACATCCCGAATTGGCCGTGACACCGACGATTTTTCATCTTTTTTTTTTCTCAACTCCTAGTATCTGTGTCTATGACATATATTATATATTTATTCTTGTTCACGGACGAATTTTTCGTTCAATGGAAACGCTATTGTCGATAGCGCAACGTGTCGTCGTAAACACTATCTTTATGCCTCCATCTTAACTTCGCAAATAGATAAATAGTAGTAGTCGTAGCGCGTTATTGAAAATAATAATCGGATGTCATAAGAAGTATAACGTGCGTTTATCGTCGTGTTTATTAAATTCGGCAGGTGATGAAATAAATAATAGGTACCGAACAACATCACGACGTTTGCCTATACCCATGAATATATTATACGTATTTATCCATCTATTCCACGTACCTCTTTACCCTACCCATCGATGGAATAAACATTATATACGTACACACACATTAGTTTAATAATAATTAAAATCCATACGTAATACACCATCGATGAACAATGAATCGATTAGAATATTACAAAATAATAATATCAATAGTAATAATAACCGATTTTAAAATTTGGATATCCCGGAGTGTTAAGTATACAAAGATATCCTACCACTAAAGTACATTAGCATTGCCTCACCGTAAAATACTAAGAAATAAACTGACGAAAGATATAGACACCAGGATTGACGATGGTACGAGTAATTATATAGAAAATAATATAACTATATAATACTACCCTGGATTACGAGTATGTAAGTGTTCGAAGCCCTTTTAAGCAACAGAAGATTTTTCATAAGTCGTTAAGGCAAGAATTGTGGGTGGAGAATCTCCAGAATGGTCTCCCTCAAGGTAGATGTTTAACATCTATACCAACGATCAATCAATAATCCACAGATAACGACGTAAAACACAATATTTATGCAGATGATACAGCAATCGTAGTACAACACAAACAGTTTGAAAATGTAGAGGAAAAATAATCGAATACTTTGGACCTTCTTGGAAAATATAGACGCGATTACCTAAAACCCAACCCCAGTAAAACACAAGTCTGTGCTTTTCACCTAAGGAATCGATGTGCCAACCATACTCTTAACGTCTACTGGAGTGAGACGAAACTTACTATAACACACAGTGTCCCAAATATCTCGGAGTAACGCTAGACCGATCTCTCACCTACAGATTCCACTGCGAAAACACCAAAATAATGACAAGAAATGGCATATTGCGGAAGCTCAGTGGCTCCACATGGGACTGTAATCCTCACATCTTAAGAACTATGACATTAGCCTTATGTTTTTCAGCGGGAGAATATGCTAGTTCAGTATGGGGTAGGTCATCACACACTAAAAAGGTCGATGTTGCACATGTCCTGCCGACTCATAACCGGTTGCCCAAAAAAATACACCGGATGAACAACTATGCATACTTTCGGGAATAGCTCCTCTGCCAATAAGAAAGTCCACGCGAGCAGACTGGGAAAGAACGAAAATAACATCAGATCCACGACACCCTAGGTACGGTTATCCCCGCAACTTCCTCGCCGCAAGTCCAGAAAGAGTTTTATGAACCTTACAAAGGCCATCTAGTTAACACATCCTGAAGCAGAAGGGGCGATCAGATGGAGAAGAACCACATGCACAGCCTGCTCCCAAACCTGCACCCCAGAAGACATTCAAAAATGCACAAGCCAAGGAATTAACGTGGCCCGCATCTGGGCTGAAACAATTTAGATCAACCAATAACGTCCTGAACTACTAAACAATATTACCATATGATATTTAAAATTTTATTTTATTTATTTTACTTAGTGTAATACTATTTTACCTTATTTATTATTATTATGTAATGTTTATTTAATGCTAATTTTATTTGTTTATTTTATGTTATACTACTACTATCATTATTATTATTACTGTTATACTATGCGTCAGACACGAAAAAAAAAATATAGAAAATTATTAGATCGTAAAAATGCTATACGTAAACGTATAGATAATATATTATATCGTTAACAAAGCGACCGATTATCAATACACTCGATATTAATCGGAAGTCATTAAAACGAAACACAAAACACATGCGCTATATACTCAACAATACACACAGACGAATAAAAGTATTAAAATGTCGAAATGACCGTATTGAGTAGAATTAATAGAGTCGAATACGAATAGTGAAAATCATCATGGGACCTACTTACCGAGAAAGAAAAAATAGTGAATTTATTATTTCTCTATTCGTCATTATACAAACACTATAAGACTAAAAAAATAATACGTTCACAGAAAAAAAAAAAAACTCGGAACATCCTGGTTCGGTTTCAGTTTTGAATATACGTAGTATATGCACACAGTACACGTATAACATATGTATATATTATACAAAGAAGAACGTGGATACGTCACAAAAACGAGTTCTTGTAGTGGGTGTAGAAAAAATGGTAAATATTAGGTTTTCTAAAACATTAGAGTAAATCTAATGCAACAGGAACCAAATGGTTTACTAAGTAAAATCGTGATAAATATAAAATAAAAGAATATTCTGTAAGCACGATAGACGACGTTCGGGACACGTTTTCGGACAAAACCGAAAGAAAATATTGCACCGCGCCGTCAGTTAGTAACCATTTACCACTGACCGCGTTTCCACCATATAATTAGCGTTATTATCGTGGCGGTACCACCGCTGCCGCTAACAATACCATTAATGTTGAGGTACCACTAACTAAAAAATTCACGGTTCAAGAGGAGATCGACACGGCGGCTATGGCACTGATCACAGCCGGACTAGATTCAATCTCAAAACCGCAAACACGTACGGATTTTCTGTTTTTTTTTCTATCGTATTACGGGAATATACCCATGTCCTCGCAACAATTGTATGTTTTGCATATAATATCATATATATATATTATTATACAGGTATATACTCGGGTATATATGACTGCCACCCCCGATTTGTTTCGTCCCTTCTTCATTTGCATAAACACCACGAAAATACGTCATGCGCGTACATACAAGGTATTTGTACAAGATCATGATTTCTCGAAAACAATCGTTGGTGGATAATGTTTTTCACTCGAGCATTAGTAATTTTATCATCCGACGAAATCGTGCGCCGACAACGCGGAAACACAAATGTGCAAAACGAGTGCACAACGTTGATATATACTATATACCGACGTTTCCCGCGTTTATACAACTTTTCCAACGCGATACGCTCGTGCTAATTCGCTCACGTACATACACAATCATATTATCGTTAAACTTCCTGGCGATAATGATGAATTTCACGTATTTAATAATATATTCGTATTTAAAAACGCACACGTGCGCACGCACACGTTAATACGACGTCCGTAGAGAAACGGGTCAAAATACACTTGGGAGAAAATAACGATAGAAAACACCGTCGACACGTCGTCGGAGACACATTCAGTCGGAGGTAGATTATATACATTACACAGTGTACAACACCGCAACGGTTCGGTGGTTTCATCGCGAGGTACGGAGAACAGTCGGTCGTCATGCGGTGACATTGGGATCACACGCCGCCGCTATCCCGCCGCCGGATTACAAGCTGCACCGGAGCGGTAGTTTACGTGTATCCGGAGCAAGATAATTATTATCATTATTATTTTTTATTATTATTATTATTATTCGGTCGTTCGACAATACAACACCGGACCGACCGGCGGCGGCGGGACGCGACGCAATGAGCGTGTAAAACACGACGCGCGCGTTTATAATATTATATATGTGTGTGTGTGTGTGTGTGTGTGTAATAAACGAGGGCGGTCCGGCTACAACAAACAATACGAAATAGGAAATACGGTTTATTTCGATAATCCGTCGGAAAATATTGTACCACGCAGTCGGTACGGGACAAATTTCGGTGGACAAAATAAACGAATAGAAAAAAAAAAATGTCTTCTTTCATTATTATTTTCCACCGACACGAACTCTCTGCGTCGTACATAACATTATATTATGTGCGTATATATATATATATATATATAGGTATACAATATACGTTTTCCAGGACAACGGCTTATGTCACGCAGCGCGTTCGCCGTATACGCACATTGTATTATCGTATGCAGCGTGTGTATAAATATTATATACGCGCTGCATACATACAGTCGCCCGTGCACGCGGCGCGTGTACACGGACCAGCTCCAATTTAAACAATAGGTGTGTTACTGTTAGTAACCGCCGACTGCGTTGGCCTTGAACGGACCAGAGGTCGGATTTAAGACGAATCTAGTTGACGTTGTAAAAAATTTAAAAATAACACAACAACGAAAAAAAATCGACTATTCACGTGAGGCATATAGTATTATGTGTGTATGGTTACGGATTCATGGCACGGACCGCGGGAGGAGAGGACAACGGCCGAAAAAAGAGCTTTTGTTTGTTCGACACCATATAGCCGCTGGTAATACGTGATCGACCTTCATGCCAATTTCGTTTTTTTTTTTTTTTTTACACACGTTTTGTTGTAATATTATTTTTCTACATGAGCCGCGGCGCGCACAACTATACACATTTGGCAAACGATGACGATGACAAAAAAAAGTTAAAATACTGAACAGCGAGTACTTATTGTTGTCAAGGTTTTTACCTTAAACATATATATAATAATAATAATAATATGTCAAATGCATAATATAATACAAGTCAATAACATGACGCTATAACGAGTGTACGGTTATACATACGAGATGAGAGGTTAAGTAACATAAATATCAATTTTCACGAAGCATATAGGAAGTATATTACACGCGAAAATGAAAAAAAGACACGTGTAACGACATTTTTTTTATACATAAAATTAGAATTTTAACATGATTTTTATAGAGTGGCTATTGTTAAATGCGACTTGCAGTTTGATATTCTGGTTTACATTTCTAAAAAAACCTTCAAATTTCCATCAGATTTCTCCAAAAAACAATAAACAAAATATGAAGAATAAAAAAACAGTAGACGAATACATATACACTATTACGAATACTATTACATCATGTTTGATATTGTAAACACAAAATGATTTTACAATACAAAAGAGAATCGCCTTGAACTGAACACATACATTGGGGTTAATGTGTGATGTGTGAGTACACATATTATATTGTATTATGATTAATCCAAGCGGAATATAATACCAACCCTACGAGAACCGGTCCACTGCGTAATATAAGCAGTGAATAGAAAGAAACCGGTTTCAACCCTGAACTGAATCCCCCCGAAACAAATTGCCAGACGTTCAACTGAGAACGCCTTTTGTTTCATATAACACTTTTTCACGTCTCCCGAAAGTAGGTAGGTATACATCAATACATGTGTGTGTTATTTTCACCAAAACAAAAAAACTACATTTTGGTAGACCACCTGTTGTCTTACCATCGTCATCCATCCATCCCTCCCGGATGGGTCATTATTATAATACCATTATAGCGTTACAAACAAAGTTACAAAGTGTGTTGAAAAATTACTGTACAAAACAACAAGAATTGTCTATTACGCATGATTTCGAACGTGTAAACTGCGTAACTACTTATTATTAATTAATACTTCCCCAGCGTGTATACTGTTTACACATTTTATACACACAATATATAACACGTGTATAGGATAATAGTTACACAAAATAATATTATACTAGCATAATAGTATGCTACCTGCACAGTACATACACATACACACGTACGTTCAATTAAAACCACACAACAAATTTATACTTTGTTGATATTTACGTTGCCCATACCAATGTGCGTCGCGATGATTAAATTTAAATTTTAAATTTAGTTTATCAGCTGTCGCATTGTTGCAGTAGTAGTTTTTACGATTTAAAAACGATGTCGTGTGGGTCGAAAGCACACAACACACACACACACACACACACACACACACACACACACACACACACACACACACACACACACACACACACACACCACGCGTGTACCGTAACGGCGAATGGCCCAGAGTACTCGCACAATGGTGACAGTATTGGGAATTATATATCCGTGGAAAATATCGAAAATAAACTTTAATTGAATAACAAATCCACGCGTATTATACAACACTTTATTGATTCCAAAACGCAAATGGTATTAACGTAAATAATGATCTTAAAAGTCTTAAATTAATGATTTATAATGTGTGCCTGGTATTTACATACAAGGAGTTCCGCAGGAAATATTTTTATAAAAATCAATCTGTCAATAATGCGATTCAAACAGTAAACGGCACACCCACACATGATAGAACACCCAACCACATTAATCAATTATTTTCAGTAGTCAAATAATGTATGTCAGTCGCGTTTCCTAAACGTTATAAATGTCATCACACGTGGCTCGGCACTCGGTTATAACTAATAAAAATATAACAATATTGTTCGCATGTTCTTAATGAACATACACTAGTTAACAGTCAATAAAACTGTAAAAGTAGCGTGATAAACGAGGATTCATTTTTCGAAACAAATCGTATCGTACGGTACTATAGTATTATAATAGAACTAAAAAGGACTGTTTAAATATTTCATCTAAGAAACCGTCGTGTCATTCGAGGTTTTTTTTTCACCGATTTCCTCGTGATTGTTGTTTAATTTTTTCTATGTCTGTTTATTTCTAATTAATAACATTTTCTGAAGAGTTTAACTCTTTTAAAACAGGAGAGGTCTTGAGTTAAATATGACCTATTCTTATAAACCAATCATTTTAAACGTAAAAAAATTAAAAATTAAGCGCAAACATTGACTAACGTCTAAACTTGAATAGCGGAGACAACAACTGAGAATGTACATAAATGTATACCTATAAGTTTTGATTTGAATGTAGTTTATATGTATATATCTATTTATTTTTTTTCGCTTATTCAAACCGAACGCGTTTCAACCAGCAAGAAAAGTATAGGTCAATCGATTACACGCGGTACCATTTCAAGAAAAAAAAGTAATGATTACTGTTTTTTTTATTTGTCATTAATGATCAACAATATATACATCTATAACAGATGTCTTAAAAACAAAAATTATTTTTAACAAATTCGTATTGTACCAATATATAGTATTTTCTTTTTTTGAATTATTGGTAAATTCTATGAACTCCAATATTAATGATGAATTTATGATACTGCAATGTAGTAATGATAAATACCACAATTAAAATATAAATTAATAATCACAAAAAAAGCTTATTTTACAAAAAAAATGTATATAATAATAAATAATAACAATAATTAAAATCTTTGCGAAAATGCAATAGGTATTTGAATGTAATTTAAATTAAAAATATATAAATATAATTGGTTAAAGTAAGATAATTATACACCTTAAACCCGCCGGATAAGATACAAAGCGATAACAATAATAAAAACCCAAGTGAAAATTTACATTAAAATGAACAAAGCACGACTTCAATTTTAAGTGAAAAACTTACGATTTATAGGTAAAAAAGAAAAAAAATATATCAGACTCATGTGAACAAGCCGACAACCATATATGACGCCATGGCAAATATAATATATCAAAAACATATATAAGACCGTGAAAACAAGACCAGGTTAACACATAAAACCTCGATTCTGAAATAGAATGAATTTCGATCGCGTTATCATATTTTATTCAATAACCTCATGACATTGATTAAAACTATAATAAAATAAATAAACGTTCACGATTCTATAGTTGCGCTAAAAAAATTAAGACATCATATATACATTACATGTAAATTACATGTACATTACTATTAAATAGTACCTATGTAATGTATGTATGATGTACACGTTTATCCGTCGTCTTCAAGAATATTATATCAAAGAAAACGTATAAAACATATTCAAAAAATACTTAAAAAAAAAAAAAAACAAAAACACTAAATAAAAGGTCAAATTTTCACAGTTTCACATTAACACTTTGAAATGCGTATATAAAGTGCTACGTATACGTGTAAAACACTATATATCCATTTTTACCATAAAGTCATATAATGATCGGCACATACAATGTGTTTAACATAATATACACAAAACGCATTTGTACATCTGATTTGTTTACACGTCAATGTTGCTTACGCCTACGTGAATATATGAATGTACAATAATTAAAATTTTCCAATTAAACTACGTAAATAAATAAATAAAAGTCATATTCCAAATAAATCGAACCATAACCTAGGAACGATTTGACGGCGGGAAATCTGCACATGAAATGTAAATACAATAAATAAAAAGCTTACGATTAATACAAATATGATAATATTATTGTCGTCGTAATGACGTAATATTGATAATATTAATTATAAATTTGAGACCACTAAAACACATGGATTAAAACGTCTCGCGATTCCGTACGATCAAAAATAATAATAATAATTGTAATAAATTGAGAGAAAATGAAAAAAGCCATACGGAAAAAAAAACGGAAAACAACCGTATACCTATGGAAATGATGATAAAATAAAGTATTCGAAAATCGAACGACGTGATGAGAAAGAGAGAGAGAAAATGCAAAAGTGACGAAAACGGAAAACAGGGCATACTAAAGTGTGTCTACACGCAGAGACAATAACGATACGATGATACAGACAATCGATCAAGGGGGAAACGCGGACACATGTCAGGAGTGTGAGTTTCGCGGAGGGCTGCGGCGGCGTCGTCGCGGAGTGGAAAAGTGTTGTTGTTCCACGGCGGTGTGGTCCTCTCAGGGGAGCTCACGCGCAACAGGGCCGCCGACGGGCTTCAACCGGTCCCGCCGCTTCAATGGCCGCCGATGGGCATGGTGAAAAACTTGATTTCGATGTCCCTGTGACCGTTGTGCGAGGTGACGATCTCGGACGAGACCTCCAGGCTGTGCGTCCTGATCCGGACGGCATTTTCGGGTTTCGCGTGACCGGCGCCGGCAGGCACGTCTTTTGCGGCGTACGGCTGCTGCTGCAGTTGTTGTTGCTGTTGTTGAAGTTGCTGTTGCTGTAGTTGCTGTTGCTGCTGCGGCGGCGGCGGTGGCGGCGAGTACGGTTCGCCGCTCCAGCTCCTCCGGGTCGGCTCCGGTCGGGTGAGCGACGGCGAGAAACACCGGCGGCCCACGTCCCACACGTTGCCCACGGGGTCGCAACACGCGCACTGACACGTGGACACGTCCTCCAGACTCACGGCTTTGATGTCGGCCGACAGCCGGATCGTGTCGAACGACGGCACCACGTCCGCCTGCAGTTGCAGTTGCAGTTGCATCGTCGGCTGCCGTTGCACGGTCGGCGGCGGCGGCTGCGTTTCCAGCGAAGTGGACTGCGGCGGCGGGAGCGGCGGCGGTGACGGCGACGGCGACGAAATCGGTCGATCGGCAGCGGCGGCGGCGGCGGCGACCCTCTCCGGGGCCACGACCACCACGAGGGGCTGCTGTTGCGCGACGACGACGGCTGCGGCTGCAGCGGGCGGCACGGGTTTCCGTTCTTTCTTCCTGCGTTTCCGGGGTTTTATTATCCGGGGCAAACTGTTCTCGGACGCGGCGCCGGAACTCTCGTCGCTGCCGCCGTCGTTCTTCTTGCCCCCACCCCCGCATCCGCCCGAGCCGTTGTTGGTCGGCAGCTGTTCCGCCGGCGCCTTTTTCGCGTACTTCTTACCGGGACCGCCGCCGCCGCCGCCACCCGACCTGTTGTACTTGGCGGCCTGTATCAGCGGGGCGCCGTGCTTGTGAGCGGCAAAGTTGGCCTTGTCCGCCGCGGCCAACGGCCCGCCGGCCGCGCCGACGACTACGGCCGCGCCGCCGGACTGATTATGGTGGTGATTGTGATGGTGGTGGTGGTGTTGGTGCCAGTACGCGGTCCGGCCGTACCACTCATGCAGCTGCTGATAGTGCTGGTACGGCGACGGACCGCCGTGATGGTGGTACCCTCCGTCGTACCGGCACCGCGGCGGCGGCGGCGGCTGAGGCTCCAACGCGGCGCCGCCGCCACCGCCGCCGCAATAGTACGACGGTTTGATCAGACAGTTGCCCGCATAGCGATCGACGGGTAGCGATTGGGCGACGGTAGGGCCGCGGTTCATGTCGCGCACTCGACGCCACCGCAGACGCCGCGCATGTGTGTGTAGTACCTACGCGCGCGACCGAGTTACGGCGATGTTTACGTCGGGCACCGCGCGATGACTGGTCGTCGTGACTGGCAGAGGCCGGTACGCGTGAGAGACAAAGAGCACTGACAGCGACGGTTTTTATCTCGTCCGCGACGGAGCACCGACACGAGAGCGACTACGAGACGTCGACGACGGCGGCTGCGGCGGCGTCGAACGACGACAGACGATGACGCACACACACACCAAACACACGCACGCACCGCGACGAGACAGCACAGACACGGCCGGCGCGTATCTAGACGGGGACTGACACTACGACGGCACGCCACGGTCTGCTTCGACGGCGGCGGCGGCGATACCGACAGACGAAACACCTGTTTTCCCCTACCGCCGCGGCCGAGTTATTATTATGACCGCGCCGGCTATAATGATATTGTGCACCGGCGGCGCCCGCGATACGCCTCACGCAAAGCGCGCGCGAGAAATCGCCATGGTTTGCTTTTTTTTTCCTTCTTTTCTTTTTTTTTCTATTCCGTTTCTTCAGATTTTGATTTATTTTCCCGATCCGTCGTCAACCGCCGTATCGTCGACGAGAAAGTCTGACGTCAAAGAATATAAACATAAACGCGTACGAGAGGGGGTTTTACTTTTACGGGTTCGAACCCTTGAGCCCCCGACGAAATCGTATGTCTAAGAACTCGAATAGGCTTACACTGATACACATTGCTTTCTTGATCCACGAAGATACGTGGTGGTTTCACCTTTGAATGTCCTACGAAAAATAATACAACGTACGCTATGGCTCACTAACACAACGACGTTGACACCCGTATAGTAAGCAACGATAACAACAGTAAGGACGACTACGACATCGTGTACCCGCCGACCGGGTCGCGTGTTATTGCAACGACGGAAAAGAAAAACAAAAAAGCGACAACACAAAACCGGTAAGGTGCACTCACGACACACACACACACGTGTCGCGTCGTTAAACTTTTACTATCCGCGCGCACTCCCAATAAATGACGCACACATACGTACAATGTTCGTCCGACATGTTATACACGTGTGCGCTGCGAGATCGGACTTGAGATATTCGTACAAGTATGCTGCTGCTGAATACAACGGATAGTATACATATATACGTTACGAATGTAAGGTAAAGTCGTGATTGTTTTGAATTTGATGTCTGTTTGGAAAAGTAAAATTAGAAACCTACAACAACTACTTCTTACGACTTCTACTAGCCACCGAGTTTTTGCCGATGCCCCACTCACCGCAGTTAATCCGCGATATTTTTTTTTAATCTCAAAAACGTCCGACCGACAAACCAATTCGATTTTCTATCGACCAATATACTAACTATACAAGCGACTATTAAGTCACGTATAAATTTAATTTTTAATTTTTTTCGATCCATAAACTCGTACGCAGACTGACGTCCGCACAATCATTAACATTATGGGAATCGCATCAATCGTTAGGTATCCGTACAATTACACATTTACACATATATCATACTAAACTAATACACTATAAATGATAACACAATAATAAACAGGTCGTACATAGTTTATTTAGATCAACAAAAAACTTACGCACTATAAAACGAGTAAATTAAAATACTGGAATAATTGGAAAGCTGGTCTGTTAAAAAAAAGAAATTAACCGAGAACAGTGAAAATGTACTCAATTAAGGATTAGGCAAACTTATGTAGGTTACTTATAATGACCAATTAACCATTTATTGTTGTTTTCTTAATTTTTCTGTTTTAATTTATACATTATGATATACATACGATTTAAACCAAATACGACTACATATCTATTTTTCTAATAAAAAATATTCAATTCATACACAAAGATTAACTTAAAATAGACAAACAATTGAGACTATGCTACATAAAATTGAGTTGAATTTCTGTTAAATATCAATGTTTTCGGTAGAATAATAATACATTTCACATAATATACTCGTATTTTACGTATATATAAAGTAGAAACTAAATTTATCATTTCCTATTATTACAAACTATTATTATTATTCTTTGCCAAATTTACTACGTATAATAAACAAATAGCTCGTAAATAATGAAGTGTGAATAAATTTAAATGTACATAATATATATTATTTGAAAAGATAAACAACTTTATCCGTAAAATCCGAAGAACTGATAGAAAATAGATAATAACTATTGAATATTATTCGGACTATTTTCTTCTTCACTGCAATCGACATTTTTATAAATATCCGCATACATAGTGGTTACTAAGTCACCTACTAACTAATAAGTCACGGATTTACTTAGGTGCCGCCGGTGCCGGTTCAATAAACACGGAAATAAAAACAAATTACACGAGAAAAATAACACATGAAAACAATTTTTAAAAGACCAATCTAATAAGATAAACTAAATGAACCTATATAGACCTATATGGCTATAACAAATTATAGAAATATGCATAAAAGTATATTTTAAGTTTTAACCACTAGAATATATACGTTTTCAGATTTAGAAGAACTACGAAAAACATTCAAATAGTTCACAATATCTATAGCGCATTCAAATTGCTTAACACTTCAAATTTCGAGATAGCACTTAAATTTTATTTTGAACAGAGCATACTTAATTATACCTAATAATTGTTTACTTTATCAGAAGCTATTCTTATTTTTGAGTTAATTTGATTAGCATTAGTCGTAGTTAATAAGAACATTGAGAAAAAACAGATAAAAAATGATAACTGGTACATATCTTAAGATATTCCGTCTACCCTTATATATATTCACATTATTTAAATTTCATAGAGTATTATAAATACAATTTTCACATTCTAAATAAATTTGCTTAAAAATTCTGGTCAGTAAATTTTATAAAGTTAATAATATAAACTTCCAAACGATAGTACTTTATTCAACTCCCGAGCATTTCCCCACTAGTCCTATTAAGCAAAACACAATAATTGTGTTAAATGATTTTTAAATAATTATTATTTAAAAATCATGTAAAGAAATATGGTCTATAAAAAAATAGATAAAGATATGAATGGATCGCAAGTAATAAAGCGAGGAAAAACGTTGAAAAATATTACATGGCAGCGGTGGGATTCGAACCCACGCCCTTTCGGACTGGTGCCTAAAACCAGCGCCTTAGACCACTCGGCCACGCTACCTTCATGACAGCCGCCCCGAGACATCATTATTTAACTGTGACGATCTCTTCTATTTAATTATTTAATATTTAGTATTTAATAAATTTAAAAAAATTAAATAAACAGGTAACCTTAAAACTAAATTTAAATAAAAATAATGACTAACTATCTACCTATACATTTTTTAAATATATTTAATAAGTATATATATATATATATATTTTAGTTTATACATCAAATATATTTTAAATGAAAAAAGATAAAACAATTAGAACTCTCATGAGCTACTAAGCAAAATAATGCGTTTTATTAGATTTATACATATTTCATTATTTGAAGATATTGGTCAATCCAAAACAATGAAATTTTGAATACAGATAGAACAAGAAGTTTAAAATCTTGATTGAAAAAAAACCTACCCATAATTAGATGAAAAACGTGAATTTTATGAACAATATATTTGTTATATTTGACGGAAACTTTATGAAAATTTAATATGACCTTGCTCATACACTTTTATAACAATTCTGAAAAAAAATAAATCAATAACAACACAGGGTTTTTTTTATGAGCGTTTAAATTAATTATTTTACAATCTTAATGTAATAAACTGTTTTTACGTTAATCTTCAACTTTAAATATTTATTTAAAGTTATTATTCCATTAAACAATATACTTTAATTTAGAAGCTTTGTTCAGTATCATCTACACTAAAAAAAATTACCTATAATTTCTTAAAAATGTAATACACCCATCCTCATTGACTTGTCCAAGGAGCGAAGAATACCTCATGGGGCGAAGTACATACTTTTTTATTAGTTAATGTGCCATGGTTACTTTCAAAATATCAATATTTACTCTCAAGTGATATTTTACTTTTTGATAACTTTACTCACCTTGTTTAATTGAAACTTAAGACTATAATAAAATTCTGATATTAACTAAAAATAAAATTGATATATTGAAACTGATTACACCATTCATTGCTGTCCGCATACACATATATTTTATATATAATAATTCACATTTTACACACTATACACAATATGTACAATGATTTTTTTTATAAGAATTTCGATTTGACAGATCAATTTGATAAATCATTCAAAATCATGGAAAATACAATAAAAAATAATAATAATAAAAAAAAATTTAAAAATGACCAACCTATACAGGTAAAAAGAACAAAAAGCCTAATAGCGAAAGATTTAAGAGTAAATTTAACCTTTTATACTCAATTTACAGGTTGTATTTCCAGAGTAGTAGAAAAAAAAAATCAGAACAGAAAAAAATTATCTCTTTTAAGTGCTAACTAGATTAAATTTCTGATTAACAGAGGAACTGTAAATTTTTACATAACATTTGGATGTTGTTGACACTACAAGTGTCTCAAAAAAAAAAAAATTACCATATTTGTAAAACCAATTGATATTTTGTTACTTCTCAATATCAATATTTAGGTAACAACATGACACATTCCAAATTTTTAGGGATCTTTAGATAATAAGTCTTTTGCTAGACAAGGAAAGTTAAATCTTAAAATGTGTATCAACTTAAAATTAGTTGAACTGAAAATGAATGATAAAAGAAATTTGTTACGTAATTCAAGAACTTATTCAATTGAAAATCAATGATACGTGACATGATTAATGATTCATTTTACAGAAACAAGAAATATTTTTTTGTATTCAATAATTCATCATAATCTGTATCAAAAATGAAATTTATTTTAAGAGTCAAATCATTTTCTATACATTTACTTTCAGACTAAATAACAAATTAAGTTGATTATAATCATATTTAAAATAATTTGTATTTAGATTATGTACTATATCATTACTAAACCACATATTATTACACATTTAATAAGCATATTTTAAAGAAGACCCCATATTGAAAGATGACTGATATAACAATAATAATCATACAACCATTGATGATTCATTAAGACAATAATTTAGTTATTTTAATGCACAAATACACTCACACACACACACACACACACACACACACACACACACACACACACACACACACACACACACACACACACACACACACACACACACACACACACACACACACACACACACACACACACACACACACACACACACACACACACACACACACACACACACACACACACACACACACACACACACACACACACACACACACACACACACACACACACACACACACACACACACACACACACACACACACACACACACACACACACACACACACACACACACACACACACACACACACACACACACACACACACACACACACACACACACACACACACACACACACACACACACACACACACACACACACACACACACACACACACACACACACACACACACACACACACACACACACACACACACACACACACACACACACACACACACACACACACACACACACACACACACACACACACACACACACACACACACACACACACACACACACACACACACACACACACACACACACACACACACACACATATTATTGATAATAAAATGAAAACCTGTTCAATCTTAACTATTTATTTCACCTAATGTTTTAAAGAAGTAACTATAAGAAAATTTACTTCTTATAAGCAATAATTTTTGTTTATACAGCGTGTTTCAATGACGAAATTTAACACAGTGCAACCCTATAAAGCAATGGTTTTCAACGGGTGTGCCGCGATAAATCTTTTAATAGTTTTATAATTTTGTATTTTGGTTTCGGATTTTTAATTTTAAATTGGGTTTTCTAACGGGTGTATAAAGGTGTTGGATAATTCGGGTTTTGAGTCCCCACAAATAAATTCGGGTTATAGAGGTATTGACCCATTTTTAGATTTTAAGTGGAGGTAAGAATTTTTTGTGTATTTGAGATTTTAAGTGTAGTAGATTTGGCCCAAAAGATTTATCCAGTACCTCTATAGATTAGAAATCAACTTGAGATGATACTTCAGAGATGTCATTTTTTAATTTCTCAATAGTTTTTCCAATAATGAAGAAAAATTCGGGTTTTTTTCAGGTTTTGGGTTAATTCGGGTGCAAAGCCTTGGAATCAGGTTTCAGGTTTTGCGTTTGTTGTTCGGGTTTTTAATTGTTTCTGATGTTTAAATTATTCCAGTCTTAGGGGTCCGGGTTTTTGAAAGAATTCGGGTTTCGGGTTCATTCGGGTGCAAAGTCTTGGTAAAAACTGATTTATACCAAACATAAAGGCTGAATCATTAATCGTAGATACATAATATAATAGTGTTTAATATTAGTATGCCCGTCGCAGCCGTCTCTATCGTTTTACGTCGCGTTGCAGAACATTTTATTGTCTTATATAGTGTATATGCTATTATATGGATGGTGTGCCGCAAAAATGTTTTATGAGATAAAGTGTACCGAATTGTTAAAAAGGTTGAAAACCACTGCTATAAAGTATAAAATTGAATTGATTTTCATGCACAATTTAAAAACACTAAGAGAACTAAATTTTAAAAAAGTTGACAATATTTCAACTAATTATTAACTAATATAATTTTATGGTTTTTTAGTTGTCTTAAAATTTAAAACATAAACTGCAACCTATATTTATAACATAATGTTACCTGTAATACAAAAAACTAAATAGAAATTTAAATAATCTTATATTTTAATTATTGAACCAATAATTAAAGAGATATGACTAGTTAAGTAAGAGTAGCAAAGTAGAGAAGCGGCCACGTAGTACTTCACAAAAATGAACTATCACTATTCTGCTAATCTAAACTTTAAATGATTATCTTTTCAACTTTTGTTTCAATAAACAAATATTAAACACCAAAATTTAAAAAAAAAATTATTCTATTTTATAAATTATGAAATAAACATTAGCAATCATTTAAAAAACAGAATAATTTTAAAAAATCAAGTAAATAAAAAATAATTAAAATACTATCATTTTATAAAAGAATAGTTCTATCAGTGTTTTCAATTATTAATGAAAAATATTCAAATTTATGCAAAGAATAATATCACACTGTGTAAATCTTCGTAAAATATTATGTTGTACAAAATTAATAATATTTTAATAAATATAGAATTTTCAAGAAATAATTTATATAAAATTCATCGTTGAAATATACTAACTTTATAAATTATTAATTTGTTATTATTATAAGAAATTTCATAAAAAGTATACTAATAGTAATTTCAGAGATAAAACTGTGAAGAAAATTTTTGAAATTATGATAAATTTAAATATACACCACTTTACATTTTGATTTAATTAGCAACTTTTAAGCGGATGACTCAAGGGACGCAATCCAAGGACTCTCGGGGTCGTCTTAACTTAGAACATACATATTTTTAACGGTTTACAACAAGATACATGCACCAGTCATTGACATTTTATAGTATGTCTTTCATGTTCACATAAAAATCAATAATGTTTTCAATACTACAAATATAATTTAATGTCTTACCTTGTAAACTATCTAAAAGGTACATCAGCAGTCTATGTGTACCGTTTGGCTCACTATATAATTTCAATACTTCTTGACATAATGGATTACCAGTTAAGCCTAATACCTGCAGCTGGAACAGACGTCCTAACTCATGTGGCAGTGATCTTAACATGTTGTAACCCAAATGCAATTCTCTACAATGAGCATAATTTAATTGTTTTAATTTGTTCAAATTTACAATTTAATGACGTTTACCTGAGATACACTAATTCACCAAGTTCAGCAGGTAAACTTCTAAGTTTATTTCCAGACAAATCGAGATATTGTAAATTGACAAGCATTGATATATCTGGTGGTAATCGTGTTAATTGATTGTCATTTAAATAAAGTCCTGTTAACGAAGTCAAATTCCATAACGATGGACTTATATTTTTTACACAACCTAAAAATTTAACAGAAATTAATAAAATATCTAACAAACATTTAATCAGTATAATATACCAATGATTTCCAATTCTTCCCAGTGAGTTTCTTTTCCCTGTTTTACTTCTTCAGCAGTTAACATATGATATTGACGCAAAGGCCTGCCATTGCTATTATACTGCTCAGCCTTTTCTCGGGCCAAACGTTTTTTATCATTGAGTGACATATGGCTTCTAGACAAAAATAGTTTTAAAATGTTTTTTAAAATTAATAAAATGTTTAATTATTAGATATACGGATTTATATGAACAAAATAACAAAGCAATTTACTTTTTTTTTCTATCTTTAAATGGAGAACATTCCTCAGTCGATTCGTTCATTTGAGTCAAATTCAAAAACCTGTTGGTTGCACAAAATTTTAATAATCTATAAAAGAATTATAAATGTTTGTGAAATCATTATATTATTTGTGATTATCAACGCAATATGGTTATGTTCAACTATATGAATATAAACAAAACCAAATCGCTTATCATAGAATAAAAACATAATATTAAACGTAACAATATATTTTTTTTTTATATATATAATATATATTAGGAATATTAGTTTATGTTCTACCGATTTTCAAAATCCAAACATTAAGTTTTACATTTATTCAACAGCCACTCGGCCACTTGTTAGTAAAGGTTTCTTTGTTCATAAAATTTGATTTGATTGATTTACCTGAAACTCTTCCTGTCCAAATACAAATGTCTATGCGATTGTCCGATACTTGTCCTAACGATTAAAGCCTTTTTTCAGAACAGTAAACAACTTTGATAATGACTAATATCAAGAAAAACATTCACAACACAGAGTTAAAAAAATTCATTATTCTGAAATTCGTCGAACGCTAGACAGTATATTCACCAGCTAAAGCTAAATAAACGAAAAACAAAACATGATACAGTAACACTATCAGTGTGACCAGTTTACAGTGGTAATCGCGTGAATATAATACCACGGCACAATACCTTCGATAATGTTACCCGTATTTATGTTGGTGAGGTTATGAAGTAAATCTGTGATATCAATATGATATTTGATAAGCATCGAACACATAAAAATGATGTTTTGGTAAAAAATCTAATTTCACGGTTTTTTACCTGCTCTTCAAAGGTTTCATATTCCTTCGGTTAGATCATAGAGTAATATATATTACAGTAGACGCCGTTTATAAGACTCACGGATATAAGGTTTAGTCGCTTATTAGACTCAAAATCGTCTGGAACGGTCCGGACGTATCCAAATACATTTAAAAAAATTCGGTTATAAGACTCAACACTTCGGTTATAAGACTCAAATTTTGTAAAATAATTAGTAGAAAATAAACTTTTTTGGTTATAATTGAGAAATAAAATTGATATTGAAAAATTAATCGCAACGATTATCGTTATAATAGTGTACTGATTATCTGGCGGCTGCACAGTTATCGTAATTACGGGTACATAAATACACATACGTACACGTGCACGTATAAAAAAAAAATAGTTTTTTTTGTTGGGATTATAAAACTTATTCAATGATAATTAATTAAGAAATTTATTCAATAATAAAGTATGTAATATGTAATATGTGTTAATGTATGAAAATGAAAGCAAAATAAATGTAGTAAAATAAAATTTATAAATACGTAATTAATTTTTTTTTCCACTTCGCATATAAGATTCATTCGGTTATAAGACTCACTTTGTGCTGGTCCCAAAGTGAGTCTTATAAGCGGCGTCTACTGTATTTCTATGGGTTAGATGCAGTTATTATCAACAGTAGTGATCGTTGTTTTTATTTTTCAAACACCACGACGCTTGTAACATTTTAAACCAGCAGATATTTTGACATAAAATGTCTGCTTTGGCACATGGAATCTAAAAACGTTACGTTGCAGAAAGCGTTACCGAAACCGTTACGAGAAATAGTGCAATATATCAATATACCCCTCCGAGATTCGCACTCGTTACATGCGCATTCTCATAATTCTGCACCGACGCTCGATGTGTATTGTGTTTGATACTTCGATCATTTGAGCATTATTTAAGCATATTGCGAATGTCGCGAAAGTCGTACGTGGACGGTACGCCGCGCTCCGAGAGCATTACTCCTCCACAAACACACACACACACACACACACACACACACACACATATATATATATATATATATACATATGTATAAGCAGTACGCACAACAAAAGGACCGATATGACTATATTATGTACTATGAGCACTAAATTAATTAATAGTACTACTATATGAGATATGATACTATGTGTCGAATGAAACAATTTGTTTTACATTTTAATACTTTCTTTTTCAAGTTAAGAAAGAATTAAAAATTTTGGTTTATTTTAGAATAAGACATATTTATACCATTTAATTAATAGTAGTTATAACTTCTGAAGCACAAATACAACTCACGAGTACTTTTGAAATTTGAACTATTATGGCGGTAAATAAAAGATTCGATACCAGTACTTTTTTATCGATATGAATAAAGTATTGAAACCATGGTATCGATACAAATAAACTAATTTTTAATAATATACGAAAATAAAAAATTTATAAATATAATATAAAATAATAATAAAATAAAAAAAATTGTATACCAATATTATAAGTGTCGTGTCTTTATTTTTCATCAATTACCCTATAAATACTACCTAGGTATGTGCTACATATGATAGCAAGGACGGTAAAGACATAAAATGTGGTACTTCATTGCAGACTCGTATGCAATATGATTCCCACCGTTCGTGTTATGCACACAGATATATAAAACAACGTTGTTTTATATATCTGTGGTTATGCATAGACCCATTATCTCATGAACGGCGCATGTTTATCATTTCTTTATCACTTGTGATAAACATTGCGTTTATTCTGGATGTATGAATTTATTACAGTTTTTAGTTTTTAGTTTTTACGCGATTTCGGTTTTAAAAATGTTCAGTAAGTGTCGCTCGAGAATAATTCTCTTGTAACTTACAATTATTTGCAATTTTGTTTTGTTTCTAGATTTTGGTAGCCTGTTTCGCTCCCTGCCGACGGTATCTTCTATTATGCCGGTACGATATCGTGCCCGTAAATGTACCAGAGAACGAAAGGCTAAAATCCACAAAAAAAATAGAGCTGCCAATTTAGCCAAAGCAAGAAAATATATACCTATTTTAAAAAAAAAGTACGTTGTAAATTATATTTAAATGCATCATTAATGGTTTATGTGATGGTTATTCATCTCAATTTATAATGTATTTTTAGTAATTTGTATTCTGATTATATGTTTTAATTATTTTTTATTCTCTTCTAATAGTCAACGCATTATCTGTTTTGTTTTCAAATTTTTCTATTAATACTTATTTGTATTCAAAACTAAATCTTATGCGTTTACTTATATAGTTCATTATTGAAGAATGAATTGTTAACACGTTTGAATTTTTTTTTTTGAATTTGAATAATTGGTGATAGAATTAAAGCTTTGAGATACATTTGACCATTAATAATAATTTTAATTTCATAATCATGTGTATGTGCACTCACGACTAACTCAACAATGATCAAATCTTTGACTTCAAATCATTATTAATACAATATCATTAATAGTATGTTAGGATTTATTCAAGTATTCTAAACTGATAAATATCAAATTACTAATTGAGAACTTTTTGTGTTATTGATTATAATTGAACTAAATACTTACCTATATATATATATATATATATATATATATATATATATATATATATATATATATTTATTTATTTATTTATTTATTTATTTATTTATTTATTTATTTATTTATTTGTTTATTTATTTTGTTATTACCTAAATTATTTGATTGGAGTTATAAAATATGTTGTCAAATTTTATTTATCCCTATACCTAAGTTGTATGTTAAGATTAAACAGGAGTAATATATATTTTCTCTAAATTGCTTTTACGCAGTACTTAAAAAATATTATTTTTTAAATAAATTTTGTTTTAATCAAAAGTATACCTACTTAAATTTAAATTGATAAATGTAATTGCACAGATTTTAATGATTTAATCACTAAATTTATACTCAAATTATTATTTTTTGTAGGCAATTAGAAAAATCAAGCCGTACAATCGAACAATTTTCTTGGCGTGCACCTACTGATGATGTCTATATTGGATTATTTCATCGAATGCGTCGGTAAATGATAAATTTGTTCATATTTATATATTTATGAATAATATGTACTTTTATTATTTTAAAATCAGAGAATCTTTATTAAATACATTTTTAATTTTATGTGAAATATAATTATATAATTATAAATAAATTATAGTAGTTTAATAAGATATCCAAATTTAGGGTTAGCTCACCTGAATTATAAAAAACTTTTTAAATTATTTTTTTTTTCTAGTTACAACTTGTTGGATGCTATATTAGCTCATCGTGAACATCATCATCCATCAATGTTGAATATGCCTTCTGCTCCTCTTAATGTTCGCTTAGAAATTGATTTGACTACTGATAAAAAAAATAAATTTGTAGATAAGTATAATAAAATAATTCAATTGCCTCATCCTTATGACCATGGTGAAGACAGAACAATATTAGCATTTTGTCAAAGTGCTGAAATGATGGAAGAAGCTAAAAGTGCTGGTGCAATGTTAGTCGGTGGTAAAGATGTCATTAAGAGCATAGAGGTATGCAACAATTTATTTTTTTATCATTTACAGTAATGTATTATTTATTTACTAAATGTAACATATTCATTATTATTATATCTATGTTATTACAGTCGCTATATAGTGGCAGTAAATTTGTATTGGGTATTCTTTTTTTTTTCACTCTACTACTCTTAATTTAAAAGTTAATATTTTTTAAACTTTTGGTCAAATAATAAAAATAAAATGTTTTTTATTTTTCAAACACTTTCTTTGAAATGAATAACTTTAAAAAAGCTAAAATGATTTTAAACTGAAGTTAACACTGTACAAATTTAACAATAGCAAAAAGAAATTATTTTTTCATGTAAGTAATTTTACTTTAAATAAAAAAAAATTCTTAAATTTATATTTATTATTTAAATTACAAAAAAAAAAATCAAATTGTGCACTTATATAGGTATAAGCGTAGTTATTATTAAAGAACTGTGTATATTGTTCATAAATATAATTTTCTTTTTTCAGAGGGGTCTCATTATGTTACCTGATTTTCAATATGTACTTGCTCATCCAGACATTTTAACTGAATTACCAGCTATTCGAGGATTATTACGAAAACGCTATCCAAATCTTCAAAATGGTTTGTTATTTAATTATAGTAATAAAATGTTTAGCAAAACTACAAAAAAAATAATTCCATTGCAGGTTCATTAACATTAGATTTAGTGAATATGATAAAACATTACAGAAAAGGTATTAAGTACAGTATGATAGTGGATCCGTATGATGAATCTTTAGGAATTGTTGAAATGAAAATTGGTCAGGTAAAATACCATATTTTCTTTATTATAACTATGTATTTTAAATTTGAATTATTAAATAAAATGTTGACTTATTAGTACTTTTATTTTTTTAGCTTTCTGATGAAACAAACCAACTGATTGAAAATTTTGAAGCTCTTTTTAAGGATGTTATGACAAAAGCGCCAAAAAGAGCTAATCCATCACAATTTATCATACGGTGAATATTTTGGTGATATTTTTAGCTAACAATCAATGTTAATAAATATTTATATCTATATGTTATAGTCAATGATGTAATTTAAGCAATAACATAAATAATAAGTCAATATCATTAATACCTAACATTAGTAGGCAATGCCACTCAAAGCCTAGGCATTAACAGACAGTATAAGAAATATTGTAAAAATCAAATATTCCGTTATTAAATTTACAACAATGTTTAAAAAATTATGTTAATGTTTACTGCTACTAATAGATAATGTTGATTTTCCTAAACAAATTATGATTTAAAATTTAAAATGGCGCTGCAAAGTGCAGATATATTTTTGACTCAATTTTTAACTATGATAATTTTAATTATTTTATATCATAAATACTAATATTACATTATGATTTATAAAAAATTAATATTTATTAACTAACAAAATTAACTATTTATTTTCACAATTTGATGTTGTATGACATTTAGAATTACTTTAAGTTATAATTTGTTTCAAACACAAAAGTGCTTTTGCATCCCGTTTTTAAAATACACCTGGTATAGCTTTGGGAACACGCAATCTCATTACAAGCAGCCTCAAAAATGATAATTTTTTTTCTCCGACAGTTGCTGATGTATGCTATGTTATCATCCCAATGTTTTTCATCAATTAATGACAAATTTTTAATTTTTATTTCTTTAATTTCCATGATAAAAATAAAACAAAAATCAAATTATTTATGAACACAGTCACCGACGTCGAAACATTTATGATACTATGATAGTTTAGATTTTAGACTGAATGTATAGTGTACGTTAATTAGGCACTATATTAAATTAATGTTGTAAAATGTGCTAGAAAGCTTATTACAAACATTATAACGAATAAGTTATTCATTATTGTAATTTATATTGTAAAGGTGCCTACTATATATAGAGTATAGATGTATTCAATGCTTAGTTCTCTTTCACTGAATACTGTATTGATCCTAGTTAATCAATTATGGCTGAAAAATGTCAGAATTATTTTCATTATTTAGGTATTATTGTTGAATGCATCATAGCCTGAAAATAGTGGATATTAATATTATTTCCTAGTCAATAATCGTATATTGCCTAGTTTTATCAGAAATATCGTTATTAACAAGTCATTTATATTATTTCCTTAATTTACATCTTTGACAGTAATATGTATGTATTATAAATACTTATGTATGTGAATTAATTATATTTGTATTCTTCATATGGTATGTGTAAAATATCAACTCATACACTATAATAGTTTACTAAGTAAAAATAGCATAAATTACATTTAAGCCAATATTAAGTTAAATAATTTTATTATAATCAAATTATCTAAGTATATGAAATAGCTTCAAAGGAAAATTATAATATATATATTTTAATTGTTTGTGTACTACGGAAATTTATGTGTGCACTCTAGTTGTATGAACTGTTGATTACAATATTTTATTGTAATATGTGGTGGCACTCTATCTTCTTGACTGTTTAGTACACCTTTATCACTGCATTCAGAAAAAAAACTTATTATACTGATTAATGTTAAATTAATATTAATTTAGAAAAATTAAAATATTGGGAAAATTGTTTTCTAAAAAGCTGGTACATCTTAAATTAACTAGACAGATAAAATTCCCTAAAAAAAAAAGTTTTCTCAAAAATTATAAACTAGAAAAATTTGAGAAACAAAACTAATTTAGCTATAGAGAATTGTATTATTAGTATTTAAAAGTATGATCAAAATAAATAATGGTATTTATTTCATTCACTTCATAAATGCCTAAATTGGTCAGGTAAGTTACTGAGGATAATTTTGATAGGACGATTAAGTTATGAAAGGCTTGTAATATTTCGGGTTTAGCTAATGTGTAGTTATGAAAAAATTATAATACTATTGATTAATTAAATGTATTATTAATCACAAACATGGATAATGAAGGCACGGTTAATCGACGTTCTACTGTAACTTTTTTTTTATATTATAAACATTAATATTAAATAATAATGAAATGTTTAAAACAAAATTGGTATTGTAGGAATTTTTTTTCTTAAATGTTGACCGTAAATATTTTATTGCTTGATACCAGTTTTTTTCTATGTTTAAACTTTGTTTATAATCAGTAATTTTGTTTTTTTATTTACAGATGTTTAGCCCAAACTCCATTTTCAAATGAAAAAATGAATGTTGAATTATCTTCATTCATAAAATCCGGAGAAGACGAAGAAGAATCAGATTCAGATTCAGATGATGAACAAGAAGATAAAAAGAAAGCACGTTTATAATATAACTGTAGAAAATAAAATTTAGTGATTGTTTTTAATTATTATAATGCGTTTGTTAGTCAATAATTAGTTTTATTTTTGATATTTCAACATTATACTGTGTCCCTAAGTTTTAAAATATATCATTTAATCTAAGTCCTACTTTATTTAGGACATAAAATTTAAATTATTAAAAAATCTAGTTGGATGTTGATACTCCTCTGCAATATGTTGGTATAATTGGTACATATTTCCAACATAACAGTATGACTCATCATTTTTTTTTCTTAAAATTGTGCCTATGTAGTTTATGATAAATTTTTTTGTTATTTTTATACCTATTAACATTAGAATCGATAAACCAATTTCATCTAATTATTTTTTATTCTTAGATTTTACTGTGAATGCATTTCGATGAAATTATAAATTTACAATATGGAAAAAGATTGCTTTATAAGTGATATCATTGAACCTGACTTAATTTTAAAAGCACAAAAAAAATATTATAATAAAAAGCTACATGATGTACATAATAAATTGTATGTCCTAGCTGAACCTATTCTATGATGTCATGTATAAATGCATATTTTTAAAATATCAATGTTTATTTTATTATAAAATTTGTTAGAGGTTTAATTTTGTAGCTGCTAGTTGCTATGCGTAAAGTTGTATTAATATATATCACATAAGTTATAGACAGATAAGACACCACATCAAATGCATAACTTTAGTATAAAACCATAATATAAGTATACAATTTAATATTTTAGGTATTATGATCGAATTATTACATGATTTTACTGAAACATTTGAATAACATATGCAGGGAAAATTAAGGAAGATGACAAAAATATCTCTCTGTCGTATTATTTATAGTATTATTGTACAATTGTACCCAATATATAACAGTATACTCATGATTAATAAGATAACGTAATCTTTTGATAATAGTTGGGCTAAAGGTGATGATCTCCACACTATGGCCAATGGTCTAACGTGCACTTGAGTCACACAAAAATACCATAACAACGCATTCTCTTGAGCGTCCTCTTAAATTGTTTCCTAAAAATAGTATCAAATCGTTCACTTGAGATACTTTTTGGTACACTTCGCTTGGTTCAAAATTTTCATTTAGAAACTATTGATTGGAAATGTACATGGTACATTGAGGAGTGAGGACACGTTTTTCTTTCCTCTTAATAGTTTTTGCAGTCGTGAGAAAAATCCGAGTAAAAACAGTAAAATTTGCAGTAGACTACACTTTCATTAAATCGAAGTAATTTAGTCGTAACTGGGAAAGTAGTGTTGTTGGAAACTTGAAATTTCCATCTTATATTAATGAAATATTGTTACATACCTTTCTAAAGTTTCAAAAAAATTGAAAACTTTTGTGCTAAAATTAGAACTTTGAAAATATCTTGCTTTTCAAAGTTTATCTTTAATAATATTTTTAATATATGACAAAAAGATCTGATGATGTAATATCACATACTTGATAAATAATGCTGAAAAAGTTTCAAAAATCATTACTTGAATTTTTTTTTTATAAGTATTAAGTAAATTATTATACCTACGATTTTTATGGAACAGACTATTTTAAGTTTTATAACAATTTTCAATTGTAACGTGTTTATGAAACTATTGGACCATCGAATGAATATTTGGATATAGATAGAAGAACATGTTTTGAATCTTTTGGCGAATGAAAATTCTCCATCGTTCAGAAGAAATGTTTTGATAAAAAAAAAAAAAAAAAAAAACTACAGACAATTATTAAACTATAGGTAAACGATTAAACATGGGAACAGCGTATGTTTACACTGAGGCTTTGCTCGGAATCGTTCAAAGACAGAAAAATACCCGCGGCGCGAACAGTTGACCCCCATCGTTCATCCAGTGATGGCTTTAAGGGGGTCCCATGGGGCCATGCCCCCCCCTCAAAAAAAAAAATCGTATTAAAGTATTGTATTTCGCCCCCGGCAAAACGAAATCCTAGGGCCGCCACCGCGTTCGTACCGTCGACGACGAAAAAGGTTCGTCTCGTCCGGCGCGAAACGATCCAAACGGTCGGAAACAGGAGTGAAAAAAAAAACAAAAGGAAAACAAAGAAGAGACACGGCGGGTTCACGGATAGCTATAGCTCGAGGATTCTCTCGTCGAACCGTTTATCGGATATACCGTCGTCGGCGGGAGTCCATTGTTAGTGCTACGTTACGAGTACAGCGGCAGCGGCGGGTACGTGCGGATACCTACGACGTATGCGGCGGGCCGACGTAATTACGATGGAATATTATAATGTTTTAAAAACGCCGGCCTTGACATTGTACGCGGAACAGACGCGGATGAACTCTGCGCGCGCGGCCGGGCACCTATAGACGATTACGATAATAATTGGACGCGGCCCCGCACAGTTTGCATTGTGCGCGTGTACTCGTGGAAGACGTAGGTTCGTACACACGGGCGCATATTGTACACCGGCGTACAGGTAACCTACGTGCAGAGCACAGGCCGCGTGGACGACGGCGCGATGGAAAATTATTCAAATATTTCGAGGAAGGTTTTTGTGTTTTTTTTTTTGTTTTGTTTTGTTTTGTTTTCCTCTAGAAGGACGAGAGTTCGGTCGGGTGTAGGAATTATTATTCGTCGTCACACACAGACGCTCGACTAATAACGCTCGATCTTTATCAGACGGCATTATCATAAATATTATTATTATTAATATCTTATATTCTTATTGTTTTTTTTTTTTTTTTTTTACACGCGTGGTAGATATCCGCGGCGCGAACGTTACGATATAATAATAATAATATGTGTGCTGTTATTACACGTGCGAACACGAGCTACGCGGTTTACGCGTCAAAGACACGTCGTAGATACCGGACTGTACGCGCGGGAGCGCGTGTGTGAGTATCGAAAGTACATACTTATTGTGATCGTTACTCGTTCACACCCTCATCCGACACGTCGACGTGAGGTTAAGTTCATTGTAGTAAATTCGTTTGACCCAAAATGTCTTGATATCGGCCATTATAATTTATAAATATATATATTATACGCAGGCGTAGAAATATAACTGTTGGGTAGGTACAATGCAAGTTTCCTTTCACTTTTTTCGGAAACGATTTAGCCGTGTGCGCGCGCGCGCGCGTGTGTGTGTGTGTGCACGCACGCATGTGTGGCAACTACACCTTCGAAAATCCATGGCTCGTATAGAATATTACGTTTTTTCACGTCACAGCGTGAGTATAATGTTACAATTATTTTTTTTATCGTTTTTTTTTTTTTTTTTTTTTGTAATTACAACTTTACCCGTACGAAATGTTTATTAAAAATCAACCCGTGGTAATTACAGTCGACACGGGTTCGTCTGCGGTTAACGAGAAATTACAGTCTGTCCGATTTTAATAATTACCCCGGCACTTAAACGTAAAACTAAAATTTAATTTCCATTGTACGTTTTATTTGAAGTTTAATAACAGTCTATTATTTGTACGCTCATGCGTCTTGTACTAACACACGAGGAGAAAAAAAACCGAACGAGTAAATATATTCGTTACCGTTGCGATATTTCACACGAACACATACACTACTACATTGAGTATTATAATATTATTACGTAAAAATTCGCATTGCGTAATTAATTTCACGTACCCCCTGTCATTATAACGTCTAGTGATGAGATTTATCAATCGCATAAAACTCGATTTAAATCAAAATCATCTAATTCGACTTGATGATGGAACTGTAGATTTTTTTTTAAGACGACTATTGTTCTAGTAATTAGCTGATGAAATAGTTATAATAAGTCCGCACAATCGTACACTGAACCCATCGCACTCACACGTGACATATCATTCGTTTTATATAAATTGTATGCGTGGAAATTAATCGTTTTTCTAATCCTGACAACCATATTATCATCTATTATGTATAATATATTGTAAATTTTTTTTTCTAATAACTAACTCTAGGTTAGGTATGTGTATTTTAGTAACGGAAAAAAAGGTAGGTATGTGTATGAGAAACGATTATTTAAAAATTTAAAAAAACAATAATTAATGAACTTTTTTAAACGTTCCCTCACATATAAAAATGCCTACTGCACGTAGATACGTTAAACGATTCATCACGTTAAACAAAAATTAATTGATAAAACTCGAAGATAAAATTATTCAATTTAGGGCCATTTTATCAATCTCCAGTTAAGATGATTTAAACTCCAGTTAATGTTAATCCCCAGTTAGGTTAAACCACAGAGTAATAAGAATATTCTTATTACTCTATATGGGTTAAACTAAAAATGTGATTTTATTATCACTTGGTTAACATACTAATCGTACTTTAACCGTAGATTAGTTAAACCATTGATTATAGAATAGATAGAATAAATTTATTCTATAATCAATGGTTAAACCGAGGTATTTGCCCGGTTAAGGAGTTTAACTCACAGATATTATATATTTATATAAAACAGCCATATGCGAACAGGGCAAATGCGATTGATTAATCCATGAAATATTTAATTACTCCATGATTTTTTTTAAAACAATTTCTGAATTCGCCGGATTAAGAGGACGTTGCAGTCGTTGCACAGATATTTGTTTTTTTCCGTCTTACAAGTGCGTACATCCAAAAATGTACGCTCGGCCGATCACGTTCATCACCGTTAGTTGAAAATTTTGAGTACAAAAGTACATCTTGTACAAAAGGTTTTTTTTTGGACTTTCGTTGACTCTTTTTTAATTAATTGAATGTAAGTACCTACCAATTTAATTTAAAAATTAACGAACTTGTTTTTTTTCTACCTACCTATTTGATATTGTCACAACATTAGATAAAATCATCAAATTATCATCAAATTACATCAAATATTATGTGGTCGATAAAATAATAGTTATTTATTAAGTCATGCCGAAAATCGGATTCAATGGATGCGAGCAAGTACGTTCAGACCCAGACACGCGTAGGTTTAGGTGGATCATTTTCTAGTGCTCGTACTGTACTCCGTGAAAAAAAGAAAGGACCACCGCTGAATCGTTAGGAACTCTATTTGTTCGCTGCTGCTCATTCAGATCTAAACGAGACACTCGGTTGTTATATAGGTTCCCGTGAAAACGGTTTAAAAAATTATAGTTCCGCTTATTTAGGCACTAACCTACTGGGCAACACCTATTCCGATTACACGTATTACAGTGGTTTTGTTTCGTATAGTCTTGAACGGTTTTTACACGCGTACGATGAAAATATAAAAAACCATAGGTATTTTAATTGTTAATTTTGTTATTGCTCAAACTAATTTGGACGGCACTATACGGTATAGGTGTTCTGGTTAAAACAGTACCTAATGGCTAATTGCATTTGTAATTTTTCGATTTATTTATGCCAAACTAAAGTGGGCGCAAATTATAAAACGTACGCCACTCGTAAGTCTTAATTGGTAGATTTCTACCAATTCTATTTTTAACTGCATTTAAAACAAAGAGGTCGAAACAAATAAACGATATATTATCTCAAACCCCGGAACCGAACACAGATATTATCCAGCTCGGGTAGGTGCATTGTCCGGGTGCCTTTTGAAATGCGTGTAAATTTTACGCAAGAATTTTGCGCATTTATATTCAAAATATATGTTACGATTTTACTCGTTACTATACGCAAATAAATCATTACGTGTAATTTATCATTATTGTCCAATAGTGTGTAACAGGTATAAATTATAAATTCCGTTTCGATAATTATATCACATCAACTTATATCCTTAATCATAAATATTAAATTCGTTTCCATTAAGTTAATATATCATTAATGTTTAAGTGTGTTGTTAAGCAGTGTCAACCAAGTTCTACATACATTTCAAGGACACAAATGTGATATTTTTAATTTCAACCATCCTCATTAATAAACAAACAATACAATTATTATTTTTATGGATATTACGATATATTTTACGATTTCAAGATTTTACGAGTTACGATATGATAAAAATATTATTTCACGAAACCGTGTAATTATGTAAATATATGTATATTCGTGCACTGGACGTGAATATAATAATTATACCCGTGTATACCTACGTTTACTATTTCAAAATCGTTCACACGCTTGTGGTTTTATTTTTACATTTGGAAATCAATCTTTACCGAAAATTTCATCCAAGTCGAATTTGCGAGGAAGTTTATCGACTTTATTGGTTTTGAATCTAGACTCCGTAATTGTTCCGAGCCCGGGACAATAATAATTTTTACTTTTGTCAAAACCATTTATGTGTATATACCTGTATGTGTATATGAGAAATACGTGTCACGCGTCTGTATAAAACAAAGGTGCGTACGAAGCATTATTGTGCCCAGAGCGCAAAGATTTTTAATCTCTTTTTAATTCACCCCCGATTACAATGTAAATATAAATTTTATTTAGATAACACGGATACGTTGTGATTTATGACACATACGTACCTACCAACTATTACACACGGTGTGTTTAAGCCAACTTTATATTATTATATCACATTTTTACTATCTGTATAATCTTCGAATTATATTATTGTGTTTTATTTTTTTTACCCGAGTAGTTAGGTAGGTACGGAGGAAATATTAATCATTATGCGGTCATGCCCCTGTAGTAAATTAAAAAAAAAAAAAAAATGTTAGTAGGTATATGCACATTGTACTCGTATACTACAATTTATTGTTTTAATGCACCTAGAAAAAAAGAATAAAGTTATCATTGTGCCATAAACTTTATTCTAAGAATGTCGATGTCATCAAACTACATTAATTTTTATTTTGATATCATCTGTAGAAATGAAAATGACACTTAGACGCTCACTTGTCTAAGTTTTGGAATATATAAGGATTGAGGATGTAATGGGCTACGCGACGAAGCGTGTAGAGACGTATAGTCATAAAGACTGCAAGGCTTCGTTCGTATATTGCTGAAAAGACATCAAATGCTTATGACGAAGGACGGAATAACGAAAAGTCGTTATTATATTATACACAGAAATGTGATTTTCAAATAAAAACCAACTGTATTTGCGTTGTCTTATATATCGTATTGAAAAAAAAAAAGGAAGAAATGAAATGAAAGAAAATATTATTGCATTTAAAATATTTTATTGAGGCTAAAAAAAAAAAGAATGAAATAATTTGAAAAATCACGCCTAAATGGATTTGAAGAAAAAAAAAATAGGAAAAGCAGAAATTCAAGAAAAAAACGAATTAATTGAAATTTATACCCTGGTCCATACGTGAGAGCTATCCATGTTAGATATATCTTATAAACGCGCTCTACATAATAAATACAGAATATTTTAGATTTACTGTCAATCTTGAAAGATGAACATTTTTATGTAATGTACACCAGGTGTACTACACCTACGTAATACTTCTATACTTATATTCAAACATTTTTGTGTTCAAAGTATATCATAAATATAACACACTTTGAATATTATGTATTATAGGATCTAATATTTTCACAACAGCATCTAGTTATGGAATTTTGAATTTCCTGTAATCTACTGGAAAGAAAAACTATAGTTAAAATTTACTTCATTAATAATTACTGAATATTTTGTGAAATAATCATTATTTGTAAAAAATATTTCACGGAAACAATATGACATTTTATAGTCCTATGTTAATAAAAAAAACCTTTTAATTATTCATTAATTTGTCATAAAATATGCAATTAATTTCTTGTTTTGGTGAAGTTTTGGTTTAAATTTGTATAATTTTGTATTATATGTACCAATAAACTATTTATGTCCTACAATTATACAAAATAATAGTGACGAAAAAAAAAATATATATATGTCCAGTATTTAGAAAACTGTATTCTGAATTGTTTTCTACAAAAATGTCGAAGTATTGTATGCTATGTATTGAATATTTTTAAAGGTATTTTATTCGTTGAAAAAAAATACTGTTTATTGCTCCACATAATTTTTTTATTATTAAGAGCTATATTTTCATTTGAAGCAATAATATTACTTACCAATGCTATCAAATATTGTCATTTCATTGGTATTACAAACTATTGCATATCTAAGCACCTCAGTAGGAATGTAGAAATAATCAACTTTCATATAAATATTATTGAAAATATAACACATTTCGTGGGTTATCAAACTCAAACAAAAAATATCTCGGATAGATACCGGTATTACGGTCTACAAAGCACTCGTTTTACATACTACATTTCGTATTAGAAATGCTTTTCAAAAATATGTGAAATGCGAATTACAATCTTTATTATGCAAATTATAATTTTCATAGTGAATAAAGAAATCATATTTTATCATATTTTTTAATTGATTTATTTCATAGCCGGCCAATCGGATTCTGTCAGATGAATCGCTTTTTTTACTTCCGACAGATCGCGTATGATATTATAGCGGCATGCACAATTTACGTCAAAAACACCAATAATAATGATAATAATAATAAACACAATGAAATGCCACGACTTGGATGAAAGACGACGGATCCACATCATATACGGTTCTTACTGTCATGGACGTATTAGTTCCTGTGATCATTATTTTATATTATATACCATCGGGTAACACAGCTGTTGCGTTCGTGGTGGTTTTTTAGTTATGGCTCGTATTTATGTTGTGTTGTTACGGGTGTCCTGCAAGTGCACACATACATACGGAATACAGGTATACAATAACACAATGTAATGGTTCCGCTCCACCGCCGTTGCCATCGCTCACCCCTCCCGCTCATTCGAAACGCGTCCGCGTGTAGGTTCACAGGGGTTGGCAAAGTCATAAAGTATACATTGTGTGTGTGTGTGTGTGTGTTGTGTGTGTGTGTGTGTGTGTGTGTGTGTGTGTGTGTGTGTGTGTGTGTGTGTGTTTGTGTGTGTGTGTGTGTGTTTGTGTGTGTGTTTGTGTGTGTGTTTGAGTGTTGCGTGCAAAGAAGAAAAAAATAAAGCAGTAAAGAACAGGTTGTTTTTTTGGGTTTTAGAACGTTTCTGCGCCTTCTGTAATCACCGTGGTAAATTTACAAGCAACAGGAAAATAGTTCGAGTATGTTTTAGTACGTATCACGTTTATATATATACACATTACCTTTACATACTATAGGTATATATGGTTGTTAAAACAATCGAAAAATAAAAAAATAAATAAAAAAGGAGTAACTAAAAACTCTGTATAACATATAATGAAAAAGTTTAAAGAAACGAGAATAGAAAATCTGTAAAAACGTACCTAATCGTTAAATAACTGCGACCGACATGGAACAATATATATTATGCGGGTGGTTGGTCTTCCAACTACATAACGTGTCATGGGTATCCAGGAAATAGTAAAATCTATACATTTTAATACCAAACGCACATGTCTTTATTGCGCAATGTTTTTTACTGGATAGTGCCTTTACGTTTTTTTCATTTATGCGTAGCACCTACAATAATATTAACGTTTAAGAATTAAACAATAAAATTTTATACGCGGCTATAAACAAAAAAAACATAAATGTTTATATCACGTAAAATATAAGATACTTCTGAGAATATTCTCATTCGTCAAGGATAATAATAACTGCAATTTTATTCACTGCAATAGGTTCTTGGCACTTAATCTCAATATTAAGATCGAAGATTACAGCTATATGAATATAAGTTATAGGAAAATTATTATCAATCTCGATTTGACGATTGCAAATGTACCGGTAAGTTAAAATTTTCATTAAAGTCAACCAGTATGTTTACGGAAACATCTTTTCTATATTTATTTGTTATTACGTAAACATTCAAATTCTGGGAGCGATGGCCTCATACCAAGGATGCTTTCATGTGAATTAAAATAATAATTTTTCATGGTCGTCCCATCGTCTGTTTAATCAAAATCGTATTTTATTGATATCATAATAAACTGATTCTATCGGGTCTCGACAGTTTAATTTGTAATTGTGAAAGATACCATGTAAATTAAATTGCCCTATTGTAGGTACCTATCAAATATTATTTAAGTTAAACTGTACTAAAAACTATAAATTTATAAGATGTAACTATATATATATATAAAAAAAAGAAAAAAACAGTACTTTCAACGTATTTAGAGCGAGATACATTTCTGTCACCTAAATTCATATGTATGTACTTAACGTTTTAAAATTAATTTGACATACCAATGAAAAACTTGGTCGGAAAAGTAAAAGCAGGATCAACATGACACACGTGGGATGTATTAAAACGCCTTATTCAAATAAACTAATAAAAAATATCTCGTTTACATTTTATTCGTGTTTTTTTTTTCATAATATACATTTAAACTTGTAAATAATTTGTCAAACGTAGTCTCATACATACATTTATGACTTAATTTTATCAAACAAATCATAAAACATTTAATAACTTATGAGAAAATATAGACGAGTTATATCACTATATACCGCTGTTATTTATCATACGTATATTACAAGTATTTTACCGGAACTTGGTAATTTTTATACTTAGCTGTAATATCTTCTTTCAAGGAGGTTTATAAATATTGTATTTGAACTGATTATGAATTCATTATAGGTGCATTAGGTTATTTTAAGTAAAATTTGCTATATATTATAGTATTTCTTTATTCTATATTTCTATGAGCACACTGTGATGGTAAATGGTAATAATAATAATAATTAATTGCTCTACATGGGCGTTGATGATATAGACCATGCGATTCATCATATTTTATTCACAAAACCTATGACCTCTATGTACATAATTGGATATACTACAATCATATAGGTGCCTACCTACTTTAAAAGTTCTTTTTAAAAACTCTAATCGTTTCGCTTTCTAAGGCTGCCTATTAAACACCCGTTTTAATTTTTTTTTTCTAAATAACACTCATCTTCTACACATTATTAATGAAAATTAAAAATATTAGTGAAATGATTTTATTAGAGTGATGACCTGAACGGTTTTCCGCAACATCATTTGAGTAAAAAGTTTGTAAAAAATAATTGGACACAAAATGTATTTACACACCGAATTTTACCGATACTCGTATTTAAATTAGCGTGCTTCCGTAAACGCTTGATGGTAAGAAATTAGAATTTTCGTTACGGATACATAATATCACCTACGGATGATTTTCATTACGCCGACATAATATTATCATGATCTGTCTAGAGTCCACGAAAAACATTTGTCCTATACCTCGTCCGAAATAAAAGCAATGTAGTTTATTATAATTTATTATGTATTTATATGTTATTGTTTAATATTGCGATAATAATCGATTAATATAATAGTACCTATACAATGGAATATTACTGACAATACTAATCGAAAAAAGTATGTGAAAGCGAATATTGTGACATAAATAGCTAATACATTTGATAGATGAATTGTGTGATAAACAACGTGTTGGCGGTATTATGATATTATCTTGAAAAGACGGTTTTTATTGTACCAAAACGAGACGAGTTTCTTCTTCTTGGACGGGAATACGAGTTATACTGTTGGATTGATCATTCATAGCTATGAATAAATGAGCTGATTCTTTTCTTTATAAAAATAGAAATAAAAACATGAAACGGCAAATTATCAATCATTTTCTTGTTGAAGCTTAAACTCGAATCAATACCAAGCCAATAATTTATTTGGGGAAAAAATCGGAAATATTCAAACGTTATTCGTTTTGTAGTCGCATCGAATGAGACAAGGAGACACGTGCGTGTATGACTTAAACCGAGGGAAAAAGCCATAATTCTTTACCCTTAAAACGTTACGATAACATGAGAGAGTGAGGTGAGAAAGGAATGCGAGATGGGTGCATAATTTATTTTATTGTGTCCTATCATTCTACCGGTTTTTTCTATGGTTACGACACTAGTGTTATTAATAATTTCAGAAGCCACTATCATAGACAACTTTCAAAATAATGTTGACGATTTCTCCTACGTACATCCCAAGAAAAAAATGTATTATTTTTAAGAGCGCGGATCTCGCGATTATAAAAGCTATTTTTTAATTTAAACAGTCGACGATTTCTAAATCATAATTATTAAGGTGAATTTTAATTTGTATATTATTAATATGTATGCAACGCATTATGCGGGTAAGGATAATATTATCGTTACAATTTGACGAAAGGTCGTATCTAAGTCACCAACCGTATATAGATCACGTACCGTTTACCTACTTATTTATTGTTTTTGTAACCGTAATAAAACTGATATCTAATACGCGGTCAATTAAGTCATTCGGAGAGATATCGATTATAAGTTTTATTCTTTGAATCCACGATTATGCAAATAATATCGTCGATTATTCCCGTTAATTCATTAGCAGGCGCTCATAAAGGTGTTGGAATAAAAGTAATTTAGTAGTGTTATAACGCGTATAAAACGGTTTGTAATTTGAGGCGTAGTTCGTACATAAACTCGTACGATATTATATGTCGTAATAAGTTGTATTATAATAATAATATATAAAGTTTATGTACCGTCGAGCCGCGTTGGCTACTACCTCTCGTGATATTTACGACTGTAAAATATATAAAACATCTCCGTATAAAATATTCAGTATTTCTTGCCGACATACGCACACACACACACACACACACACACACACACACACACACACACACACACACACACACACACACACACACACACACACACACACACGCACACAGACACACACATACACACACACAAATATACGAGTAAAATACGTCAAGTAGGTATTAAATTCTGGTGTAATTTATCACTAAAACGACGTGGTGCGGTCTGATTAGGTAAAACTCAAAACGCAGTAGGTTTACTATGATTCTATGTATAAATCGTGATATATACGTACGTAATATATAAATATATATATAGTTAATAATTATTGCCCTATGTACACTCGGCAATAGGTACCTGTACGATTTTATGGTTTATACCTGTTCCGTATGATTATTCAGAGGGCCCCACACATACCGACACGAGGCACTGCAATATTGTACGTTATGATGTATATAAACACCCATTACCCACACGCAAGAGATCGATATAGTATTATGCGTGCGTGTAAATCTTTTAACCGTTTTCCGTCAGAATCGAGACGTTACGTACATACGCGCATGTGTGTATAATGTATATATTATATTATAAAACAGCGGATTGCGAATCGTGAGCAAACGCGTATCCACACACACACACACACACACACCCGCCTTAATATGCACCACGGCGCATGTATAAGTATGATATACACGCATAACGTCTGGTGCAAGACCTCTGTACTGTGCGTTGGTAAACGTCAAATAATAATCGTAAAACACACGTGATGTTGTACGTGGCGTGTGTGTTGTGGTGTATCGTCGCGTCGGCGCAAATCAATTTATTGCGGTGCGAAAAACCTTGTACAGGGTGTCCTACGGAGATTTATCGAAATTCGCGGTCTTTCCGGCGCAAAAAAACATCACCTGTTAAAAAACACAATGAAATTCTGTTTTTTGTTACAAAGCTAAAAACTACTGTTTTTATTTTTTTATGATACATAAATATTTCAGTAAAAAATTATTTTTTATCCTATTCTACTAAGACATTTTAAGGGAGCAATTTTATTTTTTTTTAATTTTCTGACAGCTCGACGTTTTATTTTTATTTCTATACGTGCCACCACGTACGTGTGTTACGACGTTTACGATTATTTGATTACAAACTTACAAAGAATACTATACTAGAACTTAAAAAATGTAACTCGCAGTCTTTCAAATAATCCATTTTTAATAACTTAGAATTATATAAATTATTTTAGCAGAATTACGTAAAACACGTATATCTCAATCGAGAGAGATACGTATAGAAGGTTCCTTCGATGACTGAATACGTTTGCCTGTTGGGCTGATCTGGAGCTTGTTGTGTAGTTGTCTATTGACTTACAGATGAACTGAGTTTTCGTATACTTCACTCCATTGCTCGTTTTTGCTGATTCGACTGCTTTAGTGGGTTCATCATTTTCGCACAAACGTATAAACATAATTATTATATTTTAACATCTTTGGATACAATAACCTTGACTTGACTTCGCTATAATGAGAGTCGTATGAATAGGATTTGCGTGGTGGACATGATACTGATACATTAAATGTAATGACCTATTTAATCTTGTTTTATTTTTCGTATTCACTTTTTGTGACGTTATAAATACGAAACGTGATCATACGGCATGTGTGCACTCTCCAAACTTCACGTAAATTTTTTTAAATATAATGTTATTTTTAAAATTATTAAAAACACACACACACACACTTGAATTAATTTAAAAAATGAACCGTTTTCTGTCTTCAACGCTGTCTATATATTATAGTCGTATAAAAGTCGGAATCAGATTTCCTTCGCCGTCCCGGAAGACGTCGCAAAGGGTACATCTTCGTGGGACACCCTGTGTTTGTACATGTACATACTTATTCGTCAGACCTACGCGCGTACCCACGTCCTACACGTATATCACGCGTGCCGCAGTGACCGCGGTTAGGTACGCATATACATATAATACTTATTATATAAACATCTAAGTATAACCAACTATACACTACACTATTATACGGCGCGCGCGATCGAAATGCTGCGAGCGATCTTCTTCCTCCGGGTCACTGTACCGTCGACGGCTACTGGCCGCCGCGTGGCGACGCGTCCGGGTCCGGGCCCGCGGATTCGCCGTACGGAGGTCCGTTTTCTCGAGGTGACGGGCCCGACGCGCCGACAGCCACGACCTGGCCGCCGTCACGCGCCAAAAACGATTCGCCGCCACCTCGCGTGCACGTACCTAAGTATTGTACGTACGGCCGCGGCGGACGCGAGATCGGCGGTTTCCCGTTTTCTCGCGGTAACGAAAATCGTACCGGTGTCGAATCGGATCCGCACGTGTGAAACAATATTACGAGTATTGCCCACTCGACGACGTATTACGAGCGTGCGCGCGCGCGTGTGTGTGTACGTACACGTGCATGCTTGTGCGGCCCGGTTGTCCGGGGACCTTAAACGGAACACTTTTAGCCTTTCGGCTCGATCGATTTAGAACGTGTACGAAACGTGTATGAACGCTCGGCGGCGTTCGTGCGATTGGCCGAGCGTGATGAAAACGAAATTCTGACCGTGGTCGACGGGAAACGTACGCGAAATATCTCCAGGAGTGTGTGAGCGATAAGCGAGATCGACGGTTTTTATTAGACTTTGGCCCTAAGCCGAACGCTGTACTTTACCGTCGTCACACGGCGAAAGGCAAATAGTTTCGCGTAGGTTTATCCGCGTAAAATAATACGTATAATATTGTTTTCGGCACGCTAGCATGCCCGAATGAAATTTATAGCGCAGAGGTGACCGACTCTCAAAAATAGACTCCTGAGCCACAAAATAAAATGAAAATTATTGAAGAGCGTAAACCACAAAAAAAAGGTTCTTGATATCAAAAGTGCAGGTACTGTCTATGCCTAAAATTGACTATATTGTTAGATTATATGATAAAGATTGGAGATTTATAGATTAGGTATCAAATGTAATAAAACGAATTTGATGTTACAAAAAATTAAACATCGACTTGTTCTAAAAAACGATAGTATCATGAAAAAAAGAGACACTCGTCTCACGGAATTGCTAAGAACTGTTATTACTACATTTACTCTTAAAACCATTATTTGGGTATTAAATTAATGCATAGTTATAAATTAAAAAACACTGTGTTTTTATAAATTAAAAAAAAAAATAAAATGAAATGTTTATTTAATTATGATTACATTTTCAAATACAAATTTTTATATTAAAATTTTATTTATTTTTTATTTATACCTGTAAACATGTTTTTCGTCAAACAGAATAAAGTCACGAACCGCATAAGTCTATGACGCGAGCCACGATTTTGCAACCGTCGGTATAGCGGCAAATAATCGCGATTCGTATTTAAACGCATCGAATATTTGTAAACGTATAATATAATGTATATATATATATATATATATATATATATATATATATATATATATATATATATATATATACATATATATATTTTTTTTTTTTTTAATTTATGATCAATTTATGATAAAATCCGGACGGTCGATATATGGAGACACTGGACGATATCTGATCATAAGAGAAATTAGTGATTCTTGGTACGGCACCGTTGATTTTGAACGCTGTATCAAAAAAGAAAAGTAATATGATATACCGAAATTCGTCATCAGTACGATTTCATCTTTTTGAACCCGCACGCACGAGCATACGGGATGATCCGTTATATTGTTTATACCTACCTGTCGCGCCTACGGTTATTGTAGTTATCGGCTGTAATAATAATATATAAATATGTATATATATACTAGTATATAGTTACGTGCCTACAACGTATTAACGCAATAGCATCTGCGTGACGAGTGACTGGGGGGGGGGGTTAGAACCCTTAAAACTTACCCCCAAACGAGAGGGCATTAAAATCCCCGTGTGGCGTAAAAACTAACGGCCACTCACAACCGTGGTCTCGTGGCATTCGGAACGACACCACACAGTTTAACGCAGAACGTATTTTATACCAAGTACCACGGTTCGTAATCGGGTATCGAAATCTAGTTGAAAGAGTAAAAATATCATGTCTTCACGGTGTAATTTCCATCAGGCTGGTATTATTTATTATTATTATTATTAATTTCATTTTCGTTTTTTTCCCTCGACTACCCGCGTGCTCCTATTGCCCGCGCGACCCGACCTCCGGCCGGCGACGACGCGGCGGCACGCGGCCGGAGCTGCAGGTGCGGAAGTAACCTCGCGCGACGTCTTACCGCGACGTGAGCACGTCACGCGCGCGTCTCCGATCGGCGTGTGACACGATTGCCGGCGGTGCCGGGAAGACGCTCGCGCGGGAGATAAAAAAAAAAAAAATAAAATAAAAAAATAATAAAAAAACAATAATAATAATATTAATAACCGAAAACGTGCACATTGAAAATAAATACCGAAACCGTGGCCGCCGTCGGCGATGGAATGCTGCGAGCGGCTCCGGTCCCACGTGCGTATAAGAAAACGCCGCGAACAATGTACGCGTATATATATATATATAGGTATACGCACACACGCACGGGCGCGCGAGCGGTATGTACCAGGTATACCATTGTGTAACCTATATACAATACGACCGGGTGTATAAAATACACATATATATTATATACGTATAGTCATCGTGGGGACGACGCGCTCGGTGAATCCCGCGCGGCCACCGGAATGTCTGTTCGCCGACCGGAGTAGCCGGTGTATGTATATACGACGACGCCGCCGCCGCGACGCGCCGCCGCCACCGCCACCGCCGCCGTCGCGACCGAGACTCGTTGCGGTGTCAGTTCGCCGGTAACACTCGTTCGGCTCGCACGCGCACGTCGTTTCGCCGTCGTCCAGTCGTACGTACCGTCGTCGCCCGTCTTTTATCCGTCGACACACAAACGCGATTAAAATTTCGTTTTCACGCGCTTCGCCGGTGCATCATCAGAGTTCGCGACGTGTTTTTGTTGATTTTGTATTTTTTTTTTTTTTTTGTAATTTTTCCTCCGCGACGCGTGTACGCGTGTGTGCAGAGTTGCAGTGCGTGTGTACGGATCGTCGCGTGGGTGTACCGTGGAAAAACGAGACTAGACCGACGCTCGCGCAGATCTTACAAAACATGGATACCCGATAACCACGTCGCGTGCAGGTCTGAAGGACTCCAGCGGCGGTTTCGACCGGAAAATAAGGTACGGCGGAGTAACGATGTGTAATTATCGTCCGTGTACGTGCGTATGACTAAAAACATACCGCCGTGTGCCGGAGACCCTTTTTTTGCCGCGATACAAGTTGCTCGCGGACAGTACGCGCGTAGGAGGTCGAGACGCAGACCCGCGGAGACGCGGCGGACAGCGTGTGGTCATCGTGCGCGGGGACCTACCCGGCCGCCGAGTGCGCGCACAGCTTTGACCGGAAGAAGCCGGTCACATGCGAGTGACTAAAAAAGGGGAGACGCGTGCACGGCTTACAGTATGTTATGTGGTATACACACGTACCAGTACATATACGCTCGACTTATATTCACAGTTCGAACACGTATTAATATTATGTAGTATAGACTGCGACGCGTATACGTTCTATTGATAATCCTCATCTCCAAATCGCGTTCTTTCGCATTGTTATTATTATTCAATACGCTACGGTGCATACCCGTACTCACGTGTACCGGTGCAAATATCGTACGACGCGAGAATACCGGATTCGCTGGCACTGCAATGTTGACGTTCACGCGTAACAACGAATTAATATCACACGTTGTGTTGAGAGACAAAACTAAAATGTTTACGTTTAACGTGTTCGTTGAACTCTAGTAGATAAATTAAACATTTATCGTGTCGTGCAATATTTTCGTCAAGTTATTAGCTCGAAATTCGTGTACGAGTCAACGACACGGAGTACAAAAACAGTACACCTCACACCATTCATTACGAGTAACTTTAACGCTCGGAACTTACGCAAATATTGTACGATGCAACGCATTGCAATAAAATTGTTTTTATTTTATACACTGTATGAGCACTTGATCTGTGTATACGGAAGACACGTTAATATAATACTATAATAGGTACCTAGTGTGCATTCAATATTAAAACGTATCTGCGATTTGAACCATATTCTATTTGAATGTCTTTCTTTATTCTCCAAACGTCTTGTCCTATTCAATTCTCTGAAGTCCCTCAATATACCCTTTAATATTCACGATATCCTCAATTCAAATTCCGAATATGCTATTACCCTTATTATCTCCTTCATCCACGAGGCTTGCTTTCTTATTTAAAATGTTGTAATTATTTATTTAAGAATGTACTATTTATTATTGTTTTTAAATTAATTGTCGAGCTTAATAGTTTTCACTAAAAGCTCAAATGAAAAAAAAAATTAAAACATAAACATCTTACGGCTACAGAGCATAATGTAATATATATTATTCAAATATATGTTTTTAATGATATCAAAGAAAATATTAATAGACAATTTATGATAAACTTAATTGTCATTTCGGCTTTTACATTGTTTCAGCGCATTTACTTATTGTTAAATTGTACAGATTAGAAATTTTCTTTTAACTATAAAATAAAAAAAAAAAAAAAATGTTTTCATAATATATGTTATCTTATATTTTCAATATAAGTTTTCTTAATCGTGTCGTTAAAATTAAATTATGCATTAAGTTCTTACTGATTTATGAAATTAATCGTAAAAAGTAATTCTTACATACGGTTTTCCGTATGTACGATAACTGTTATAGTATGAATTTATTCACAAATCGTATTGATATGCAATTATGTAGAAGTATATGATTAGCATCTTATAGTAAGGTTATATTTCCTATTTTAATATTATTTACTTTATAGTTATATTTCCAAGAATGCGATAAAATCATAAATTTAAATTTAAAAATGTTCAATTAATAGATTATAAACGTTTTCATTTTTTAATCTTAAAACTATATTTGAAAACCTCTTGGTTGTTCGAGGTACTTATAGGTAGACTATATACTGTACAGCAAGAAACTCAATGTTTATTGTTACATTTAGACCTCACAAAACACAATGAATTCGATGAACCGGGTGAACAAAAACTAAAATGTACGATCGCGATCACGTGGGTATTAGTTAAAAACATTGAAAGCAATTGTAGTTATTAATTTCTTTTATATTTTATTGAATTTGAATGTTTTTATTTATACGAAGCGGCAAAAACCACTTTTAAAGAATACAATTTTCTGCTCTAGATACAAGGTTTTGGTTTTATTTAGACCCTCCATAAGGCCATACGACTCTTATTTTGAATAGAAACAATTAAAGATACTCTTCAGTTTTCTGTATACACTGAAACACCTGCAAGAAACCTCTACCTTTCTATACATATAAGTATCTATAGACAAACGTCTTTTATACATTACGCCAAATATAGCCCGTAGGCTATAGGTGCCATGGCTCGCTCGTTTTTATTATTCCAATGAACACACAGTACCTGAGGGTGTCGACGACGGATAGTTAAGTATGTCGACGTTTGATCGAGACATTTATTATACCTGATTTCCTGGTCTGATTTTGAATATTGAATTTATTTGAACACATTAAATATAATATCATGTCGCTTTCATTTTGATGTAGAAGTTGAACTTGATGAAAGTTTAAAAAAATTAAATAGAAATGTTTATACATCTGATTACACTTTATCGATTTATTATTTTAAAAGAATATCAGTAAAATGATACTCTGAATAATATTCGTATATGATTGTTCTCTGAAGCTTAATGCCATTAACATTTTATTTCTGTGACCTTAAAATAAACCTATCATTAGGTATCGAAAGTCATAATAATATTTATATACCAGACTTTCGAACAAAATAATACCTTCTTGAAACATTTAAAAGACTCTGTATTCCATAATGTTGCTGAAACATACGGTAAGAATAATTTTAATAGTATGTCATTAATCATCATTATAAATTCACGTTCGTGAAAATTCAACAACTTGTGTAGAAAGAATATGGAAGATGCATTAGAATCCTAGAGCAAGATGCACGATATTCGAAATAATAACAGGCCGCATGATTATTACGTTTATATATATATGTGTGTGTGTGTGTGTGTGTGTGTGTGTGTGTGTGTGTGTGTGTGTGTGTGTGTGTGTGTGTGTGTGTGTGTGTGTGTGTGTGTGTACACTGTACATCTTCAAGCCATGGATAATTGGTGTTACTTGATACGCCGACTGTTGTCTGCAGTGACTTGACTCTAGAGTATACCGTCTTGTTGATCCTATATTCCTGTGTGGCATACCTACAGGCGTCGTCTAGCATGTATCTCCCCCATAGCGTCAGTCCATTACAATTTCTTGGCGCCTTGATTGTACAAAATGTATAACCATTATTCAATCCCCAAAATATGATGAAATATGGCGCCAACAGTAACAAAACATGTACCTAAGTTGAAATAAATTTCAAAATAAAAAAATCTGTTCATTTACCCCACTATTCACCATAAAATATAATGTGTATTAACTTTGATATAAACGAATATACCTAATGCTAATCATACAATTATCTGTTTACCGAATCGGGATGTAATATAAGTATATAACCAACAAAAGATAGTGGTTATTAAAAGAAGCATATTTTTTGTTATGTCCTTGAAATACTTTCTGACTTTTATGAAAACGCACATAAGAGGGTGTGGATGAATATCGTTTATTTATAATGAAATAACAGAAACTTAAAGCACATATATAAGCTACGAAAAAATTAGAAAGTTACTCAAACAATCGTTTTGTGTAAAAATTATTAAATTTATTTGAATCATAAATTACTATATTGTTCTTATAAAAATGTAATACTCTGTGTTATAAATTTATTGCTTTATTTATATAAATATCTAACTACCTTGAAATATGAATGCACAAATATGAATGTATAAATGTGTAATAGATGTCAAAGCAACGAAACTTGTGTATGATACACACTACACACACATACACACGTATAATATGTATTATAAATTAAACTCGAATAGTTGAATGTAATACTAATACGAATATTTTGATTCCAAATTAATAGCTATATTTTACAATTTGTTTCGTCAAGGTTACTTTGATTTCATGAATAGGATTAAAATATCTATTTATAACCACAAATAATCAAGTTCTTAATCATTTAAAATAACTGTTGAAATTATACTTAAACCCCCATAAGTATTGGAATACCAACACATTTTTCTAGGAATATGTATATATGAACCAATAACAGTCAAATATTAACATTTTAAGGAATTCAGATAGTTTTAGAACTTTATCACTTGAAATATCCCAAAAGACAATTTAATTCTACCCTATAATTATGTACCATTAGTTATAATGATAATTCAGGTTTTAAGTTATGACCACCCAGAATCAAAAATGATATAGGTAAACGTGCCCAAATTTTCTCTCTTATAAAATATTAACGTTTTACGTTATGGTTTTATTGTTTTCAAAAGTTCTGTTCACAACAATAATATTTTCAGTTATTTAAAGATTTTTTATTCAAATTCACAAAGAAATAATGATTATTGTAGTACATTCCTAAGTGTGTATAAATGTATGTCTATAATGATTTATGAATTAAAAATATTTGTAATTAATTCATCGCGTACATATTATTTCATCGTTATATTAGTGAAATCTAACTGATCATAGCTAACATAATGAAATGTTAAAATGGTATATCTTTTTAGTACGATATCGAATAAATAGGTTTAGTTACGTATAGTTTCAAAATTCGAATTTAACTGGAAGAACTTAGATGAATTATATTCGTGACTTATATATACTATCGTGTACAAAGACTTAAGGAAAGAATTGTATTCTCACGTTATTTTTTTGTTCCTGAACCAGTTACTTTCCCATTAACTTTTTTTACGCTGTGCTTTGAGTGATTCAAGTGTGTTTCAATCTATTTTGATTTAACTTTTTAGTCGTGCGATTATTATTAGTGTTCATCAATCGTCTTAGAAAATACAATTCAGTAAAATTAATCAAAACATATATCTTTTCAGTTTTCATATCTAATAATATAGTCGACTTCAATAAGATTATAAAAAAATTAGTTTTCAATAGATATATTTATACATCGAAGAGTTTTTTTTCATACAGCATGGTGTTCATAAAAACATTTTACTGCTACTAAATTGGTATCTATTGCATTTTTTATAAAGTGACATTTATACAACTGATTTATTTCGTTCGATTACTTATATTACTATACACTAATTGATACTTATAACTTATATTTATTTTTAAATTTATTGAAGAACTGATTTAAAAATATACATACATATATAGTTAAAGATAAATTACAATTAAATTGTTAAATATACAAATTATATGAGAAAAAAGAATAGAATTATGATTTCTAATAGACTGAAAGATTTTTACTTGAAAAAAAAATGTATTTAAGTTATGAACTGTAGAAATATTGCTATTAGTGCAAAGTGCAATTTTGAATCACGCATGACGATGAAAACTTGATATGAACGTGGAATTTGAGGATTGACTGTTCTTGACTGTGGCTGCTGTAAGTACTATAAAACGTCTTTAATCTATATATTCTTTTCTATACGCATGTTTGAATACATTATCTAAACAACTCCAATAACAGTTATACGCATCGTGCATGATGTTATCAATAAATTGATAGAAAAAAATGGCAACATTAAACCAGTTTAAATCATTAATTAAAGGTTTATATTATAACCGGTAAAATAAGTATTAAAAATTACATTTTTTTTTTAAATCTATAAAAAGTTAAATTTTATTAGGTAATACGCAAGATAAATACTGTTAAATTTGGATACACATAAAAAAATATCTATTTAGTAATTCATCAAATAAAATTAATCACATTATACTCCAAAAATGATAACATCGTAAAAATGTTTAACATAAAAGCATCTATTTAATATTTAGGTACCAAAATTATAAAAAACTATAAATGGTTATCAAAATGTTTTAAATGCATTGTGAATTGACATTTGAATGCAATTATGATTTGTAATGGTTTAATGGACTTTGAGTAAATTAAATTATATATTTTTAATAATATTAATTGTCAAACAAAATTTGTTTGATTTCAGTGACGTATTAAAATGATAAAATAAATCTTAATTTTCCATTGTTATATCTTCGTAATGAAAATCTTTTAATCTGTTTTAATGAAAAATCACGACAAAATGTTTTTTTTAATACGTTTTTAAATGAATTATTTTACAACTTCTACATTATTAACTGCTTTTACGTCCTGCTACTGCTCTACTCAGAATCGTTCAACTAAAGAAATGACCTATCATTTCTTTAAAATTCAATACACCCATTCCCATTAACTCGTCCCAGTAGCGAAGAAAGTCCCATGAGGCGAAGTACGTACTTAAAAAAAATATATAAATGCAATTTAAAACCAATCGTCTATGTTTTTTTTTTACATCATTCAATAAACGCAATGAACTCGCATAACGTATTTAATATATTTGTATTCTACGTGATAAACATGTAGTATTATTTTTGTCATTATGATGTATATCACGTTAATTGACACGAAGTGGCCTGCATCTTTGAACTCGCAATGACTGTTACAATAATAAACGAAAAATAATAAATAGCTCCTCCAGTGGTTTCGCTACTAAATATACCTATAGTGTCTCGTGTCGTGTAAACATGATGTTTACTCGAGTGAAATAAAATAAAAACATTATCATTATAATAAAGGTAAGTCATGATTTCGTCGTCGTCACGTAAAATGTCCCATAAACCATACGTGCGTGAGTCGCCATAACATTTGCGATTGTTAATAATTGCGACGTATAATAGCTCTTTTGTTTTGTTTTGTAATAATTAGGTATTATATATGCCTGTGTTATCGGACGTTTAATAACGAACCGAACTGAAATTTAAATATAGCCGATAATTAAATAAATAAAGCACATTAAACGAATATACACCGTTAATGTCCAGGCAACTGTAAAATGTATATAATACACCACCACTTATCACAATGCAGAAATCCACCTATTACACGTCCATATGGGTACGCAGTGCGCGTACTGTAGGAACTCACGTGTAACAATAATTACTACAATTATTATTACAATATGGACAGCGCTGTCAACAGTAATTACCGAATGAAAACCTAGGTCCGAGTGAATTGAACGACTTTGCCCGCTGCACAATACGTGTTCGGCCGGGTGTCTAATACCCGCGCTTTCCCTGGGTACTCCGTTTTCTTCTCGTCGTGCGTGTATCTACTAATCGCCGCACTGTAATACGACGCGTACGTATCTCGGGGTTTCTAGTCATTTTAAGCCACGCAGAAGTCATGAACGAAATGATTCGCATTTAGAAATTTTAAATAGCAGTTCAATTTTAATCACGCCTTTGGTAAAATGAAAACGACTCGCAGGCGAATACTACATCACTCGAAAGTGGCTTATTCTGTTATTGTTATTTTTTCGGGTTACGCATTATTGTTATTGTGATTGTTATTATTATTATTATTATTATTGGCATTATCATATACACCTACAATTGGAATATCGGTATAACCCGTCGTGCAATAAAGATTGAAACGATTCTTGGCCGCTGACTACCGTCATCCGGATAGCACGACGCAACCTCGTGCACAACTGTGATGTAGGTATACGCTGATTGAGAGAACGATTTCTTTCGATTGTGTACACCCGTGATATCGAAACGTGTATTTCGTGGGTATATAACTATAAAACGTGCGCTATACATATGAATAAACGCACTGCTGCTCAAACCCAGAACCGTACGGCGCAGCCCGTCCAAGAGTCAACTACCCTCGACCGACCGTGCTGAAATGGCAGGGAAATAATGTGCATAGATCGCCTTTGTATACATATAGGCTTCATTGATTAGGCGTTCTGCGAATGCAGTATTCGTGTGTCGATAAATATCAGTAATGAACATAATAATATCACCGCGAAGTATTTCGAAGTAATTTACGTTTTAACGAAATAGGTACTTATTATTTTCCTCATATTCACAGGCCACGACAATCGTCTGACGCTATTTGTCTTGTACGATGAGTATAATATACAAAGAGCTCCATTTCATATGCCATGCTCATATTCACGGTCGATTTTGATTTTTTATTTTTTTCAAAATATCAAAAAGTTGATAGCTCTACATTTTAATGAAAACAATACTGTTTACTCTTTTTTATCTACGTGGCTCATAGATTTCAGTTTTTAGTGCTCTTAAATCACAACAACTATAGGTATTGAATAACATTAAATTATGAAAAACAATACGTTTTTGAGAAATTTTATATCACATTTTTATCATGCGACCAATAGTTTAAGAAATGTTAACGTTCAAAGTTTCCATCGGTAGAGTAGAGAAGCAGAAATGCCTGTCATTATTCCATAGGTTTAAACTTTGAATGCTTATATTTCTCAAATTATTGGTCCAATAGTGTACACATTTGGATACTGAAATTTTCCAAAAAAGTTATTAAACGTTATGAATAGAGGTTCTTATTACTTTGAATATGAAAAAACTCAAATATAATATATACTAAACAGGTTTGAATCTCGCTGAGTTGAAGTCCTCGTGGAGCATCCTGCAGAATATACGTCCACTTCGAAGTACCGCGCGCTCGTATTAAAGATAACAATCGACTAGCTGATACAAAACGCCAGTCGGCGGCACATTCCTTCACGCGCAGATCGAGAGAAAACAAAACGTTGACTATGCGAAAATTGATTTTCATGTGGATATACATCATATAGGTACGCGTCTTAACATCACACGTTCTCGAGCAGCTACTATAATGACTGTATGTGTATATTATATTGAGTACACATAGTGACTGCACCACAATGCGGCGAACGTATCCCACTGCGCCTTACAAACCGAGCTCCCCCTTGATCCGATGCCGTCGCGGTACTCGGTAGGTTTCGTAGCGACACTCACTCCTACCGCACCTCCCTCGGCGTACAGTAGAGTCCTCTGGGTGCGAGTCGACTGCATTATTACGTACAAACGACCGTTATGCTTTTGTCTCTGGACTCGCGGGTTCCACAGGAAGAACACGATTATCATTATTATTATTAAAATTATTTTATGTCGTGGTGTCATCGACGAGCCAATGCGCGCGGAAGTGTCAAACTTTATTCCGACCCGGTGCATGTCAGATTCGGTTTTGTACAGAATGATTGAAAATATACCTCTCGCTACGGCGTCGCATGACCGACGGACCGTGCCTAACTCGTTTATTAGGATTAAAGATTTCGCGCTCGCACGAGGGGGACGACGCGAAAACCGAAAAGAAATTCGCCGTGGTGTTACCGATCCGAGTTTCAGCACGAGTATACCAACGCGGAACACGTTCGCGTGTATACAGTCGACCCCGCCGGTCGTACGTGCTCACACGCGTGTGTGTGTGTGTGTTGCGAATTTCCGTAAAAACCGTTTACTACACCGATCGATACGCGTTACGCACGCGTAAGCGTCCCGCGGCGGTGCCGCATATCCGCGTGCAGATAAATCTCGACGACGCGACGGTGACGCTTTTTCGTTCCGCGGTAGCGTTCGAGAGTCGGCGGCGGCGGCGGCGGCGACCCGATGGGCGATGATCGTTACGAAATAATCTACGCGTAGGTAAATCACGTTGTTATTGTTGTTGTCGTCGTTATTTTTCGTTTTGTCGTCGGGTTTGCGTCATGACTACTGCGGTGTACAACGACTGCGACGCGTTCGGATCGGCGTAAAAATAGGTGCCGTCTTCGTCGTCGCGCCGCGGGTCACGGGCCGACGGACCGAGGTATTATCTACCCACGCGATAATACCGTCGTCGGACCGACGCGACGTGTCCACGGAAACTGTAGACTTTGTATAAGTCACGCGGTGCTACAGGTGCAGTGCTCAAAGCCGTGTATCGAAAGAGAAACCCGGAAAGCGCCTGAAGCCTCTTATTTGTTTAGATTTAAATAAAAAAAAAACGTCTCAGGCTCACCGGTTTTCCGATTTAGAAACTGTATCCTCCCTTTCGTAATCTTTTCGTCGGCCCCGGGCAAACGCCGTGTCGGACGCACGCGAGTCGCGAGTGCCGCGTGTTACCTACATACGATAATATCGTTGTTATCTCGTGTACACGCCGTGAATATTGTGCACGAAACGCTGTCCGGGTACGGTGCGAGAGACGACAACCCCGGTGTTGGGAGGTTTTAACCAGTGTCGCAGTTTACACAAAGACGAGATACCAGTGCAATATATCATGCAGGTACAAAAACGCTTCAAGTGCTGCTGCTTATATTGTTTTAGTCTCTTCTCAGACGACGACGACAAGAATGGTGGATTTTACTAATTTATGCGGTTGCGTGCGCGTGTGTTATACGGTGAGATACGTACTCGCGTACCACCAGAGTTTAAGTAGGTACACGTCGGTAGTCCGTGTGAAAGACGACGATAATGCCCCTTCGTCGCGTTCACGACTACAGCGAAAAAATGCGTTAAAATTGTTAGACCGTGTACACACGAAAATATGACTATTATGTTCTTTTGACGGAATAATACAATCGTCGGTCGGCTGTCAAAGGAATATTTCACTGTGCAAGTCTAATAAATACACCAAAGGTTTCATAACGACAGAATACATTTTGAGATTACTTTTGCCCCTTTCGAAATACCGTCGACCACGCAGCGTTTGTACTATACGTAACAATAATTTTAGGCGTATAATAACGACGATACTCGTACTTTGTAAACGAAATATAATGCGTACAGAGTAGGCCGCGTGGCGCAAGTGTTCTATATAAGGCCGGTAACGAATACGCTGCAAGGACGGTGGTGGTGACTTTTCGGAGATTCCGACACACACGCGCACACACGTACACACACACGCGCTCACGAGCTGGCTTCGTCAATGCGTTCTACGTAACGAATTATATCACAATACGCGTATTATCATTTAAAAAAACTCACATACTCTGTGGTCTACAGTAAAATAACCATTAATATCACGTGTGTTAGCCGACCGTGGTCGTCCGCGCTGTACGGCCGCTGCCGGTGAATACACATAATGGGAGTCGAGAAAATAATACATTCCACCGGCCGGTCATTAGGGCCCGCCCGGTAAAAATCGCGCTCGTTCGTCATTTCCGTAATGATCTAACGATTCGAGAAAAGAAAAAGAAAATTAGTAACTCGCTGCTTTGCGCACGGCACGTCGCGCCGGACGGAGTATTTTTACGCGCACAGACAGGCACCTGAGCGTTGTGTACGCAACCAACCCCGCCTATGCGCATTTTACTATTATTATAATATATACATCTATAGGATGCGGTAACGTAACATTTCGCCGGCCGCGCGGCCGTCACATTTCACCGGGAGTCGCCCGAAACGTAAACAATATTATAATTATTTTTACTATCATTTTTTTTTTCTTCTTTCTATGCATATTATGTATTCTAATCGGAATTCGGCGCGGCTCGCACAATGGAGTAGTTTTCACCGGCGGACGTGCGGGAAGTTATGATTTAAATATTTAATTCAATCGAAACGCCGGGCACCTCCCATTTCAGCGGTGTATATTAGAATATCATTCAGTCGTTGTACCCGTGTATACGGGCGGCGGCGGCGGCGGCGACACCACGCGGCATAAATCTCTTAAATTATAATATATGCGTACGCGTAAAAATAATAATATATATTCGTACACCTCTATATAACATACAGACGGACACACACACACACACACACACGCTGCGTCGCGTTCATTCTTCGGTATTCTCAGCGCATATACGTTTATGCGCGGTATAATGTTCCCGCGGACGCGGTGTGTTATTATCGTTGTTAATTCCGCACATAATGGTGAAAAAATTGATAGTAATCGTAATGCAAGCACGTAGGTATAATTAATGGAACACATTTGCATTCGGATAAACCGTTACGTATTATATAGCAGTGTCCTTTTACGATTGGCGCATACGTTTACGTATAAACGGTATAAACACGCATATACGGATAGATATGTACGTATATACCCGCGCCATGGGTGTATATCCTATGTTCGTGTGTGAGTACGTGCTGTGTCGGGAACGCGCGTGCAAAACAAAAAAAAAAAATGCGGTCGGATCGACGTCGGATCGCCGCGATACGCCGAGTGATCGGCCAGAAATCAAATCCGGTGTTTGACCGTTACACGTGTGACGCGGACGCTGCGGCGACAAATTAACGCGACTCGAAATAATTTATTCCGAAATATACACCGCCGCCGTCGTCGCTATTCCGGTGGTGCCGTTTGGACGCGGTGCGCCGTATTCGATACAAATATACATATACATATTATATGATATATACATTATACGTTTATTTTTTTTCGATTTTTTTTTTCTGATTTCTCACCCGACGAAATGACGTGTGATCTGCTGGCGCGGTCGTGTGTACACCACTATCCACGTGGGCAGTGCCGGTGCTCGTGGTCGAAAACTCGTATCCGCGGGGCCGTGTGCACACGGTGTGCGTACGGTCGCGTCGCCCCGCACAGCACGCCGTGGTGTGTCGTACACTCGTAATGTCTACGCGCACCTGCTGCCTACGTGATAAACGGCACAAGCCGTTAAACTCCGCGTCGTTTTGTGTACGTACAATACATAATATGATATATATATATATATATATATATATATATATATATATATATATAGGTATAAGTATGTATTTGTATTTTGTATATATTATATGTACACACACACACACACACACACACACACACACCGACGCGACAAACGCATTTTGTCAACATCCAATTTACGACGGTGGAGAGAGATATAATATCATATACAATATACATACTATACATTATGTATATGCATATATGTATACACGGTAATGTCAACATTTAAAACCCGAACGGTGGTGACTGGTTCTGCACGCCGTCTGCTGTAGCAGCTTCCGACACACCTCTGGGTGACGGTCATTAAAAAAAAAAAAAAAAAAACAGCTTACATATTATACGCGTACATAATATTGTGCGTTATACGTGCATTATTATACATATATAATATTACCTGCAGCTTAGTATAATAATATGATGCCACGATAGCATTTATTATTACGTAAACGATTCGATTGACACGAAAACCGCCTCGGCGTCGGCGACCGCGTATCTTGCTGTTCCATCTTGTCCCCAAGTGTGATCCGAATAATCAATTAAGAGAAAGTATACTCCTCGTGTTTACGAATTTGTTCGTTTGTATTTTTTTTTTCGATTCGAGACTTGATTTTGTTTTTTTTTTTTTTTGTTTTATTTTTAATCATTTCGGTAACCAACAGTCACACACGCACACACACGAAAACGCGAGACGTGAACTTACGTTTAACATTTAAAAATTACAATTTATAATAAGAATAACGTGTTGTGTAAGTAACGTCAAGAGGTATTGTTACTTGTATAAAGGAATACAATTACGGAGTGTTTAGACGAGTAGAAATCATACGATAAACGAATGCACTGAACATGCAACTATACAAGGCACAATAATTCGCTAACTCAATTTTCAACTCGACCGATAATAAATTTGTAATATCTTAAACTGATGGTTTGAAACCAATTGGGCACATTAGATTCTATTCTCCGTGTCGATACAACAGGAATGTCGTCGCGGATTACAAATTGCACTAGTAGTAGAACTAGATTTCTTCAGGCTAAGGTAACATGTCAAGAACGTGCGTAACCAAAATGGCATAACACGAATCATTGACACTACAAAACGTTGTAATAAACCTTTAAATGGCGTGCGCTCCGACACGTTCACTCCGAAGATGATTTCATAAAGTATATTATTATGAACGGGAATTAATCAAACGCTCTGAACGTTTGACAAATTAACTAGTTTCAAAATTAAAAATTGCTGAACGGCGAATCCAAAAAAATAAGTTAATTAATAATTAAAAATGGTTGCTACGAATGAGTAATCGTTTTTACCATAAATCATTATCAATAAAAATAAATATTTTAAAACTATAATCTCAGGCTTAAGCATGATACATGTTCGGTGAGGTATACCTAATAAACAATTAAGACTATCTACACGGTAAACCTATAATATACAGAAATGTAATTTAGATACCTAATAGCTTTTAGAACATCGACAACTATTAGAAGTCGGACATTAACAAACCGGTTAAATGGCGTTAAATCCTTGAAAATTAAATGTATTCTAGCTTGGTCATAGAGTGTCACACAACAAGTACCAGCAAACTAGTCATGTCGGGACGCGAATCGTTCCCTCCGAGTGTCTAATTACTAATTATATTAATAGACCTGCAAATACGTGTATAGGTCAATACGTCGTGAAGAACAATTATTTTAATCGATCTAAATAATATCGAATAATTTATACGATATTTTAGAAAGTTGACCGAATAATAATAATTGTCCGTGTTAAGTAAATACAGATTGTAGACACCTAATCATAGTGATTACGAAGAAATTATTATTTTTAATGATTGTTATAGTTTGTATATGAGCCATTACGAAGACTGGTTTTAAGAATATAACTTTGTGCGTCGTTTGAATATATATAGTGCACACCTAATTAGTTAGTGATTCATAAAATTAAACTATAGTATACACACACACACACACGCACACACATATATATTATATATATATATTTTTTTTATTATATATTTGCCTCCAGTGTCTATTGTGTCTCTTATAATATCGGTCAAGTGGTACGAAGCCGTAAAATAGGTATACGTATATAACAGGTACGCAGCACACGCTGTGTTACAGAACTTGTGCAGTCAACCCTACGTCATGCTGCAGTGATAAAAATTTCAATTACCGATTAGTCTACGTATTATTGTTAACTTAATTTATATTGTGCAAAGCGAGTAAAATGAAATCCGCTCGAAGCGACATTGCGAAACCGTGTAACGATTTTACATTGTCTTTTCTTGTGATACCGTGATAACAGTCGTAATGATACACATTTTATGTTTTTATCTCAACCCTAGGAGCCTTGGCCCCGGGACGAACGCAAAATCGAGGACGATAATTGCGAAATCGTTTTTGTACGTATGACACTTGCAGGATAAACAGCTAAAACAACGCGGCCGCCGGTATAGGGTATTAGATTACACACGACTGTGATATGCGGGTGTGTAACCTTGACTGTGAGACTCGATCACCGAGAGAAACACTCATTTGGACGGTAGAAGTCATTGTTGTCATCACTGGGAATGACATTAACTACAATAATACGGCTTCTTATGATTTCTTTTTTTTTCAAACACGAACCGAAACCGAATATTATATATTTTGCTTTATCGGTATAGTGACTATTCTAGTAGGAATTACCTTACAACGCCCGTCCGCGTTGTTCCCTTCTTCTGTTCGGATATTATCTCGTTTTTACTTTTTCGTACAGTGTCTGCCCGTCGGTGATTTATAAGGAACCTACTGTACGAATAATTGCGTTATCTCATTTCGAATCGTTATTTCCGCACGTCGGCTAATCGGTGTGTAGCGGACGTGTTCACAGTAGAGAACCGTACGGAACTTTTACGAAAATCGTGTATCGCGTAGATTTTTTTTTTTTTTACGTAATCCGCTTACGACGAATCCTCGAACGGTGTTGATATTTTTAGGTAATCTACTGACCGGAGAAGCGGTACGGAGCGACGTTGACAATTATTATTCGAAGACGTTGCTGTTTTTCTTTTTGTTTGTTTATTTATTTATTTATTTTTTTTCGTTTTGGACAACCGTGTCGAGTAGTAAACCTAACCTAAGCCAAACAATGGCGTATGCGTATACCGTATTACGCGTACAGTAAGGTATGCGTTTCGTTTATTATTGACGGACGGACTAGTGTCAATAATAATAATAATAATAATAACAATAATAATAATAGTAATAATAATTACTATTGTCGTGCTGTCTAACGTGGACATCGGATTCTCGGAATGGTGAATCGTCGTATATAGCGCGTATGCACGCTCGCTCAATGTCGGAATTGTCTAGCTCTAGCAGATGCGATGCGTTTGGTTTTTTTTCCCCGCTATTGTCCTTCTGTACAATCGCGTCGCGTCGCTGACGACAGTTACCATAATAATAATAATAATAATAAAAATAGTAATAATACTCGGCACTTCCGCGTGATAATATTTAATAAATAATTACACAGTAGATGTACCAACGTATATACCGATTATGACGTATTATATTATATACCTTTAGTTCTGTACGACTAATTCACGGTTACACAGTACACGTACCGGTACCGCGGTATACCGGTGCGCCACACCGTCGTGTCAGCGCGCGCGCGTGTTCACCGCCGACTGTGTTACGAAATCGACAGAAACTTCGTCGCCGCGTCCAGTGCTCGTGGAAGTCGATATACTCATATCGAACTCTGTAACGACAATCCTATTGTCTTGTACGAACGAGTCGTTTTCGCGCGAAAACGGAATGATAAATATTCAAAGAGGAAATTCAACGGCTGTGCGACATTATCGTAGCGCGGCGATGGCCCCCAAAACGAACGTCCTGCAATATATATATATTGTGTATTTACTATTTACAGACAGTCGTGCCTTACGTGTTTTGTCGACTGCCTTTGTCTACAAACACGCTGGCGTATTAAGGGGTTTTCCGCCTGTAGACACTTCCCGATTCGCCGCATCTCCCTCCCCGCCTGTCCTGAAAATTTCCGTAAAACATATTTGGATCCGCAGTAAGAGAAATCGATCCCGCGTTGAACGCGCGATTTTTTTGCCATCTACGTGCGTGATGGTTCCGTATTGTATTGCGTATGCGGTATGCGTATAGTATGTAGGTAGCTGTTTGATTTTGAACGAACGGACGTGATTGTTTACGGTTCAAATTGTAACTATCAATCATAAAACATATGATTTGTATAAACAATTTTCTACTAAAAAAATCAGAAAATATTGATTTCATCAAATGAAAAACACTTTTTGTAATTTTATAAAAAAAAAAAAAAATGGTTAAAATTTTCCGCCCTCAAAATGTTGCCGCTCTAGGCTCGGGCCTACAGGGCCTATGCCTAAATACACCTATGTACAAACAGCTGTTATCTTAACAGAGTATATTTTTATCCTTTAAAAAAACGATATCCGACATGTATTGAAACTTGAAAAGGTCCATTTATGAGACACTGAAAATACTATTGGTTTTCTTAAACATTATACATGCAACATACAAATAGTATATAGGATATTTTTTACGAAATTCACATTTTACTTTTATAATTTCCAAAAAAATTATTTTTACATTTATTCATTGCTTTCAAGATAAATTTATTGATCAAGTGAAAAGTTGCAGATAAAAAATTATCACGCCTGTAAAAAACGAGTGAGGTAAATTTTATCTATGACTTTTAGCATAACAGAAAAAGCATCGTTTAGTGCATTTAGATAATAATGCAATAGAACACCCGATGTATTTTCTTCACAAACCTTAAAATTTACCGACGGGTTTTTTTCCAAAAATGGTATCAAACTACTTATTCCTACAAAATGAAAAACTATTCCTAAAAACGTAGCTGTATGCGTCAATAAATATGTAATATGTATGAATATTTTATAATCTGAATTCAATACGTTTGGAAACACGTAAGAATGTATTCCGAAATTAAAACTCGGTCATCTTCCCGATCGTATTTGAGAAGGTACTCCGGGGAAAAATACACCGAAAACTCCCAGAAAGTCCACTCGCCTATAGTAACGTGATACTATTGGGCACTTTGCTGTAATAATATATTCGTATGGACCACAGAAATATCTGAAATCTGTTCCGTGTTCATAATCTACGTATTTATTATATCAAACGGATCTCGTCAACGTGTGTGTGCGCGTTTTGTATAGCCTTCTCGTATAATGGGAAGACGGATCGTCCGCGAGGTGCGAATGTGGGTCGACCGTCCATAACATAGCCGCAGGAGAGGTTAGGTGTTATTAATTGGCCGCCTCTAAGTCATTTGTCGGTTACGTACTTATATATTAATACGGCTGAAGAGTCGGACGACCGTGTTTGCACACGCGGTTTCTCTGTCTTTCTCGATGTGCGTATATATACATCTTTCTGTAATACGTCTATCATCTCCGTCGGAGAGAGTTATTAATCATACAGGGTGGTTCAGATCTGTTAAAAAAAAAAAATGCAATAATTAATTTCCCTACAATACTATTCATTATTTTTACCAGTAAAAAAAATATATATACTGTTTTAATAGTGTACCACGATTTCAATGAAATCAACCGATTATAAATTATAATAAAATATAACGAAGTAACTATGAAAAGTTACCCGGAATACTCCGAAAAAATGTACTGCCCTCAGATGCTCTAATCTTTTAAGACTTGTATCTTTTAAACTATCGGTGCGATGGAAATAATTTAAACAATGTAAAATTTTTTTTAAATATTACGTGTTTAAACATTTTTTTTTTTTTTATAATAACGGAATAATTACGATTGCATTTTTCAAATAATAATGACACACTCTGTGTGCATCGCAAATTTTACCGGTTTTTTGTGTTTTGGAAATCCATCACTCCCGTAATCAACGTCTACAAAACGCGCGGCCGTAATTAAAACGACTATTTTTATTTCCCTTATAATGTACTGCACGTCATAATATTATACACGTTCGAATAACCGTGGCCTCAAATCATCGCGCCGACGACGTTCCTCCAAAAACGATCGGAACAATTCGTTCGATTTTACACGCGCTATTAAATAGACACGTCCGGGAGGTCGCGTACTATTATCATGATCGGCTAGTGGTACCTATAATATCTGTGTGCGACACCACTGCTGACTACTGCAGATACCGCTGATCTACTACGACTAACAACGCTCTGGCCGGACGGTCGGTGTACATTATACGGTGTGGGTGTGTATCGACTGTGTAAACACGCGCGTTACGATATTACGCGCGCACGCGTCAATTTAACTAGTCGCGAACGCTCGTACGAATTTATCGTCGGAGGTGGTGTACCTACAGTAGGTATGCGTTTTATAGGCCGATCTGGGCCGTCGGGCGAAGGAAACATCCGAACGGTTTGGATCGTGACCCACTGCACGGCGGTGGTTGTTAGCCCAAGGTCGAAGAGAAATCGCGGAGTCTCGACTGTTTTTTTTTTTTTTTTTATAGTATTATTTTTACACCGTTCAGGAATCCTCTGTAAATGGACATTAATCGTGATCGATCTTATTGGATTCTTTGTAAATATTTATGCGTGTGTTACCTATATTATATATATATACATATTATATACACGTACACTTTTAACCCGTGATAACGGCGACGGTTGATTGCGAAACGACTTTTTGTGTGTGTGTGTGTGTGTGTGTGTGTGTGTGTGTGTGTGTCGATTTCAACTTTTTATGGTATAGAAAGGTTGTGGAATCGATCTAAACACACTGTTCGACGTAGAACATAACACTTAATAATACACCGACTCAGCAGGCCAAATATAAATGTAAACATTTTTATTTCCATAAAATAATCTAGACGTAATATAATATACGTTAATAAGTCAAACGTGCTATTTTTCAACATATATGACAAAGTTAAAAAAAAAAAAAACAACGAAAACATTTGATTTTGTTGTGAGTAATCACGACGAGTTACACTGAGTTTTACCAGTGTTAACTCTTTTTGCATTCGGGACGCGTTTATATTTTTAAAATATTTTTGTTTACAATAGATAAAATAATCGTTGTACGCTGCAGTCAGTACTAGTTTACCCGACTGATTAAAATGTATGCCAAATATTGTCGAAAAATAAAATAATAGATCGATTTTAATCGTAGCTTTAATTTATTGATTTTCGGTTTCTATAAATATAGAAACTAATGTGAATTTCACGTAAGAAAATTACAATCAATTTTATAAATTGTTATAGTGCGTGCAATACCGAAAAATAGTAAGTACTTACATTTTAATATTAAATTCCTCCGAGATGTACACGAGTTTAACGGTCTTTGCACATCTAAATATTTTTATGCTCATGACGCGAAAAAAAAACGTATTCAATTGAAAATGTCCTACCACCGAATTCAGTGATAATTGTTTTGCCATTACTCTAGTAAAATATTTAAATATGTTAATGACTCACAATTAACAAGTGAAATGGAAATACTTTTTGATACGCTAAAGAGCAACTATTAAAATATAATTATTAATTACCAGTGAAATATTAAAGTGAAAAGTAATGCGTACCTACTTAAAATTTCTAAAGTAAATTATTAGCATGCATTGTTTTAAACTTTATTTAAGAAGTATTAAAATCGTATTAAAAATACCATCAGCTTCAGAGAGTTTCATTCTAATTAATTATTCGTTATTGAGGTATCCGTATGAACTTGAACATCACATTAAGTTTATTGTTTTTAATTATTTGTTTAAAGAAAATATACTGTATATTATACAAAACATTATCATTAAAAAAATTCAAAATACGATTGATCGCCGTACAAGAAAAATAATGATGATGATTTCGTTAATTTATACGATTTGACGTTTTGTTTTTTGTCTTATAGTATATTAACATACATAAAATTAGCCATAAAAAATAATGGTCGTAACCGTGTTTCACTTTGAGTTGTCTATGATGAAACTATGAAAATTTTAAATTTTAGGTTTTTCATTCAACAATAGAATGTTAAACAAAATATTTATACTTAAACTATAAACAATAGCACGCACTGTCGTATAACTAGATTGATGGTTAGGTTATGTTGGTTTATGATTTAAACTCCGAAAAACAATAATTGTCACAGTTTTATCATTAATACAATTTTCACTAAAAAAAAATATTAAATAAACTATCTAAAAATAAAAAAAAAACAAAAAAAATCAAACGAATGTTTAATTAAAACTACACAAATAAGACTATAATATAAAACTATGTTCAATGTACTTAATAGACATTACATGTTATTATTATCGTCTATAATATACATTTTATACGTATATTAATTCAACGTTAAATTACGACTAGGTATTAGTTACAACTTACTACACAACGCTATTTTTTTTCCTGTTTTGAGAATTATTACGTGAACATTGGCAAACCATACGAGCATTTAAACTGGATTAAAAAATAAAATGAATGATTTATGAAATGTCGTTTATAAATGGTATTACAAGGTAATTAATTATCGTCTTAAATATGCAAAAGGAATTGATAAAATGAAAGTAGATTCTCTTTGACAATATTAACTTCATCTTCAAATAATAATTTGACAGAAATAGTTGTTGAGTATATACCTACGACTAACAGGTGAATTTAACTCACTTAATTCGTTCGTATCATAAATCGTTATAACGTGCATGATGTAACATATAACATTAGACAACCTACAGAACATACACGCCCTCCGTCAACTTCTCACAAGAGCGATAGTGTATGACTTGTATAGTTCAATATACCCTAAGATTTACTGGACATTACACATGAAAAGATGTGCTTCATTGCGTTCAAACATAGTATAATATCAAGGAGTTTCATTTAAAAAAAAATCATGTCCTTGAATAACGTAATGAAGAAATTTCCACATTTTGACTCGTTTGAAATATCGTACATAATGTTAATTTAAAGATACCGAAAACAAATACCATTACATTAAACAAAAAATGTTGAACAAAGATCGAGAAAAAAAAATTAGGTACTAGTTTAATTATGTGCTGTTTTTACATTAAATATTGTGTATACATTAATTATTATACACGTGTATCATACACATCTATGGTCTATTTTTCATACATTTTTGCAATCATGAATGATATTTTACAGTGATAACCTATTTAATTTTTTTTTTAAGTTCTACCCATTACTTCATTTAAATATTATTTGTTCACTAAATAGCAGCATCTTTAAAATAAGGTAAAGTATTATGAAGTAATTTAATATGTAGGACTGTAAAGATTTCATAAAATATAACATCGTCGTTATGTATTATAATTTATATGTAAACAAATCGTTCCAGAAAACGTTATAAATCAATGAATAATTAACGTACGATTAACATCATCACCTACTAATTGACTATAATAGCAAAACAGATATTTAAATTCACTTGTTCGTTGACTTATCTCACGCAATTGATTTTATCAACGATTTTGAACGTTTTTCGTCCATAAAAATGAATAGTACACGTTTTTACTGATCCACTGTTGGCCACCGGTTCACTGTCAAATCAATGTGGTCATTGCACTAACTATACTGAACCATTGAACAGTACACGAATCGATTTCGGCATGATGGACGCATCAAATCGTGTCCACAGATTACATACACATTATCTAGTACGGTTACACTGGTCACACCAGACAATTCTGACAAGATACAACCAAATTATTTCATATAAAACCTACAACACCGAAGCAATCGGTGTGTCTTGAGGCATGTTGTGTTTTTCATCACGTACAAATCATTTATACGTATAGTATATATTTTTTAGGTAACAGCAAAAAATAAAACGTATACACTATACATGTAAAAAAAAAACTGTTTAACAACTCGCCCGATCTCAGATTCAATTTATTGTCAAAAATTTTAAAATCATTGCAATGATCAGCAAAGTAACAGAATTTCTTGTAAGATAATATTGTAATATTTTTCAAATACACGTGTATGTGAAAAACAACCACATAATTTGAACGCCGAAAAGTACGAGAAAATCTTAATTAGTTTTGATCACGTCTCATTTCGTTGCTTGAAACGCATCGTCCTGATATCCGTGACTGAATCTCCATGGAATGTCGTACCGGGAAACGGAATCTCTGGGCATACGACAACCGGTTTTGTGAAAGCCACTTCGGCTATTGCACAGATATTATAAGATAGGCATAAGCGCTGAGAAATGAAAATATTAATGAAATCAAATAAACATCAATAAGTGTTCGTCTTTTCTGGACAAACGCAGGGAGTACCGAAAAATAAGGTTACGCCTGTAAAGACACTATGAAGATATAACACGTTAATAGAATAACGTTTGTTGAAGGCTATGGCGAATTTTCGTTTAAACCAAACGATTTCTCAATGTACAAAACAATTCGACAAGCTAAGTATTTCCAAGTCGGTTTTCAAGACAAATCGAGATTTCCACCAAGGTGAAGTAACGTGCGTGTCATACGCCCTAACTTAACAGTGTGTATAAAATAAACATTACACGCCGACAGCGCAGGGCATGCTTGTAATAATTTTGGCACATACGAATGTTATAGAACAACACTAAAAAGTGAGCATATATATGATATATCGATTGAATATTCAAATTAAATGAAATCATCATTGATTTATCCGCCGGTTTTCGAATTTTGAAATATCAAAATGATTTTGTGTTATTATGTATCACTGTACGGATATAGTATATTATTATTTTGATACTATTCTCTGCATGTCATGTAATCAACGAATAAAGGATATTATTAATACCGAATGAACCACCCGCGCTTCGCACGACCGTCCAGAATTATTATAATCATCGATTGTATAACATTAATTTTACTGTGCGTGATTATATCAGGAACTTTACTGCAGTACACCCTCTTCGGAGAAATTATTTATTTAACCTTAGAATTATGGCCGTTCTTATCATGATCGTCCTAATGTATTCTTTTATCTATGTGGTCCAAATGAAACGCTGAAAGTACATTATTAACTACGGAAAATTTCAAAAGTTACAGACATGGCGTGTTTATGTATAATATGATAATTTCAGAAAATAATTATACACGTGTATGTAATAATATATAATATGGATATTAAAGTATATAAAATATTTTTTTTCTCTCGCAATATACGCATTGCAAAACATATCATAGTCGAATGAACATCGCACAGTGCAGTAGAACATTTTTAAACCGATATATCGAAAAGAAAAAAATAACTATGCGTTTATAAATACGTCGGTTTTTCGAATTATTCATGTTGAAATTATATACTACGTATACGTGTTAAAACACACTGCCGCATCAACGTATTTAATCAAAAGTGTTTGGTTAAAAAAATAAAATACTAATTATAGCTAACTAGGTATTTAATATTTGTACATTTTTATTCCCAATATTTTAAACAGCTAAAAACTTTCTCGGCTTTCCGAGGGAAATTAATATCTTTGAAAAAATCTAGACGGTGTAGTATGTGTAACACTAATTATGACGGACTCGGTTAAAAAATAATAATTCAATTAAAAGAACAAATGAAGAGTTTTTTTCTACGAAAAACACAATAACAAAAAAAATACAAAACTATATTATCACACATATATGTTGTATATATATCTAATTACTTTATAAATGATTATGAATTATATAATGAGACATTGTGAGGAAACGGAAAGTTAAACGATCGAATTACGAAAGAAAAAGCACATGAAATTTGTTTCTGTTTGTTGGCTGTTGCACAATGCGTAGTTAACTGCGGCACGCGCATTCAATTCAAATTTTCTGGAGTCCTTAAAAATAAAATCAGTTTACAGGAATCTCTAGTGAAGACTCTCTATTCAGAGTCAAAAAAACTTTAACAAAATATACTATTATCGTTATAGCAACGTTATGCGTAGATAGTAGGTAGAACCCAGTGAGATATTACTTCATAACTTATTTATTCATAAATCATAATATTTATACAATGTCATAAAAATCAGATTATCGTAAAAATAAGTAATTATTTTACTATTGGTCCCCCGGAAACGCACGAAAACATCCATAAAACTACTGACCTTTTGATAAAACCTTACTACCTATTTTTCAAACGTTAATATAATATAGTATCTTGTTCACGTGTACGTGTTTGGATATGAGAAAAAAAACAATCACGTTATTTTTTTTACAACTTACGATAACCAGACCGATTCGTCACAGAAGTTCTAAACGTGTAAAACAAAAAATGATTTTTGTGTCAACTAAATAGCACGGAATTGACGATTATTATCGGAAGGTCTCGATCCGTGGTGCGTGGCTCACGAAATACGACGTCATCGTTCTGTAGTGAATTTTTCCGAGACTTGGTGAACTGCGTATTACCAACTGCGAAATTTGTCTCGGCACTTTGAAATACTCTCTTGAAATTGTTGATTATTATCTTTTACGAAAATATCGAGCACGTCTCGTGAAATAACGCGCAATATGACAGTGTCGTATTAATGGTCACGATTATTTTATTTGAATATTAAACATTCACACCACACTGCACATTATACTGTAATTTTTTTAATGAAATTAATGCGCATGCAATATTGGTTAATGATAATATATTCAGCGCTGATCAGAGAAATCGATACGCCGTTTGCCTGTCTGGGATGACATCCGGCCGCACGGCTCCTACGGCCAACGGGCAGGTTGGGTTACCTTACTTTAGGCTTCGTTATTAAAAATCAACTGTTATTTCTCTCTCTCTCTCTCACACACACACACACTCTGTCTCTCTCATATAGGTGTGTAAACGGGCGAATTTAAAAACGCGTTGCATTTGGCAGTAAATTTTGCATACGAGGTATACGACGCGTATCTAAAACGTATTTTAAATCAACATTATTTATTGGTTTATTATTGCGTTGTTAATATTTTACCGATGATAACGATTTAGCCGCGGGCGCGTGAGGGTTTTGGCCAGGAGAATTCACTCCTGGACTCGGTACACGCCGGTACAGTGGTGGTTTATCACGACGTGTTCCGTGGTTTTGCTGCGACCACCGCCGCCGTATAAACGGATACGAAACGTCGTCGTATACCTGTACCGCGCGTAATACGTTAATGCGTCGACGGTGTTGACGCGCGCGCAAGTGCGAAGTGAAACGTTCTACCGCGAGAACTTGACAATAAACAAATTAGATTTTAAACGTTCGTTTGATTATAAACAAACATTCGATTAATTTTCTTTTCGACTGCAGACAAAACGTTCGGAGATAAATTAACGGAGAAAGCGAGCATGTCGTTCATTAGCCTAATACCTACGACTCGAAACACCATTAATATACGTTGTAATATCGTCGTCGTCGTCGTTATTACAATTATTATTATCGTGGACGCGATTCGATGTGCATGTGTCGTCGTCGTCATCGTCGCCGTCGCCGTCGTTGCGTGCGAGTACCTACATTTCGGATAGCATGCATGATGAATTAACGCGTTCCGAGTTAGGTAAGGCTGTGTGTATGTGTCGATACGTGAGCTGCAGCGACCGCAGCGACGACGACGACGACGCGACGACGGCACGGTTGATATAAAAACCGCAAATCATTCCGCCTCTTCGATTCCGCACGGTTTTTCTTTTCTTTTATTTATTTTTTTTTTTCATTTATCTCCCACGGTCGTGTTTATTCTTCCGCTTTGGTGCAGCACGACCGCTGACCAAACACCCCGGAGATTTGTGACAAAAACCGTTTCCTACGTGAACGATTTTTTTTTTCTGATTTTTTTTTCTTCTAATTTTTGTCGTTTTGTCTTTACGTACTTCTTCCGCGACCATAAACTCGCCAAACGGTAACGGTTCGTTATGGTCAGCGGCGAGATTTGTGTTCTAGTCCGCCGTGTACTCGCGCGCATTATTTCTCGCGTTCAATCGTGTTACCGTCACGGAAAAACTCACTGGCGATTGTCCGTTTGACGTCGGTTTCGCGTGTGTTCGGCAGACGTACATGAGAATAGTCGAAACGATCGGAACACGCGTCGTGCTCGTCGCTAATTTACGCACGGGCGCAAACGGCGCAATCGTTAGGAGATACGACTCCCCCGAACGTGACGCACTGCAGAGTGAGTCATTAAACGCGCTACGCTCTGCGGGATAAAACACGAACGCCACGCGAAACGGCCGTGCACGCGCTCGCGAGTCAAACGAATCGTCCCGCGTAGAAAAGGTACATTTCGACTCGACCTGTGCCTGCGGACGACGACGGGCGGACACGGGGCGAGGAGTGATGGTGCAGTGTACGGCGTGCGTTACTCAAACGCCACTTGGCCGATTGATTCGGGTGCGACGCGCCTTAAAAACGACACGCGGTGACATCAACGCACGCGGTCGTGTCGTTTTATGAATACTCGTCGGCGAGAGACGCGAACGAGGAAACTAATTATTATGCATTTATGTTTTTATGTTTGTATTTTCGCGACGCGGTACCTATATAGTTGTTGCGCACCGCGTCTGGCGGTAAACCGTGAATACTAATACGTCTTCACGACGGTAATAAACAAATGATTTATATATACCTACTTACTGTAGCAGCCGCCGATTTCCAGAACGATTCGAGTGCGCGCGCGCTTGTGTAAAAAAAAAAAAAAATACACATTCATCTCGGGATATGCATCGTTTTCGCCTGTTTAATCTCGCGATTACATTATTTATTCTTTCTGTTGCCCTATTAAATGTATGAAAAAAAAAAAAAACGCTATCCCGACGTCTTTTCATTAAAGGTTTCCCCTCCACACTCGCTGCAGATACCCGATCCGCACCGATGCGTATAAAACCCGGGGGAAACGGGTTTCTTTCACTTCGCCTCGGAGGAGCGGCGCGATGGTTTCAGACCGTATCCTACCGAGATCCTCGTAAAGTGGTGTAGGTAACGATAGGTATCACAGGATAAAGGACGATGATTATCGGCTATCGTCCGCGTTATAATGATCAGTGATCACCTACGGTGTGTATGATACGCACGGCGTATACGCGCGCATTACACCTCGGCGCGTGTACAAACGCATTTTAATGGTTTTCAACTCGCATATACCTTATACGGACTAACGTGACGCGCTGCTATAGCGTTCTCCGGCTATGAGGTCGAACCGTACGAAAATAAAAAAAATAAATAAATAAAAACGTTCTATTGATTATTTTGTGTACGGGTAACAACAAGTAATAATAATACGTGGTTTGCCCGTACGTATAACGCGCGTACCGTCGTCTCGCCGGCACACGGCTCGGCCCTATATACGTATCGGCGCATTTTTATTAAGAGGAAACGCCACCTACTCGTTGCCGACGACCGTCGACTCGCTTGTAGGTCCAATAGTTTAGTGTCTGCCAAGCCCTTTCGGTATAGGTATTATTTTATTATTTTTTTTCACGTCCGATTCGACGAGTGTCGTCATTAATGTTACTACACACGGCGGCGTTGGTATTTTTTCTCGAATCCCACGTTCGCCGACAGTGTATATGTTCTCATCGTATATCAATCATAAACTAGTTGTTACGTGGCGGAGGTGTCAGTACGCTGTTACATCGTTTCTTAATTTAATATTTTTAAACTGGTGTTTTGCGAGTAGATCGTGATTAAATTATTACCGTGTTTCATTTGCTAATGCGAAATTCACAACAATGTTCATTAACTAAATTGTTTCACTATTAAGTTAGCCACGTTGTGTATTATTATAACGATATAGATACCCGTTTTAAATACCGACGCGCTATACATAATGAACCCGTCCGAGAATACATCTACGACGTTCGTATTCATCAAGATGTAAATAAAACCACCCACTGGTCAGTTTATACACGGGTATATGAGATGATACATATAAATTATTACAATGTGGCTATTTTTATCTTTCATTTGTTTATAGTTGGTATATGGGCATTGTATAACATGTTTTGTTTTCGTCCGTCTTGCAGCGTGAATTGATAAATGTATAACCTTTTTAAAACGTTTTAACAATTAACACATTCGGTATTAATATTTGTATTTTGTATTTTTGTCATTTGGTCATTGACGTTCTGTTCGTTAAATTTGCATCTGGCATCTGTGAAGTTTATTTATTTGTTTTATCAGTTATCTATTACTAGTGCTGTTAAAATTATTATAGGTATTCTATAATAGTGAATCTAATGTGAATCTACATTATATGAACAAGTAGTTCTAGAGAACTTTGTTGTGAGTTCTAAGAACAATAAAGATATATATTTTTTCTTATTAAAAAATCATAATATAGTTAAAGTGAATAAAATAATTAAGTATACAAGTGGACAAATTAAAATTGAAGTATTTAAATATGAACACTGTACTATGTTTCATAGTCCTGTACCTTCAGATATTATTAAAATATTTTATATTAATAAAGTTTTCCCTGATGTTTTAATTTTAATCGACATAGAAGTTTTACAACATATTAAGTGTTTTGTAGTACCGATAGGTAATGATAAACATGTTGCTATAGCATTAGTTCATGAAACTATTTAATTTTTTTTTTTCATTGTAAGTAATAGATTTTAACAATTATTTGTATTAAGTAAAGAATTAATATTAATAAAATATTTTATAAGTTATTATTGTATCTATTCATACTATCATCAATTAAAAAGTTCCCCTTTCAATCACTATACAAAATTTAAAACGTGTAACTTCATAACGTATAAATTACATGAACACGAGTCTAAATATTCTAAATACACTACAATTCTATTGATATACTATCTCATAAGCGTGTCCCCGTAGGTAAGGCGTTAGGTCAGTTAGGTTCAATAGGTCTGCAGGTGACGGGTTCGATTCCCAAGTAAATTCAAAAGTACTATGCGATCTTTTCGAGTAGATCGTGATTAAATTATTACCGTGTTTCATTTGCTAATGCGAAATTCACAACAATGTTCATTAACTAAATTGTTTCACTATTAAGTTAGCCACGTTGTGTATTATTATAACGATATAGATACCCGTTTTAAATACCGACGCGCTATACATAATGAACCCGTCCGAGAATACATCTACGACGTTCGTATTCATCAAGATGTAAATAAAACCACCCACTGGTCAGTTTATACACGGGTATATGAGATGATTAAAATAACAATACATGAAAAAAAAAACACCAGTAGTAAAAAATAATTGTGTTCTCCCGGACAAAACTAAACAAACGCGTATATTACTATTATCATAATCATTTAAAACTATGATAAATGATTTATTTGTATATGTTTTGACACGTGCCTTTTCGAGAAGAACAAGATTGATTTGTTTTCATATAAAATATTCAATATTACACCGTCGTCATTGTGTAGGTTAGACTCGTGTCGATATGTCAACATATTTATATACACGACTTAAAGGCGAAATTGAAATACTCAAGTAAGCGCTAAAAACTATTATTGAAAATAACACAATTGAAGGTAAATACTCGAAATATCGTTACTTACAAAGTACTAGGACACCGATTGAAACGATTTTTAAATCGTGAAAATATAATCATAATACAGTTCATAAAAATAATAGTTTAAGCGAGCAGTTACTAAATTATGGAAACGATAAACGAACAATATAACACCGGGCGTAAGTAAAACAATGACGAGGCCGACTATTGCAATAACACATTTTGAAACAATTATAGTTTAAAACTATATAGTTTAGTGTACAAGATACACATTTCGATGATGGTAATAATAATAATAATAATAATAATCGTAATAAATAGTCGAATTATAGTGTTTTAGTTTTATGATTATATCATACACATATTATAAATGATCGTATGTTCGAAGCGAAGAGATAATTTTACAGATCGAATGTGTACGTAAGAGAAAATATATCAAATCAAAAGCGAATTTAAATCCGAACCGTGTCAATACGTTGAAATCCAGACCGTTGCAGTGGCGGATTTGAGGAGGGGACGTGGCGATCCCCCCCTAGGGATTTTTTTTTGTTACCTGAACTATAGCGCCGTATGATATAATGAATATGAAATTCATAACTCATAGTTATAACTTATAACTATAAAGTCAAACTTAATAAATAATAAAAAACGGTATCCTTTTGAATATCTTATCAAATATTATTTATTATTTGATTATCAATAAGAACAAATATCGAATATAGCGCAACAAGAAGTCTAATAAGTACATTCTCTTTGCGTTTGCTGTGTAAAGTGGGGTAGATGTATTAAATCGTAAAGCAATGATAAATCATTTTTCAATAAAAAATTATTCCGAGTAGAGAATCAGTTTTATATGAAATTTTATTAAAACAGTCGATTTCGTCCAAATTCAAATCACAAAAAAAAAAAAAATACAGTACGTTTTCAATTATTACGTCCTTGTTAATTAAGAATCCATGATGCCGATTCGCCCCCCTTAAATAAGCTACAGATCCGTCACTGGATCGTTGTAACCTAACCGTTGTCGATTGAATGATTCATATGATGAAAAATATGGAATAGGAAGTACGAGTGTAAAGATAAAAATAATATAGTGCCTGCCAGACGAATACTGTACTCGGAAAAATTATACGGTTCGTAAGGCACACGCGATGTGCGTAACAACAACAATAAAGTTTGGTGCAGAATTTTATCGAAAATATCCACTCGTCGAATACGCGCGTGCACGAGCCGAACCGAAGAAACCGCGTACACGGACGTATTATATCGGCGTTTTACACGGTCGTGTAGCACCTGAAAACGTACGTTTTATCGGTAAAACGTTTGCCGACTGTCGGACGATAATTTCAACACGCGTTCGTTCGGTCGAGCTCTCGGCTTCAACCTCGATCCGAACACATCTCGTGCGGCGAACACTTTTTTATTGTTCGGCGCCCAGAGCGTATCTCCGGCGGAGTGTGGAGAACACGGCAACGAAACGTCATCGTCCGTGTACGCGCCGCGTGTATAGTACTCCTGGCTCGCGCGGTCGGTCGGTCGGTCGGTCGGGCGATACTATCTCTGACCACGCGCACTCCTCCGACCCGTTCTCCAGAAGTATTACGCATGCAGTTTGAGATAATAATATGAAGAAAAAAATAATAGTAATAATAATAATAATAATAATAAAAAAATCTACCGCAGCTTGCGCGCGCTGCACAGCTCGCAAAACCAGTTTCTCCGGGCGAGTGTACCTAGATTCGACCGGATCATTAATCACGAGTAACCAAACGTCTACTACGGTACTTGGTATATATAACGTATGAATGTATCTACGGGTCCGTAAACGCGTGTAACGATTTTCGTACACGCGGGTCGAAGCAAAAACAAAAAACAAAAAACAAGTCCGGTAGCCGAAAAAAACGAAAACCAAACACAACACTCGCGGACTGTGACTGCAGTTTTTCGGTGGAATCGTCCTTTTTCGTGTTCGTTCGTTTGTACTGTGTCCATAACGAGAATGAATATTATTCTCCTCGATTTATATTCCATGCCGTCTGTACCGCGCCCGGCGTTCGTGACTGGGTTTTTTTTTTTTTTTTATATAAATATTAAATCTAAACACCATTAACGCCGGGCGCAAAAGAAACGCGCACAGAGTCGTAGGAATATTATGGATTTTTAATTGGTATACACGCAACGTATCTCGTCAGGTCCCGAGTCAAAAAGGATGTGCGTCATAAATAAGTCATGAAAAATAACGTTATTGTTGCACGTGCGTATGGCATAAGAAAACTGTTTTACTACATTACCGATTCATCGAGTAAATTACCGATGCGAATAATAATAAAATGTGTTATGAAAATGCACGGACGTTGATGAAATTTAAAAAATATAATCAAACTCGGTATTATTTTTCGAATTTGTTTTAGTACTTATCATATTAATAACGTTTCCTGCGTACAAAAAATAAATGATTATATTCAATAATATTTGCAAGCGAAGACTCAAACGCTTTTTTTTTTTTTAATTGTAATTACGAAACATCAAAGCCGTGAGTCACTTCCTGATTCTGATGACTGGTTCCATTTTCTTAGGAAATTATACATGAATATATATGATTAACGTATACTACGTACGCTCGCGGTGACTATTTTATCGTAAATACTCGTACATTGTTACGACGAGGTTATGGATAATGCTAATTTTACTCGGGTACCCACGGGGAAATTAATACTTAAAAAATATTTTATTTTTGGTTTTATCTCGTTTGATGATTATTTACTTTCGTACAACATTGAGCACAGTGAGTTTTTTCTCGTCGTCGTTGTCGTCGTCCACGGCGTGTGTTTCGTGCGGTTCCAATACTCTTCCGTCGGCATATCTCGACCGTTAAAGAGCCGGTTATAGTTATCTATAAACAGTTATCCATTCGTTGGTGCAGCTGCAGTTTAGGGGAGGAGGTGTTCGGTAATAAAATTTAATAGTGTCACTGTACCAGATTTATTTAAAATGTACATTTATTAGAATAATATATTCCATACGAGAGAAATTGTTCCGTTATTTTATTTTACATGAGGTGTGTTTGATTGTTTTCGTTGCATTTCATGTTGAAAAGTGAATATTAATGTTTTAAGTTTCATACGAATAATGGTCTTGAGACTGTCATAATAATTAATACGCCGACGTAAAGCTTGTTGAATAGTATCAGAGTCAACTTTGAATTAATGACTTATGAGTTATGTATCGGTTACAAAGTACAAATATTTTTATTATTAAAGCCAAAACCATAAGTGAACGTACTGAAGTTAATTTATTTCATCGTCGACACAACTCTCGAATTTCATATAATTAACGTTGTATGCCGAATTAAAATATTAAGTTAAAAGAACCATCATGACGTGATCTTTTGATACGAAAAATATAAATTAGAACCTAAGTACGAGTAGGTATATTATGTCAACTCAGTACTATTATAGATAGTGTCATAAATACGTCTCGTATCCTCGCGACATCTCCTAACCGAAGACGAATTGATCAAAAGGATTAAAATTTAATATCATTAAAGTGGTAAATAACATATACATGTATTTCTGTACGTTAATCGTTGACGTTGTCGTACGTTAATAATTGATCTCGTGATTATTTTACATTTAGTATTTAAATCTTTCGTCTCGAGATACGCGTTAATAACGCTGACGATCTATCGTTAATAACGCTATTTTTGAACTGAACAAGAATATGAATATCAGACGCCTTAATAAGTTCGATGTTATGATACGTTTTAACTAGGTCTAGATTTATAGTAGTGCACGCCAAGTGTCTGCGGGCTATTGTTTAACGATCTCGGATATTTCGACCAAAATACACAGGCTTACGTGATTATTCGTAGACACTGCGGGTGTTACATAAATTATTAATAATTTATATATGGATCGCACAGGACACGAAAATTGGCAAGTCACCATACTTGGTTTCCGATTCGTTATGATTTACATAAAGGTGTTCCTTGGTCGCCTTATACGTACATAATATACGTATGTATAAATACGAAATATATTCAAACGCGTAATAATATATAAACTCCGATCTGCGTCTCGTCCAAAAGATGAGACACGCCGCCGATTTTTATAGATATTACTATATTATTATCGTGGTTATCCGAATATTCCAACAGTCTGGAAAACGAATATAATTTTTGCATTACAAATTGAATTGAGCGTTCATTTTACTTTATGTGCACGTTTAATAAACACGTACACTTTGTCAAATCCGGCGGCTACCTGATTATGTACGTGTGTTATGACCGTGCAGCGGGTCCCTATAATAATATTCCGACTTGTGTAACTACGCGTGTAGTGCGCACGCGTTATTACAGCGGGATACTCGTATAGTACCGGGGCAATACGTTGCGTGCGCGCGTATAATTAAAGCAAAGCAAGAACACTGCTCGATGTGTTTTGTGAAAACGAACACGCCTGAACATTGTGTCTGCACGTCGTACGTAATAACCAGGGCTCGGGACTTAAAGCACTAAAAATCATCAAAATAAGTGCTTAAAAAAGCACTTAAATACTTCATTATAAGCACGTAAATAAGCCCTTAAAATCATTAAAATAAGCAAAATCAAAAATGTTTAACCCCTTAAAAAAAAAAAAAAAAAAATCCGTTGCCTCAAAATCTTCCAATAATTTTTCCAGTTATTTATTCCCTTGTGATATATTTTTAGACTTTTTAAACCACGAACACACAATGATTTTTTTAATGTTATCGTCATTTTATTATTTAATATACCTATCAAAAAAATATAAGAATAGAAATCACAAATCATAATATAATTATTAAAACCACCAAAATTTTTGGAATACACACGCCAATGTCTTACATTGAAATTATACCCAGCTACGAACGACACGCAAATAAATAACAAAAACAAACAAAAATACGAGTTTCGTATATTAACTACGAGGGAATAGAATAAAAAGGTAAACAGATATTTCTAGTTGGAGTTGTAACACAAGTACATGCTGAAAAAATATAAATTTTCGTCAACCCGCGTCGTCATTTCATCATTAATTAGAAAATATGCGAGAAAAGCAGAAAAAACTGGTTAAAAGCGAGTTTTTCTAAAACCAACGAAATAAGCAAAAATAAGCCATTTCAAATTTAAAATCGTTGTTATATTTCACGAATGTTCATAGCACTCTGCTGGATTTTAAGACAAACCAAAAAAAACTAAAGCAAATGCTTTGAGTCCCGAGCAGCCCTGGTAATAACAAAACCAACCGTCGAGTGCGGCGCGTAGATGATGTTTATATCGACGGACGCGATCGGATTCGTCGTGGCCAATAACGGTTTCGTTTTCGTCTCTTTTCCGTCTGCGGGTGGAAACGACACGGCATGAAGTGTGCGCGAACCCGATAATATGCTACGAACCCGATACCGGCCAATGCGACTTCTCGCCGAGACCGTGTAAAAGCGGACCGTGTACTCGGGGACCCGGCGCGTGTAAAACGGCGGCCGTACCCCAGCGTCCGTCGCGTCGTGTGCCGCGGGTACACGCGCCTCTCGCGTTATCTCCGCGCGAGCAGCACTTTTCGTTTTCGTCGTTGTGACGGCCGTTAGGTATGCCTACGTGTACATAACATAATATACGTATACGTATTGTACCGTGTACGAGCGTGTCGTACGATTGTCGAGTCGTGACGGTGGCCAAGGCGAGTTGCTAAACGCCCGAGATGTTTGACCCGAATACCGACTGACCGTCGTGCCGCCTCGGTCGTATCGGACCGAAAACCCTGTCCGCCGGAGATAAAATATTATAAGACACTCGTGTGCGCGCGCGTGTTCGTTACACGGATCGTGCGATATATTATTATGTTACGGATCGCACGCGGTCCGCGTCGTCCTTGGACGTCGAAAGGGTCTCTGGAACGAGAACGCGGACGGCACGTAGAGTCGCGCGGAAAATCGCCGGATCGCAACATTGCTGCCGTCCGGTGTGCGTCGAGAAATCATGCGAGCCGCGCCGGGCATTAGATAATTGACGAGAGAATAAGGACAGTGTGTGTAATAATAATACAATGATTATCGATCTGATTGGACACCCGGCTCGTGTCTTGGGTCCTGTGTGTGTGTGTGTGTGTGTGTGTGTGTGTGTGTGTGTGTGTGTGTGTGTGTGTGTGTGTGTGTGTGTGTATGTGTTACGCCGTTGTACGCTCGTGCGGCGAACGAGACAACACACAAACGCGGCTCGGTAAGGAAACGTCTAAAAACAATCTTTTTTTTCTGTTTTTTTTTTTTTTTTTTTTTTTTATATATACGTATATTACTGTATTGGGTGTATCTGTATGTACCGTAAACATACCAAACATGTCTGTCTATATATGTTCATGCACAACGCAACTCCGTATCTTATGAAAATTATTCGAGAAAGTATTATAATTCCTAGATGAACAAAAAAACCAATAAATATTTAAAAAACATAAAATAAAATAAACACCGGCTATGCTTCCCTATTATTACTCATAAGTACCTACTACGCTGTATACTATCGTTTTTATTCATTCGTATGGACGCCACGCTGTCGTTTAGTCACGATTCTAAAAAAAAAAAAAAAAATGAAAATAAAAATAATCATAAGTGATTTGTATATTAATTCATTGAACACTTGCTCGATTCAAATTACGTATTCAAAAGAAATTACATAATACATCTAATAATAATAAAGCACAGTCGTACCTATATACTCCGTGTTCCTAAATACTGTTTCTCTTATTACTCATTATTTCTTTAACGCTTATAAAACACTTTCGACGTTTAATTACTTTAATGTGTTTTTTTGTTTATGAAATTACTTACTTTGATATGACGACTTCCTGTCTTTGTTAATTATTGTACTGTGAATAGCCGTAAAAGTAGGATTGTAGGAATCTCATAACTAAACATCACAGTGATATCTAAAAACTGTCACCTTTTTTTTTTTTTTTTTGTGAACCCTACGGTTTTTTAACATATCGTTAATTTTAAATTAATAAAATATGGCTGCACATTACCGGTAGTCAAATATTTATTTTAAAGCATTATTCCATCCGATAGGTAACGTTTAATATTACGAAACGGTTATCATAAAATATTAATAATAATACTAATAATAACGGCACTAAATGACGAGTTCACATATTATTATACAGTTGACGATAATTAGTACGTATACTTAAATTTTGTATTATATAAACAATTTCTAATTATTTATTGAGCCGTAAATATTTCTATCGTGAAAAATAAACGCACAACCAATTTAAACGTATATTATCTATTAATTAAATAAAATGACATCGCCAACATTACAACTTACACTCGAAAAGGTCACGTGGTGTTATTATAAACTCACACATAACCTAACCGATGAACTTTCACTGGTCGGTATCGAGAAGGATTTTAGACGAGAAAAAACACCTCGTTTCACTTACAGGATTGTGTCATATAATAATAAAGAAATACTCTTTGAAAAATGATGGTTATTAAAAAAAACGGTTATTATTACTAAAGTAACATAGACGGAGTCATAAAAACACTGCTTTCGAACTTATTCGCTAATGACGACTGCGACAGGCTTTACACATAATATGTGTACTTTACGACGATTTTATTACTGCATTTTTTTTTTAATGTTATTGTTATTGTTTTTGTTTTAGGATGGAGCGGCGGAGGTTTATAGCTTCGTGGATCCCGCTACTGTTCCTACTCATCTTGGAAAAAGGTTACCGACATGGCGTTTCTGCTAAACCAGGTAATTCGATTGTAAGATTACAGTGTCGTGATATACATATATCATCCAACTAGATTAATGTTATCTAAAAAGTTATCTATATTATTATATTATGTAGTTACATAATTTCTTGTACTCCGGCACTGTCGTGGTCGGCACGAAAACTAAAGAGCTAAAATCTACAAAATGTTAAAAAAAAAAAAAACTACTCACGTTAAGCATTCACAATATAATTATTTATATATCTTTAAAAAAATCTGTTATAATAATATTATAATTTAACGTAATAAAATAACATTTGTGCCCGGCACCGGCTGTTACATTATAAACACAATTTTACTCAGGAGGGAATAAAAAAAACCAGTACCATACGAGTCCTATAGATATTGCATGACGTCATCTCGACGACTTGTCTCCTTTTGCAATACACATTAAGTATGACAAAAATTTTCTCCGCGTCCACATAAATAGTAAACAAGTTTGATTACTCGTATATTATTCAATTGAAAAATGTATTAATTCAAAAAAATTACCATACACCAATACTTCATCAAAATGAGTTAATTAGTTTGGTCCGTGGGCTTGTGCAATCGATTGTCGCTTCATATGTAACATGCGTTATGTGTATAATATTATGGAAAAACGTTTACGGAGAATAAACGACCGGTTTATGTACAGGGTTGTAGAACCCGTGTGAAAATGGATAATATGTTTCATGCGTTATATAAAACATGACGTACTTAATAGCGGGTAATAAAAAATGGAATAAAAATTGGAAACGTCGGGATATTTTATATATTTTTGGGATTGTATACTTTAACGTACCTGTTGAAAACGTCACAACTATAATTTTGACTAGTAAATGTACATAAATGCCCGAGTATCGGCTTATTGACCCCGTTGGATTTAATACAAAGTGATCTCCGGTTAATTTCCTCTGTAAACAAATTATTAATTTAAAATAATTATTTCTGATGATTATTTATGTCCGTTCGAGAGGTAAATTCGTTGAAATGCAGAACAATATTAATTAAAATTTATTAGACATGTTTTACACGCATAGATTGTACATTACATATATGATTATTTTTTAGGACTATGTGAGACTGAATCCGGCCAAGGAAACATTGTATTGGACATTGAAGAAAGTCGAGGATCCCGTGAGTATTTTTCTTTTCAATAAAACTTAATTTGTCACGGCAATAAAGGATTCTCTAGTTTCCGCGCGTGACTGTGTTGATTGGTTTCGGGTTACATCGATGACCCAATAGGATTAGATAGAAAAAAAACAGTTTGAGGCGATGCACATAGGTCTTTTCGTGTTTAAAAGAAAGGTTCCTCAAAAACGATAAATAATCATTATTATTTATTACAACATTTCATATTGACATTACTCATTATAATGAACGTAATAATAAACGATACAAAATATAACTTTAATTTTCTTAAATTCGAAATAAACTGAAAAAACAGTTGTAATTATTATTATTATTATTTTTTTTTTTTTTTAACTCTTATCGACAGCAGTTTTTGTTTGAATGTGACATTTTGATTTAAAATTTATAAATTAATTTTATAAAAACTGGACCGTGCGAATGTGTCCTAATACTTAGTCACGCCTTATAATTGTCACCATCACATATCACAACAACAACGTATCTGATTTACTCATCACTGCAACAATATAATTGTACCGTTATCCTCAAGCTATTGGCAGTTACACCTTGAGATATATGATGCCGAACATTAAGCGTGCCACCTCAGTACCTCACATTGGACCATCGCTACAATCACTTTTTACTACACCGGCACTTGACCTGATAACACACACCGACCACTCAGTAGTATAAGAGCACGTACCCGGCCCTGTCGAAATCTCTTTATTATTATTATTATTATTATTCCCTAGATTTCATCTGAAACTCAATCTGAAATATGTAAAAATATTCAGTTAAACACAATTGACACGAAATAAAGAGAGTTTAAATTTCTAGTTCAGGAAATATATTATGTTCACAACTATTAAAAATCAGCGAGCCGTTAAAACGATTCCCACGAACTTCATAATGTGATGTTTTGTGCATCCAAAAATTGTCTAGCACAATTGTATTTGAATTTTGCGGGAAGTGAAAGCTTCTTTTGGAAACAAAAACAAACAAAAAAAAAAAAAAAATAATAATAAAAAAGTCGCTTGAAATATTTAAAAACTTGAATATTGATGATTTTTATGTGATTGGATGACTTGATATTTATTCGGTTTTTTTCTCAATGTGAAAATACACACGTAATAGTTATTCACGAGAGATCGCGTGCTTCTATCTGAGTTTTAAAAATGCCCTCCTGACCACAGTTGGCACAATTATGCGTAATTATCTTGGCAGTCGTGTGTAAAACGCCGGAGGCTTTTATACGCGTTTGAGCGTTTATGTTTATATTTTATCTTAATGCCAGTAAGGTATCGTTTTAACGTTGCGCACATGCAATGCGGTATTAAATCTTTTGTTGTTCCGTTTGCAGAAATAAATCAGCCAATCAGACCGGCCGAGTTGCCGATCATAGGAGATCCTTACACTGAAATATCTTTGGATCTACTGTTTCCGACGAAAACCGCCACGTTCGCGTTAATTGGAAAACAAGTACAACTAACTCAGCCGTTGGATCGTGATGCGGAAAATTTGTCACACATCGTATTTCAAGTAAACTAATAGCGAAACGCCTAGCCCGGTCGTTTCTAATTTATTACCAATTATAATTTTAGGTCACGTGTGTGGTAAGGTCTACTAACAAGAAGAGGACCATACCTATAATTGTTCGCACGACTGATATAAACGACAATGCTCCGGTGTTTTTGAACACCCCGTACCAAGTATCGGTTCCCGAGGTACGTATTTGTGAAAACACAATAGCGATATTTATTTCATTTTATTTATTTTTTTTTTACGTTTGAGTCACGTTAATACATGTTTTTCATGTGTACAGTTGACACCGGTCGGAACATCTGTTGCATCTGTGAAAACAGTCGACGCTGATACTGGCGTTAACGCCCTAGTCGAGTATTTAGTGATACCTGGAAATGTGCCGGAAGAAGAACTCCAAAAAGGCCGAGTTGGTGACGGTGTTAAACACTTTAAGATGAAGTCTTCCAACTCTGGTGAAATAATACTGCAAAAGGGGTTAGATTTCGAAAAGGTTCAAAAATACTTCGTGACAATCCAAGCAATGGTACGTTTGAAGTGTAGTATATTATACATCGGGTTTTTAAAATAGTAGTAGTAAATCACACGATTATATAACTTGTAACACACCTTAAGGCTTCGATTTATCTCGGTAATTATTTTTCTTATTTTTTGTTTATTAGCCGAAATTCGGATATTTCGGAACTGTTTAATATTTACGACCGTGTAATAATAACGTGTGATAATAATATAATACGTTTTATACGGTGCAGATACAGTAGTGCTTATAGTAACGAGGCCAAAGTGGAAATGTCCAATTTAAGCAAGCCGCTCTAGTTACACTGGTATTTTTTCAGACCGGTTGTACTATGCTTTCGCACACACGCATTTTATTCCGTGCCCTTGCTGCCCTTTGCATACGAAAAGGAGGGATTACGCGCACACACGCGCGCGTCTATATATACGCCACACGTTTTGCACGGACTTCCTACGCTATCCGTCGGTTAGGATTACGCGCGCCTATCTGTTATCTCCTACGATTATCGTATCCATAAACGAGTCATCCTACACACTCGGGACGTTTTGATAACTTCAAAGAACACGTCCCAGAGGATGCTGTTCGAGTGTTGAAATTGTCCATAACTCAAGTTTTAGAGTATTTTATTTCAACACTTAATAGTTTTAGAGTGATTAATTATTATTGTCTAACGCGTTCGCAGTAATATGATCTGTTAACAATGGACAATAATTATAACGTATCGATTAAAAATTAAACACTCCGAACGAACGTTTGTATTTTATAATGTTACTATACAAAAATATTATAATACAATAATAATATGTAGGTATACCACACGTAATGATACATTGACGTTTCATTGTAAATATTTAAAAAAATATTTAGTTCATGGATAGATAATATATTATGTGTATAATATAATAAGTAATGTTAATATTTATTTGTTTAAACAATGAAACGAGCAAGTCATTCGATTAGTTTAGTCAGGTATAAACTATCGAGGCTTCAGAACAGATCCTTAATGTAGATCGTAAGAGTTTTTTTATACGGATTCGACCTCGGAGCTGATTTCATTTCAACACGACTATTATTTGGATATTCGACTCCTATTTGATTTCTCGCACTGAACACCCACTCGGTAACGACGTTTATGATTCACAGACGTTTGGCCTTCGTCGTTCGGCCCCCCCGCATTACTGGAAACCGTATTCTCTGCGTTCGAAACACGTCCAGATAACCCTAATAATCGCTTCTGTTTCGCCCGCAACGCGTTTTAAGCTGATTTCGTTACCACGCGATTTTCGGATTCGCCGTGACCAATATATCACAAACAATCGTACGTGTAACGATCATACCCGCACAATTGCAATTCGCAGTCTATCCCACGGTATTCCGAATCGTTCGAGTTACGAGAGAACGTATCATCCGTCGAAATCACGTGACCCCGGTACCCAAACTTCACACACCCGCGATTATCGCGCTCAGTGCCGCGTTAAGCTATGTTGCCGCCCCGGGGGGCAAATCAAAATATGCCGCCCTTAGGAAAATTACAATTTAAAATTATGTTCACCTCACTATTAATTGCAGTCGGTAGCGTATTAACGGGGAGGACACAATGGTACTATGCAGTAAGAGCAATACATTTACAAACCACTCATGTCTATATTATGTATATTTTAATTGGCAAATTATTATACTTATGTTTAAATTTTATAATTATAAATTATATCTCACATATAAATTTTTAAAAAAAATTACTAAATGTGACAAAATATTATCATTCATTACTTTTTCACTATACTTTTCTTTCATATTAATTTTTTTCTTGATTTGATGGTTGCAAACCGGTGGATAATCTCTGACCAATCGGTCTGTTTTAAAATATCATATTATTCTATGTTTAATAATGAAAGCGATGACAGTATTTCCTCTATTAAAATGGATCTTTGATAATTTTTTACTCGTTTCAACACGGAAAATGATCGTCCGTTTCACGAGGAAAAAACGTAATAAAAAAAAAAAAAAATTCTTATCGCCTGGTGACACGCAGCGGTAGACTGCGGCTTTTCGTTGTATTTATACACGAAATAATAGATGTATTGTAGTTGTACAGTCAATAGTCATACTGATATTGATGGTTTGACGAGGAAAATAATAATTATATATTTTTTATTTTATGTTGACCCTCGAACATTTGCCGCCCGCCCCGTCAAACACCATAAAATTTGCCGGCCCCGGGGCAATCGCCCCCCCCCCTTTGCCCGCCGTCAAACGCGGCTCTGATCGCGCCGCGATAATAAAAACGTTTCGCGTTCGGGCGTTTACTCACAAGGCACCCTGTACAACGAACCGCGTTCAAAACAACGACACGTCCCGCACGGATAATAATAATAATATATTATAATATTATAACACGACGCTCTCCATATATACCTCCCGCCCCGCGTGGCGAATAATTAGAACAGTCGATGAACGGTAGGCCGGCGCGTAGGTATAATAGCTGTGTTTACCGTGTTCGAACATCATTACACGCGTCCTAATGCACGAGCACACACACCCGCGCACACACACACAAGCGTTTACTATGCTCACACAGACGCACGCTCCGCGACCGAACGGCAACGGTTGTGCAGAGGTCACACACACACGTTTTCGGCGTTCGAACGCGTGAATATCGCCGTATCGGTCGGGTCCGTAAAACGAGTTGCCCATGGATCGGTTTTTCGTCGTGTTCAATTGGTGCGTTTCCTACGCCCTGGCGCAAGCGACGGACTTCAACGTCGGTCCCATTTATCTGTACCCGCTGCCGGTCGGTACCATAATATCTCCTCGTGCCGTTCATGAATTACGATAACATGATTATAATATTATAATACGTTTGAAATAATATGATATTGTATAATACGTTTTCACGGCGTCGCCGTGTCGACGAACGAATTAATATAAAAAAAAAAAAAAACCCAAAAAAATTCATGATTTCAGGACCGAGCGAAAAACCCCGACGACCGACTCACTTCGACGACGACGCTCACGGTCATGGTAAAAGACGAAGACGATCAAGATCCCTCGTTCAATTACCAAGGATGCACGGTCCAAGACGGCGCTTGCGTAAATCCGGAGTACTACACCACCGTGAGTTATAACGCTTTTGTTTTGTTTTTCATTTTTACCATACAGAATCACGCCGAGCTTTTAATTGGTATTATCGAGACCGAATGTCGGGGCAACAAAATTAGTCCATTATTTTCTGCTCTAAAAATCAAAACTACCGATCAAATGTTATATTAACGTGTACGCTACGTTACTACGTGCTAGTTGTTTCATTCATGGGAGAGAGTTGTACATAATATTTAATGTTCAACCGGTTTCCGGTTGCCCGCAGGTTTTCATTCAAACTACTATAATCGTAAACCATAATATAACTCGTCTACGGAACGAGTAAGTGGCCTCTATCAATAGAAATGACATTTTTTTTTTTATCGTGATTTATTATCTTAGTCTAATGGTTATGATTTACGACAATATATGCAAATCAATATACTCGGAAATGTATAAGTCATGCGTGTAAACGAATGTAAACGTGGCTAAAAATTCATCAAATCACATATTATCAGAAACCATTTTATGTATAGGTACCTAAATACATATATTATTTTTTTTCAGTCATTTATATATTACAAATCGTAATAAATTAAACGATTACCTATTGTTACCCATTTTCTTACGCATTTATTCTGGGTAAATAACTATTTATCTGTATGATTTCTCATAATTTGCAGTATTAAAGTTGAAATGATTCATTGATTTCGAACAAGTCAGAAAAACTTCCGTTCAATTATTATGACGAATAATTAGGTACCTACATCCCATCGAGTGACAGAAATATATTAAATGAGTCGAGCTGTCTTGCTTTGTCATCAATTATGCGTAATGTGTACCGACCATAAATATATTTTAACCATCATTATTTTTGATAATTAAACCTAATGTTAATAATAATACTAAGACATTAATTTAGCTTTGAATTGATTAAAAAACAACAGTACGTATTTTAAATTTATGTATACTATACATTTAATTACAATATTTATAAAACAACGAATAAATTTACCATGTTCCACATATACTTTTATTTAAACGCATAATGATTTCTATGATGTGTGTATTACCATATAAATCTTAGAGCCGTATTTAAATTATTAATTTTTCGTTTAATATTAGGCTATACACATTCATTACAATATATAATGATACATTAACGTATTTGATTTTTTATTTTTTTTTAATAATAACAATGATATATTTTATCCGTGTTCGTTAGGTGGCCAGCGGTGTGAATTCTGGAGTCCTTACCATAAGACCAGAAAAAATACAAGCTGTAGACATGGATTCACTGAATTACCCGATAAAGTATTCGTTTGTCGACGGCACTCCGTCGTTCTACGCAGATTTTTTCACCATCGACCCTCAGTTCGGTACGGTAAAGCAAATCAAAGCGGTCGATACAAGTTTGGTGAAGAGATTTTCAATTACTGTTAAGGTAATAATATAATATGTCACTAAAATGCAACGTGTGCGTATGAAATTTACTGACGGACGAAAAACGTCGCATGTTTAAGGCTGAAGAAGAATCGTCGAACCATAGATCGACTACGGCTAAACTGTACGTTGACGTGAAACCCGTCGATATAAACCCACCGGTTATACACAGTTCTGCGGCCGACGAAGGATACGGGTTCGTAGACGAGAATTCGCCAATCGGCACGAAAGTTTTAGACAAGGACGGACAGCCAATCGTGTTGACCGTGACTGACGATGATTTGGTAAATATGAAAACCGTCTGAAATTTAACATTATTCCACGTTGAAACTCGCATTAGGTTTCGAACGTTTCATTAACTAATCGCATAATTAATAATCGCTAATATACGCACGCTGTGCGCGAACGATTTTTAATAGGGCCCAAACGATCCAGCAGTGACTTACAGTTTTGAGCTCACCACTAATTCTTTCAACGTCGATTCCGACGGATATGTCTATGTTAACGAAGAAAAATTGGACAGAGACCCGCCGAATCCTGGAAAATACCGCTTCCAAGTAAATAAACTTACATGTATAAATATATACATAAACTAATACATAATATGTAATCGTAAATAACGTTTATATCAGCTACTCGTGTAAAATTACGTGACCCGTCCCGTTGTCATTATGCGATATGTACATATTAGGATAAAACACATTATTTTACGACACTTTTGTGTATGTTCTTTGTAGATAGTCGCCAGAGAAATAAACGGTCATGCCGGTAGCATTCCGTATCTGATGACGGTATTCCTGAAAGATGTAAATGATAATCCTCCGCGCATGCCGATGCTATCTCCGATCACTATTCAAGCTGGAAATTCTAGGAGACAACTCGTCCAGGTATGTTCGATAAGAGACCACTGACCGATTCCGTGAATTTTCACCGACCGTCCGTGTGTTTCGCGCAGGTCAAAGCCGTAGACAACGACGAGGGCGCGAACGCCAATGTGTCTTATAGCATATATCACGTGTCGAACCAAGGCCACAGCAAGTTCCACATAGATCCGGTCACCGGATGGATCGAGACCACCGGTCGAATGATGGCCGGCGATCAGTATAGCATAACCGTGCAGGCCGCCGATTCCGGAGGTCTGTACACGCAAAGCATTGTCGAAGTCGTCGTGGTGGCCGGTCCCAACACAAAACCGCCGGTGTTCACGCAATCTTCGTACGAAGTGACCGTCAGCGAAGGGTCGCCGATAAACACGACGGTGATCCCGTTGAAAGCGATCGATCCCGAAAACGACCCCGTCACTTATTCGATTCTATCGGGCAACGACTTACGGCAATTTTCTATCGGTGAAAAAAGCGGCATAGTCAGCGTCATCAGAAAACTAGACCGCGAAGAGCTAACCCGTTACCAATTGGTAAGTTTTCCGTTAACGATGTTTAATCGTTTACGGCGCGTTTAATTCCGACCGCGGTGTTTACAGTCGATCAAAGCGCAAGACGAAGGCGGACTCTCGAGCACGACGACGTTGAACATCAAGATCAGCGACATAAACGACAAGAATCCCGAATTCATCGGAGCCCCGTACGAGTTTTCGGTGAACGAAGGTGTGGACGGAGCCCCGGTCGGACAAGTAGAAGCCGTGGACGGAGACGAGGGAGTGAATTCGTTGGTTCGGTATTCGTTGCCGGACGATTTACCGTTTTTAATCGACGCCAACACGGGGCATATACGCACAGCGACGGCGTTGGATTATGAAAAAAACAACGTGAGTAGAAAAAAAAATCACATTCGATTCGTGTAATATTCGAAAACAAATGAAACGACTTGTGTTCATGTCTCTCGCGTAAATATTTTAACAGGAATACAAGTTTGTGGTAACAGCAAAGGACGGAGCGTCGGACCCGCGTATAGGAACAGCTTCTGTAACCGTTTCGGTCAAAGACATTGAAGACGAAATTCCGGTGTTTCATAAAACGATTTACGAAGCGAAAGTCCCAGAAAACGCTCCGGATTTCCTGGTCACTCAAGTGCACGTAAGTATTGTCACTGATTTGTTTTACAATTCATTACTCCGTTTAAATTGTAATGTCGATGGCAAACACATTGGTTGATCTCGTTTAATATTATATACAACTTAATACACGTGAGCCTTAACTTTAATTTTAGGCCGATGATCCTGATACGACCAAAAAAGTGACGTACGTGATTAAACAAGGACCTTCCGATTTGTTCACCATCGACCCGACTACTGGAACTATAAGAACACTTCGAGGATTGGATTACGAGAAAGACATTCAACACACGTTAATTGTCGGAACATTAGAGAATCCAAATCAGACGTCCGGTGCTACAACAAAAGTTATCGTAAACGTTGAAGATCGCAACGATATCCCACCGGTGTTTTTAACCATACCCTCGCCAGTGACGCTCGATGACGACGTAGCGATCGGAACTAAAGTCACGACTCTTTTAGCTACAGATTCAGACGGAACGTCTCCAGGAAATAAGGTAAAAAAAAAAAAAAAAAATTAATATGTACATATTTATATCATCTAAATCGAGTAGAGCTCGCAAATGAATTGTTAATTTCAACAATTAATAAAAACCTTAGGTCCGGTATGAGTTGAGCGGCCGTGGAAAAGCCACCAAATATTTCCACATCGACCCTGACCTCGGCGTTTTATACGTCCGTGGAGATTTACAAAAAGAACCCGATAATGAATATCAAGTAAGTTGATTTAAACCGTCTTTATTATTGGATTTATAAATAAAATAATATTCTGTAGTGCATTCGTTTGTATTTCTATTCATTAGACAGCTGTTCGGGTACAAAGCTTATGAATTTGAGTTTAAAACGTGCTCCAATTATGTTTTTATTTTTATTACCGTCGCGATCACAATTAAGCATAGCGCGGACAGTAGACATAAATACGTCTCACGTAATACTCGACATAAATAACACGCCTACACGACAAGTCACAATCACAACTATTCTAATGTATGCACATGTTACAAATGTAACCTAATTATTACATACATTAAAAATATGTCTATAACTTGTACGTGGATATACCGACCTTACGATCGACCACCCGTGTTATTATTTAGCTCTCGTAGCCGTTCTAAATGGACGTTTTCTATTTACGCGTATACGTAACGCTTTCATTAAAAAAAAAAAAAAAAAAGACCCTAAACCATTTTATAATTCGACCGTACGCTTAAAGTAAGTCAGTGTCGACATCGGATCAAGCGTCTCGCTGACTATAGACGAAAATATCGTAATGATCATTTTATAGTTATAATTTTTTTTTTTTAATTTTTTTTTTAACCACAGTCGTATTATTCTACCGTAATATTACATTAAGAAAAACATTACCCGTGTCACACGAGTTAACCTAACCGAGTTCATATCGTAAACAATTCGTCGTTTTATAATTAAAAATCGCTCGCACCGATAAGAATTCACCATCGACGATTATGTTATTTTTGTTGAACATCCGTTATCGAAGTGTAACGCGTATTACGTTACGTTACAGGTGGACGTGAAAGCTTACGATCTGGGCGAACCGCAGCTGTCGTCGGTGACTTCGGTCACGATATTCGTCAGACGTGTGACGACGCCGATACCGGAATTAGGGATGGGATTCTCCGACGACTCGTACACAGCCCGCGTCTTGGAATCCGCCGTGGCCGGCACTCTGGTAAAAGTCCTCACGGTCGTACACCCCAGACCGTCTCAGCCGCTGCCGCTCGTCTGCACAATAGTCTCCGGGAACTCTGAAGGTAGAGTACACACGACGCGTATGAATAATAACAGATACTCGATCTGCGAAACGCCGATCGGTATACCCGAGGTCGTACATGGGGGGGGGGGGTGTCAAACCCAACCCTCGAAATTTGTTCGTATTACATTATGTCGTAGTCTAGAATAATCAATAAACATTCGATGTTCACGTCAAATAAACAAATATGATATCCTCGTGTTTCTGTAGCGCACGACGAACAAATTATAAACATTAAAGCTACGCTCAGTGTACACGGACAGTCGATATTGCTTTGTGCACTCCTGTAGTCTCGTGCGAATACGAATGACAACTTATAGCTTTAATATGGTCTACGTTATAAATAACTATACTTGATAAATTCGCTCCGAGTATATCAACCGGATTACTTGATCATATTACACATATTAATACATTGCCACCAGAACGTGTGATCGACAAAGAACTTAGGTATTTTTATGCGACTGGAGCAGACCGATTGACTAGCCTAGCGTTACTAAACGTATATAGGAATAATATTGTTGTAGATCCTGAAGAAGTTATCAATCGCTTTTCAAATGAATAACAAAGAAATATAGAGTTTGTCATGTAAACCATTTCCTGAATTAAATGTATATAATTAAGATAATTAAGTTGAATAGTTGTTTTAAAATTTAGCGATACAAATTTTCAAATGTAAATTTCATTGGTATATATTAGTACTACAATATTATGAATTTAATGTTATATTAAATTACCTATACAATATTATAATAAAATTAGAAGAACACAAATTTTTACCTAAGACCCCCCCCCTCCCCGAAAATAATTACCAGTTACGGTCTTGGGTATATCTACTGTACACTACACTCGTAAACGGGTATATTATTACAACGTAAACGTTTTTGTGCGCGTTCTCTCGGTCTGAGCGCAGACAATCGTTGTCGACGATGATCGCGCGTCTATCGATTGTTCGTGTACATAGAGCGTACCCTGTAGGTACACGTTTGTAGAAACGCGTCGTGTGAACGCGCGTGTTCTACGACGGAGCCGTGCGAAAGATAATAGCACACGGACATAATATTATAATCGCGTGACAAAACGTCGCGGTAACGCGTCCGATATTGATATTATTGATTTTGTTTTACGACCAGACGTGTTCACGATCAACGTCACAACCGAGAAAAACTGCGAGGTCCGACTGAAGGAGACGAAATTGGATCACGAACACGCGGAGAGTTATCAATTGAAAATACGTCTGGACACGCTCGCCGGAGTCGTTAACCCGACCAAAAGCACTACCACGGTGAGTACGCCGACCCACCGCTCCCCGCCCCTCGTCGTGTCCGCGCGTGTATTATACCACCATAATATTATCATTATCTCCGTCGTCGTTACGTTGCGGTTGTAAAAATAATGGTTGCCTGTCCGCGTACATCCTGTAATCGCCTCGTTCCGGCGCACGTCAAAACGGTGACGATAAAATTACTTTAATATATTATACACATCATCACCGTTCGCCGTTCGCGCGGATAGCATTTTTTTTTATTATTTTTCATATTAAATCGAATCGTCGTGAGACCCGGAGAAAGAGCTGTGCGGACTACTTCCGGGCTTACTCGCGTGGTTTTTTCTTTTTTTAGAATTTAACAACATTCACTGTCCCGTCGGGGTGGAAAAGTCCCCAAGCCTCACAGGGAATTGGGCTCTTCGCATTCCCATCGAATATATATATATATATATATATATATATATATATATATATATATATATATATATATATATATACAGGGCCGTCCCTAGGGCGGGGCGAGCGAGGCCCTCGCCCCAGGCCTGCATGTTTATTAATAACGATAAAAATAGGTAATATTACACCAATAATAAGTACAAAATCAAAGATTTATCTTATCGAGTCATAATAATTAAGTTACTCGTTATTAGGTTATAATATACAAAAACTAGAATTTCATTATTAAATACACAATTAGTTTCTTTTATCTTAAACTTAAAATATCACGGATAAATATGTTACCATATTTTATTAAACATCTAAAAGACATAATTTCAATGTATAACAATAAATCTGATCATTTAAAAATAATGTGAACACTAGTTATGTTATTATTTCATAATTTGTATTGGTAGGCAATATGAAACTCCGTATTTATTAATCACGTATGTTAAATGACGATAAATAAATGTCACCACCGCTTATATTGCAGAATTCTCATACAAATTGATAGGTCACACGATTTTTTTTTTGGTCGGCGACTCGAGCGTGAAAAACGCTCGAAAATCGCAAAAACGATGTTACACCTCAATTCATAAGAGAATTATACAGGGCCGTCCCTAGGGCGGGGCGAGCGAGGCCCTCGCCCCAGGCCCCGCGCTCTCGCCATTGTTGGACAGGCCCAGCTTTCATAAATTCAATAAAAAAAGTAAAGTTTATGAGCAAAAAAAATGTATAAATCATTTTTTTTCATAGAGAATTGTTGAATGGAACACAATAAAATGTTATAAAAGTATTCATATTTTATTATTATATTTAGACCCGTTTAAAATTTCAATAAATAAATAAATAAATATTTAATTATTTTTTCGTTTAATACATTAGGCACTGTATTTGGGTACTACAAATATAGGTACCATATTTGTTAAGACTGTGCACATTTGAGTTTCAAATTTGGGAGCTATAATTGCAACTGACGATAGTGACATTTTAGACATTTTGGGCCCCGAAATTTTACTCTGCCCCGAGCAGATATATATATATATCGGCCACTTAACTTACGGTTCTTTTTTTTATCTTCTGTCCATCGGCATCTCGTCTCTTCTTCCTGTTTCTCGTCTTCTCGTTGATCGGATGAGATTTCGTCAGCAAAATCGACAATCCTCCTTCGGCGGCTCCGTAACTCTTTCCTCGCGTGGCGAAATCTACAGAATACTCAGGGGTGGAATACATCCGGACCTACACGTAATCCTAATCACCTCCACTCTCACTTCGGGCGACGCAGGAGCGTGTGTTCCGCACCGTAATGTTCGCGTCCATGGTGCAACACGTGGGCGTGGCAGTTCTGTTATGATATTGTACTCGCGTAGATGATTTCGGCAATATCCGTGACTGTTCAACGCCCGTGACGTAGTACAAAAGATTGAGTTGGCCGTGTCGGTTGCCAATCTACTAAGTAGCTCTCCGGCTGGATTAATGTGTCTCACCTTTTCCTGTCGCTCCACTTTTCCAGCCGTATACACGTGACTCACGTGACGATCCGAGTGATCCGACCCTCCCGTCGCCGTATACCTGTTATTTATTGTCCACCGCCTATCATGAGCACGACTGGACGGGGGCTAGAGGGGCTTAGGTCTCTCGCTTTTATGGCGAAGGTGTTTTTTTTCTATTTTTTTTTTTACGTCATAACGTGATAAATGATACCTATATTTTTTTCGTGTGTTATACGAAAACTCGTTACGGCCATTTTGAAAAATAACATAAATGTATGCTGGAATAAGGGCAATCATTCACATTTTAGAACATCGTCTTTACGTTGTTCAGACTGAATTTGTGACATTAATATTGCGATACGATATTATACGCTTTTAAAAATCTCACTTTATTCCTTTATACTCGAACGTGAAAATAATTACCGAATTTCGAAATGGGAGACGATATGGTGGGTATTGGAGTTTCCGAAAAAAAACTTACCCTTCAGAAATTCGACTTTGTATAGTTACACTCGGTTAGTTTCTATTTTCTCGTGGAGTGGTCGAAAATCAAAAATTCTCAAGGTAAAAATTTAATTTTGATTTTGGATCGATCGATCAGGCGATAAAACAAATAATGTCAATTCACGATTGAAAAAATGTCGGTGTATAATATTTATTCGATCTTCTTTTTAGTCGGTTAAAATCGATAATATCACAATAAATACGAGAGTCGAATCGAATACAAATAATAATAATAATAATGTTATGATGATATGATATAATATAGCGTCGAGTCAAACAGCGATATTAAAGTAATACGGATTAGTAATAAGTTTAAAATCAAATCATATTTGAACCTCCCCGTCTCGCCGCATGACCGGCCGAACGGGCGAATACCGACGTACGCGCGGCGGCGACGACGTGTAAGTGGCGCCTAAAGGCCATGGCACACTATGCGTTTTGGCGGGTCCGTGTAAAACGCATGCGATAATATCTCACCAACACTTGTTTACTAGTTACATAATTCAAATTATAATAAAAACCTATTTTGTTCAGCTCGTTGTTGCGACTGCCGAAAGTGTGTTGACACGACGTGTGTTGTTTTCAGTACATTAGACAAAATAAAATCAATATTCTTCAACAAAATATTTTATTTTATTTCTTAACAAAATCAATAGTAAAAAATTTAAAGCTGCGTTGCACTAGCCGAGGCATTGGGTTTGTTGGATTCGTCCATATCAGCTCGGTAGATACTTGGGTACATCCTTTAAATCATGATCGTGAAATTACGTGCTTCGATAATAATTCCTGCCGATTCGTTTCCCGCCCGACCGCATCATGTTGCGGTCGGTCAGCGGCAGGAATCGACCGGTCCCGCCAAAACGCACCAGTGTGGCATTATTAAGGTGACCATACGTCCCGTTTTGAACGGGACAGTCCCGTTTTTTAAATCTCTGTCCCGTTGTCCTCTGGGAAATCTTCGGGACGCTAAAATGTCCCGTTTTCAAAAAGTAGACAACAAAAATAATGAAAGAAAATGTTCTTTGACGAAATATCGTTTTTAAAAAAATATACAAGTATTTAATTTTTTTCTCCTTTAAAAACATTATAAGTACCACAGAAATTTGATAGTAATATTATTTAATTAAAAATATTTGTTTGTAACAAATAATTATGATTTTTTTTTTGTTTTGTCCCGTTTTGATTAAAAAAATATATGGCCATTTTAGGCATGATGGCTCTAACAGTGATAACGTCCTTTTTTACGTGTGTGTGTGTGTGTTTTTTTTTCGTTTTTTTTTTTTTTAATTGACTTTCGCGTTCTCGTCCGCAGCTGAACGTCCAAGTGATCGACATCAACGACAACGCGCCCGCGTTCGCGTACCCGGACACCAGCAAGCGGTTCGCCAAGAACGCGTACTACGGGGCCGCGGCCGGCGACAAGGAGATCGGCGGCACGGTGCTGCAGGTGCGCGCGGACGACCTGGACGGCGGCAAGCTGGGCGACGTGCGCTACGAGCTGACGGATGACGACGGCCGCGACTCGCCGGACGGGCCGTACTTCGCCGTGGACGCGCGCACGGGCGTGGTGCGCACGCTGCGCGCGCTCGCCGACGTGCCGGCCCGCAGCCTGCCGTTCCGGCTGGTGGTCACGGCCCGCGACAACCCGGGCGCCGCGAACCCCAGCGACTACAACACCGCACAGGCGCACGTCGTGGTGAGTGTGTCTGTTATGATAAATAATAATTATTAGCTTTTCTTCGTCCGGGCGGCGGGGTTTATATTCCAGGCTTGTGTTTGGGGGTTAATACTCGTATCCCCTCCCCCCATCAGAATTAGAAAAAAAACTGACTGTTTTCAGCTCGTTTAATCGTAATTTACGTTACGAAAAAATATATATATATATTATTCGAGTTTTTTTTGTCGTACTTGAATTTCGGTTTATATTACCATATTACACGTTATTTTTGTTGAACCAAAACCAAAACCATTGTCGAAGGAATAATATGCGCGTGTGTGTATTTATATAAATGAGTATATGAGTATTTTACCGTAATCAGCTACTATGAAACAGGACCAAAAATACATTTCTGTTTCAGAGAATACGCTTTTTAATTCGATTGTTACCTTTGACAGATTTCTAAAGCGAAAATAAACAGTGATGGTTGTAGCGCCCGAAATCCTCCCCTCCGTTTATAACCACTTACCCTACACTTTTAAATTATTTATATGACGTTTGGAATAAAATTACATAAATTATAAAATGAAAAACACTATAGTACTCGGTTTATATTGGAATAAAAAATAATAACACATTTATGCTGAAATGTTGATTATTTCTACAATCAAAACTGAATCCACGTATATATAACATTATGGATGTAACCGCGTCACCGGGCAGTTAAGAGTTTTTTGTCTGTAGAGGCTTATCGATTTAACATTTTTGACAAACTGCAGGTCTGGTCGAATTTGTCTTTAATTCTGTTTTAAGCTCCGTGAGCCCCCGAAATATTGTCAAGCCCCCCGGAACGAAATTCCCGAAAGAAACACTAATCGCAGTCGTTAAACGTATTCCGTGTAATATTTTGTTTTTCATTTAACATTGCGGCGTCTCTATCGTGGACGGCCACGACGAAGATAATTATTCGTAACACGAGAAAATCCGTCAAACGCGTAGTTTTTAATTTTTTAACGCCCGTCACGCTTGTTTAAACTCGGCCGAAAATCGAATTTCTACCAAAAGAGTTCTGTTCGTTTACGTAAGCTGTGGTTTTTCAAAAAAAACAGTTTCGATATTTCGTCGCGAAAAAGACGTCGGATTACGTAATTGGTCGTCGTATCGGATCGTTTTCTACTGCCCACGTGAAAAAAAAACTACGCACAGCGCAGTGTTAGAAATAATAAGTAGGTTTGTCGTCGGATGATTCATTCGCAACGTGTAGACACGTCGGATTCGTCAGACGGAGTCGAACGTATCCGAAACGAACCCCGAGTGGAGGTCACGGTTCCCGAAAATATTTCGCCAAACGGCAAGAGACGTCACGAGGCATTATTCTCGCTGTAGTACGTACCTATTATTGTCCGTTTTTGCTGCGGTCCGTGCGTCTTACGCGGTACGTGACATATACGAGACGTACAGGTATCACGGAGATAAACGGGCACGCGGTAAATGTCATTTTATACCAGAGTATTTTCTGTCAAACGTCAAATCGTCATGATAAATTTCTTTGTGATACTGCGCCCTGTTTAAACGTGATATACAAGGTATATGGAATGTCAGTATGTTAATACTATAATATATTATGTGTGTGTAATACATATCATGTACAGGGTACTTTAGACGCACATGACAAACGTAATAATACTTTTTTAGTGTTTATAATTTTCGACTTGAGAAACGATTACATGTTTTAAAACTGGGCAATAATTGTTCTACTAATTTTTCTACTATTTTTCAGTTTCCTCAAATGGAATGTTAAGTCATCGGTTTTCAATGCACTGTTTCGACTTTTATATGTAAATATTTAGTAGGATCTCGTGATTTCATTAGTATTATTGATTATAAATACTAAAAAAAATACTATAAAATATAAAATTTTCAAATCAATGATTACATTTTATTTATATAAAAAAACATGCATTTGTTAATTTAAAGTTACACAATAATAAATTTACATTAATACTGTAAGATTAAGTTATAACGTTCTAACTATACACATAATAAATTATGTGTAAAGAACGGATTTTTAGGTTCTTAAAACCTTAAAATATGATGCAATATGCTTCAAAAAAACCTTAAAATATTCTCTAAATATTCCTTTAATTTGTAAGAATGCAAATATGATTTTTTTCTAAAATAGATACAATAAATAACTGTTAAGTGCCATTCTCTTGGTAACAGGTAAATTATTGAATAATAAAAAATGTAAATCAGTTGATACATAGCTATGTAAATATAATAAAATATAATTTAAAAAAACATAATAGTTTAATAAAAAATAAAAGATAACTTTGCACCATTCCTTAGGAACATAACCAATTCGATTACAGACAAGTAGATAATTTAATGATTTTGAATTTTTATCACTCTTTAATCAAATTATTTTTTTTCCTAGAAAAAATTATAGCTAGAAAAAATCACATTTCGAGAAATTAACAAAATATATGAATTTTCATAAACAATAATAGAATATATTCTAAAATATAAAAAAATAGGCGAAATATTCTCTTATGTCCAAAATATGCTTTACTATGCAAAATTATTTTTTTTCTTCGAACTCTGTAAAAGATAAATCGTCCACATTTTTCACCCTCGTTTAGTTGCATAAAAGCAATAAAAATATGTTATAACTAGGGCTGGGATTTCGATGCACTTTGCATTGTTTTCCAAAGCTTACTGTGCAATGCTCGTCTTGTCACAAATTAGTTTTATGTACATTTGAATGAGAATAAGAAAGTTTATTTTGCATTTTTTTGCATTTTTTGGCATTTTTTAGTTTTTAGGTCATTTTCTTAATTTTTTAGGGCATTTTAGAGTTTTTGGAGCATTTTTTGAGTTTTTGGAAACCAAGTGTATGAATTTGAAATTTTATTTTAAGATTTTTACACCAACATGGTTTTGAAATAAATATGACAGATTATAAGTAGGTACTCGTAATTTGTAAAAAACTTTTTTTTTAGATTTACGTATACTAAAACTATGTATTTTCAGTTTACACTTGTAATAGATTTTTATAATGCATTTTTCAAAACTTTTTATTGTAATTTATACTAAAATTTTTAAAAATAAAAAAAATGTTAAGATTATAAAATCATTTTTTATGGCATTTTCGGGGTTTTTTAGGGCATTATTTAGAGTTTTTAGGTCATAAAAGCATTTTTTTTTAGGACATTTTTCGAGATTTTTTAGGGCATTAAAATCCCAGCCCTAGTTATAACCTAAAGATCCACTCTTTACACATAATTAATAATTTAATTTTTACGTTCCCTACCTATATGATTAACTGCCGTTAAAACTACACAATTACGAAAGACGATACCTTTTTTGTTGTTGGAAATTTCAATTTTTAATTTTTTATCATCAGACATAATACTTACTTTAAGAGATGTAGATAAACACTAAAAGTAAACAGTAGCAGTACAATTTATTCGGCGTACTCCTTCAGAAATGCAGAGCGTACTACAGTATTAAAAAATGATAATAATAATAAATAAACGACGAAAAGACAAAAGTTATTTCGTTTGTCAAATCCGAATTACCGTGTACATTACATACCTATGACGAATGTTATTCGTCGTACAAAATGACGTGGTGTGTGCGTGTCTGGTCGACCGATCCCCTTCTTCTGAACAAAACGTCTACGCTCGTTACTCACCCTCTTTACGTACGTGAAATATTTCAGAATCCGATCCACCTTGTGCGCACCTCTGTGTACCTATACGTTATTCTATAGGCACCTCTATAACTACGCACGTAAAACACCCTAGTGATCCATTCCGAAAACACGGGCTCGTATCAGTGGAATTTTTGAAAGGGCCCTGTTTACATCCAACACGATGACGTTCACTTTCTTTTATTCTTTTTGCGTATGCTCTACTGGTTGTTACCAGCCGTATGACACCCTTTTTCCTCGACCCCGATGATTACTTAAACGTATACCAACGACGAGCGCCCATGACTACAGTCACCGACACAATCGTAGGTGTTTCACCGTGCACAACAAGCATGTATGTAAGGGGTGGTCTGGGGTGGCCCGGCCACCCAAAAATATTTACTGGCCACCTCACTGGTCACCCACACTTTATTTTAATATATTCAAATTTTAGTTGAGTCAAAGTAAAAATAATGTTGGACCATATTTGGAAAATGTTTGTCTGATATTTGTTATTACGTAGATTACATTATTACATATTAAAACATTCTAAATTCAACTGATATGAATATAAACAGATCGTTGGTACTCGTCGACAACCGAATTCATCGAATTAAGACACATAATGACTAGCGATATCGGTGTACTATATAGTTCCTAAAAATAAAAATTTATTTAGTATACACTTACTTTTTGTTGGATTATTTTCAGATGGGAGGGGGGTGAGTAAATGTTGGCCACTCAAGAAAAACGTAGTCCATAATTGGGCCACCTCAATGGGATAATTCTAGCTAAGTGCCTGGTGCACAAACCTAAATAAAACACGTACCTACATATTATATATTATCGTACGTTCTTTCTGCAGATAAACGTGATCAAAGACCAGCACCGTATTGTGATGGCCATCGACGGGGCCCGTCCGGACGTCGTCAAGTCGTCCGAGAACAAAATAATAGACGTGCTGGAGAAACAGTTGCAACTCATTGTGGGCGGCGAGAAGGTGTCGGCCAAACAGTACAGGCGCAGGGACAACCTGACCGTCGAGACCGATCCCAGCTCGACCGACTTCTGGTTCTACGTCGTGGACCCGGTCAGCGAGACGATTTTGGAACGAAACAATACCAAAGTGACCAGGTATAATAATAACAATGATTGTACATACGGTAACGGTATCTCGCGTGTACCCGCGCGCAGCACAGAAACGTTGCGCGTACAGGACACACACACACACACACACACACACACACACACACTAACATACATACACACTCACATACATACACACGTACACACAGTGAACCGCGCCGTATACCTATGAAACGATGTGTATAGGTATAGGCATTCCGTTTTACCACAACCGGTTTCGACCGACGTGTATACCGAGTCGATTCCGCTAATCCGATAATAAAACTGTTTCCGCCGCCGCCGTGTGTACCTACATATTAATATTATAGTAATATTGCGACGACGACAACGCGTTTCGAATAATACCTATACGCCGTTAATAAACGTACAAATTGACGTTTAGAGCGTTTTTAAGTTTTGTTTTCATAAAACGATTTTCTTTTTCACCACGTCTCCTCTTCCTCCGTCCCACAGGTCGATACTGAACAAGGATGCCGTCAGAAACATTACGGCGACGATCGCGGACAAACTATCAATTATCGCGTCGGACATCCATGCGCCGCTGCAACACCAAAACGTCGTCACTAGGACTCACACCGCGGGCGTCACGATCCAGTGGACCGTGTTCCCGTACACTCTGATTCTCATGGCGGCCCTCATCATGGTGCTGGGCATCGCCGGAATAATTTATATCTGCGTGTCGTGGTCGAGGTAAGGTCGAAATCCCCGGTTTTGAAAAGGACCCAAAAGCGACGTGAACGATAATAAATAAAATTCGAAACCACGTAAAAGTAAAAGTTAAAAAAAGAAACTTATATTTCAAAAACAATATAAATAATAATCGCGATCTTACACACATTCTTATGGATTTGACGAATCGGGGAGAAAAAGAGGAATAGTATAAAGTCGTGACGGGTATAATTTCTCTCCTATCTTTTTGGAGTACTCTTGAAATGATTTCGAAGTCCGACAAAAAATCAAAAATTACAGACGGCCATGACATCCGAGTAAACATTTTATTGTTGCACAAAAAACTCGTAAAACTTTCTTTTGAGTTCTGTGTGCGAAGTGATTTTTGTCAAAACTGCTCCGTGCGACTCACATTTTTAACTTTTTAACATGAATAATAATTGAAACAAATTGATTTTTTTCCGTGTACGATTTAAAATATTAATAGAACGTGGAAAAACATTAAAAAAAAATCCAGGGCTAAAAATCGAGTAAAAACCCCAAAAAAACAAAAAAAAACCGATAAAAACGAACAGATTTTTTGTCTTATCACTAATGGAATTCAACGGGAATTTCCGTGCTCTCCGTCACCCGAGAGGGAGGGGTGGCGGCGTGTACGTAAAAACTCACGCCCGACCGTTTTCTAGGTACAAGTCGTACAAGGAGAGGATGGCCAGGATGTACGTGACGCAGCGTTACGACCCGGTGTTCATCGAGCCCAACATGAAGGAATACGAGGTACAGGTAAGATTCGCGTGTTGTGATCCGCCGCAGCCGGAGACGACGGTCCGTACTGATCGCCCGGGCGTTTTTTTTTCGCTCTCTCTCGCAGGTGCTCCAGATGAGCGTGCCGATTGACGACAACGACAGCTACAACGACCTGCAACTGGACTTCAGCCGGAAGAACCACACGTTCAGCTTGGACAACGTCGGGTACATAACCAAAGAGAACGTCGACAGCATCGGTAAACATAAACGATTCGTATATCTTAATCTGCGGCTCCACACAGAGCGATTCTGCGTTTTTGCGTTTCGAGCGTTTCTGCGATTTTACACTCATGATGTCCGCTAGCGATTTTGATGGGGACGCCTAACGTCCTAACGTAAGCGATTTTTCGTGCGTTTTTTCCTCGCGCGTCTTCATATTACTTTTCATTATTATATCCAAATACAAAATGAATGAGGTATACCTATGTAGGATAGCTATGTTATGTGCAGATAGTTGACATAAAACAGTATATTAGTAGGTAAAATATGATATTTAAATAAAATACCAATATAAAATAATAAATATGATACCATTTGTGTTGAGATCCTTTTCGACTTTGGACCAACAGTTTTGGAACTTGGTCCTATTTTTGTGGTCTGGGTGTCTTTGATTCCAAATAGCTTCCTGTACGAAAACCGCGGCAGATGTTTGCTCCGACAAAACCGACGCGGAAGAAATTTTGACAGCGATTAATCGCCGAACATCAAACAATTTTGTTCTTTCAGCGGTTATTGCGCTACACGCAACACGCGCTCAGTGGGGCCATTACATTTATGAATTTCATCCTATTGTTAAAATCGCTAAAACGCAAAATCGCTACAGGCCATCGCAAAATCGCAAATCGCTCTCAGTGGGGACGCAGCTTCACACTATCGCGAACACACGGGCGGCCGCGGTGTTTTCCATCGTTAGTAGTAGGTATGTAGTTATCGTTTTTACCGACGACGAGCCGGAGAAACGCGAGGACGCGTGACGCGCAGCCTTCCCCCCGCCTCCACCCCAGCACGTATGTTCGCTCGTCGTCGTGAAATAATTCTTTAAACACGCGTGTGAAAATCCCGATCCGAATTCCGAACGTCCGCATCATTGTCGCGTATATGTATACATGTATATTATAATATGTGTATGGTACGTACACTATATAATATTATGTATAGACACCGGGGGACTCGAGTCCCGGCACCCCTCCTACCGTCCGATCGTGTACGCAAAGCTCCGTAGGACCCACGTCGAAAACCGATTGCGTCGTGCACGTCGAGGTCGCATGGAACGCACGCCGCCGGTGGCTTACCATCGATCACGATTTGACGCGATGCGGGGCGAGGACGGGCAACTGACGGCCCGCTGGCTACGACGTCCGGTCCACGCGCGCACCACTCGTGGGTACTGTTATAATACGTTTCTACTCGATCGGCGGCGCCGTGCGATCCGAATTCCAAGTTCCAACGTATAAACACGCACTCCAGTCTCCGACACGCGGAGCATAACGCACTCTCGTTGAACGTGGCCGAGTCGTCGGTTTTAATTCAGAGCTAAATCTCCTCCTGATCCCCGATGCCGCGGCACCCGGAAAAGCGTTTTTGGAACCGGACGCGTACCGGTTACCTATCGGTTATTTTTCGAAAAACGGCCAATCACTGAGTAGGTTAGGTGTTAACCTCACGAATCTCTCCCGAGATGATCTAGAAACATCTGAATATACTTAATAAAGTCAACAACGTTGTATCATCACATAACGAATAGATTTATTACGTAAAATTAATACTTTTTAAATACGTGTTTATTTAACCCTTAAATGCATGATTATTTTTTTTTTTTAATCAAAAAGAAAAAATGTTAACATTGCATTAAAATATTTATATTTATTTTTTCATAATTATATGCGACATTTATTATTTGATTTAAAATTGACACTGAAAATAATCGTTCAGTTTATTTATAAACTGATAAATAGCGCTAAACAACCACGTCGTACAAAATATATAACGACACATTACCATTTTTAAAACACGTCACAAAAACGCAAGAGTGTGCGTTTAAGGGTTAAAATTGTGTTATGATTAGGGCTTGGATTTTCTAGCAAAATAAATCCTTAAAAAACGTTTTAAGAAGCCAAAAAAAGCAAAAAGGAGCATTTATTAAATTTACTTCGAAAAAATAACTTTAAATTATACATAAAATTAAATAAAAATATGAATTTACGTCTTACGACCATATATTTGGCCAAGTTACTTTCATTAAAACTCATCCTATATATATATATATATATATGCGCTAAAATATTTTTATACATAGAAAAAGATCCTTCCACATCAACCGGTTACATAACCGGTGCATATTCCATATAAACTTTTTTTTTTTTTTTTTTTTTTTTTATTTATTGAATATATACAATCTGTAAATTAGTTTTACAATAAGAATATGAGCTATAATAAGTAAGAAGACATGATTTGCTTGATAAAAGAAGTAACCCAGCGGCTACACTTTTCATTGATTTATTTATGTTAGATATATATGTATATTATATATATACATATGTATATATATATATTTTTTTTTTATATTTTTAAGTTTTTGAGATTAAAAGTTTAGGTCACGGCACCATCTTCTCTTAAGCCTTCTTTGGGGATTCCCAGGTATTGTTTGTGAGTTAAGTGCTGAGATTAGCGGGTTGGGGTGGTTTTCTAGTCGTAACCTACCATATAAACTAAATCATTTAAATCATATACTGGTCCACATTCATGTTAAGTGTAGTGCCATTATGAATACCGTTGATATTTTTGAAGTTCTTCCCGTCCACTATTCTTTGAAAAAACCACATATATATACATAGGCGTGCGCACGGGTGCAGCGAATGCTGCTTTCGCTGCACCTGAAATTTATTTTGGATTTAGTGGGCTGGTAGATATTTATATTATACATAGAATGAATAATTTTAAACATATTGGGTTTATAATTTTAAAATATAAAATATCTTCAGTGTTATTCAAATGAAAAAAATACTATTTACTATTTTATCAATACAAGTCCAAAAATAAATGGGTAATATTGGAGAAATTCGATGTACACAGTACATACTAGATTACAATTTATTATATTTCTATAACCATAATAGACATAGTCATAGTGATTAATTTATAAGGGGCGGGGTTATACCTTATAATGATTCAGGTACACAAGTGATTATAATATGAACGTATAAAATATTACATTTTTACACTATGGGGCTAAACAGAATTCGAGGGGGGGAGGGGCTATATTAAAGAAATATATGGGCTGCTTATTGTTCGTTAGGGCCGGTTAAAAATGTATGCTGCACCCGACACAAAACCCTGCGCACGCCTATGTATATATATAAAACAACTAGATAGCCGACTCAGTGATAAAGTCTCATAAGACAGCCATATGCGAACAGGGCAAATGTGATTAATCGATGAAATATTTAATTACTCCATGATTTTTTTAAAAACAATTTAATAACCTAACTAATTATAAGTTTACATAAGATATAACAATGTATAACTTACGAAAAAAAATTAACTTTGCTTCCTTTCAGTCTCCTATTGACACAACCAGACACAGAACAAGAAACCACCATGATGTTGAATTACTTGAATTGCACTTTATAGTTTATAGTTTATAAATTATAATTGAAAAATTGTGTTTCAATCCGAATCTATATAAAAAGATGATTGATATATATAAAACAACATTTTTGTATTATATCTTTGGTTTCAATCACAGAAAAATTATATTTCATGGAATAATATAAAATGTCATGGATTAATCAATCATATTTTGCCCTGTTCGTATGTGGATTCTAGACTTCAATTTTATTCGTTGAGTCGGCTATCTAGGTAGTTGTTTTATATATCTGTGGAAAAAAACACGATTGTACTTTTCTACAACCTATTTCGCTACTTCACCATTAGCTCTTCTAATTTGTGTTTTGCTTCTAAAACAGTAGCCGTCCGGCACGCTCGTGTGTCGCAGTCGTACGCGGTGTGTAATAATCATTAATCACGGTGTTTTTTTTTTTTTATCCCCGGCACGCAGATGGACACAGCCCCGTGAGCTCGGAAGCTGCGACCACGGCGCGGACGTCGAGCGTGGGCCGCAGCCGGTCCAACGGCGGCACCAGCACGTTCGGCCGCGCGAACATGGCGTTCGACCCGGCGGGTGACGCGGACTCCGGCGGCGGCGGCACCGTGGCCGTGGTCAGTCCTACCAACGACAACGTGACGTTCCGCGAGAAAAAGGAGTTCGGACGTCCCGCGCACAACGGCAACGGGCTGACGACGTTCAACCGGAAGGACGTGGAAGTCACCACCGAACTGTAGCCGGTGCGGCACCACCCGAGGTTTTCGCGTTACCGGCGTTACCACGTCGGTACACCGACGAATAATTGAACGTTATTACTCGTGACGTCGTCGCCGCGTTTCTCGACGTACATCGTATTATTATTTTTATCATTATTATTATTATTATTGTAAATCGGCGACGACGACGACGACGGTACGACACGTTAGACGCCTCTCGAATATGTGACGGCAACGCACCGTGATTTTGTAATTATTATTAATTATCAATTATTATTATCGTAACGAATCGTGTACGTCCTTTTTTTTCGATATTTTATCATCAACACGACGTCACCGTCGCGTCTAGTCCCCGCGGTGTCCCCTCGTCCTATGGCTCCGCCATACCGCCGGTGTATGCGTCGACCCTATTGTAATATTTACCTACCCCTTTTCCCTCTCCGTAAAGTCGAAACGCTGTCCCCCCCCCCCGACCCACAGCGGACAACGTGACACACGACACGTCATAACGTCCGTATCTTATAGCGAGCAACGAATTTTTTTCTTTTTCTTTTTTTTTTCTTTAATTATTATTATTTTTTACTTAGTTTTTTTTTAACGTGCCCACGTGGGTTAACGTTACAAATCGAGTGCCAAGTCGGCCGACGTGAAATAATAACGTCGCCCTCCCCCTTCTCGTTACCCCCCGCCGTGGCCTCTCCGCGTCGTCTCCGGTAAGTCCGGAATGCGACGACGACAACGACGACGTCACTCGATGTGTTCACGGAGAGAGAGCTTCTTTTGATTTTTTTTTCTCCGTGAATACATTTTCATAATTTTCATTTTAAAAAACAAATATAAAATAATAATAATAAATAAAACCGGAGACGCCGGAGTAACCTACATCGCCTACTGTGCGTCCCATGGTTCCTATGACACCGCTGCGACGTGTATTATTATTATTATTATTATTATTATACTGCCAGTGACGTAATCTTAATACCGAAACGAACTTGTTTTTTTTTTTTTACTCTGTCGAGTGTCGATTCTTCGTGAGATCTGTTTTAAACTTTATACGGCGGCAAGACGTAGTCACGTCTCGAAACTATCAGAGAAAACCCATACGTTTCAATATACCGGTTATATACAGACAAATAGATTGGTCGTAAAGGGCAGGTCCACAAGACCAATTGTGTCGAGGAGTATTTTATTCCCTCAAATCCAAACCAATGCGGCCATATCCATAGAAATCCGTTTTTGAATCTCGTTCGCGTACTTCGAGCATGTTTTCACACAAAATAATGATTCTTTGGTACCACCACATGATTCAGAGGTTGGCAAAGTTTTAGGGCTATTGGATAAGTATTTGAAATACGTTTTTTTTTTCGCTGTTGAATTCTCGTCCAAAATCCGTTGGTTCGTAAAAACCATTTAGAGTGTTTAATTTTTTCCGAGTAGAATTTCTCAGTGTTAAATATTAAATTACATACATACGAATACAAATGCATTTTACTTTACAATAGGTAGTTATTTGTCTTGGTATGTTACGCAAATTATGAATTTATGACGACTCAACACATGGAACATGTATGGCACACATTTGTAAAAGTTACTCTATTACAATGTGTCATAGCATTTTACTCACTAATGTAATCATTGCGATTGAAACATCACAATCAAAATTTAAAGATGCTATAGGCTAATCCTATGTAGCTATTTAATTTTATAACTAAATATAGGTTTCTTGTAAAAAACACTTACACTTTGAATTCAACCGAAAAGTTACTTGTGTTAATGTATAACTTATAAGTTATGGGACTCTTAGATTGTGCAATTTTAAACTAAATTTATGTTTGTTATATATTTGTACCTACCTACGCCTTAACATGTATTAATGGTATTTTAAATAGACTACTTTAATTTAGTTCTCTTCCCATTATTACATGTTTTGTACTTTTGTAATTAACTTATATATTATATATTATTGTGTACATGCTTAAATATTATTTTTTATAACTATTGTAACTCAATGATTTTTTAATTAAATATTTCATATTAGTATTGTGTAATAATAATTATATGGAGCATGAAACATTTTAGGAAACAATTTTTGATTCATAGAAAACTAGAAATTTAAGTCGAATATTTTCTGTTTATGTGAACTTGAAGTGATTAATGACGACTGGTTAGTTAACTAAGTGTTAGATTTAAGTCCCATTTACCGGCTGCGTTTTATAAATAAATTTTATGAAAACAAATCTTTATATCGGCTAAAATAAATTGATTTAATTGGAAATATTCCTATAATATTGTATAATAATAGAAAACACCAAAAAATGACTTTTAAAAACTATTAAAATAATTATTGCATAGCGGCTGCTGTCTGTCTATATTATTTAAAATGTTCATACAGTAATATCTTACATTGTGTTTATGACATTGACATGATTTTGTGTTTCAATTTAATACCTACATTTAATTCATAATAAGTAACATTTTTTGAAATGAATTAGTGGTAATGAAATTCAGTCTTCATGTGACAAACGTATCCAATGCTAATCGACCATTTGATTGTTTTAGATACATATGGAATATATCAAACAAAATACATTTTAGTAACATTTTTCCATGTTCCTATATTTGGTCATCAATCTTGATTTGCAATGTGTACATTTTTATTAATCAATCTTACTCTTTTTATTTATAAATACCCAGCCACATTTATGTCAATCAAACTCCCATTATTATTTTTAATTATATCAATAATTTGTTTGTATTCTTATTGATTTGCTCATGAGAGATGTTAGCAGGATTTAAAAATAGGTTACAAATTGCCATAATTGTAAATGCAGATGTTGAAAGTTTTCCTCAAGCTCAAATTGTACATAATATTTAAAAATAAGGAGGATATTAAAATGTAAAAACCATTCATTAGACTAGCTATATAGTGAAATAGAAAAACAATTTTTATTTTATGTTGTTATATAATTCCATTCTTGATTTATTATTATTATTATTTTTTTTTTATACATTTATTTTATTTTATTTTTTTTGTACATGTAGTAAAAATATATGTTTGATATTTAAATGCAATAACATATATTTGTAAAATTATTTTTTTCCTTGAACATATTCATATTGTTGTAAAATAAGTGATTGATACTAAGCTCTAAGCTTATTTTTTAATCTTAGAGTCAGTTGTTTCTTTGATTGTTTTATTGCCGGCCAGTATTTGTTCATCTTGTTTACGCAATCTAGCCAACTTACCATCCATGTTCAATCCATGTCTCGCTGCTCTAAAAAGATAAAAATATAGATATTTAACTAAAGTTATGTTATTAATGTAAGTAACAAGTAAATAACAACTACACTAATAAAACACACATTACAAAAAATGAAAATATTAAACTTACTTGTGACAAGTAATACCACCACATGCTTGGAATAATTGTTCGTCGGATAATTCCATACTTGATTTGACTTCCTCGATTTTTATTTTCTAAATAAAGTAGACTAAGCTTAACAACATTGTCAATTAAAAATTAGATGTATACAGTGCTTTTAATGTAAAATGGAGACGAGGTTTTTTACATCAGAGTTTATAAAAAAATTTCGAATGATAGTAATTAAATTTTGGATTTTAAAGACAAATATGTAAATATTTTTTTTTTCACTTCCAATAATAAAATATATTAAGTTATTAGAATAATAAATTATAAAATATCCAAAATCACTGATAAAACATTCCTATATATGAGTTCAAATTATATTACATAACTGAATAAAATATATATTATCTAACACTTACACAGTAAAACTCGCTCAAATCGAGCTAACGCTGTTTTTTTTCCTTCAGTTCCTAGATATTTCCTAAACTAAACCTAATAACTTTCCTAAACCTAATATAAAAACACCTGTAAATATGCTCAATTTTTTTTCCTAAAATGGAATAAGATGCTCTTTTTGTTTAAAAGATAATGATAAATTAATGAAATTGAAATATAAAATATACAATTTTCACTCGTTTACTGTTACTCACCCTATTAAATTCAGTAAAAAAAATGTTTAATTAAAACAAAAATTTATTTACTGTTTGATTATGTTCAATAACAATAATAATAATATATAATAAATAAATAAAATTTATATTTTAATCTCTTAGGGTTTTTTTTTTTTTTAATTCTCACATAAAACCACTCTTCCGCTTAAGAAATTATTGAGCTGGTCTCTTGAAAAACGTCTAAAAGAATTGTATTATATCCAGGCAACTTATATCTAAGAATAAATAAATAATCATTCATTTTTATATTTTTTTCTAATGTGTTATTGGTTTAGTTTCATCCTCACATTACTTAAGTTTATTAAATCTATATCTGCACAAAAAAGCAATACAGGTAAAGATAAAATGTATTATAAACAGGATTCTCATCTATAAGTGAAATAAAGAAGCGACATGATAACAAACATATTTTTTGAGAGAGTATTTAGATAAATAAATGAACTGAAAATCAATGGAGTAAGGAAGTGTTCGTAGAGGAGAATATTGAAAAATATACAATATACATCCTTACCACTGCAACAACTTATTCCAAGAAAGTTTTACCTTCAATAAATACAATTTTTGCATTCCAAAATTATTGATTTAGAGCTTATTTGAAGTTACTTTCTAAATTGTTACCTAAAAATGTATAGGTACTACATTGCTATACGGAAAAAAAAATCTAAATAAACTTTTTCTAAAATTCATTTAATCAGTTTCTCGGACACATAGATAAGTAAATAGTTCTTAACAATGAAACATTAAGTTTACCAGCCAAACAAATATATTGATCTAATTAGTTATTTTCTGAAAAAATGAAAAACTACATCAGCATCAATACTGAAAAAAGTAAAACTGAAGTAAAGACACCTACAATTTATTCAGAATTTCAAGGGTTAAGCAATGCATATATTGCTTATAACTACATCATGCCACTGCTAATAATAAATTAATGTTTTAAATACATAAATTAGGCTATAAAAGTTTGATATGAACCAAAGCTTGACTAAAAAAACATGAAAATATACTCCCTAGTTCTCTTTACCATCTATATTTATTATTTAATAGAATATTACAATTTTTATTCAAAGTATTCAATTATCAAAATATATTCTGAAAATATTACTGATTAGTTGTATGTATGCTTATAAATTTATCAATGAATACAAAAATGTTTAACACACATGACTGAAGTTTCCATTCACAAATAACAGATTGACATAATTTTTAGGTTACCAGTCTTATTTCAACTTTTATAAGGAGCTGAATTTCAAATTGATTATAAGATAACAGATTTTAGTAAAATTGAAAATTTTAATTTCATTATTATCTAACATTTAAATAATTAAAGATAATTACCGACTTACATTAAAATAATCACTGTATACTTTGTCTTATTAACAACAAATAATAATTACCTTTACTTTTTTGTTTTTTTTTTTGATTTTAGACTTAAAAATAACATGACCATCCTAAAAGCAATTAAATATTTCAAATAGATTTTAATTAACTTTATTTCCATATTTATAATATTTTTTTAAAATTTCATCTATTTAAATTTATTACTTTATTTTTAACATCTATTCCTTTGGCTGCATCATTGTAAGTACGAGTCCACCATTTATCACCATACGACTCTGCATTAGCTGTATCATAACCAATACCAGTTTGGTCAAATTTTAAACTTGCACGGACAGGAGCAGCAATTCCATCTTCTTTCTTGCCTAGACCCTTACCTAATCAATTAACACATACAATATTTATGTTACGAGAACACAGAAAATTGTGGTATTTTATAAATTATCCAGGTATTTTATAGAATAAACTTTAGTAAAGGCAATTTAACGAATGAAATTGTCAGAAAATTGTTTACGCTGTCTAGGCATTGAATAGAATGACTGATTTATCCCAAGGGCAATGTGAAATTAAAAAAAAAAGGTTCATATATTACATTTTTCAAAAATAATATATTTTGTGTTTATTAAAATAGTTGATTTGCAACTGAAAGAGCAAATTCAATGCTGCTGAATGACTTTGAACATCAACATGTCATGTAGCTAATACATATTTCAATAAGTAAAGATAAAATATAAAATCATTCTTTTTACAAATATTAATATAGTGCATTTGTCTCGTCATTGGTTTTTTAAATTTATGACTATCTTTGAATAAAACTCAAAATATAACTGGATATTTTAAATTGCCGATGAGATCTTGGTCATTGCATGAAATGCCCCAGCCATACCTGATAATTTTAGCATTGCTCGCTTACATTAAGCGTTCTATGTCATTCCCGGTAAGTGTTTTATAATATATATATTGCTAAATGCTTAATCTAGGCGAGCAATGCTAAAATTATATATATATATATATATATATATATATATTAAAAATTAAAACAATATTTTAGTTAAAAAATGTTATTTAATAATTACTATTATAGATAATCATAACTTAATACCTAAATGTGTCTATTTGCTTGTCTGTCAATCGGTTCAACATGTACACCAATAAAGTGATGATCTTCCAACTCTTCAATTACATTGTACTGGTGAAGTATGAATTACATAACAATGTAATTGAGTGATTATCACCAATTAAATTATGAATATGTATACTATACTTTTTAATTCACAGTAGGAGAAAAGGTTTACACATATTTCATGTATAAAATAAATATACCTCATCTTATGATACTAGAAATACCATAATTAAATAAACCAAATATTTATATAATTCATGTACCAAGATGTTTATTAACAATTATTTTTATGTTGTCACATAAAAATATAAACCAATGTATTTATAAAATATGAGAAGATTAAGGATTATCAATGTAAGAAATAAAAACACTGTTTCTTAACAACATTTTTTTTTTTACTTATGTACGCTGAAAAATAATTACATAACCAAATACAAATAAAAAATATACAATTTAAAAAATTTATTAACTAGAATAAGGTAAAGGGGTAATACGGGGAAAAGAAAAGTATATTTAGTGAGCTCTGCAAAATACAATATTTAATATGTAAATTCCTAAAAACCATAATTTTTCTATGATTGTTAATTCAGTCGACATTACAATATTTACAATGGTACAAATAAGTTTGACGCATGTCCGTCATTTATCACAAAATCAATATTATAGTTTATAGCTTAGACGTGTGAGATGATAATGTTTAGCTATTTATAATATTTATGTGTACGAGTATTTACTAGGAGGCTACTCGTTAAAGTGAATAATATTTTTGACTCATTAAGAATATATAAAAATAATAAAAAAAAAACCAAACAAAAGAAAGGCACTTAAATTGTTAACAACAAAACGAAAACAAAAATCAAGTGTCAGGAAGAGCATTATATTATTATATATTGCACAACGACACACACTGGCAATCGAAACATTTATCTAAGAGAAAAAGTATTAGCAAAGTATTTTTTTTTTTTTAAGTTTTTGTTCCATTTTTCCAATTCATAAATACCAATTTTATAAAATAAAAAACAAATGAAAAATACTTATTCAATCATTTTCTGATTTGTTATAAAACAATAAACTATTTCGATTCCAGTTTACAGACAGTAAATACTAACTCTGGCTATGACCTAAACCGGAATCAGAATCTCTTCTTTCTTTTCGATTTCTCTTTGGAGTTGTTTCACCAGGACTGTGATCCCTTTTTAATCCTCGATCATCTTTACTGATTTTAATACGTAAGCTACTCCCTGACCCTGAGCCTCCTACTCCGATTCGTTCTTTTGCAATTTTTAATTTAATGCCTCTAGGCGGAGAATGTGGTGTAGTTATAACCACTGGTGGTATTTGTTTAATTTTTTCTTTTGGAATTGTAATTCTAATTGGTTCAGGTTCTTTATGTTTATCTTTATGCTTGTGATGTCTGTGTTCTCCATCTTTATGTTTTTTATCTTTTTTGTGTTTCTTTTTCTCCCGTTTTTCTTCTTTATGTTTCTTCTTTTTCTTTTTATGTATATTTGAATTACAAGTTTCTCCATCTGTTTCAACATTACCAGCTGGGCCTACAGGGTTTAGTAACAATTCTGGATCAAATTTAGTTACAACATCTGATGGTGCTTCAGGACTCATAGGTTCTATTTTAATGAACGATTCTGGTTCAGATTTAATAGTAATGAATGAATCTGGTTCACATTTGATAGTAAATGGTTCTGGTTCAGATTTAATTACAAAAGGTTCTGGTTCAGATTTAACAATAAAAGGTTTAACATCTTGTGGCTCATCTTCAGGTACTGGACTAAATATTGATGGCTTTTTAACTTTGGGTGGAGATTCTCTTGGAGATTTGATCACAGATAAGATATTTAAATCATTTTGCTTGGTCATTTCTTTGAGCACATTTGTTATCACTTCAGAATGATTATCTCGACCAACAGAGAATTGATTTCGTACCGAATCAGGTTTTGAAACAACAGGAAACAGGTCTTGTTTAACAGTTATTTCTGGTTTAATAACAACTGGTTCTGGAGGTTTGGGTATGGACTTTGGTCTTTGAGGGAGTGATTCATTTTTAACATTATTATTTAAAGTTGTTGGTATTTCAACTTTAGGTTTAACTGGAGCTAAAGGTTTATTTGGAACAATTGGAGTAGGTTGTTCCTTAGTAGGAATAGGTCTAGCGGGTACTGCAAATTTATGATCAACAGGAACACCATTAGTCCTGGTTGGCGGCTGGAAGACTATAGGAGTAGGTTTGGACTGTGTTGGCCTGGTGTTGGGTATTCGAGAATGACTCTGGTGTTTGTAATTAGAAGGCAATTGAGGTAATAATGGTGTTTGTGCTTGTTGAGAAGAACAATAATTAGCTAATGCTCCATTCTTATCCATTGTATTAGTGGCCATTAATCGTTTCTTTAAACGAGATGGGCACTTATCAAATATTGCTAAAAATTCTGTGGTTAACTGTTCTAGTAGTTCAGTCGTTACACTTTGATCTACATACCAAAACCAAGGTTTTCCCTCCATACTATCTTTTAATTCCCATTTTGACCATTTACATGCCAAATGTATACAAAAACAAGCAACAATTGTTGGTTTGTATTGGACACACATGGTGGTTAAATGTAGGCTATTGGATGCCATAAAATATGCTGTCTGAGCAAGATCTTTACTAGCTCTTACAAGATGACAACATCGTACTATGTGAGTATGAGGATGATCAATAGCTGTTTCAAAACCCAAGGTTTTTAACAATGTTTCTTCATTTTTTAACAAGTCTTGCACTTGTTCTAAATAAACTTCAGATTTATTATCAATGTGATGAAAATTATGTCCCTGTTGTTTATGTAGACAAATAATAGAAACTTTGAGGACATGTTCTAATTTGCGTGGTTGTTCTTCATTCTTGGCGGCTAGAAAAAGACACGCTGTAGCCATTGCATTTCGATGAAATAGCGTAAAGGGATGGTACATGTAGAAACGATGCATATACACAATGGCAGTGTTTATACACAGTTGGGTGGTGTGCAACCGTTGGCCCATCTCTTGAATGAGGTTGGCCGCAATTTGTCGATATGACAGCTCTTTATCAGCATCGATGCCAGATCGTTTGCTGGGCGTATTCTCCAGCTGCTCTTTTGAGAAGTACCAACGATCCTCATGCATGGCGCTCACCACCCTAAACACAATTAGTCTTAATGTTAGTCTAAATGATACACAATGAAAGACAAATGCAATTAAATAATGCATAAAATTTACCACCCATTGTGTTTCCTATTGGCTATTAGTACAGGAAGATTACAAAATAAACAATAATCATGTTTATATTAATATTTATTTTCCTCAACTGAATGCATGAAAAATCAATAAATATATTATTCATAAAACAGATTTGAAAATATAAAAGGTACATTAATATAATATAAAAAGTTAAAACTATAAGCTAAAAAATACTTTTGATGACCAAGACCTAATAATTATTATTTTAGATCTTAAACAAATCAAATTTTTTTCAAGTTATGCAAACTATAATCTAAAAAATTTCTTTACTTATTTTAAAAATTTAGCAGTCTTATAAAGTTGCTTTTCTCACTAATACATTTTATACTAAACCCACAAGTAGTACACCATTAATACTGACTTAAATCAAAAAATTATTAATCTCAAAGAACAAATTATTTAAACTTATAATGAAAACTATAATAAATGGTATAAGTGTAAGTATTTTTTTCTGTTAAATTATGCTTATGAAAAATACTTGAAAAAATTAGTCATATAAAATGCCAAAACGATAAGCAATTCATTTTAAGAAATCCTCCCTCAAAAAAAAAAAAAAAAAATCAAAAAATTATTATAAGAGAAAAGCTACAAACATTTAAAGATGGGCTACCTTGATATATGTTAAAGAAAACAATTATTAGCATTTGTTATAGGAACAGTTATTGGCAGTAAAATTTTGTTTTGAATATTAATCATGATTACAAATTAAGATAGATAACATTGAAATCAAACAAGTCACAAAGATATATATAATTGTACAGTTAAATAACATACACACAAGGTACAGTCAAACGATACAATTATATACATAATTTACACTAACAGAAAATTCACCTCCTAAAATCACCCACTAGATTATTTTATACGCTCATGAAGCTTTTTTTTAACTATACTTTTTTTCTTATTTTTTCCCTATACCTACTATTTTCAGCTAGTCCATTTTAAGTTACATAACAATAATAAAAATATTATGATTTAATGATGTATACAAATTTAAATAAAATAACAATGTTGAGAATCATAAATTTCATAAGTTATATCAATATTAAATAATTGGTCGATGTTTATACAATTAAATACCTGGCAAACATAATCTATAATACTTAGATAACATTTAAGTATACACCATTTGGTTCTTTATCTTTTGTATTCTTATCTAATACCATAACTCATCAAGTAGGGGTATGAGAATTTATGAGGAACTTAAGTAAAATAAGTATTAAATTTATATTCAAACATAGTATAAATTATTAATACTGCATAAACAAGTCAGTAGTCAAATAACTAGACAGATAAGTACATTCATATATTGAAAAATACAAACAAGTACATTTATGTATACAACATAATATACTGTATCTCCAGAATAAATATTTTGATATGCTTGTTAGAAATTTAGTTTTACACGGTAATACACAAAAAGCCATATACAGAATTGAAAATAAGAAAAACAGTACATTTTCTAGTTCTGTATATGATTATTTGTATACACCAAAATCATTGTCTTCTTTTGAATTGTAGAACATTTGTATCAAAAATAAACATTTAGATTCATTTAAATTATACCTATAAAAACTATACTAATAATGAAAAGTAGATAAAAATATAGTGAGTTATAAATAAACTGTTAACTAAGTTAGTTGACTAAAAAAGCCTCGTGTGAAATGTGTCAAAATATGTAAAAATTTAGTTATCTAGAAGAATACACACAGAATAGTTTTATTATTTTGATTATAAATATTTCAAGTACCTAATGACGTAAAATAAATCAGTAATAATAACCTAACCAATAATCAATTCATAACTGTCTGATATTTGGACAAAAACTAATGACCACCAGAAATTATTAAAAAAAAAAACGATAACATTGACTAAAGGACAGATATCAAGTCTCAATGCCAAATACAGAAAATGCACTGCAAATAGAACCGAAAGACAGATTGCAAGCAAGTGCACCAGCACAATGATTTAATATAATACATAATATCTATTATTAAGTGTTTCACCAAACATGTAGTTAAAGCGAATTATGGAATATATTCATTAAAACTACATGGCTTTTAGATAAATTGTGATTTTGTTTACCTTGAGTCCAGCCGTATTTACGTAAAATATTTTCGCCAAAGCTCATGGTCTTGGCGGTGTATACAATTAAATTGATCACCTATGGTTGTATGCGAACATTATTATTAATAAGACATTTACCTAAAAAGATCCAACAAGGCAACAAACGATTTACTAAATATTTAAAGTATTGGATAAAACCTACTTGCTTAACACAGATCACAAATGCAACATCACAGACCCAACCTAGAAAAACAAGTATACGAAAACCGATCCATGGATGATAAAAACAAATGAAATTTTTTTATCACAAAAATTATGCGATTCGCAATATTGGAAAATTCTATTTTAGTAATATTCTTTTACAATCGACTTTCGTAAGCACATAGATCAGTCTTTCGGGTCAAAATACTATTAACTTAATAAGTTAATCAACACAGAATAATACAAAACATGAATATCACCTTAAAAAATATTACGGACAAACTATTGAGAACCACTAAAAAAATCCGGCAGGCGTAAACACTGCGAACCACATAGACGACGATACGCCATAACATTGGCGATAACAACAGTTACCGAAGAACAAGCTTACGGTGTGAACGTATGTGAGCTTGATCGTTTTTTGAGTAAAAATAATTTAAACGAATTGTTCCCAAAAAGTACGTAAATATTACGGAACTCGAATTACTGCAGCACATTACCGGATTTTAAGTAAAGTATTTATTCACTTAAATAATAATAGATTAAGGCTTTTTGTTTCGAAATTAAATAGTTTTTCAAAAATATTCTAATTTTAATCAAATATATTTTTTAATAATTATATGTATATTTATATTTTAATTATTTAATAAATATAGGTAGGTATATACCTGTAAATAAATAATTCTAACACACACACACACACACACACACACACTCTCATATATATATACATATATAATATTTAAATATAGTTCAAAATATTTCAAATAAACATTGTTTCATTAATACAATTTTTAATTAATAATATTAATTGCAATCAAATTTCGTAGCATAAAAATTACTATTAAGTAATTTTTTTTATTTTTTTTATTTATGAAATATTTAAGGGTGTATCACTTTTAAAATAAAAATTTAAGCTTACAAATTAAAATTTTTATTATAAAAATGAATGAATACTCATATGCTAATTATTCATTGGACGTATCATGGGTAAATACACCGTACATTTATTTAAATATTTATAAATCTAAACTACACACTGTTGAAAAAATAATTTGAAAGCGCAACTTTTGATTTCATTACATTAATTATTGAGCGTTTTATATAGGCAATATTTAATTAAATAATACCTTGCTTGAACAATAATATTAACATATATTTATTTATTTATGGTATAAATATAGGTGTAATTTATTTATATAACAAACAACCACCTATGTAATAACATAGGTAATTTGATAATAAAAATAGGTAATAGCACATTTATAAGATACATTTGAGATAGGTACCTGTATATATTTTATAATTTGTTTTTATTTTTATTAATTTTACATTCTACAAATCTACATTAAAATTATTCAGCATAATTTTTACATTTAAACTTAAATGAAACTTAGTTTTTCTTAAAATATTCCAATTTAAGAACTATTTTTTATATCATTTATTATTGACTCAACAACAAATCTAAAAATAATTATTTATTGTTTCTACATGAAATTCATAATTGTATTTTAAATATATACTTAATAAATAATTAGAACATTGAATTTTTGATATTAGTGTCTAATAAAAATGCATTGCCAAACATATATTTTATGATTTTAATAAATAAAATATTGATTGATATAACATAATTTTAAAATTCAACTTGTTCCTATTTGTTTATTTATTATCATACACATTATAAAATATTTTTTATTTTTAAATTAACTTATAACACGAATAATTTGTATGAAATTCACATAAGTAATTTAACATAATAGAATTACTTTTCAAAAATATATCTATATATAGAAATTAATTTACTTGATATTCTGCATAATTTTGTGTGACCTGATATGATTTTTTAACAAATCAAGAAGTTATTAAATGTTTTGCATGATTATATTTATAATATAGTTGATAATTAATAATTATTTATACCTCTTACACCAAAGTAATTGACAAAATGAAACAAAATGATCTAATGATATAAAAACTTGAAAATGTATGATTTTTTTGATTTTTGATATATCACTAACCCTTTTTCACTAGTAACTATGGGAAAATAATTATTTTCTTAATCACTGTAAATTAATATTGAAAGAAACCAAGAATATACTATAAGCAATACAAATTAAAGCTTAAAAATTACGTCATAAATGTAATTGATAAAATTTGTTGAATAACACACATGAATCATGAAGACATTTAAAAAATAAAATACAAGCATTTATTGTGGTATTTTATATGAAGTGAATAAATAGAGGATTTATAAAGTAAATACAAATTAATAGTATTAAATTAGTTAGATTTGTGTAAATTACTCATTTAGTTAATTTTTTTGTCAAATGATGAAATATATTTAATTAATCACTCTAGTTAAATAATTTTAAAAAAAATAGGTGTAATACATATTAATAAATCAATTAATAATGAAAATAACATTTAAACTTAATATTCATTCATTCTACGAGTGTTATTTGGTTAGTTGAAACAAAATATTTTAATCCTGAAAATAATTCATTGATTTTTTTTCATAATTATTTATTTTCAAGGAGAAATATTTTAGTGTAAATCTTATTTTATGAGTAATAGAAAATGATCTGCTCCCAGGTTAGATAGTTTGCCGATTGAAAAAGTTCTAAATTAAATGAATAATAAATACATCGCCGTATTATTAAGTAACAAATTCATTAAAATGTATTATATCAAAGATTTTGAATGCATAGTTTTTATTTGTGAAAAGTGTAATTGAAGTGAATTCAATTATTTCATCATTAATTTACAATCATCATATAGAAAAAGTCATTATTTTTTTCTTATGCCAACTAAAGTTTTACTCTCATTATCCATTAGTTAAAAAAAAAAACTTGATACTAATAGACTTTTTTACATAATAAGGTCACTCAAATCCAGTCGAGGCTGAATTAATATATTTTAACTTTTTTTTTTTTTTTTTGTTAGGACTATGCCCTATGCAATATAATTTATCAACGTTTTATTCTACAATAAATGTATACAAGTATCTACAACATTTCATTTTCCACAAAAATGCATATTTAGATATTAGAGAATATTTTCACCTCATTGACATACTACATATTATGTATAAATAAGAATGGATGTACCAAAAAACACAAGTAAAATATGTTATTACAGCATATCAACATTAAATACTTATTTAGTATAAAAATACATACAAAAGTATAATATAAGGTTACTAACATTAAAAAAATGAATATTTAGTAATATTATATATAATTATGTTTTTTTCTTTTTAATTATCTCTTTGTTCACTATTAACTTCTACAATATTTTGTATTAAGTTCAGCAAACATTATTTATTTCCTTAATTCATACACAATTACTGATGTACTGGATATATTAATTGAAAAACAATATTATAAATATGAATAATATACACTCACCTAATTTAAGGACTTTTTGTATAGTTAAACGATTTTATCATATTAAAACCACGGATGTCTATTTTTATATGTATGTTATTAATTAATAGTTCTCTTGATCTGTCCAGAATTAATACTTTTTAAAATTTATTTTCTAATAGAACTTTATAAGCAGAAATCTGAGCATTGGCATACTTATGTTACTTTTCACAAAATATGGCATTATTGATATGAACAATGTATGCTTTCATGTAGCTAAGATTTTAAATTACTATTTAAACATGCATTCTTTTGCAAATTTCATAAGTATTTCTCTAAAATTGCTTATTTTTATTCTTTTTATACTGGACTTTTTGAACTAAAAATAAATTTGACAAATTAATTGTATTTTGTGTTAATCATACATTTTTAGGTTTAATAGACTTGATTTTTAACTTAAAGAATTTAATTAAATAAATGTAATTATTTCTATTTTAAAATAAAGTAATTGTAATATCTTCAAAAAATATACATAATACATATTATATGTAACTAAGAGAAAACACTATTTTCAAATATTTTATTTCTTTTTCAGTTTCAGTGCTTATTTTCAAGATTAAGCACCGAACCCAGATTATAATATTTATAGTTATTCATATAAATTAAGTTAGTTTATACCAAAATTTGAAATAATTATAAATTGACATATTTCAATCATTATCACAGCCAACAGGAATTACATTTAATATTACAATAAATATTTTTTTCTTTTTAAATAGATAGGTACTTAAAAAAAATCAAGGATTCTATTAGCCAAAAAAAAAATAATAATTGACAATAAGTAATGATAAACAATTAAAAACAAACAATAATAATAAAACCAATATTTACCATGTTGGCTAATATTGAATATTTGTTTCAAATACTAGTTCAACTATATGCTATATTTCATGAAGTTTGAGTTGTAAATATTCAACACTTAACATAGGTACCTCCTAATTTAAAAAATTAACATTTTGTTGGTTATTAACAAAAGGTCTATAATACATATTTAAATTTTACAAAATGTATAATGCAACCTCAAACATTGAGATAAAAATAAAATCATTTTAGTTTTGTTATAATTTTGAATTTCTGATACTTGTAATTTATATTAATTATTAATAATTTCACAAAAACTGAATAATCGAATAACTTTTAATACTTATAATATGTTGTAATCATAGTTTATATGTATATCTGATGAAGTGTCTGAATATCAAATCACAATTTATTAAAAAGTTTGAAATTTTTTAAGTATGGTAAACTCAATATACTGGAATGACGGTTATTTAATAAAATATCATATTTATTCATAAAAACAAGATAAAAAAATATTACTAATTCACAAATTTGTAAATATTATCCATTTGAAATTTTTGATTGGGACAATCACTTTTTTATTCTCTTTTTTTAGATATTTACAGTTTTATATATGATAATACAAAAAATGTAGCATATTCCAACCAAAATATTTAAAATTCAACATTTTTAAAAGGGCTTGTTAATTTTAACTTCAATTTATAAAACTGAATTCAAATTTAAATAAATATCAATAATCATAATTTTTAATAACACTTCAATGTCTTGGATCATAATGTACAGAATAGAGAATACACTAGTCTTCTCATAGTTCATTAAGAAATGAATTACATTTCTTTAATTCCAAAAATTACTGAAAAATTTAAAATTAAGTACACACTAGAAATTAATTCATTCTTACACAGTCTTTCTGCTGTAGTCAAATAAATGTATTTAGGTAAAATTTCCAAATACTAAGGAAAAATATCCTAAAAACACTACCTCTTCTCGTAAAAATGCAGATATATATATATATTTGTTTAAAAAATTCCATCTGGCTCAAACTCCTCCTGGACTTTAAACTTTCACCACACATTAGCACTTTTAACTCTCAATATCTATCAAACTTGCATAGAGCCTTCTGAGCTCTTTAAAATAAAATACCAAGCTTGAATTCGCTGATGATATGGATCAAGCTATGAATTATTGTCTTTTTTTTTAACTTCCCAAACTCATCACGGTACAAACTATTTTAGAAATATTTTTTATTTTTATGGTGACCCACAACATATTAATGACCCTTTTTTTGTTTATACTCATCATGATTAATAAAGAAAAGATAGTATAAAAAAAAAACAATATTTATATTGAAAGGAACATTTACTAAGTTTTGAAAGAATTAGAAAACAATGGAAGTAATAAAACTACTAAAATTAGATCAACCTTAATAAAGAGACAACAATAATAGTATTTATACATTATAAATAAAAATCAAGACAGACTGTTGAAATATTTTTATATTTCTATTATTGTTATTTTAATGAACTGAATTTCTGAATGTGCCTATTTCTTCATATCTTTTGAATCAACATGTGAAAGAATATAATAATAATGTTTCATGTATAAATGTAAGTTAAACTAATGAAATGTAGTAAGTGTAATATTAACTAATGAAATTCAACATTTAAAAAAACGTAATTATTGCCCAAAGTTTCATATACAAAATTTATGTAAACACTAATATATAATTAATTTTTTTGCTTAATGATGTCAAAATGTTCGACAAAAAATTTTAATTTAAATAAAATATTATCAACTTCAAATAAACTAAATTAAAATGAATATACAGCTCTAATTTTTTATAATTACTTCTTCAACAATAATAAAGCTTATTATATTTAAGGACAAAAAATAAAATAAAAAATGTTTAGAATACCTAAATAAACTTAATAAATGATAGTGTAAAAGAAAAACAAGGAATCAATATATTTTGAATTACACATAAGGAGAAAATGAAATTAGTGGACATAGATAGTTAAGCTTATTTGGGCAAAATATTTATTTAAATTTAATTTAAAGTATTTTGTATTAAAAAATAATAAATAATAATATGAATTGTATTTATTCACAAGTAGTAGTTAAAGGTATAACAACTTTTAAATTTACAGTATGATAAAATAATTTATATAAATAAATATAATATAAAAACAATTAAGCATTGGGTACCTACTATTAAAATGTTTATATTAGGACCAATTTGAGTAAATACTGGAATTAATAGTATACCTAGCAAAACTGGAATTTGATTTAAAGGTAACACTAGAAATATTAATATAATGTAAAACATACAAAATGTTTTAATTGTAATGTCTCATCAATGTTATTATTTATTACAATCAAAAAAGTTTTAAAACAAACTGCATTAAAATCAATCTAATATAAAAATATATTATGTATGTTTGGTTTACAATTACATTTTTTTTTTTCATGTCTTTTGAAATAAGTTTTAATATTAGTCTGTTTAGCTTGTGTAATATATATATACACACACACACAAGTTTGATGATTTATTTTTACTCATTTTTTTTTTTTATTTGTTTAATAAAATGAGTAATATTTAGATGTATTCAAAATTAATAACAATCTTATACATCATCTCTAAATGGAAACTTGTCTTCTTTATTTACTTAATAACTTAAATTACTTTCTTCTTCAAACTTAGAGCCAAAATTATTAAATTCTTCTATGTTGTTTCAATAAGTTGAAAAATTTGATGATTCAAAAATAAGCAAAAATTCTTTAGACATCTTTCTTTTCAGTAGTAAATTAGTAAATTTAATATTTAACGTGAAAAATACTTTATTTAGAGCCATTATTTTATTTTATTTATTGGTTCTCTCAAACTTCAATTTATTACAATTTGACTAGGTATATTGATAATACAGGAGTGTATGTATAATGTTATTAATTATATGTCTATTATAATCATTATAATAATTTATTATGTTTAAAATGTTTTAGAGCAATGCAGATAGTAATGCAATTGGATAGTTGACAAGAGGGAAATTCAAAAATATTTCTTCGTTTACATTAGATTTGTACTTACTTCAAATCTAAATCTTTTATTTATTTATTTACAGTATAATAGCTTATGATGATGTTACAATCGTTAATATGTGTACCTAATAATTATTAAAATTTAAAATATTTAAATATCTTAAAACATGTTATTTTATAATTAAAATAAAATTTGCACCTATTATACAAATTGTAATTTACCAATAGTAAATATATTTTAATTTATGTGTTAATGTTGAATTTATTTATGTCATTGCTATTTAAATTATTTCTAACAAATTTGTGTTATCTGTAAAATAGATCCAGAGGTCTTTACTCTCCACCATAAGCTAAATATAAAGAAACATGACTTTTTTCCAATTCACAAATAATGCTTCAACAAAAGCAATTGATGGTGGCAACATTTTAAAATCTTTAAGTCAACATATGATCTACTAGCATCAGTGAAATTTAATTATCAAAATAAAACTAAAATTGTATTGTGATTAATATTATTTTTCTAGTAGAAGACACTAAAAAAGTAATTTGCCAAGTTAACTGTAAATAAGTGTTTACAGTAAAATAAACAGGTATTCATTCAATAGTTGAATGAATTAATAAATATAGGATAGGCTTCTATAATATAGAAAATGGACTTTTGTTTTGTGAATTAAATATAAATTTTAATTATAAAGTGTAAATATGTATCAACATACAATGTATTACTATTAATCCTAGATTTCCCATTGTCCACAATGATTGTGTATAATTTCAGTTGACATATTATAGTAAAATAATATAAATGATTAAAAATATAGTATACAAATATTTTATACTTATCAAGTGCTGATAAAAAAAAAAAATGATAAAAATTTGAATGGGTTTTATAAAAAAAACAAAAAAAACTATTATAATGACAAATTAATCAATTATTACTTTATTTTTCTAAAATCATAACATATTTATGTCTTATTAATTTAAGCTCTATATTACTGGAAAATCTTCAAATGTTAAAATTATCGCTTAAACTTATAAGGTTGACTTCAATAATTAAACACCAAAAATGTTAAAAATTATTCGTCGACACAAGTCATTTTAATCTTACCTAATGAAAATCAAATTAAAAATAATGATATTTTTAGCATAACATTTTCAATGAAAAAAAAAAAAATGTACATACGTAAAGCATAATATATATTCTTAATTTTCCAAATGCCTACAGTGTAAGTCAATTTACTTAATAACAATATAAGTTTAGTATCAAGTACAATTTTATAAATTTATTAATATTAGATCTTTCAAAAAAAAGTTATTTTCCGATCATACAGTTAAAATTGATCATTTAAATTTCTTAACATTAATATAATAAGTATATATGTTTAATGAACTAAGCTTGATGTTTGAAGATATCAGCAATTCTCGTATTAAACGGTGGAGCACACAACGAAACATGTACACTCATCAAATTCATGCTCAAATGAGGATGCGCAATATGAAGTTAAAATGAATATGTAAATGATTTAATATCCCTTTTTTATTATTTAAGTATTGTTTATTAATAAATTCAAGGTCATTTGAATGTGATATGACAAAAATAGTGAGGATAACACAAGAATGTACATCATGGAAATTTGAATGACCTTGAGTAATATTAATTATTAACTGATAGGTAGTTAGTTAACACTTAAACATTTTATTTAACACTACAAAATATAAGTTTGACTTGTTTTATAACAAATAATATTTGGTTATTCTTATCAAATATAAAACTCAAAATTACCTAATATTCATTTTTTTTAAAAATAAATTTCTAATTCAAAAATAATAAAAATACTACCAATGTCTAGAATAGCAAACGCTCAATAATAATGATGAACTATTAAATGGCAGAAATAATTTATTAATAAGATAATTTTTGAATCAGTCCAAGTAAATTATAAATATAACACATGATTTAATAAATGAATTTACATTGTTTAAATACAATGTCATATAAAACATAATCAAATTATTTAATATGATTCTAAATTAATCTCACAACTAATCAGACAATCTGATTGGATTAATAATAACCATCATAATATTATACAAAATCATAAATTGAATGACAAATAATGTTCCATTTTAACATTTTAATTAGTCAAATCTAATAAAAATGTAAGTATCAACACTTAATTGATGCTTTTGTACTGGATAATTTTAATTATTTAAAGATCAAAATATTGAAGGACGTAAACTGTTAGAAAAATATGTTAGATAAAATTGTATTGAGTAAAGTATTAAAAAAAAGCCAAAAAATCAACATACAAAAAAAATCGGCAACAATTTTGAACTCATAAAATCAATTAAACAATTGTATAAATAAAAAAAGTCAAGTAAAATATGCATCAAATTTGACAATCACATCATAACATAATTCATAAGTATTTGAGATATATATGTTGGCATCAACCAAAATCAATAACAATGAAAAACAAATGAATATTGAGTTCGATTAACAAGTCCTTATTGAACAGATAGGTAATCCCTAAACCACACCATGATGGTAACCTAATTACTCACATTTTCAATGTTATTGAGAAAACAATCAAGGTAGCTCACAAGGGAAAGGTTTATAAAAAAGAAAAGACGACTGAAGCTGTTTATCTTTTAAAATAATACAAATTTACTATTTTTATTTATTCTATACCAATATACATAATAATTATAATAATATTTATATTGAAAATATAGTTGGTGACCCGTCGTTTCTGTAGATTGATAACGTCATAGCGTTCAATGCGTTAATAATAATAGCCAAAAGGTAAACGATATTTGCTTATTTTATATTTGTTTTGTATCTATTTACCTTAGGGTAAACTGCAATATTAACGGTCTTCTTTCTTAATTGGAATATTTGTGAGTTTGTGATGGCGAATACCTAAAAGACCAAGTACGGCTACACAACGACCACGACCGACGGCTATAACTGTACTTCTTTTTTTGCAAAAGAAACATTAAACGTAGAATTATGTAGCTCGACCAAACAATATAAATGATTTGCGTTCAACTCGAACGAAATGCAGAAATAATTATTCGGGAGCTATACATAATGTTATAGCTAAATTAATGAAAAGAAACGCCAAAATATTTTTTTATCAAAAACTTACACGTTGGCCAACTTCCTAAAAAGATCCTTTCGTTGTGTTTCGACAGGTTGTCTAACACACGAGTGTAAAAAAAAAAACGGTCGGCCACGTCACACGTACATGCATAATACCATTGCATGTGTGTCAATATCGTAATTCAATGTTAAATAATTTAAATTTTATGCGGTACCATAGTGGATCGCGGTGAAACGACGGGTGGCGAATTCGCGATTGAATTTTTCTTTCCGAACATCTGAGCCTTTGAACGTAATGCACAAACTACGATAAATGATAAGAAATTATTGGCGAATCAAAGTACGTATTGTCGTATTGATTGAAAAAGTAACCAATCCGTCGGTCGCGTTAAATTACGATATTGTCGACTGACTAAACCAGAATAATTGAGAAAAATCGTTAATCACCGTGAAAGCGACCACCACTAATTACTCGATAGTCCGTAGGCTTTACATTTTTAACCGTTCGAAGAATTCATTGAAATACCCGACATTAAACGAGACATTGTGTACAAGTACTTCGTTTCGGTCAAATGACCTACACTCTACTGGCTACAGTTCATTTTCATACCGATGTATAATCGGTATGGAATAAACAACGATCGAATAATTGTTATCGTCGTCATTATGCAACGCGCTTTGGACGTTATTATTAATGTGTTTATTAATGACGACCGATCCAAAGATATTTAACATATTTCATTATTGCGCCGTGAAGCTGCCAGCAACCACGACGGCAGCCAAGTCCGACTGTCGTCTGTCAGAGTGCCAGGCTGTCCCGACCCGCGGGCCGGGTCGTTGCCCGAACGTCCGACACTCGTACAGGCGTAGACGGTAGACCTCGTAGTCGATTCTCGATGGTTTAAATTCGATTCCCCGGATTGTGACTCATACGATTATCACTTAGGGCCGTTCTTACAATGTCCGGTAAAGTGTTCGTTAAAGTGTCGGTAACTTAACGGCAACATTTTCGGTTATGTCCCGGTTATCAAAATCTGTTCTTACCACCTCCGGTTAAGCAATGTATAACTAACGCACAGTTTTACCGTAAGTGGTTCCTAAAACCCCCACTGATAATTGAATTTAACTGTACTGCGCATGCGTAAACATCAAATTTTTGTGTTATCTTATTATGATTATCAATTTTAACGTAAATAACAAGGTAATCTGGTAATGACTTTTGTATTTTTTGTTACTGAATTTTTTAGTTGATCCACTATTTCGTTTAAAACTTTATCAACAGTTGATTTTTTTAAACGAAATCGTCTAAAAAATTCATTTTCATCCAAAATGTTAAAATAATCAATGGGTGGGTTAAATGTTTTAATTTTACGAACACACACATTAAACGCTGACATTTCTTCTTCAAAATCGGACGAATCGCTATCTTCGGTAATTAATAACGCATTATGAACAGCTCGAGACATATTTTATATTATTTAAGAGCACCAAAAAGTAAAAATTATACTATTATAAATAATAGTAATTATACAATGTACAACACAAAAAACTTCACATTATTCGCGGATCGTTACTCGTTACTCATTAGAGCTGTATCGCACAAAAACAAAATAATAATAACGGATAATGGATACGTTATAACAAATACTATATACGGTATATAAGATTTGGTTATAATAACATATTATAATTTATAACATAAATATTGATCAATATTATCATTGTTTGTATTGATAAAAAAACATTACCGGAAGATTATGGTTTAGCGGGAAGATAACCGATAGAATTCTGCCAGTTATCAATCCGACCGTAAAGTAACCATTTAACGGAAACATTACGGTAACTAATCACCTAACCGGAGATTGTAAGAACCGACTGTCCGTAAAATATTTGACTAACCGCCGGTTAGCGTTAATCGACACTTTACCGGACATTGTAAGAACGGGCCTTAGTCGGTTATCTTATCTCGCGTGTTTTAAGCGTTGCCACTTGCCAGTAGCTTGCTGCCTGACGTACTACGTAGTGAGTAGTGACGTATGATTGGAATTAAATTTATGCGTACCCATGTTGTGATATAATGATTCAATGTGTATGTACACACTACACTGTTCAACCACAGAATAGATTTAACTTATTCTGTGGTTCAACTACCACGATACGCGTATGGACATAAATAATAAAAGTAAAAGTAAATAAATAAACTAATAAATTTTAACAGAATTATGTTTAAAGGTCAAGTTCATTATATTCGACCTCGAATTATCACCGCTTCCAAAGGGAGATTGGCTCTTGCTAAACGAAGCAATGGCAAACCACTTGGATTAGCGTTGTATTTGCATAAATTTAAATTAATAAATTACTATTCAAAATAATTGTGTGTACATTTTACGAACAACCCATAGTACCAACCATTGTGACTCTTGGGGAGACCAATCTTTCTGCCGAAACATGGGAATCCTAGTCAATACCATTTCTAAGACCACAACCGAGTAATACGCCACGCAGCAAAAGCATTTTTAGTGAAGAAACCGGAGATTTTGACTCTTGTTAAGAGACATTTGAATGAAGCTGAGGGTTTAATATTCAGCGGAGTGAGGTACCAACTCTGACCACTTCACGCATAAGCAAATACCTGCACTACGACAGTAAAAGACCGGTAGCGGTATTCTGGACTGGTTGTATATATATTATATACAACCTAAACTAACTTAGAAGTCTAATAGTAAAAATTGAATAATTATTTCAGGTGAGCTGGTTTGAATAATGTGGTGGGAGATCTCAAAAAGACAAGACTACATTAGCACTAAAATATTAAGATGACTGATCAATTTGTTACGAATTACCATTTTTAAGATTTGGTTATAAATTGCCAGGGTTGGGCAGTAATTATTTTTGTATTAAAATACGTAACAGAGTTAAATTTATAACTTGTAATCCATTAAATAATTTTAAAGTAATTTGTAAAATGATGATTATTTTTTCAATTTAAATTGGCCATTAATTTTATTTATTTATAATATATCATACAATTTAATGTATAGATAAAGTGATACATTGAATTTTTATATTTTATTGTAATTAAATATTTTTATATAATGTATACTAAGTAATTTTTTTTACTTGGTAACCTATGTTTTAATACATTTCAATATTAACACATATATTTTAGTTAGAACTTAGTTATATAACAAATTTTACAAACGCACTTCTCTTACAAATAAATATTTAGAAGTGCAATAATTTTTTTTAAATATAAAAAAAAAATAAGTTATTCATAAATGTAATTTACTTATTATCCGTTACGATTCTTCAAAGTATCTTGTATCTTATTACTAGATGTACAATTTAAGAATAACTAATAACTTGTAACTAGTTAAAACTAACCAAGTACCTAACTTGCCAATCTCTATTCAAATTGAAATTAGTAGCTATATAGATACTAAGGAAGTATAAAATATTTTTATTATAGTCCTAAAATTATGTTATGTTAAATGTTCTTATGATAAAACATGCATTATGATTTGGAGACGTGAAATAAAAATTGACTTCCCCTAGTATTAGCACATCTAAAATACAAAAAAAGGATTTCATCTTTAAATAATAATCATTATTTTGTTTTTTATGTACATTGAAACACGCCCATGAACTTTTATTAACTTTAATTGAATCAAGTGTAAACAAAATAAAAAAATATTAAATATTAAATACATTGTATAATTTAGAAAAATCAGAATGCACATTCCCTCCATGAGAAAACGTTAGATGTATAAATAAATAATTAGTTCTTATAAATACATTAATATATAGTTAATATCACACATATTATAATACATTTTTTTTTCTCATCACATTTAGGAGACGGAGTGGCGGAGTGGAACTAGGCATCACTGCTGATGCACAATGTCGCCGGTTCAACTCGGTCACGGGCGGCTCTCTCTCTCTCTGGGCAGGCGACTGTCCATCTCCACTGTGCAAAAAGCAATGGGAAACCACTGCACAGTAAACCCTTCCCAAGTAACACCTTCTTCTAGGTGTAAGACCTAAGACCCTAAGAAGAAGTGTAAAAGAAAAATTGAATTAAAAATACTCACACATCATTTTAATTTAGTTGGTTCTTTATAATAAGTAGTTTAAAAAACAATCTAAAGAAAAATTTAATTCAATGACTATGCGTGATATTTTAAACAATTTAGATTAATGTACAAAAGTTATCAAAATTTAGTAATTTTTTAATACACTATGATGATAGAATTTATAATTCAATATTCTTATGTGTTTATAATTTTTAATTATAATATTGCATTTCATAGTTCATATATTTATAAGATAGTTAATTAAAATTGCTGAAGAACTATCATGCTAATATTATTACTGTACAAAAATATTAAAATGTAATTATGTTTCGAATTATATCTAGAGAATTAATGGTGTTTGAAGACAAATATTTATAAAAAAAATAGAGTTTGATAAAATTATAAAAATGTAATACAAAGTTATAAAATGTTTATTGAATTATTTAAAATAATATTTTATAGTTAACATACAATCACATGGATAATTTAAATATTCAATTTAAAGAGATGTTTGTTTAGTTCATGTTGTAAAACAAATCCATTTTTTTTCAGTTTATAACACTGGGAAACTAGATGTGGCAATTCTTCAACATTCAGCCAGGAATTTTTGCTGTTTTTATCATCACACTCCACTAATAACTAAAAACAAATCAAAGCATACCAAATATTAAACTAAATAAAGTAAATATTTTATTGCTTATACCAGAAAACAATATGTTCTTATTTTTTCTGTGATATATAATAATTTTGTTTTCAATTTTTAGAAACTTACACTTAAAATTTCTTTCAATGTAGATGAAGGATCAACTTGTGATAAAATTGAATACTGTAAAAAAAAATATATATATATATACTATTTGGTTAATAAAATAAACAAATTTTAAATTAATTAAATAGAAAAAATTATATTAATTGTTTACCATATCAGATTTGCATTCTTTAAATTCTCGAGGAATCTCATTTTCTACTACTACGCTTACAGTATCTTGAGCAATAATTTTGTCAATTTCTTGTTGGAAATCATTGGTATAAATTGATAATTTTTTAAATCTAAACAAAATAATTATATACTTAAACAATTTCAAAAATATATTTACAATCATACAATGATATATTAATTATATTTAAATTACCGATCAGTATTTTTTATAATATTTTCAGTATCTTGTTTAATATTGTTCAGTAGTAATTTAAATTCTTCAGAAACTTTTTCATACACTTTTAAAAGCTTCACTGAACTCAAAGATTGGAAGCTGGAGTAATCTTAAGTAATAATCAAATCAAATATACAACTATTATTTAAAAACAGCATTGAAAATATATTTTGTATTATTACTTAGAGGTTTAGTTTCCTTTAACAAAGACGTAATGCCACAGATGATATTTCGTTTAACTTTAAATAATTCTTGATGTGTGGATAGATCAGCTGGAGTTTTATTGAGGCTTAAATGTTAATCCAATTGAGTCAACCTGGTAGTTATAGCTCTAACTTTAAACTTCTCCAGTACATCAAGAAGAGTAAAATCATATTCAATCACATGTGTTTTTTCCAGACATCCAACTTGAGATTGAAAAGTTGAACCAGTAGAACAACATGCCTGCATTAAAACAAATTAATTTTGGTGATGTTAAGTAAATTTTAATTTTTAACATGGGTATGGATGGCACTCTTTTCAGAAAGTTATTTGATATTTGTAGTACTTTTTACTCGATTTAAAATGTTTAACATATATCTGATAATGGCAGAGATAGGTTATTAATTAAAAAAAATGACTTTGATAAAATGTACAATTTATAATATTATTACACATATATTTATATTATTTCAGTATGAGAAATTTAACAATAATTAGTTATTTTTTTGAATGGCATGTTTTTGTAAGTAAACTATTCGTTTCTACTGACAGTCATAAAATAGTTTTTCAATATGAAAAACTGAAATATTTGATATTGTTTGCCTAATAAGTATTAAAATGGTAAAAATCATCTAATTCCTAATGGCTGTTGATACGTTAAAAAATGATTGTATCATTATCTATAAAATATTAACTATGAATTAAAAATATAATACATAGGTATATGAGCTTAATCAATAAATAGTTCATTCAAACAGTTATTAATGCTCAAATTTTTAAACGAGCAAAAAAAAAATAAATAAAATAAATACAAACAGAATTTTAATTTAAGCCATAGGGATTTATTCAACTTTGATCAAATTAAAATCAAAGCTAAAATTAACAGTACAGCCACAGCATTAAAAAAAAAAAAAAATGACAGCAAATTAAAATTAGTTTAACCAATATTGAATAATAGTTTATGATTCTTTGAAGGTTTTTTATTAATTTTTTATAATATATTAATAAATTACAGGAGAGATTGAATTGAACTGACATTTCAAGAGTGCAATCTGTTACCAACTTTGAATCAATAGTTTTATAATTTATACATAAGAAGCTATTTTTTCACAGCCTCTCAACATAAGTTTTTCTGTGATAAAATATCTATGGAATAACATCTATAAGACGGGTCGGGGGCACTTGTCCGAAAATGGCGGCGTCAAAATCTGAAAGAGATAAGAATCCGAATCCATTGCCAACATAAATATATCCAAAATTATATGAAAACAAATTTATCTTCATATACGGTATACCCCTGATTGGTTATATGATAAAAGTTATATAATTGTGTCATAAGTGATAATTATTATATTTATTTTTTATTCATGGTTTTTGTAATTTTTTTAGTCTTTAACGTAGTTGCTTTTTTAAATTTAAATTACCTATAAATTAAATATACCTACCTAATAATTATGGATATTTATTAAATTAAAAATACACAATTGTAACAATTAAACAATCATTTATACATAAATGTATAAATATCAAAATGTTACATGATCATTTTAATTAGTTGTGTACATTGAAACTAAAAAGCATTGACAATAATAGGTTATGCCATTGCTCCTAAAGCAAAGCCGAAGAACTTACCATTAACTCCGACAAAATCCATATTAATAAAAATGTGCAGGCTAAAAATAGGCAAAGCGGTCAGGTAAGTAATATATATATATATACTATATAATATATAGTAATATATATAAAAAAATAATATAATTTTTATCAATTATAACAAAATATAATTTTTATAATTTCGATAATTTCGATGGCAACAGTTGGCATCAATTTTTCGATTCTTATCAACTTCGAATCCTTATCAACTTGCTGGTACTCCGCCATTTTCGGACAAGTGCTGATGTCCCCTATAAGACTTTAGCGTGATAAGTGATAATGAGTGAAACAAGATATTAACTTTTCCACTATAAGTATTGTGCATGAACATTAGAGGAATCCTCTAATATTCATGGTATTGTCATCGTGTAATGACCACAGCTTTAGATAATATGGTTGCCTGATGATCGTTGTTAATGCAGCACCCAATGTTCTTATCAATTAAGACAATAGATGTGCGCAGACTTTTTTTGCAGGGGATGCCAATATACTTCAAAATATAGGTGGAGATGGGGAGGCCTTAGCCCCCTCAAATTTTTTTAATTCATACTAAAAGCCTCCCTGATATAATGACCCTCCCCCCAAAGAATTTTACCAAATTTTCATTAATGTTAAGCTCACATATTTTAACAAATCTTAGCCAATGTTTCAGAAATCTCAATTTTTAACTCCCATAAAAAAAAATCAGAATTAAAAAAAAAGTTTTATTCTCACAACTAAAAAGCTCACAAAACAATGTCAATATAAACAAGTAAAAGTATAATTTATACTTTAAATTGTATTTCTTAAGTAATATGAATTTAATGTATGTAATATTTAATAATTAATTATAGCTATAGTTCTAATCTTCGTTCAAAAGGATGTAAATTTTTAAACTCATCAATTACATCTTCATAATTTATCTGATGCTAGTTCTTGTTCCACAAATATCAACATCATTGCGTCCAATCTTTCTTGTTTCATACGGCTTCTTAATTTTGTTTTTACCAAACTTAGTTTGGTTCTGCACACCGCAGGGGATGCCAAGGCATACCTCAATACCTGGCATCCCCCTGCGCACGCCAATGATTAAGACAAAAACCTGCTTACTGCAAGCGCTCCTAGTGGATGGTAATATTATTAAATCAGACAATATCGTAAAAATTCGTATAATAATTTATTAAAGTGTGTATAAAAAAAAATCCTGACTCACGATTTTTGAAATTTTATCAGGATAATTAGGTAGGTATATAAGTAAGGTCATATTAAATTTTCAGAACTTTTTGTCAAATATTTAAAATTATATTACATAAAAATTTTCAAACAATTTGGTAAATTAAAAGTTCTATATTTGATAGTATTAATATTATTCAACTATATGTTATACAAAATAGTTGTTTTTCTTTTATGATATTTTAAAAGTTAAAAAGTTATATGGTTAAAGTTTTCTTATGGAACACCGACCACTTTTTCCAGATTGTTGGTTCTTTATTATTATATACACTTACCGTCCATAGCTGCCTACATCAGATTACCTTCAATAAATTACCTATTCGCCTTTTCAACAATTTTCACACATAGTCAGTAAACCTTTTAACTACTACAATCCGACCAGCAATTACTACAGCCTTCATTTGATTTTATTTTTTAAAGTATATAATGTTAATGATCAAATTCAATTCTATTAGACATATTTAGGATGTAAGGAGAAATAAAATGATTATATTATTTTTTTGTTGAACGAAATAAAAACAAATTAAATTTATTTTTAATTATTTTTATTAAAAAAAAAAACTTAATGGTTCATCTGTAAAAAATTTATAAATGTATGCATTAGAAAATTGAAATTGATTATCATTACTCACTACTTACAAATCTTGAAAATCCGCTGAAACAAAAAAATAAATGGGTATAAATACTTAAAAGTTAGAACAGATTCTTAGAACAGTCTCTGTGGTAGTTAAAATAATTATATATTACATTTTGTACATACTTATTAGCATGTCCTCATTTTTTTTGTTTTTTTCTCCTGGTGGAGGTGGTGGTGGTGGTGGTGGTGGTGGCGGCGCCGGACTTTTACGTTTTTTTTCTGGTTGGATTAAATAAAAGTATATACAGGGTGTCCCACCGGGATTTACACAGAGCGATATCTCCCGTGTTAATTGAGATAATCAACTTTTTTTTTTTTTATAAGACTCACAGAGCTAAAAACATTTATTTCACATTAGTTTGGTAAATACAAATGTTTTATTAAAAAAATTAAAAAATTAACTTTTTATTTCATAACTTTTGTAAAATTCGAAGATAGCCATTTTGTAGGGCTTGTTTTTCTGAAACTTTTGACGGTTCAACTTTCAATTTTCATCAACTTTATGATTTTTAATAATTTTTTTAGTTTATAAGAAAATAGTACTATTTACCCACGTTAAAATTTTAAATCACCTTATCAGCTCGTTCCAATACCTAACTATTATTTTATTGTTACCATAGATAATAAAAGATAGTAATTATTTTATAAACCATAATTATTATCATCTAAACAATTAGACGTACTTCTTACCTACCCGGTGTTTATTAATCCATGAATTACATTCCGATAACATAAATGATCAATAATCAATTGTAAAATATACAACAGTTATAATTCAATTATTGATAACATTAATTATTATTGCGATTTCCGTACATTTAATGATTTTAATGCGATTTCTTCCAATAAAATGGACATTTCATTTGACAAAAAATTCAAATATTGATCACCAGTTGAATAAGAATACTGTATTATCATGTAAATAATATTTAAATGTCTTACTGTTGTATTTGTAAATTATTGTACTTTTTAAAAATCATCGTTTAAAAGCCGAATAGCCAGTGGCGTGTCCAGCATTATTTTTATGGATGGGCCACTATATTAAGTTCAAATATTGATTTTACCTCCTATTCATCCTATTTTTTAAACTAATTATATTTTATATTTTAATTTTGAATGACTAATTTTTATATTTTTATAAAAAAGGATAGCTTACCTTTTAATAGATCATAATAAATATGATATCGTCGTTGCCCCTTCATGCCACCTCAATACTACACAAGGGCGTCCCTGACCCTATTTTCAGGGAGGGGCGACTTTTAGATTTGTAATGTTGAGGAATCAAAAACAAACAAAAATAATTTAACTATAATAGTTAGGATTAAAAATAAATAAAAATTCTTTTAAATAAAGCACTAACGAATTAAAATTATTATTCTATAAAACAAATTCTTTGAATCGTTTGTGTTCTGCAAATCTATCTATTATTTTGCACACATCTAGTGTACTACGTGAACTGTGAAGACGTATACGTGTACTACAATAATATCATTACTATTTATTATTTAATACGACTAAAAATAACATTACTTTTGCAGCATATAATATTAGAATCATACCGCTATAAATTTTGATTGAAATACCTAATCGAAAAATTATTTCCTTTTTCGTAACAATTCATAAATCATATTTTCATTGAGCACCGGTCTTACACGGGTCCAGTGCTGTAAGATGTGGGTGGGCACATGCCTACCGGGCCCACCCCTAAACACGCCATTGCGAATAGCGTTAATTTATAAAAAAAATATTCATCATATTATGTAGATTGTTGTTAACTTATAATTAACTTTGTTATGGATTACATTTTTAAAGTTAAATTAAGATTCGTTTCACTATTCCATATTATTAATAATATTTTATACATAGGTATTTATTTGTACACAAACTGACAAACATAATTAAATTTACCTATTAAATTGCCATCATAAAAATATGGACCAATTATTTTCCCATTTAGAATCCCACACCACACGTTTGTGCTCCACTTAATTTGGTGTTTCGTCTCACGCAACCATAGGGGTTTTGGTCAGTCCAATAATGCATATTTCGACAATTCATTATTCTGTTGTTGCAGAATTTTCTTTCGTCAAACCAAAATATTTTTGAATTAAAACTACTGTCTGATCTATCATATCAGTTATGTGCAGAACCTGACACCTTACCTTCGTTTTACGACACCCAGGTTAACAGCCTAAATTAATTTTATAAAAAGTTAGGTACTAATATTGTATAATTTGTATTGTATTAGGTATTTATGACAACTGATCTACGACAATGGCTTTCTAAATTAAGAAATGTTTTAAAAGCTGGTGCTTTTCTCTCTGGATACCTTTGTCTGTATAAAGCAGCAGCTTCCCTACAATTTTTCCTGACTTCACAATAAATTAATAACATGTCAATATATTCATAACTATTGTAAATAGCAGGCACTTTAAAAATAAATTAATTGCAATTAATTATTGTACCAACTTATAATTTAAGAAAAATAAAATATTATTAAATTAACAATTAAGTAAAACAAAGATTGTATTTTTCACTGTGAAGTTTAAAAAATATATGCAATATACTTATTGTTAATATAATTAATGTAATTCAACTATAAAATCACAATAAAACATTTTGTACACAATTACATAATATGTTATTTATCTTTGGTATCATACAATCTTACTTTAAGCTCAAAAATAAAATGGTAGGTATTGGTATTAAAAATCAATATGAGTGAATTATTTTATTATGCAATTGCATGTATGTATTGGACTTATTGGTAAAATTTATTAAGAAATACAAGTATATCATGATTCATGATAAAGATTTATTTATACAAATACATACATTGGAAATAAAAAAAATAATTCATAAATTATGAATTAAAAATATGTTTATTTATATAATTTACTTATTGGTATTTATCACCTTTATTTCTTAGTTACATCTAATTTAAAATTTAAATAATGGCGAGTATTAGTTAGCAAAAAATTATGAGCAATGAAAAACCATGAAACATAATAACAGTATTCATTCATACAGTAATATAATACTAACCAAAATTTCATATTTTTAAACAAATTAAGTGGTTGCAAAATGTGTACATTGTAAAAAAGAAACAAATCTTATTTATTTCATAATATTAGGGTTATAACATTAAAAATTATATTAGCTATATTACACATATTTCAAAATGTAGTACAAAAAAGTGAATAAAGGTAGATAGAATAGCTTATGAGTAACGACTTTAAACAAAATAAATTTATAACAAATATATGTACAAAATAAATTAAGTTCATATCTGTGGCACGCACATTTAAGATGGTATTGTATTGTGTTGTTAACCTTTGACTACTGCATTAATAAGATGAAGTTGGAATTATCCATTATATAAACTGCATACATACATATAATTGTTCATTGAAATGATATAACTCCTTTATTTTTTTAACAATTATAAGTCCCTAATAGATTGCCGGAGTCATTAGTATTACGTGCTTCAGATAAACCTACAACAATCAGTTAGTAGTAGATCTAGGGGAGGGTTCCATGGGCTTTATTTTGGCCAAACTTTATCTTTTTATGTACACATTACTAAAATGTTCAGTTAGTTTTTTTATTTTTTATAAGTACTAATTTTTGAAAAGGCCCTCCCCTGATCTGCCACTAATGTCAATGATGTTTTGTGCAATAGTCAAAGGGTAAAAATAAAATTAATGTTAATATTAATCAACATTTTTTTTACAAAATTGACCACATTCACTTAACCAACTAAAAATATAAAAGCATTTACTGACGGGTTGCATAATGCAGAGTACTTTTGTAAAGCTAAATATATCTTAGTGACTAAGCAAACACAGTCAACAATTGTAAAAAAAAAACTTAATTAAGTTAACTCAAAATTAACATGAAGAAAGTGGTAATTAATAAAGATTAATAAAGAGGGCTCGGATTTTATAGCATTTACTTATTATTATAGAACATGGAAAAATTACAGAGTGAGCTACTACATCATTATAGTTTATACAATAAAGAATTTAAATTAGTTAAAATATATACATTTATACACAACATAATATACTTAAAAGTTACATTATAATAGTAAATTATTATTTACTTATTTATTTTTGCTTAGTTTTCTATATGTTAAGGTTATATTAAGTATAGCACATAATATAATGCTATAAAATCCGGGCCCAGTTAATAAATAACGTAATAATACATTAATACATTGACACAATAAGGTCTAGAACTGTGTCAGAAAAGTTTAATACAAAATTCAGGCAATATAATTTGGTTAATATAATTGAGTTTTTTATTTTATGTACACTTAATTGGTTATACATTGCAAAATATTAATTAGGAAATCATCTAACTACTTAATATTAAATTACCAACTTTCATCTGTTCAAAAATAAACCATATTTTAACATGTTTTACATACCAATCACATTTAAAAAGTACATAGAATATTAGATATATTTTGGTAGGTAATATTTTTTAACAATTTTAATTTAAATTTCAGTATGAAGAATAAAAATAGATACTTGTTTGTACACATTATTCTAGCTCTTCTTATTTTTGATTTTTGATACATAGGTGGTACATCTATCTAAGATCTGTTGACCATACACCAAACACATACGACAGATATTTCTGAAATATTATTAATAGTTCACTAATTATTGTACTTGTACCTTTAAATAAGTTATTGATAATTACTTGTTTTATTTACATTAATTCATGTACTTGAATGAAACTTCCATAATGACTTGTTATGTCGCTGTATTTTTGATACTTGATTGACAGTTATTTAGTAGGTCCCTTTGATAATAGTCTACAGTTGGTTTTAAGCAATTTGTCAATTCTTATGTTTTGCATTTTTTTAATAAATGATGAAAAAGACATGCCAATTTGATTATTGATCAGACGTTAAACAGTAAAACGGTAAAATGATAAACATTTAACATAATATACCAATTTGGAAGAACAATTTTCTTTAAAATGCACATTAATTAAATGTCACTTGGCTCTCCGATTTCACACAAGAAAAACACGTGGAGTAAATAATACTAATACATAAAAAAATTGTGGTCTATTATTTAACGTTTAAGTGATATTATAAATACTAATGAACTTAAAAAGTAAAAATCACACAACAATTGTATTTTATTTCGAACATGTATTTTTTATTTTATTAGTTATTACTGCATTCGTTAAAGGAAATTTGTAAGGTTAACTGTACAATTACGCCGATATAATCATAATGTTAATTACGAAATTTGTGCCGATAATGATAAAATATATCAATTAATAATTAATGATAATATAATAATAGCTACAAATGATAACAAAAATCTAATCATGGGTAGTAAAATAATTATTATCTTTTATTGTTTATGGTAATAATAAAAGAATTGTTAGGTATCGGAACGAGCTGATGAGACGATTTAAAATTTTAACGTGGGTAAATAGTACTATTTTCTTATAAACTAAAAAAATTATTAAAAATCATAAAGTTGATGAAAATTGAAAGTTGAACCGTCAAAAGTTTCAGAAAAACAAGCCCTACAAAATGGCTATCTTCGAATTTTACAAAAGTTATGAAATAAAAAGTTAATTTTTTAATTTTTTTAATAAAACATTTGTATTTACCAAACTAATGTGAAATAAATGTTTTTAGCTCTGTGAGTCTTATAAAAAAAAAAAAAGTTGATTATCTCTATTAACACGGGAGATATCGCTCTGTGTAAATCCCGGTGGGACACCCTGTATATATATATATGTTTTAAAATAATAATAATGCTTAAATATGAAAAAACATTGAAACTTACGGGGACACATTCGGGCCACGTGCCCGGCTTTTTTACATATGAAACATTCTGAAAAAAGTCAATTTAGAAAAGATTAGATACACCTTATACTGTTGTATATCGGGTGGCTACATTTTTTTACATAAGAATAGTTGCATACAATAATACAAAAAATGCATTCGATTTATTTTTTCATCCCCAGGTTTCCTCCCCAGGAGGATCTTCCATCCCGTCTTCCTGGATGGGAAGGGGGGGGGGGATTCCCCCCCGACGACCGCAATCTCGGCCTCTACGTTTGTCTGGTTGGAATAAATAAAAGTATATTAATATATTAACATTGACATAAAACAAAATGATAATTTATAAAGATGAAAAACATTGAAACTTACGGGGGCAGTGGCGGGCAACGTGCCCCCACTTTCCGCAATTGTAACATTCTGAAAAAAGTGAATTCACAAAAGATTAGATACACCTTATTACGCAGTTGTGTAATATCGTGTGGATACAAAAATGCAGTCGATTTACTTACTTTTTTGTCGCCGTCGCGACGAATTTGTATGGGGGTGTTGTCCACCCCCATACAAATTCGTAATTGGGCAATTATTGAATGTGTTCATTTTCTGAAAGAAAACAAAAAATATAAATGAATTACGTGCAAAATAAATGGTAAAAATCTTATATAATTAACAAAAATTAAAAATTATACTAACGCACACGGGCGGACACGCGCTTATGAAGTATGAACACTTATAACCAAAAAAAAATTGAATTTTATTCGTTAGATGATGTTTCTTTGGTCTAAATGTCTGGTCGCCAGTGTTGCCACACAATATTGTTATTCACTTTGAAAATAATGAATTTTATCGTCGTTAGAGCCCGAGTATAAAAACAATGAAACGCGTAAAGTATAATGAAATTTAATAATTTTATCTTACTAAACTATTAAGTAATTCAAATTTATAATGTAAATTGAAATTAAAAGTTAAAAAACGTGTACGTCCGATTCCTCCCATAAACGTGTCTGCACTGTTGATTTTAAATAGCAAGACGTGCCTATTATTTCTGTTTAACGCGCTGAGCTCTATGGCTCAAAGTTCAGAACTTCAGACGGTGATTTATTTATCTGCTGTTTTTACACGTAATTTCGTAGATACGGCCGATACGGGTCTTGTAAGTTGTAAGTTAGTGGTCAGATCGCTTCGGTACTGATCGCTTTTCTTGCGTTTTTATTTTTTGATTTTCTGTTCAAATAATGCCTCAACTTTGTGTGATTTGTAGACGGGTCGACGGTGGATACTCGGTACACCGGTATGTCAACAGTAATCGCGCGATTTTTTTTTTTTTTTTATTTTTTTTATTGAGTAAAAAGACAATCTACAATCTATACAACAAATATGTACATTAATTAGATGTGATAAGAGAATACAAAACAAACAACAATGAGTAATATGATTATGGGAAATTACCCAGTGGAAACACCCAGCACGTGATAATTATTTACTTAATTAATTAATGGGGTTTTTTTTTTTTTTTTTTTTTTTGTTTTTTTTTTGTTTTTTGTTTTTTTTTTGTTTTTTTTTTTGTTTTTTTTTTTTTTTTTCTTCTCAGGACAAGAGGTCCCTGCACCATTTTCTTTTTAGCCTTCGTTGAGGGTTATCGGGTAGAGTTTTTGTTGAAAGTTTAATAATTAAGGGGTTTGTATGTGACTGAAGTTTATTGTGGAATCTAGCATAGTACATTTTGGCAATTTGATCTAAAGTTTGAACTTTAAGATCTTTGTGAAGATTATTGTTCGATATGTACCAGGGTGCAGAGGAAAGTAGGCGGAGGCAGATGGATTGAAAGGCTTGAATTTTTTTAGTGTTGGAGGGTTTTGCGGTTCCCCATAACTGGATACCGTATGTCCATAGTGGTTTAAGTAGAGACTTATAAATTAATAATTTGTTATTTATGTTCATTTTAGATCGCAGGAGAGGCCTTAATAAATGTAGACGGGCGTTTAGAGCTTTACGTTTGTTTTTGATATGGGAATTCCAAGTTAGTTTACTATCTAATATAAGGCCTAAGTATTTTACCTCGGAGCAAACAGGGATTGAAATATTGTTCATTGTAACTTGTGGGCATGTTTCACTTTTTAGCGTAAATGTAATGAATGAGGACTTAGCTTCATTTATTTTGATTTTCCATCGCTTTGTCCATAGATGGATTATTTTAAGGTGTCTTTGAATCATTTTGGAAGCTGTAGCCGGGTTTTCATGAGAAGCCACGATTGCAGTATCGTCAGCGTAGGTACCGAGTTCGGTAAATGATGTTTTAGGTATGTCGTGGGTAAATACGTTATATAGGAAAGGAGCGATGTCGCTGCCTTGGGGAACTCCGGCTAGAATATTAAAATAGTTCGAGTAGCTCGAGTTCTGGCGCACAACGAAGGTTCGGTCGCTCAGGTAGGACTTAATTAGTAGAAAGTAAGGCGCCGGAAGAAATTTTTTTAGTTTAAACAGGAGACCGTCGTGCCAGACCCTGTCAAACGCTTGAGATACGTCCAGAAAGGTGGCTGCACAATATTGTTTTTTTTCTAAAGACGAGGAAATGGTATCAACTACACGATGCAGTTGGTGAATGGTAGAGTGGTTTGGCTTGAAGCCAAATTGCGTATCTGGAATAATTTTTGCTTCGGTAGCCAAAGGGAGAAGCCTTTTTAATAGGATCTTTTCGAACACTTTGGATAAAGTGGGAAGAAGACTGATAGGGCGGTAGGAGGTTACTGATTCGGGAGGTTTATTTGGTTTAGGGATAAGTATTATTTCAGAGAATTTCCAGGTTAGTGGGTAGTATGATAGGCGGAACATTGCATTATAAATGTAAGATAATAATATAATAACTTTTTTTGGTAAGTTTTTGGCAGTTAGATTTGAAATCTGATCATAACCCGGAGCTTTTTTTTTTTTGAGTTTTTTTATTATAAAGTCAATTTCACCGGGACTAGTAGGTTTGGCAGGAAGAGAAACGGGTAAAGCAGCGTTCAATGATTGATTGATTATTAGATTATGGTTGTTATTTAAAATTATATCATGGGGTGTAAAGATTTTTGATAAGTGTTCGCCGAATAAATTTGCTTTATCTATATCAGAAATAGCCCACGAGTTGTCTTCATTGCGCAAAGGAGAAGGAGTTGATTGAGTTTTTAAAATGTTTTTTGTTGCCTTCCAGAGTGAGGAGTTTTGCGATGTTAGATATTGGATATATTTATTATAGGTGGAGGATCTGTGTTGAAGAAGTGCTTTACTCAATTTGTTCTTTAGTTGATTATAAATAAGTTTATCGGGCGGGTACTTGTGACTTTGCCAGCGAGATCTTGCTTTACGTTTTTCGCGAATGAGGTATTTGATATGATTCGGGAGAGGGTAATTGGTAGTGTGTGTTGAGCTGGGAGTTGTTGCTAATTGTAAGCATTCATGTATATCAGTTGTGAGCTTAAGGATTGTAGCATCAACGTCTACGTTTGATTTTAAAGAGGGATTGAGCTGAGTGCGGGTTTCAATGGTAGATTGGAAAATGGGCCAATCGATTTTTCCAGGTAATTGGAGATTTTTAACAAGATTATTTGAAGAAGGCGATATGAATTCGAGAATGATTGGTGAATGGTCGGATGATAGATCATTTATATTGGAGACGTTAAGATTATAGTTACTTGGGACTTTTGCTATGAAGATATCGAGGATATCAGGGCGCCTGTTCTGGTGGGAGGGCCAATATGTGGGCAGAGAGGGTGGTAGAATTTTTATGTTTGAATTATCTATTGCACGAAGGAGGGTTCTGCCCCTAGTGTTGGTTGCAAAACAGCCCCACGACGAGTGTTTCGCGTTGAGGTCACCAGCGACGATAAAATATTTCCCTAGTGATTTAAAGAAGTTATTAAAGTTATCTGAGGTAATTTTCGGACCAGGAGGGCAGTAGGTAGATGAGAATATCAGATTGGTGTATTTATTTAAGGGTACAAGTATGCTGGATGCTTGAAGATAGGTTTCACTGATTTGAGGAAATTGCGAGTGAATTAAGTTATTTCTTACTAGAATTACCGAGCCAGCGTGAGCCGAGTTGTCCGGGTGATTGCTTTGGTACGCTTTGTATCCAAGGATTTTAATATTTTTGGTTGGGGTTAGGTGTGATTCAGAAATCATGGCTATATCAATATTATGTTCAGTTAGGATAGCTTGAAGTTCTAGTTTATGTTGGGTTATACCGTTTGCATTCCACGTGAGTACTTTTAGGTTGAGTTTAGTTTCCATTGTTGGAGCTTAGTTTGTTAATTAGAGATGTGAGGAGGGTTAATAAAGGAGTGAGAAGTGTTATAAGAGGGGAAATTAGAGTTTTGAATTCAGAAATGAATGTTGTTAGTTGGCTTGTTAATGATTGATCGGGGGATGGGTCATTTATGTGGCTTAGATTTAGCTTTTTTGATTTATTACCTTTAACCGCTTGTGAGAATGATAAGTGCTGGGTGTCGCTAGGTTCTATTACCGTATTTGAGAGAGCATTATTGAGCTGCGGTGTTGCTGGAGAAAGCTGGCTGTTGGGTTGGGCTTGAGGTGAGTCGGAGTTTACTAATGTGGCTCTTGAGATGGTGTTCGGTTGTTGTTTTTTGCGGAAACGTTGGAGGTCCTTGTGGACGGTGCATCCTCTGTAATTTGCCGGATGGGCCTTACTGCAAAGTGCGCATTTTGCAGGAAGGTCCCTGGATTTGGAGCATTGGTCAGAAGTATGGTTTTCGCCACATCGGACACATTTAGGCAGATGGTTGCAGTATGATTTGGTGTGGCCATACTGTTGACAGCGATGGCATTGGACTAAATCACGTCTGATGTGTGGGGCTTCAACTTTTACTTTGGTGAAGCATATGTCCTTTATCTCAAATATGTCTTGATTGTTTGGAGACGGGTTAAGGTCTACAAAGAATAAAGGAAGGGGCTCTTTTGATTGGGATTTTAGGATGTTAGTCACATTTTTAACCAGAAAACCTCGTTTTTCTATTTCTTCTTTAATGAAGTCTGTAGGGATTGTATGATGAAGATTCCTAATGACGACTCTGTAAGATTTCTCTTCTTTTGTCTGGTACGTATGGTATTCGAGTTTGTTCTCATTGAATAATGATATAGTAGCACGGTAGGAACTGGCTGAGTGCAGGTTTATTTTTATATTTTTTGAATTTGATTTGCAGATGAAGCCCTCGGTTTTGGTTATTTGTTCCAAGTTTTTACACAGAGTGATGAAGTCAATTGGAGATGTTAAGAAGATTGGTGGTGGTGGAGGTGGTGGTGGAGGTGGTGACTCGTTGATTTCTGTGTCAGTTTCAAGATCCATATTATCTGCGTTGGTGTCGAGTGGAGAATAGCGGTTTGGTGAGGAGAAACTTGACGGCTCATTTGGTTTTTTTGGATGAGGTGAGGTAATATTGTTAGGTGACCTAATGCGTTTGTGATTGTCAACAATATTCCATTCTTGGTCGTTATCTGGTGTGACTGGCAGAGAAGTTACGCCCTGCGCTTTGTGAGAGATACCTTTTGTGATAATTAACGGAGATAGTTTCGGTTTGCTTTTAGGTTTATTTGTGTCTGAGTTATTCCGATGCATGGTGCAGTGGGAGATTGCAGGCCACGGCCTACAGCCGGTTCGGCGGCAGTGGTGACGGGTTGTATTTTGTTTTATTTAGCGCGTATGAAAGATAAACGATAAACGGTAATAATTAAACTGAATAATACGGTTCGACTTAGTACTCATTAATTTTAATGACGCGATAAGCGATAGGATAGTATGCGAAAGCGACGGTCGTCGGACGTGTGCAACGTACGACAGTCGCGACGGTACTAATCGCGCGATTAAAACTCTTTTTTGTACATTTCGTATGATACGGTATTTTTCAGATTTCCACGTGCGAACCCCGAGCGTCATGAACTTTGGCTGAGGTACGTGGAGAGATATGGCGTTCTCCGTGAATCCGTACGACCCACCTCGGCATTATGCTCTCGACATTTCGCGGATGCCGATTTTTCAGTTACGGCCAACAGGCATCGTTTAAGTCGTCATGCGGTCCCGACGATAGGAATTGTAAATTCACAAATTTAATTCATTACATTGTGTATATTTTTTCTTATTATTGTTTTCTGCAATATTTTCACTGTAAATATTTTTATCAATTATTATCATACTTTTATGTGCATTATTTCGTTTTGTTTATAATATACAATTTTTCGAAGCCGTCGGTAATTAAATCTTTATTTTAATTCAATTTTCAGCCAGCTATTGATGCCCACGAGAACGACATAGTCGTAGAACTTCCGGAGGTCATTGAAGAAGAAGTGAATGTGGACGATGTGGAAATGGAAGTCGTCGAAATAGGATTTGAGGACTTGGTAATGCCAACTGAGGAGCCTCGAGTTGTTGCTGAGGAGGTGGCAGATGTCAACGACGATGACATCGAGGTCGTAGACGTTCGATTGGCAGATGTCCCACCCCAGGTAATTTATGGTACAAAATATTTATCTCCAGCATGTTGTCAATTCAGTCACGGTTTTATAAAGTTTTATTATTATTACAATAATATAAAACGATTCGGCGTCGTCCATCACCATGCAGTCTAACCGCGCGCAGAGAATACGGGACGCGGCACTCATAGTCTGGGACGAAGCGCCAATGTCGCCGGGAATGCAACTCTCCGTAGTCGATCGGTTGCTACGAGACGTTATGGGATCGGACTTACCGTTCGGCGGTAAACCCTTTTTGTTCGCAGGTGATTTCCGGCAGATATTGCCGGTCGTCCGCCGAGGAACGAGAAGCGACGTTGTCAGATCGTCGATCAAGTACACCCGTACGTGGCGGCTCATGGAGCGATTCAGTCTCACGCGAAACATGCGGGCCGACGGCGACGCGGACTTTGCCGCCTGGCTACTCAAACTCGGTAACGGCGAACTGCCACAGGTCGACCGTGTTCCGGACACCGTATCCATTCCTCCGGGAATGGTTTGTAACGTACCGGATCTGGTGAATTTCGTTTATCCGCGGCGAATGTCGTTGGCTAACGTCGACGACTTTGCTCGGAGAATCATTCTTTGTCCTAGGAACGAACATTGCAGACAGGTCAATCGCGACGTGCTGAACGCGCGGGTCGTAGGTGACGCCAGGGTCTACACCGCCATTGATACCGTGGTGGTCGACGATCCTGACGAAGTGGCCAATTATCCGACAGAGTTTCTCAACAGTCTGGAACCGGACGGTCTTCCACCGTACAAATTGATCTTAAAAGTCGGCGCCGTCGTAATGTTACTCCGGAACCTCGATCCCAAGAGGCGACTCTGTAACGGTACGAGGTTGGTGGTCACCCAGTTGCGGCGACACAACTTCAAAGCGAGGTTGTTGTCTGGTACAGGCGATGCGCAAGACGAGGTAATCGTTCCGGCCATACCGCTCACGTCCAGCGGGGAAGACGATCTACCTTTTGTCATGCGGCGCGTTCAATTTCCCGTGCGGTTATCGTTCGCCATGACGATCAACAAGTCCCAGGGCCAAATGTTTGATCGAGTCGGTTTGTTGCTACCGTGTCCGGTATTCACACACGGTCAGCTGTACGTGGCTTTTTCACGAGTCAGAAACTCGGGTTCCATCAAAGTTGGCATGTGTGCAGACGACAAAGGCAGGTTCGTCACCAAGAACGTCGTATACCGAGAAGTGCTTTAGGCTTCCTGGTGGTATGATATGTGAATTTAGCCCTTTCTTTTAAATCAGTCTATGGCGTAGACGCATTGACGGGACCCGATGTGTTATGGCGTTAGTCGAAAGACGGGACCCATTTAGCTAGCTGACCAATGTCAGCGGTGCGCACGGCGTTAGTCTTTCTTGATGAAAAGACGGGACCCACGGTGTTAGTCCGCTCTACAAAATAGTCTGAAATACAATTCTACCTGATTAAAATGTCCCTGGTGTTGCTTTCATAAAATATATATGTATATAATACTTTTGTCAAATGATTATAAAAAAATACTTAAAATATAATAATACCCATAATATATGTTATTAACGCTAAAAAAAAGAAAAAAAAAGGTAGCTTTAAAAAAAATACATTTTCATAACAATTATCTACCCATGTAGATGATATCAACCAATTTTGACTTTGGTGAAATACATTGGCTGTGAAATTTATCTAATATTATACATCGAGAGCTCTATACGTCTTTCATCATACCGACCTCTAGACTTAGCCACTATACGTCCAATGAAATTTTTATTTTACATTTCCACACACAATGACTGTATCACATTTATAATATTTTAAATTTAAATACCTTTTTTTCCATTCGTTTATCTTAAAGCGTTTCATTATTATACGTACCAGTTTAATGTGATTTTAACTCTTTAATAAATACTACGGTCCCCTTATAAAACTAATACACACAATTATTTTTTTATTATCTTAACCGTTTCTTATTATCTAAACGATAATAGTTTTACACCGGCCACTAGATTATCTCTATACTTACATACATACATACATATTATTTTGATTGTCTCATGGAATATTACTGATTGGAGAAGGGCTAAATGGACACATATGGTAGCATCTACTTCCGTATATTGGAAGGGGGGTGCGGAGAGAAGGTTCGACAACCTCCACGTGGTTCTCTCTGGATGCGAATTCGCTTTCATGCGAATTCGTAACTAATGTCGAACATATTATAATTATTGTTTTAATAATAGCAGTAGTTATGATGCAATAACATACAGCATTTTTTTATTTCACATTTCCACACACAATGACTCTATCACATCTATGATATTTAAATACCTTTTTTTCCCTTCGTTTAACTTAAAGCGTTTCATTATTATAGGTACCTGTTTGTTGTGATTTCAACTCATTATAAGCCTTACAAAAATTATACCCACAAAACGTTAAAAAATTATATTAATTGTACATACATAATTTTTTTTCAGAATCTGATTGTACTTATTAACTGCTGTATTCAACTACAATACGTTATCGAGTAGTCACAATAAGAGCTTTCCACGTCTAAAAAAACTAATTTCCACAATACTAACAATGTTAGGGTTATTGTTATAAAAAAAACCGTATATGTAAATTGTAAATGTATACTTTTTTTTTTTTGTATAAACCTTTTAATAAATACTGATTGCTATTTTCAATTGTAAATTGTAGTTAGAACTATTATGTGAAAATGCTATAGTAAATACTCAATTGACCCGTGCCTTATTGGCTTTTGTCTATGGTAATATATACATTTACAATAAAAATGATTTTCTCTTGGGAAAATGGGTATCATATATTTTGACCAGACTTATGTAGCTGTTCAAAAAATGGTTAACATGTTAGTTCATAATTTTGATTCAACTTGCATCTCTTTGCTTGATTTTATATAAAAATAATATAATAATAATTAAGTTGATAGTTACTTCCATTGCCCTTATCCAACTCACATGAATAAATCTAATCAAATCTGTTTGCATTTACTGTTTGGTACTGTTATTACAGTCAATTTATACAAATTTATTTATTTGTTTATTGTGGAGCACTCAAATTTTCTTACGGTGAGTAAAAATAATGTTCATTACATCAACTGAGCTTTACAAAGAATTTTATTAATTTAGGCACATTCATCATTTTTAAAACACTGTTTTATTTCCACTTTCTATTTGAACATTTCTTTGCATTTCATTTTATTATCATAAAAATACAAAGTTGATCTTTTGCATTATTGAACATTTTTTGCAGGAATTGTGTTCACTAACTTATTGCAGTATTAGTGTCTTAAAGTTTAGTTGTAGAAATTTTCATAACAATTATCCACCCATGTAGAATATAAACCATTTTTGATAGTGGTGAAATACATTGGCTATGATGTGTAAGACCTTTAGGTATTTAGTATTTATAAGTAAGTTTTCAATATTCAATATTAACTTCTAGACATAACCCATATACATGAAATTGAGACGTTAAACCTAACCTGTATGCTACTTTCGACGATGTTTTGGCCGAATAAATAACTAAATAGCTTTTGTTTCCGAACCGACTGACCACAATTATTCTATACGTCACTCCAATGCACCAACCTCTAGACTTATCCTACACGCGTTCGATCTAGACGTTAAAAAAACTGTATCCTACTTACGGCGGCATTCTCAATAAAATATAAAAAAGATAATAAATATCTCAAAATAGTTTTTTTTCCGTCCCGACTGACCAGAATTACTCTTTACATCACTCTAATAACCGACCTCTAGATTTATCCTCTATACGTTCATTGTATAAATGTGTGTTTTCAAAGAAAAACCGTATCCTACTTTCGTCGGTGTCCTGGCCGAGGAGCCGAGCTCCTCGAGCCGAACGCTTGGTATATATAATGTAAATACATTGATAATGTATCATTTTTGATACCGATAGTAGTTTTACAACGGGTCCTATTTTCCTCACTCTAATAAACCGACTTCTAGACACAACCCATATACGTTAAACCTAACGCTTTTCGCGGCGTCCCGGTAAAAAAAAATTGATAATAAAGCGGAGCTCCTCGAGCCAAACATTTGGAATGACTCTCCCGCTTTTCGCAGTGTCCTGGTAAAAAAAAAATTGATAGTAGTTTTACAACGGCTCCTATTTTCGTCACTCTAATGAGCCGACTTCTAGACACAACCCATATACGTTAAATCGAGTAGTTAAACCTAACGCTTTCGGCGGTGTCCGTGTAAATAAAATTTATCATGTTTATACTTTTGATCCCGAAAGGCGTTTCACACCGGCCACTATTGTATTAATAAAATAATAATTAATACATATACACGAGAAAAATAAATAAATAGTTTCTTATTTTTAAACTCAATTATATTATTCATTATTTAATTTATTATTCACAGTTATAAATCACTGATTTCAATAAATAAATATTTTTTTTGTAATTGTATTTTTGTGTGTATCATAAACATTAAATGCATATTTTTGCATATTTTGGTAAATACATTATAAAATGTATTAGCCCAGGTGATGAGCTTTAGTCATATTTAAAAGAACTTATTATTAACATCTACATAAAATATTACATTTTCTAACGTACACAAATTTCAAACTTTTAAATTATTAGAGTGATGAGTGTCTGCTAGCCATAGGCGGCATCTCCCACGAATCCGATACGGTATTATCAATATAAAATTGATTACATTATAGCACCTCAGTCTATCTGCCACCACCAGTAACTCATAAACCAAGTGTTTTTCTTACATTATCGTATGCAATTTTTTTTTTAATTTCTCCATAGAAACTTGGTTTTTTAACAGTGGCGGCTCGTGTATATGTGCACAAGTGCACGTGCACTACCTACCAAAACTTGAGAAAAATTAAAAACATTAATTATAATAAAACAGCTAAGCACCTGTAATGTTATTAAGATTATCTTTTAAAATATAAAAATGGAAATTCAGAATATGAAAATAATATTGTATTTGAAATGGTTTATTTCGGAGGCCAAACGGCAAACGGTGGATGTCCGCACCAGAACGGTATCGGTAGGTAGTATTATAGTAGAGCAGTAGTGCACACAAACGCTGTGCACATTTGTATAGTGTAAAAATTAAAACAAGTCAAAACACGCAGCCCGCGTTATAATGGAATTGATGTGCACAATCGTTGCTGTGCAGTGTGCACATAACCAAATAAATTGTTATCAGTGAACTATTTTGGACGTCGCCGTCGATCGTTGGCATTATAATTTATTTTTACTCTCACTCGGTTTATTGATATTTTTACTTGTGAATTTAATATGTAAATATACGAATTAAAATAAAAGATAAGTAACTAAATTTTGTTAACAATCATTTAATACAATCTAAAGGTTAGGTTAGTAAATAAATATATTTATATAGGTACCTATATATAATATGAGTTATATATTTATTTTTTGAATGTGCACTACTTCATTAAAAACCCACGAGCCGCCACTGTTTTTTAACGGATCTCGCATTTAAATACTTCACAATCAAAAGACTCTATAATTCACCTGTATTTCACCGGCAGCTAGTAATTTATTAAAGTGTGTATAAAAAAAAATCCTGACTCACGATTTTTGAAATTTTATCAGGATAATTAGGTAGGTATATGAGTAAGGTCATATTAAATTTTCAGAACTTTTTGTCAAATATTTAAAATTATATTACATAAAAACTTTCAAACAATTTGGTAAATTAAAAGTTCTATATTTAAGTCAAAAGTGCTATAATTGTTCTGAAAATGTTGTCCAATATAAAAAAGTATGTATTTGATATTGGATAAAATTTTCAAGTTTCTAGCTTCAATACTTTTTGATTTATGACTAAATACCTAAAATCTGAACAGTGAAAATCTCGTTTACGGCGGATTTTTACCGTTTTTACTCAGTTTTTCGATCGTTATTCTTGATTACTGGAAAAAGTATGGAGATTTTGGAAAAATGACCTCTCTAAAGTACCATCTCAGTTCAATTTCGAATCTAAAAAGTTGCTGTACGAAACTTTTTGACAAGGATTTCTATACGAAAAAGTGTTTACAGAAAAAAAAATAAATAAAAATAAACATCATTGTAAAACCATAAGATCCTTCGCTTCACTCAGAATCTAAAATAAAGTGGATTTTGCTATTTTCAGTTATATTTTGACTTATAAATTAGTGAGGGCTGGTAGTATTTAAAATTCTGATACTTATATCTGGTATTTTTTTTAAACCAGAAATGATGGTATTACCGAAAATACTATATTTTCATGAGCAGAATTTTTATAGTTAGACATTATATAAACCGATTTTTGAAATTTTCACCTATACTGAAAACATTGAATCATACATATGTTATTGAGTGTGACTAGATATATAAATAAGTATGAAAATATAAATAGTTAATAGTTGCTAGGCAACTTATAGCGTTTAACGAAATTGATCATATATATATTATATATATATATATATATATATATATATATATATATATATATATATATATATATATATATATATATATATATATATATATATATTTATATATATAAATATATATATACATATATATATATATATATATATATTATATATATATGTGTATATATATATATATATTAACAATAAAAACACGAGTTTTGAAATAGGCTAGTTAACATGAAATCTTGATGATCCAAATCCTGTCAACTAAACCCTTTGTAAGACATGATATCAGATTAAAAAATCTCAATTATATTATACTTTATATACATAGGGACACTAGTACCTACTATGGAAACCGTGTGCGTGTGAAAGGTCTACAACCGTGTAAACGGTTGCTGTGTGCGCGGAAACCGTGTATGTGTGAAAAGGCCCGTTTGAGTTTTAAAAACTTAACCCCCCAAAACTACCACCCTAGGGTTATTCAAATATATGAATTTTACTTTCCATTTTAGATTTTTTTAAATAAAGACACTTGAAATATAAATTTTATTTTATTTCGAACATGGTAAAGTCGCTGTAAAACAATTGCTGAATCATCCTATGTCAGGGGCGTATTTATGGGGGGGGGCTGATGGGGCTGCAGCCCTCCCTGAAATTTTTGTTTAACGTAGAAAATTACAGTATTTGTACAGTATTCTACATAGTGTAGTGTGTACATTTAATAATAACAATAATTTTTATAGAATACGGACTGATAAAGTATCGTGATCTAGCGCAGCTGTTTAAAATGTGATTTGAGTGAGGTATAAACATTATAAACATTAACTATATTTTTTAATTTTCTACAGCCCCCCCTGAAAATTAACTCTGGATACGCGCCTGTCCTATGTATATATATATATATATATATATCTATATATTTATATATATATATATATATATATATATATATATATATATATATATATATATATATGTGTGTGTGTGTGTGTGTGTGTATGTATATATAGATTATATACTTAGTATATAATATGGAACACGTATATTAGCACTCGGCGTACAGAACTGCAAATGCTGAAATTTAGTTTTATTTTCCCTTACATCTCGAATCGATATATACAAACATTTATCATCAAATATAAATTATTTTATAAATCATGAAAATTTCGTATTATTTTAATAATTATTATTATTCACAGTTAGACATTTTTCTCTTTTTAAAAATTCATCGCAATCCCGAATTGTTTTGTTATCAACAAAAAGGGTAATTTCGAAATATATCAACAAAACGTCAATTACTACTTCATTAAATTGAACGCACCTAGCGTAAACAGAAAGCATAAAAGTATAAAAGAAATATATTTCATACGCACGCAGCGCTCGTAATATTACAAGTTTAAAGTTCAGTAAGCATACGTTGTGCACGATATTTAAAAAAAAAGTGATCCACGGTAGTGGCACGACATAAAAGCGCGAGTGGTGTACGGACTTCCTGTTAAGTATACCATCGTCAGGTTATGTCGGCCTATACGGTTTGAATGCGAAATCTGAATAGCTTTGGTATAATCCGTTTTTTCCGTTCACGTGGCGTCGAAATCAAAACGAATCTAACAGAAATTCACGAACAACGAGTATTAGCTAAGTCGTGGTTATTATCATGCGTATTATAAGTAGTGCAATTGAACTTTTTGCGTACACACTTTGCAGTCCTGCGGTGCATTTTGAACCGTCAAAAGAATGTGTGGTGTATCATTTAATCAATTTTTGTTTCTCTTTGACGATGATATTGTTGAATAAAATGTCATATATTTCATTTGTCTCATTGTCTGTTAAACATTATTAAACATATTTGATATTTATTTTAATAAAAAATAACCTTTGTGACAATAATTGTATTCATCTGTGTAAAAGTTTGTTCTCTATGGCAAATGTATTTCTCTATGACAACACTTGTCCTCTATGGAAAATGTATTTCTCTATGGCAAATGTATTTCTCTATGGAAACTCTTTGTCCTCTATGGCAAATGTATTTCTCTATGGCAACTCTTGTCCTCTATGGCAAATGTATTCCTCTATGGCAACTCTTGTCCTCTATGGCAAATGTATTTCTCTATGGCAACTCTTGTCCTCTGTGGCAAATGTATTCCTCTATGCCAACATTTGTTTTCTATAGCAAAAAAATTCTTCTATGTCGGCATTTGAACTATCCGGCAATTATATCCCTCTATGGCAAAATGTCTCTTCCTCGACAAATGTATTTCTCAATGGCAAAATGTATATTTTATGGCAAAGTTTGTCCTCAATCGTACAACTAAATATAAACTTCAGGTGGAATATCATATCACAACACGCTCATATACAAAATATTATTCGAGTGTGTGTGTGTGTGTGTGTGTGTGTGTGTGTGTGTGTGTGTGTGTGTGTGTGTGTGTATGCGTGCGTCTGGATGACTATATTATTATCATACGTCATAATTATGTTATTTCATTATTATATAATATCATATAATTATTTCATTATAATATTATTATGTTATCCTCGACGTCGCGCGTGTGCGAAAAAGCCGGCTGGCGACCTCCGCTGGCCATACGTCCAAAGTCCCAGACGCGGCCACACGTGTCCACGGCGTCCATCTCGCATGCCATCTTTTCGAACTGTTGCACGCGACGGCTGACGCGGCTACGGGCGTCCGGGCCGTCGTGCTCGGCGCGCGGTCCGCTGTCCGCAGCGCTCGTCTGAGTGGCTCGGCGAAACGCGCCGAGAAGTGCGCTTCCGTGGGCAGCATCTCGCGGCTCATTTCGAAACAACGAAAAATTACAAAAGCGAATTCAAGAGCGAATCGCTCGAAAACGGCGGTAGATAGTAACCTTAACCGGCCCGGTGATTAGGCTTTCGTTTCCAGTCCATACCATCTCAGTCCGTGCCTACAACCTTAGATCATATACTGTATATGATCTATGCCTAAAACAGTCTGTACTCTGTAGGTCGTCACGCAACCATATTATCTATAGCCGTGGCAAGGACTAATGAGTCATAGGTATTGACCGCTTGAAGTCGTATTTTTCAAGTTTTCATTTTGAATACGAAGTCGTCCGGTTTTATGATTACATATATGTAATTTAATTCTATAGTATACGTCTACTATACTATTAGTGTGACAAATACTTCATATCGAATATGCATGCTTAAATCTAAGTAGAGAATTATTTCCTCAAAACATAATATGACTCACGGACAGCGCTGGCGGAAGATTTAGCGAGGCCCGGGGCAAATATTTTCACTGGGCCCTAGAAATAAACCTTTGTGAATTTGAGTTGATATACATTTTCCGTTTTATATTATGCATGTATAGAATAGCATTGAAATATTTTTTTGTAGACTTTTTTAGTAATATTGTTTACTAATGGCGCCAGGAAGAGAATAATATCGATGTTTTTACTTTATACTATTTGGTAGGAAAAATAATGATTTGAATTAAAAATGAGTACTATATTAGTTTGAATTATGTTTATTTTTAAATTATCTAAATGTGCCTATATTAAAAATGTGCATTAATTTACAAAAAAAAAAAAAAATAAAAGACTTGGGAGGGTAAATGTCTGATGCGGGATACGCCACATACTACAGGCTTCAATCTTTATTTAAAAAAAAAAAAAAATTGAAAAAAAAACCAAAACTTACCAGTAAAATGACTGTTGGAGAACACTAAACATACATTACATCTGTTAACATTGGGAATACATGTTGTTGACCAATGTCAGTCGTGAATTGAAAATCAGATATCGAGGAAGACGATATAAATTATTTAAAAAAAAAAGTAATATAATATTATTCCAATGACTAATGGCGAAGAAATCAACTACTATAAATAATTGCATGAGGTCATAATATACAAGATGAGGAATAATAATTTTTGATCTTTAAACAATGTGATGAACAATAACGTGAACAAGCAAAACTGTTTAATTATTTTTAGTATGGAAATCATATTTTATCATCAGAGGATCAAAAATATTTGATTATTATAGGTACCTGCATACGAGAAATAATATTAAAGTTAAATATTAAAATACTATTCAAATTGTTATAAGTAGTTAACTAATCATTAAATTTCATGAAAGGCGCGGGGCCCCTAAAATGTCGGTGCCCGGGGCAGCTGCCCCTCCTGCCCTGCCCTTCCGCCGGCGCTGCTAACGGAAAAGAGGAAAAATTGATAATCAGATTCGGCACTACTCAACTAAAAAGAAAAGCTGTCAATCTCAAAACCTTCCACAAATGAAACTAATGCAATAGTATCTGGATTTGAAATTCTTAATAGTGAGAGTGCTCATGTTCACTGTGCATTTGATCATTCATATTATGATACAATTTAAACAATACCTACTAATAAATATTGATACTTAATAGGTGTACTTATTTCAGTAAATAATTTTATTACTTGTATTGAAATTTAATTTAATTTTCCAATTTTCGAACTTTAAAATAAAATATAGATATATTTATTATCTTGTTGGAATTCTCGTATAAAAGGTGTACGAGGATAGGTGCTTCTCGTACCTCGTACAAATGGTCCATATTCTCGTATGTGTACGAGAACTCTCGTATGTCTGGCAACCCTGTAGCGGAGGTGATATCACAGAATTATAGATTGATACAACTTTACTCTGTGATATGATATTTGTTATTATTATTATCACATATCTGTGACCTGGTGCCGTTTCGTATCAAACTAGATTCATACCGGGGTAATGGTGCACTCGAAATCACATACCATTGTCGAGGAGTGAAGACCGAAATGTAAAATCACAAATCAGTTGGTTCTTGATTTTGCGAAATTTGCTTCTATCTATTCTGGTTTTATGCGAAACTTTTTACTAATATGTAACGTCGCACTCGATCCGTACAATTTATCATGTGAACTGTAATATGTTCGAGTGATTTGTTTATTCAAATTGTCAACCGTAAGTATGTCAGACGGAGCAGCGCTCACGTTAAATTCGTTACCTTCTTCTATTCCTATTTTTTCCCTAAATCGAACAACGTAGATAATATTGTTAACTTGCCGAGTCATTTTAATGGGTGTTTACTGGTAAAGTGTGTGTATGTATATATACACGATCGTATATTGGAGTATCTTTGTTCGTAATTTTATTATTTGAAAGCATACCTTCATTTGAAGTTATTGTTTGGAATCAGTCGATTTAATTCAATGATCACAACGAATTTCCGTCATTCGTACAGTTAAATTTAGTATGCACTGATACATTACTCTTATAATGAAAAATTTGTTGCAATTCTTTATTTATATCATTTTTCCTTAGCGGTGACTTGGTGCTTTCATTTGTAGATATTGATCTTCATTTTGTAATGATTTAAAAAAATACATATTTTACAGGCTTTTTGATCATTATGAAATTTTTTTGTAGTTTCAGATACAACTTGCCGAAAATGGCCTGTGAAAACGGAATTGGTTTGGATTGGACATCTGTAAAATTTGTATTCTATGATGTTGGTTTCAATCAAAAAAATAACTTGTATACCTTGCTCAAATTCATTGATCAAAAGTTTGTAAATCTTTACATATATATTTTACACATTTTGTATTAATTTACCACACTGTAGACTTTATTGGTTTATTTTTTGATGTTCCCAATATGAGTAAAACACTTTTTTTTTTTTTAGTGATAAATGCTTGGGCGAACAAGACATCGATGAGAATAAATTTTACTTCTATTTCGTCACATTGGCTGCTAATTACATAGGCCATCATTGCACTTTATGTAATTTAATCATTATTTTTCTTATTTATGATTTTAATATATTTAAAGTTAATAATTATTTTTTATATTCTTTAGTCGAGAAAAATGAGTTATCTACTGTAAGTAGTGGCTGCAAAGTTCTTCTCAAATGTTTATTGACATATATGGGGCAAGTTAAAACAAGTGATAACTGGGATAGTTATTCTTCTCATTTAAATTTAGCTTTGTCAGCTATTTCAGCACTATGTTCTGCAAAGCCACTGAGTGCTTCAGAATTTTCTTCAGTGGTATCATTTATAAACGAGTGGCCATCTAATACACCTTCATTTGGTATGTTTAAATTATATATTAAAAAAAAAAAAAAAAAACAATTAATTCAAAATATATAATTTTCTTTTAAAGATGTAGAAAAAGAAAGTAAAAAATCATTAGCTTACTCTTCAATTGCCGAACAAATGATTAAACCATTGGACAGAAGTAAAATTCGCTTAAACAACTCTCCGAAAAAAGATGAAAAGGATTTTAAAGTAATTTAATTTTACTAATGTCTTAACTAATAATTTCTAATCTATTCATTTTTTTTTTTTTTTTTTTTTTTTGTTAGAAACTATTAATTGAGAAGAATATATCTAGTTTACAAGAAATGGGAGCAAATAATGTAATTTTTAAAACTTGTACTAGACTTCCAATTCTTAAAAGATATATTAATGAATTCCAATTGAATTCTGTTGATGATAAGAGCATTTTCCATTCTTCAGAATCTAATGGTGCTAAGTTTTCGTAAGTAATTTTTTTCTATTATGGTTTTCATTGAACCGTCCGACCTCTGATATGAAATGTATTTTTGTTATTATGTGTATATAAATATAATAATTATTATTTTTTGTAGTTTATCAACTTTTTACATAACTTTAGACAAATAGTAATAAGTACAACTAAATTATTTTATCTCATTATCTTATCATAATTAACTATACCCTAAAATGATTATCTGGTAGAAATAGATTATTTTTAAAAATGTGCACAATTAGTTTTATGGTTTTTCCCTACATTTTCTGAATTTACCTGGGTTAGTGTGTTTTAAACTCTTAACAATAGAAAGATAATGAAAATTATTATAAAGCAAAATGAAGTGAATATACTATTATATTAAAAATAACTATCTTAATAATTCAAATCTTAAATATTTTATTTTTTTGTATTGACAAAATATATTAACTTGTTTTTCAAGTTCTTTGTTTACAAATGTTGTTTTTATTTTAAAATAAAACATCTTGTGAAAAACACATGTTAAACTATAATCTATTTTATAAATGAGGTCCACTGCGCTTGTTAACATCATACAAACTGATTTTATGTATTTAAAATAGTATAACATAAAATAATACATCAGGCATAGGAATTGAAGATAGTGGTATTGACCATTACCACAAATATAATTTTATGTATCAATACCTTGATGAGCGAATTTATTAGTCTCTAATAAATTCACGTTTCTTTTAAGTAAATAAATAATAGTCAGCATCTTATGAGTTTAAGTGCCCTAAATTATAATTTTTTAGTATTATATGGTTATAATCATAAAATAAAGTAGATCACTGCTTTGTGTGGACACAAATTTACCCACATCAAAACAATAAAATAACTCAATTTTTTATTCTATTTGTGCCAGTTTTATTAAAAACTCATTATTTCAAAAAAAAAATATATCGTTTTTATATTTCCTGCTTTGCTTGCATCTTTTCCTCTCATAAAATATAAATAAATTTTTTGCGTCCAGTTCATAAATAGTTCCAATGATATCTAAGATGTTACTTGTTATCATTACTTTTGTCGAGACTGTAAAAAAAAAAAATTGTTCACGATTTCCTTATTAGCTTTTAAAATGTTCTTTGAATAAATTTACTCTAATCAAATTTGAACTTAAATTAACTTTTAATTTTAGTTAACATCGATTTTATGTCATGATATGGGTTTATAATTAGTATGTTAAATTTTTATTTATATTAAAAAAATGTATTTTTAGGTTTAGATATGTGCTTTTGGATATGACATTTGTTGAAAATGCCTTAGCATTACCAATATTTGAACCTTTGACTATAGTATGTCTACAACAACTTACAAGTATTATGTCTGCATGTCTCAGATTGGCCTTATTTGTACAAGGAATTCACTACAATTCTTTAACAAGTACAGGTTAGTTTAAAATTAAAATGAATCCTTAAAATAATGCTACATTATTTTTGGTTCTTATAGATAGTGTAAACATTGAAGATGATGTCATGTGGAACCAAGCAGTCCAAATAATTGAAAAAACTGTTATTATTATGCAGACAGTTTCAGATACTCTGAAAATGTTTTCATACTCTGTAAGTTTTGTATTGATAGTTTATACTATGAGTTGTCTTGAAATTATTGTCTTTTGACTATTATTTTTTTTTAATCTATTCTTTTATAATATTGTAGGTGCATCAAAATTATTACATGATTGCTATTTGGATTCTGATAAATGGTCTTCAAGAAATTACATCAAAAAATTATGAACAAAATGTCATAAAAGATGATAAAGTCATCAAGGTTAAAGGCAAAGATACTTCCAAGTCACCTCTAAAAAAGTAGGATTGAATGATAACTATATTAATTATTTTTTTAAATTATGTATTTATGCTGTAATTTATTAGAAGGGTGTGTTTCAGTCAATATATTATTTTATATTGTCTGAGTGCTACCTAAAGTTGGTATACCTACATTTGTTTTAATATATATTGAGTTCATGTTCAAAAACTTTTGCATGTTTTATACATTTATTCAAATTTTTAAATTATAATATATGATTTTATATGTATTTATTTAATGGTTTATTGTTTGTTTGATGCACATTTTGATATTTAAAATATTATTCAATATTTTGTGTTTACTTTCACATACATACTGAATAATTTGTATTTATTCTTGAAATTGTTTTAAACATCCCAATAACATAAAGTATTTTGTAATGTATTGATTCATTTTTTTTTAAAGCTTTTAAAATTTAAGAAACTTAAATGATTCGAATCATTATTTTGATTTATTAATTTTGAAATTCACTTATTAAGATTTATTTTAAAATTTAGAATCATTTATTGTTTCTGTATAAACTGAGTTATTTACACCAATATCTCTGTTTACTATCTTTGTAAATAATGTAATTAAATTGCTTTAACGGTATTTTTTTTTACTTTGAAAATAGTTTAATGATTGACAACACTGGATAAAATATTTTATATTTACAGCTCATTTAATGTTCTATCAGTGGCATTAGCAAACGAAATGCTCAATATGTTAGTTGATCTTTTGGAAAACACTAAAAAAGAATTAGCTTCAGATCTACTAGTGAAACTTATTGATTTTGAATCGGAAATAATTCCTGCACCATTGGATGTATGTGCAAAATCACGAGCCTGTGATAGGCTTTTAAGAATTTTTCAAACCGTACCTTTGATTAAAATGTTATATCAATTAGCTGCAGTTAGTCATCGAAAAGTAATTATATTATTTGTTTTTGTATCATTAATGTAATCATTTTTTATTACCATAGTTAAGTTTAAGTTAAGAGTTATATACATGATATAGAAATTACTTTATTTCTGTAAATGAGTTAATCTTAATAAAACATCACATCTTGTGTATCTAATATGATTTTAATGTAATATTATTGTAAATAAATTACTGACTACACACTTGTATATTGTGTTGTATTAACTAATTAGTTTCTCGATACTTAGCCTAATATGTTTAGTCAAAAACACTAAACATGACAAAAATTGTATAATATTTATGTTATTTTTACTATTCAGATTAAGTTAATTCTTATCACTGAGTAAGTGTACTACCATTTAATTTACATACATACCATATTTATTATCTAATATTTTTATGAAATTTGTTTTAAAATATTTAAATTTATTTATATTACTTATTCAGTTCTGTATGGAATAATGAGTCAAACATCAGAAAATTAAAAAAAAATAAATATTTTAGAAATATTAATGTTAATGAACCATAATATTAAATTTTTATTTTATTCAGTTTAGGTATATTTTTATAACTAATGTATTGCTCAAAACATTAAAATCTTTTAGTTGATATTTTTCTGATTTTTAAATATTTTTTATTATTGTGACCAAAATATTCTTGACTATCGATTTTGTCTAAATTAATGACATAGAAAGTAAGATTGTATGTGTTTTTTTAAGATTAACTCATTGAATAATGTACTAAATCATGACTTGGTTTTACTTTGAATGAGTAGTTAGAAATAAGGAAAATCTATTATCGTTTATTTTGTTCTATTATACAAAATTCTTTTTTTAACCAAAATATCTAAAAAAAAAAATTAAATAGAAAAATTAATATGGTTATTACTTATTATTATTATTAACTTTTAGTTGCTCTCTACATAAAACTTAATTTGTCTATTTAGTGACAGAATTTTAATAATTTTTATTTTACGTTTTTGTTTTTTTTTCTTTATAATAAACCCATTGTTGTTTAATGTTTAATTATTTTTTATGTACCCTTTAATAATTTTTTTTCTCATTAATTTTTAATTTATTTAGGTAATGTATCTTGTATTTAATAAAAATAAAAATAAAACAAATGGAATCTGCACTACAAGTTTAGAGTCAACAATAGATATGATGCCTGGAACACCTGAAAGTGGAGCACCTGAAGATGGAGGTGATTTAAAATTTTATTTATGAATAAAGTCAATTCTTATTTTTCATTTTAAATTTATTTATTTTGTTCATTAGATGAAAATAATGAGTCTTTGTTTGGTGCTTGGTTCGAAGAAGTACTGACATTAGGAGATCAACAAATTGAAAATATATCAATACAATCAACAGAATATATGGACTTAACCTGCAAAAACAAAAGTGTTGTAGATCCATCAAGTTACAGTGTAGTCCCTGAAACTGATGATCCAGAAGGGGTAAAATAACATTTTTAAATTCCTAATTTTGATGTATTTATTGTTTATTGTACATGTTTTTTATTCTGTAGTATTTAGCATTGATATCAAGGATTTTTAATATATTGGATATATATTTTTTAAATACTGAATGTGCCTTTATATCTTCATATATGTCCAAAACTATTCAAACTGATCATCTTATTGTATTATCTAAATTAATTAGCGAAGTAGACTGGGCACCTGTGAATAATGATCTATGTAAGTTTCATTAAATTGTTTAAAAATAAATAATGTTCATTTGATTGAAAATCCCTTATAATCTCTATATGCTTTGTTATTTTACTTAGCATTTATTATTGATTCACATCAAAATGTGTCTTCATCTATCGGAGTATTTACTCATAATTTAATTGCTAAAGATTTTTTATCTGGTCAACAACAAGATGAATTTCTTGAATTAATGGGTATAAAAATTCCTCAAAATGCTTCAGACAGCAAATGGGCATTGCAGATTTATCCTAGAACTTTAGCTATATTAGCACAAGTATGTATAATATATTATTATTCTTAACAACTTTCTTAAAGACTTATTTATTTTAAGATTTATTTATTTTGATTCGAGGGGCTTTTTCCTAATGTTATTAAACTATATGTGCAATAACTTTTTATTGGCCTCACTATCTAACACATCTTTGTAATTGAATAATTATATACTCTAAATATTTATTATTAAAATGCATTCCATTAAAGGTTTTGGTATCATTGGGGGTATGGCTTTAAAGTTTCTCGTTCTATTTAACACATCAAGAGCAGTTCAACTAACCATTTTTTTTTTTTTTTTGTTATTATTAAAAATTAAAAGTACTCTTTTCTTTGGTTTATTATTTTCTGAATTAATAGTTATAGTTTGGCCTATATATTCCAAAAAACTAATTGTTCCTAGTATTTAAAATAAATGTTCGTTATCCAGTCTTAGCTGCATTACCACTATAATATAGTAGCCTATGAACTCAATCATGATTATTGTACCTATAAAGTATTTAATAATAAGAGTATTTTTTGTTTAAAATCTTAATGATAGCTTATTTATGGCATTACATGTTACTTTTTAAATTCTCATTAATCCTTATAAATTATTTTGTACTAACTGATACAATATTTTACAATCATAGTATAATTAATATTTGTAATTAAATTTACAATTATAACTTGTAATTTGTACAAATATCTTATAGCTTAAATAGTTATTTATCATTTATTAAATTTGTATGTAATAGTAACTACGGTATTTAAGTTTTAACTTGAATCTATATTTAATTTAGGTTTTGTTCAAAAAACCTATGTCGGAAAGAGATGAATTATCAATGTATATATGGCAAAATTTAATAAACACTTTGAGCTCTATAATAGAATATCCGCCTAGTTCTAATGAAGACTTCGAAGGTAATTTTTTTGTATATTTTAATTATTAATCAGTTATAAAATCAATTCATTTTTTTATTTCAGACCTGAATGTTGAGCATACACAACTTTTAATATTTTTGTTTAATTTAATGTCTTTAACTCACAAAAAAGGAATTTTATTAGCTATTTGTAATACTATAATAGGTGCTAAATTTTATTTGGTGTTGAACCCTGTCCATAATAATCATATTTTGGCTCTAAGTAGATTACTTCTTTTATTTGATTACTTAGTTCGAAGATTGTATGATGTGCCTGAATATTTGTTATCACAGGTAATAATCTTTTTTTTTTTTTTTAGAATTTTCATGTTATATTGTTTAATATATTATGGTTTAGGTTGAATGGAATTTAATGCGCACAAAAAGCGAAGTAAAAGTAGACAATGATGACGCCCAACCTGATGAAAATACATACATGCTTTATAACTCAATTGAAGTAAACTTCCGCAAAAGATCAGTGGACAGTTCTGGTTGTTCAGCTGTAGTACCTTGTTTTTATAAGCTGCTGGATGATAAGCAAACAGTAAATGATGCTCCTAAATTAGATGGACTGGTCAGTTTCCATATAAAATAATTAACATTAATATAAAATTATAGCTATTAGTTCATATAGTAACTATGTCTATGTACTGTTGAGTTTGTGTACTAACATTATATATATACTAAATAATTTATTCAGTAACTACATCTATGGATGTTTTTATAAATACATTTTTGTGTCCAATTTGTTGGGTATAACTATTTTTGATTTTGATTTATTTTCATGAATGATGGACTGAGTAAACTATTCTGCTGTAACTATGAGTATTGTTTCTTAATTAAAATGGGATGAAAAGGTTTTTTTGTTTATCAAATTGTTTTGTTTTATAATACGGATAAACAGAAAAATACAATTATACCATTCAAAATGCATGCATTGTACAAAATGTAATGCATTTTATCATTTTTCTGAAGGGATGTTTACTAAGCAACAAATGCTAACTGATCAAAAAATTTTGTGTATATTAAGACATTAAACTTTTTATTTAGAGAAAACAGCTTTAATCCATTTCAAAAGTTTTTAAAATTATCTCATTGTTCACATCTTTATCCAGTAATTGTTGACCCAATGTCTAATAATTTTCTGCAAAATCCACCTTCTGATTTAAATTGAAATTTGTGTGAAGACCTCTTAAGATAAACTAACCTTTGGAGCTTAATCAACTGTTAGTTTTTCTTTTCTAATGCAATGTCCAACTAAGAAAACTTGAATTATTTTAATTTTTAGTATATCTAATTTATAAACTAATAGTATTATTATAAAAATAAAATGACAAAAGTAAAAGTTCAATGTAATGGTTATAATTTCATTACAACTTTATCTATCATCTTCAATATATCTTCATATCTGTTAATTTTTAAAATGTATTAATTTTTTTAATACCTTATTAGTTATTACCAAATTGCTTGTCTTATATCTAAGGTTTTATTAATTAACTGTTTACTGTTTTTTGTATACTTTTTTAAAACTAATTTTTACCTTAAAGATTACTACTCATTAAAATTTAACTTCTGTTTTTAATTTAAAAAAATTAACTGTTTAAAAATTAATTTCATAAGTTTCCTGTTATTATTGAAATTAAAATAATTTCGAAATTGTATATTGTGTTAAAAATTAGTTTAAAAAAATAAACTGAGGTATAGAATTCATATGACATCTCACAGTATTTATTATAATTATTATTGTCGAGTGCATATCAATGATTACTTCTTTATTTTACATTAGCATTATTTTGGTTTTGAACAATACTTAATAATTATTTTATAGTTTTTAAGTATTTCATTTTTGTAATCAAACTTTTGATGTATGTTTACTTTTAGGCTCTTAATTTTATACTAAATCACCCAGAAAAGTTAAGCTATCCACAATTAATACAATCACTACTAGATATTACTAAAATTTTAAATCAGTGTAAAGAATCATATGGAGATGATGTTGGAAATGAAAATAAAACTGAAAATTATTCAAATCCATTAACTTTGTGTAGTATTGAATATTGTTTTACCCTTGCTTGGAAGTAAGTTTATACTACTATAATAATTTTTAGTAATTGTAGATTATTGTTTATTAATCATAATCTATTGTTATTTAACATTTAATTTTTTTAGATTGTTATTATCATTACCTGTTCCCATTCAAAAATTGCAAGATATGATAGAAGACAAATCTAATGGTTTTGATACATCAAATTTACTATACTTTTTGATTTGGGGTCCTAGAACTGGTTCTAAAGTTTACTATCATTTTTTAAAGGTAAATAAAACTTCAAAATATTTAATCATTATTAATTAAATTTTTAGAATATAGGTATTATTTTTATTTCCAAATGTTTTTACATTTAATGAATTTAATTCAAATTATTTAATTCTCAGGAAGTAGTTTACAAACAAATATGTGTTTTGGAAAATGCTGAAAATAATAAAGATACAGATTCATTAAATTCTAGAGAACTTTTGTCAAATGTAGCAACTTCAGCTTCATCATTAAAATATGATTTTCAAATAGCAAAATCCCATTTTATTCAACAACTTCGTCAAACAGGTATGTTTTTTGTTAGACTATTCATTAGTTTAAGGTTATTATAAATTACTTCTATCTAGTAACTAATTAATTATTATGAAATTTTTTAAACTTCCTAATAATATATGTATCTTGTTTAATATTCTTTATTTTCTTACTATTTTTAATTTTTTGTTATTTTCCATTTAAATAAATAACTTACTCATTAAGATTAGTTAGATATTTTTATTTTGTTTCATTCATTATGTGTGACCTTTTAGATTTTGTAGTATTTACTGATGATAAATTAAATATTAATTTGTATGTTGTAATTATTTTTTTTCATTTTACGACATTAAAATAGCACTTTTTTTTGGTTACAGATACTACAAAAAAAAATTGTTTTCCTATGTTGTTGGATATAATACTGTTTGATGCCGTGATTTCAAAAATTTATCTTCAAACTCGACCAGCTAAAACACCTGAGGAGATTCCTAAGTAATATTATTCAAATTTAACTACATTTTTGAATAATATTTTTACTATAAACTTAAATTTAATTTTCAGGACTTCTACTATTGAATATATTTATACTCTTATGCCATATTGTATTGAATTAGCAACGTTAACATTTAACAACATCAAGTATGTATTTACTATTTTATTTTAAATTTAAATTTAATATTTATTACATTCTATGTATTTTTTTAAACTATAATTAAAATAAAAAATTTTCTTTGTGTTCTTATAAAGTATTTTTAATATTTCTTAGGAGTAACCTTCTACATCAAATTTCTAATTTGAACCAAACTCAAAAATATTCATCTGGAGATTTAACAAACTTAAAGATTATTTTGTCTATGACAAATAACCATTCATCTTTAGAATTTTCTCCAGTTACTTATCACTTACCAACTTTATTTTTTGAGATGATCCCACCATGTATTAATTCTATTTTAACTAAATGGAATTCAATGTCAATTGGTCCTCAATTGAAGGTTTGTATTTATTGTATATTATATTTAACAGTTTCAATATCTTTATGAACATTTATTTGTACCCAATTTTCAATTATGACTATATAATATGTATGTACGTATTTATGTATTTTTTATAGATATGTAGTTCAGATATTTCACCAGAACTTATTATTCAAAACATTGTAAAACATCATTCATCATTTGTATCCAGTCAGCCAGAATATTTAAACACTCCATCATTAAAACGATTACTTAATACTCTTGTTATCTTCATTACTGAAAATATACGGTAAGATAATTTTTATGTCTATTAGTCTAACATCTTATATTTTTAAAAAATTTATGAAAACTAAAGTCAGTTCGTCTATCCGGCCGATTCCCTTCATTTTTTTTTAAATGAAAGGTATTTAGACACAGATATGTCATCAATCATTGAAATTTAAAACAACTCTCACGTTACTTAAGTTATGTTCAAACGCGATTCTTCCCTGTACATTTTTTATGGGACACATTCACTCAAGCAATTTGAATTCTCATAGCTCTTCTTTTAATGAATGGATCTTGATCATTTCACTCTTAGAACACTCAGTGAATCAAGTTCTTTTTTTTTTTTAGCTATTAACTGCTAAATTCGTTGAGTTTTAGGAAAGTTATGCGTACACAATTAACTTAACATTCAATTTTTTCAAGATTTTCCTTCACTCAAACCTCTATAACTAGAGTTCTAACTAGCCTAGACTGTTGACACAAGTCTAAGAACACTCAGTGGATCAAGCTCTTTCTTTTGAGCTATTAATTGCTTAAATTCATTGATTTTCAGGAAAGTTTGCGGAACATATTTTAATAAACACTGTTATTTTGATATGTCTTTCAATTTTTGATATTATACTTATTTATTGATTTATTAAAATGTGTTTATGTATTGATTGATTGCACCTTTACTTTTTATAATATAAATAAATTATCTATTGCAAATTTTCGCAACGGGAATACTAGTATTCATTTAAATAATTATTAGATTAATAATATCTTAAAATTATTTCTTATAAATGTTTTATATAAATTAAAATTATTATTTATTATTTAACAGTCCATTAAATATACTCTAGATATGTAATTTTCATTTATGAATTTGAAAGCTTATTTTAAAGAAAATTTTTCTATCTATATTTATAGTTTCTACGAAAAAATATTTATTGGCTTAATTCTTTCCAATTTGATTTTTACTCATTTATTCTATATTATTATCCAAGTATGTAATTATCCCTTTTATGAAATTGTTATAATATTTACTTTATTGATTCTGTTAAAATTGATTTTTATTTTGTTGATGATGTGTTTAGATTGTGTACAGATTTTAAAATACGTTCAGATTTTGCAACACTTTTGAGTTCTATGACAATTGATTGTTCATCAGAATATCTTTTAGGATATATTATTCCGATCTTAGAGAAGTTGAAAAATCCGGGAGATCATGATCCTGCTACTATGATATCTATACTTATCACTAAGAATATAAGAAAATTAGCAATTCAGTATAAGCGTGACGATACTAACAACACGTGAGCAATAATATTTGATTCTTTTGGAAATCAATATAATTTTTTGATAAAATATTCAATTATAATTTATTTTTCATTTATATTATTTAGAGATCATTTAATTGAAAGAGCTTTGATTCACAGTCTTTTTTGGATTGAACAGTTAATATTTGATTTCCCATGTGCTCGTTATGCTGTATTACGAACATTTTGTGTAAATGCTCATAAAGAAGAAATCTCAATGAGAAAATTTATTTCATCTGGTGTTTTTATAAAAATACTTGTTAGATTAACTAACCGATTGTTTTCAAATCGTAAGTTAAAAATTATTAATAATAATAATAAATGTTTTTACTAATTTATATTTTATTTGTAGTCAAAACAAGTAATCATCAAGATATTAAAATAATGTGTCGTACAATTATTGAATTATCTACTGACCCAAAAAATAGATTGGATCTTTGGTTACAGAGAATTATTGTTGGTTGGAATAAAGATAAAGATATTATTGATGCTAGTAGTGTTTTATCTCGAGAATTAACTAATTTTTTGAATGATAAACACTCAAATTCAGTCAAACATTTTACCAATAATATCTCATTAGCAATTGATCCAGATGAAAATTTTGAGTTGATTAAGAATATGATTGATTATATTGTCGCATTGGATTCGTAAGTAAAATATTATTTTAGTTCATGGTCTGAGGTATTTATTAATTTATGGGCCGATAAAAAAATGAATGAACAAAAAGATTTTTATATATCAGGATTTTGTAATGATTGAATTATAAAAAAAATTGTATTCATTGAGTTCATGACATGGCAATAAGTTCACAAGATATTCTATTGTAAAATGTATTAATATTATTGCTATAATTGATGGTAAAAATAATTATTGGTTAACAAACTTGTATCATCACATGAAATCATATAACTTGGAAATACCATGAACTTCTAGTATGTTTGTATTGTGGTCAAGTTAAAAAAAACATGTATCATGGGTCATTTAATGAATCTTATTGTTTGTTGTGCAAGCATAAAAAAAAAATGTTTTATTTACTAAACATATAAACATTTATTTAAATAAATAAATATTATATATATATATATATATATATATATATATATATATATATATATATATATATATATATATATATATATATATATATATATGTATGTATGTATGTATGTATGTATGTATGTATAATAATAAATTGAAATTTTATTTTTAAATATCTATTTTTATTATTGTTTTGTAGTTTTGTGTGTAAAAACAATTAAATAATTAAAAAATGTAATTTTATTTCAGAAATGATGATCTGAAAACTAAGACTTCACTTTGTTTTTTGGATACATTAATACCAATCGTTACTTACACATTGGCCTTTGAAAATGGCGATGGATTTTCAAAAATGTTTGCTCAAATGGTGCGTTTGGCAGATCATGGCGGTCCTAATGGTCATCTAAGATTGTTTAAAGCTAGTGTGAAATTACTTGACACTATTAAAAATTGGCTCAAAAATAATATGTCATATTTACAAACAAATGAACCTAAACAAACATATCCTCCAGTTGTGATAGCTTCTAGTTGTTTGATGAACTATGTATCAGATGTTATTGCTGCTATGCAATCTACAGAGTTGGATAGATCTTTAACTCCTCCATTAGACTCCATGTCATTATATTATTATGATGGAATGGAGTTGGATGGATTTTTACCTAGTAATGATGGAGACAATGAGGCTGTAAATGAAGATTCTGTAAGTCATAGGAAAAAAATTGTTTTTCATATAAATAAATACTTTTATAATTTTATTTTTGTTTAGGATGAAGATAGTCTATACTATAGACTTTGTACGTTTACAGTCACTCAAAAAGAGTTTATGAACCAACATTGGTACCATTGTCATACATGCAAAATGATTGAAGGTGTAGGAGTTTGTAGTATATGTGCTAAGGTTTGCCATCGTGGCCATGATGTTACTTATGCTAAATTCGGAAACTTTTTTTGTGACTGTGGTGCTAAAGAAAACAATTTTTGTCAGGTAATAGTCTGTGTATAGTAAAATATTGGTTTTAGATTTATTATTTAACTTTTCATTTTAAGTTTCTGTAGGGTTTCAGTATCTATAATATTCATTGTTATTTGTTTTTCAATAAGTACTAATAAATTTTATTTCAGGAATTAAAAATTGAAATTATTATCTTAAATATGTATAAGGGATTTTAAATTTTAAATGTTTATTTGATAGGCATTAACCAAAAGAAACCCTAACTCAGTACTTGATGCAAATAGTCAACGAGATAAAACAGCTTCTATTGAAGGTGGGAATTCCTCAGTAGATCAAGAACGAGTGGATAGTTACAATTCATCATCAACTCCAGATTATAATCAAGATCCAAGAAATATGAACACTAGGAGTTTAGATTATGAAGCCGTTGTACTAAATTCACTTCCTGGTATTAATTAATTTTGATTTTAAATGTTTTACATTTTTAATTTGGTTATTTTATTATTAATTTTAGTTACTCATAAGAATTCATTAATGTCTATAATATTGGATCATTCTCAAATAATTGAGCCCACATTAGAACTTTGCTGTCAAATACTAAATGTGGTTATAAAATCTGGGGAAAAAAATTCTGCAATAGGTTGTAACACAAGAGCTATAGATACATTAAATGATTTACAAGAAATAGAAAAAAATATTGAAGTATCAGATAATCTAATGGTAATTTATTTATTCTTTAAAAATAAAATTTATTTCTTTACTAATTATTAAATATTATATATTTTCAGTTACCTACAATGGGATCCCAAGAAGGTGCTTTTGAAAACGTTAAAATGAATTTTAGCGGGGAACAGGGTCAAACTATTCGACAACTTCTTTCTGCTCATATGATACGTCGTGTTGCTATGTGTTGCTTGTCATCTCTTCATGGTAAAAGACAACATCTAGGTAATTAAAAACTATATTATTTATTTATGTCATGCATAAAATGAATGTAATGTACATGTTATCTTTTAGTCTGTATAATAAATTAATATTCATTGTCAGTTTTATAAATCCTATGTTAACATTGTATGTTAATTTACTGTTTAAAATATTAAATAATTAAAATCTTTTGATATACTCTTATGGCTATAATGATTTTCTTTGATTGGTTTGTTTCAAAATAAAATAGATGATTAATACCAATTTTCTATCAGGTTATTATTATTTTTATTTACCTAATTTTTTTTTAGTGGCTGTATCTCATGATAAAGGAAAAATTGCTGTGTTGCAAATGAGTTCATTGTTAAAACAGTCAGATATATCCAAACGCAAATTAACCTTAACTCGACTATCTTCTGTCTCAATTCCTTTTACTGTATTATCAGTGACTGCAAATCCTGTGAATGAAGATTTTTTGTCTGTTTGTGGATTAAAGGTATTTTGTTTTATATATATAAATTAGATGTTCAAACAATTTTTAATTTTTAATGTTTCTTTATTTCAGGATTGTCATATTTTGACATTTAATATTAGTGGAACTGTTAATGAGCACATTGTTCTACATCCTACTTTAGAAGTAGGAAATTACATTATTAGATCAATTTGGCTCCCTGGTTCACAAACTAGTTTAGCATTGGTATCTGCCGAGTTTGTAAAAATTTATGATTTATCTAAAGATGTTTTAAGTCCTCAATATTATTTTCTTGTACCCACTGGAAAAATACGAGATGTAACGTTTATGTGTACTGAGGTAAAAGTATTTATGTAAAATAATTATATTTAATGTATAATATAAATGGTTTTTTATTTATAGGAAAAATCAACAATGATATTAATATCTTCTGGAGGTTATATTTATACTCAAGATATGGATTCAAGCAGCTCAGCTGTGCATGGACCATTCTATGTGACCAATACTATAGATATTGTCCATCCAGATATAAGTGTTAGTAAATTTTAATTTTGTGTGTTATTAAATAATAATAATTATTATTATTATTATTATTTGTGTGTGTATATTTATATGTTTTTTTTTTAATCTAACTACTTTTCACAAACATTTTAGGATGTTAATGGTCAAGTTTGTGGAGGTGGTGTCTCAGTTTATTATTCGCATACATTGTCACTATTGATGTTTAGTTACGTAACACCAGGACGCACATTTATTGCTCCTTTGGATGAAGAAAGGTATCAAGGTGGTGTCATTACATTACATCCAGTTTTTGCTATAAACTCACAAACATTAAGTCCAAGTGCTAAAAATAAAAGTAATGTAAATCAAGCAAATACTACTACTCCTCCTACACAACCTATGTGGCAATGGTCAGAAGTTCCTGGCCATCCTGGATTAGTTTGTGCAATTTTGCAATCAAGTAAGCTAATTAATTTTAACACTATAAATCTGCATTGCTTCATTTATTATTGGAAAAAATCAAAAATATTATGATGTATTATCGATACTAATCATTAGTTTTGATTTAATAATATGTCAAAGACTGTTTAGATATATATATATTTCAAATATACAAATTGTTGATTAAAAGATGATTTTTGTCTAATGATCTAGATTAACATGTGTATTATTTACAACATTATGATATAAATTAAAAGAAAATATTTTTTAAACTAAGTCAATTTTAAAATTTAAACATCTCTTGTTTTATTTAGGCAACACACCTGTAGTATTTATGATAACACCAAAAGTTATAAGTCTTCAAGAAATTAAATTAGCTCAAACAAAAACTAAAATCACTGATATGGTTGCTGTACGTCATCCTTTATCAAATGGAGATTATAGAACAACATTGATTATATTATGTGAAGATGGAAGTTTACGTATGTTTTTAGCGGCTAAAGAGCAAACAGGTGAAAATCTACTTAAGTTATGCTTATATTTATTTGAAATAATTATTAGTTAATGCATTAAATTATTATTTTAATAATGTCAATTTAGTTTATAATGTTCAATTAAATTAAATTCATAATTTAATTTTTTATATTACATTTTACATCAATTCAGGACATTAGATATTTAAAATTTGTTTTGATTTATAGATTTTTGGCTATCACCATCTATTCAACCTTCTTGTCATATTACTTCGTGTAAATTAAAGAAAAAGAAAATCAATAAATCTGGAAGATCAACAGGTATTTATTATATATTTAATCATTTATATTTTATCAATAATTTATAAATTAAATTCTTTAGGCAATAGTTCCTCATTTCCAGTTGATTTCTTTGAATATTGTGTAGCCATGAATGAAATTGAATTTGGTGGTAATGACTTGTTGCAAATTTATAATCCTCAACAAATAAAACATAGATTGAATAGCAATGGTAAGGATTGTAAATAACTATTAATTTAATACCGCTGTGTTTTTAAAATATTATAATGTTTAAAATATTTACTACTGATAGATATTTAAATTTCATAGGTATGTATGTTGTATCTACGAAACCACGTTTTAGCATAGAAGTAACTAATAATGACGCTACTATGGTAATGGCTGGAATAAGAGTTAACGTGGGTAGCCAAGATACAGGACGTGCTCCTGGATATATAGAAGTACTTGGACGTACTTTACAAATGGTACCTATTAATCGAAGCCGTTGGTTTGATTTTCCTTTAACTAGAGAGGAAAGTCTTCAAAGCGATAAAAAATTAACTATTGTATTTGGTCCATCACGTGATGCTGAAGGAGTTACTATGATAGATTCTGTGAAAATGTTAGTATACAAAATAATTATTTCCTATTGTTTTGATGAACCTAATTTTTTTTTTATATGTTTAATAAAGATATGGCAAAACCAAAGAATCATTTGGATGGCCTGATGAAGTAGATGATATCAGTAGTGGTACTATTTATGGTTCAACATCAACTAGTACTGTAGTTACTAATCAGTATAATCCTCAAGAAAAAGAGTTACCTCTAACAGGATTTACCATTAATCATTTAGACAAGTAAAATACTTAATTTATAATTAGTATTAGAATTGTATTCATTGCATTGATGTTAAGTTATTATCATATTATTTAATTTATTGTCATACCATGTACTGTTAGATTCTGTTCAGATAAAATAATAGAGACTATTAGCAACAATAATTTAAATTAACTTCTTTCTGCCCTTAAAAATTTAATACTGGTAGTTATGAAACATCTTTTTATCTTCAATGTTATTATGAATATTTAAGTATTCAATAGAAATAAAATATTTTATATTAGTAGTGTCTTTGAAAAATAATTACTATATTATTTTGTCGGACTCTTATTTAATGATGAGTTAGCCAATTGTATCAGTGTATTATAATTTTGAATGATTTTATTTTTTATTTAAAAGTAATAAATAATTTAAAAAAAACTGGAAACGCTATTGAGAGTGCCGAAGGTGCCATATTTATTTATTGAGCATATATCCAATACTAAAAATAAAAATATTATCTTAACTTCAAATTGTTGAAATGTATTATCAGTAACTAATTAAGCTTGTATACAGTTATAAATCATGAAAATAGATAATTGTATTCAATGAAAACATTAAACAAATTTAAGTTTTGCATTCAAACCGAAATTGGTTAATTTTGGGAACTTTTTATATTTCATTTTACCATATTCAGACATATAAAGTTTGTAAAAAAGATATTAAAAATATATTGCTGTTTTATGACAATAATAATTGTCTTTATAAATTTTTGGTCGTGATTCATTTAATATTTTTTGGAGACGGTAAACTATCCAATTTACCCCTGGGTAAGTGAAGCCTTCCTATAATAAGTAAATGAAACTAATTTATTTACCATTATAATTATAACTTGAAATACATACCAAGTAGATTGTATAAAAATGTTGGTGTCAAATGATTTAATGGCTAAAAAAAAAAAAAATATTATGTTAGATAGAGTTTTAAAATAATTAATCATAATATATTAGTTAGGCCTGAATAAAGTATTGTAGTTTACAATTTCACAGTTGCTAATTTTGTTAACTAAAAATAAAATAAGTTCTTTATTTAATCTTAAACTAAGCAATTTTATTTGGAAATGTCTGAGCTAAATCATGAAGAAATTAATTAAAGTGATTAAAAAATTAATATAATTTTATATTACAATTAAAATTCATAAAAAAAAAAAAAAATTATATATATATATATATATATATATATATATATCTATATATATATTTATATATATATATATATATATATATATATATATATGTATGTATGTATGTATATTTAATATTTATATATAAAGTTTTTTGTTATTTATTACTGGTAAATTATTTAAATTGAAAAAAGATGTTTTAAAATTAGTATGGTATATATTTGATCATGATTTTATGTTTTTATTATACAGTGTACATTTTATTGTTATTTAATATATTTTTTATTTTTAGATTTGTCATTGGATTGTTATCAATATTGGAAAATAGTTTTAGTGTTTCAAACTACTGTTCAAATGAAAAGGTGGAACAGTATTCATCTAATAAAACTAAAGCAACTCATATAGCCCTGAAATTACTAAACCATAGTACTCAAGCGTGCATTCAACTTCATTCTAAATTATTAGTAACTGTTTTACAACCAGATCTCCATGTTTTAAAAGTATTATTTTTAATTTATAATTGAAATAATAATGATATCATAGTAATAAATATTTAATTATTTTAAATAGGATCATTCTATGTTGACTTATATACTACAAACTTTAAGTGATTTTGAGCGTAAAGATCCCAAAAATATGGATGCAGAAGCTTACTATAGATTCGTATTGAACACTCGTGGTATTGCAGTTAGCAGACCTCAACATTTATCTAACTTTGAGTTCACCCTAAATGAAGGTAATTAAAATCTGCAATTTGCATAGTTTGAGTCATTGTATTAAAAATATACAATAATTATTAAATTATTTAATATTTAACTATTATCAATGTATTTTCAGAGTATAACGAACGTTCTTGTGAACCACTTATTCAAAAGCTTATCTCTGTATTCTGGATATTATATTATAACAGACCTAAAAATCAATCATATTGCACAATATATGTGCCTGGTGAGTAACAATTTTTTTCATTTTAAATAATTTAATAATTTTAATCATCTTAAAAAAATATTTCTATATATAGGTCTAAAGCATACAGAAGCTGTTGTGTATGCTCTTATTGAAATTCTTCATTCATTGTTATTTTATGAATATTCTGGTTTTCAACAATCTCAAATTAATACAATATCTAAGTATTACTTAGATTTCTTATTGTGTGAAGATGTAGCTGTTAGTTATACAGCTAAATTAGCACTTTCTAGAGCTTTGAAACCTCATGCTTTTGGAAAGAATAAACAAAATGTCATTAGTGGAGATAATACTTATAAAGAAACAGTGGAAGGTAACACATTTTATACCCATTTTTAGAATACTTCCAATCATAATTTTTTTTCCAATTTAGTGAAAGAATCGTCTCACAAAGAGGCTGAAAATGAAGAGCAAGTTCCTCAAGAATCTCCAGAAGAAAATATTCAGTATGAGGTTGACGAACCTATTATTTTATTAGATCCAAGAGGTAATATTAATTTATTATTATTAACTTTAATGTTGTATAAATACAAATTATATTACAATAAAGTTAAAAACAAGTAAATCATCATAAAATATTAAAATCCATTATCACAATAGTTTACTCATATCATAGTCTGATAATGTTGAAATTAAAATTTCTACCAAAAGTTAATTATTTTTATTTTTTCAAGGAATGACATTTAACGGTAACGACTGAACTTATTATTTTTAGATATAAAGTATAAGTCAATTATACTTAATTTTGTTATTCTAAAATCTACTAAATTAACTTAAGATTTTCAATGATAATTTTGTTGTTACAGTTGAACCACAAGAACAAGATCGTCAAAATATGGAAGTTTTAATTGGAAATGTTCAATTTCCTGGTCTAATAATCCCGCCAGATGCCGATGATGAAGCTATGGTTGAATTAGCTATTGCATTAAGTCTTCAAGTACTTACATAAAATCAAACTTTTTTAACAGTATAGATTATTATTAGTTATTGACATTGGTTAATTTGTTTATAGGATAATGATGGAATGGGTAATAATGCTGAGTTACAAAATATAAGGCAAGGTTTGCAACAAGGTTTTGTTGAATTACAAGGCATAAATGCTCCTGCTGAATTACAGGTAAAGAATATTTTAAAATTATAAATTGATAAAAAAAATTTAAAGTTGTATTTGTTTTTTTAGAACTTACAAGAAATATCATCCCAAAATAATGATAATGGTCAACATTCTGAAGCACAATCAACTCAACAAGGTCATTTGAGTGATACAACAGCATCTGCTGCTGGTTCTGATGATGAAGATACAAATGCTGTTCCTGGAAGTAGTGACTTAAGACCATCACCTACAGAAACTGTAAGTATATGATTATTTTTAATATTTTTTGTAATGTAATATTGAATTTTATATCCAGAATCAAGTTGAAAGAGGAGAAGTTGATGAAGAAATTGTTTATGATCAAGATTTAGAAATAAATAATCATTTACATACTTTAAGGCTGTCCTTGTTGGAGAAATTTATTAATCATATACCCAATCTTTATAACATTGGTGGCACAAGAGCTATACCATTTTTCCAAGTAAGATTTTCTTTGAAGTATTATTAAATTGTATAAAAAGGTTACTATTATTAAGTAATTTTTTAAAACTATATGTTTAAAACTTCAAATATTTTTAGTTCTTTCATAGTGTATATGTATTGTTTTTTATTTATTTCAATTTTTATATTGTGTGAATTTCACAAAAATTATTGATCTGCTCACAATATTTTTTTAAAACATACTAATTTGTGTTGAAAAACTCAATCGTACTATTTTTACCTTTTAAATATTAGTCCTAAGTTTTATTTATGAAAGTGTATGAAAAACACTTTCTTCTACTCAATATAGTATGACAAATTGTATTTTCTATTAGTTCAATATTAGTTTCATAACTTTATGTTATGGATTACATTCAATTGCTGATTTGTGATCCATTACCATCCATAATTCATATAAATAGTGTTTAATATTTACACATTGTCTTAGTTCTAAATTCAAAATAATTTAGAAAACACTGTTTATTATATGATATTTACTATTAAATATGAATAACATAATTCATATTTAATTATAATAGAGTATTTCTGTTTTTATAATTTTTTGTATTATGCAAACTACAATAAGAGTCTTGAATATGAATATTTATACATTTTATTTTAGGTTGTAATTTCAATTGTCTCAGATATGGACTTAAATAATGAAAGAGATAAAGAATATTTTACTGAACTTATGCAAATGTTTATAACATATATTCGTCGAGAAACATTGGATGATTCTAATTTACATATAAGAAATGCACAGCGAGAAATAGTCATTATTATTATGCGCTTCATTGGTAAATCATAAATAAATATTGATAATTTCAAAACCAATATTTAACAAAAAAATTTATGTTTCAGGTGTTTTATTAGCAAGACCTAAGTCCAGTTCTAAGTCGTTATCTGATAATACAACATATATATCTCAAACAGCAGCATCTATGTTAAAACATGCTCAATTTAAATCTTGTTGCTTAAAAGCATTAAAAGCTTTACAGGAATATTGGGCTAGGTAAAAATTCAATTAACTATTGACAATTTATTTTTTTAATGTATGGTAATATAGTTTTAGTGATAATGAAGACAATGGTGCTACTGTGGTCAGTGTTTTGTTAGAACCAAGTGGTCCACCTCAAGTTCCAGATATGAGTCCATTTTTCTTGAAACCTTATTCTGTTAATCAGACAAAAGATATTTTTCACAATTATCCTATAATTCTGACTGAAATGTTACTCCGCTTACCATATCAAATACAAAAGAGTTGGTCACAATTATCTTTTGAACCTGTAAGTATAATTTTCATATTAATTAAAATGTAATATGTTTAAATTAAATGTATTATGTTATGTTTATTTTAATAGGAATGGTTCATTGTATTGTGTGAATTCATGAGCTTAAAAACAATAAGTCCATTCATAAAACGTCAAGTTAGAAAGTTATTGTTATTTATTTGTGGAAACAAAGATAAATATCGCCAAATTAGAGATATGCATGCTTTATCAGCTAGTATGAAGGTATTATTATATTAAACTAATTTAAATGTATGGTAATTTTATACCATACCTTAATTATAACTTTTTTTTTTCTTTTTTAGAATTTCCAAACTACATGTGATATTGGAGAACGAAACACCCCACAATCTCTTAATTTAACATATGATAAACTAGTAGAATTAGTAGAAGATGTGAAAGTCTGTGTTGACATTGCATCTAGTCGTATGCTTAATTGGCAATTATATTGCCGTAAAGACAACTCAGTTTTATTGTATTTAATGCGTGCTGCTTGTCTTTTGGATGAAGGTGTATCATCAACTATACTGCATTTACTTCAGTATGCCATATGTGGAGCCAAAAATCAATCAGGAACACCTTCCGCCAAAGAATCAAAATCCAAAGTGTTTAAAGTTGCAGAAGATATTGAGAATGCTATACTTGAAGAAGCTCAATGCATGATACTAGTTAAAGAAATGAATAAACGATTAAATAAAGATATTTTAACGCGCTTCGTTAAAACATTTTTGCTTGAAACAAATTCTACTCATATACGTTGGCAAGCCCATGCATTAGTTTTGTCTATATATAGAAATTCAGAACACGATGATCAAGAAATATTACTTGATCTATTATGGGCTTTGTGGCCACAATTACCAACGTATGGAAGAAAAGCATCTCAATTTGTAGATTTATTGGGATATTTCAGTTTTAAATATAATCAAAAAGCGGCTACTTCTACTAAATATGTTGAACAGGCAATTGAATTATTAAGAACTCAAAATTACAAATTAGCTTGTCATCCTAATGCTAATTTATACACACAAGTATCTCAGTATGTTGATTTAGAAGGTTTCTATTTAGAAAGCGAACCCTGCATGGTTTGTAATAACCCTGAAATACCATTTAGCAATATCAAGTTAACTTCCATAAAAGTAGATTCTAAGTTCACCACTACTACTCAAATTGTTAAGCTCATGGGAAGTCACACAATAAATAAAATTGTGTTGCGTATAACAGATTTAAAACGTACAAAAATGGTTCGTACAATGAATATATTTTATAACAACCGATATGTACAAGCTGTTGTAGAACTTAAAAATAAACCAGCTATGTGGCACAAAGCAAAAGAAATTACATTGACATCAGGGCAAACTGAAGTGAAAGTTGAATTTGCTGTACCAATAGTTGCATGCAATTTATTAATAGAGTATTCTAGCTTTTATGAGAATTTACATGCATCTTCAGAGACATTACAGTGCCCTAGATGTAGTGCTACAGTACCTGCAAATCCTGGTGTCTGTTCAAATTGTGGTGAAAATGTATTCCAGTGTCATAAATGCCGGCAAGTGAATTTTAATATCTATAATTTAAATTTTTAACTATACATTCATGTTTTATTTAATTTTTAGAGCAATAAATTATGATGAAAAAGATCCATTCCTTTGTCATTCTTGTGGTTTTTGTAAATACGCTAAATTTGATTATGTTTTAACTGCTAAGCCTTGTTGTGCAGTTGATCCTATTGAAAATGATGATGATAGAAAGAAAACTGTAAGTTCCATTAATTCAAATTTGGAAAAAGCTGACCGATTATACAAACAACTGGTTTCATCAAAGCCTGTGTTAGAAGTAAGGCATTTTAATATTTCAAATTTAAATAAATAAATCATATTTGTTATATATAATTATTTACTATTGTTATTATTTTATTTAGAATATGTTGGTAAAAGTAATGGAAAATCGTTTGGAAAAATCAAGTAATACAAATACAGAAGAAAACCAAAGTCCAAATATTGTTCCTGTCTCAGGATTTGCTGCTGTTGTTAATGGAGCTATGAATAATAACATTTCTTCTGGACCTGTACATCAAGTCAATAGATCTATTCAATTATTGGCACAAAAGTATGGTTCTGAATGCCGTAATACTTTTGAAGATTTGAGTCGTATTGTACAAGTAAGTATTAATTTTTCTATAAGATGTGATTCATTTCCTTATCTTAAAATTGTTAAAAGTATGTTTTATTTAAATATTCATTATAATAATTTGCAGAAAGTTTTAGCAAGTCGTAAAGAGCTAATTGCGTATGATCAAAAACAGTTGGGACAAGTTAAATCAACAAGTCGTTTTAATGGAAGTATAAGTTCTCTTTCAATTTCTGATTCTTTATCATCATTAACAATATCTCAAAATATACCAACGACATGTTCTTTACCTAATACAAGTTGTTATGGATGTATAACAGCTGCTTTAGAACATTGTTTTGTTATGTTGCGTGCTCTTGCTACGAATATGTCATTAAGGAAAATATTACTGCAACAAGGACTTATACAAGAACTTGTTGAGAATAATATCAGGAGAGGCTCAGTTCAAGTAATGTTGAAACATTTTGAAACACGATTAATTTTTATTTTTCAAATATATTTTTAAATTATAGACTCAAGAAGAAGTTAGAAATTTACTTTGTATTTTAATACAAGATAATCAAAAGGCTACTGAAGATTTATGTGGATTATTGAGTCAAAGAATATCACTTACAATTCGGGGACCTATTGCAAATGCTGACCTAGCATTTGCTGTTAGGCCAGAGATATCTTTACTAGCAACTATGTTATATAAAGAAGATTCATGTTGGGAACAAAAAGCTAAATGCGTTATGCAATTATTCTTTATGACGTGTAAAGAGTTTCAGTCTTCAGCTATTGTTACTTATATAACATTACCATGTTTAAAAATGATGCGCAATATTATCAAACCACCAGTTTCAACAGCTAAAATAAATAAGGTACAAATTATATAAAATCTCATTTGACATTGAATATTATTTTAATTTATTGATTAAAATTAATAAATAGTTACATTATAAATAATACTAATAGTGCAAGTTAAATATTTTTTAATCATTGAGTAAATGTATATTCTAACATTACCAGAAGAGTCATTTGATTTAGTTTTGATGTTTTAAAGTGTAATAATATCATTTTGATATGAAGTGACCAAGCCCATACAATTATTCTGAATAAATTTATATTGTAAGCTAAAAAAATGTCCTTAGAAAACTAAATTTATGTATAATATTGTACAGGCTATTATGACGATTGCTATCATTTGCAAAAACATTTATTTTTTTATTTTTTATTATTATCTAAATTAACCATGTATACAAATATTCTATTGTTGATTATAGATAGAATGATTTAAAATGTATTTAATTTTATTTTGAATACCTACTTTAATTCATACTCCAACATTTATAAAGAATGAAGCACTTTGATGTTGCATTGTATTTTAAACAAATAGGCATTTTATTTATTTTAACCTAATAATTTAGGTTCAACTGAACATTATGATTAAACCTAATTTATTTTTTCTAGGATAAATCTACAGAAGCATTATCAACTGTTCAAATGTCTGATCATTTGATGGTTGATTTTAGAAAATGGGCTAAACAAAGTCCTGAACATATGTTTAACGCATGGCGTCAAAGACTACAAAAGAAAACATCTGATGTTCCTGCCAAAAAGCCAAAATCAAAGGTATTATTAGTAAATTTTACTTATGTAGATTTTTATTTTATAGGTGAAAAATAATATAGAAGGTGTATTTTGTATAAATTACACTTTAATTTAAAATTAAAAATTTTAAATACATATAGTTATTTATAATATGTTTTAAATTATAATTTTATTTATAATAATTGCAAGTACAATATTTTTACTTTTCATAACTTAGTAGAAATTGAATTTACTTCATTATCTAATAAATTTATGCCCAACAGGCGTTTATTATTCAAAAATAAAATAAATAATATATTTTGATGTATTGCAATTATTAATTATTATATTATTGTTTTATAGAGTGAAATACGTCATTATTACTTAGCATCTAAATATTTTAAAAAGTGGAGATTGTATTCTTTAAGAGACATTGCTAAACCATTTCAATTAACAGAATCTTCTTGGCTTAAACATTTCTTATTCTGTTCAAGTACAAGATTATTAAGGCAGGTAGCTTGCGCTATTTTTGAAGGTATTGCCCAAGTACCGGAAAGGAAAAAGGAGGTAAAAAATTATTATTGAATCAATGATAGCTATTAATTATAAATTTCTTACTTTTCATGTATATGTTTGTAGATTTTAGACCTTCTCACAGGGTTTTTGACAGAACTTGGTAGTGCAGGAGAAAATTGCGCTGAATTTTTGGCTTTATACCAAAATCTTATTCAGCAAACTCCCTGGAAACAGTATTTAGCATTACGAGGAGTCTTATTAATGATATCTGAAATTATTACCAAAGAAATAAAACATTTACATTATTTAGAAGAAACTACATTAACTTCAGACTTAGCTCAAGGGTTTGTCTTAAAAAGTTTAACTGGGTTGTTAGCATCATTTTTAGAAGTTGAAAGCATTAAACAACAGTACAAAGGAAGACTTGTAGGTGCCATTTTAAATGGATATCTATCTCTTCGCCGTTTAGTTGTACAAAGAACACGTCTTATTGATGAGACACAATCTCAGCTATTAGATCTTCTTGAAGAAATGACTTGTGGGACTGAAACAGAATCTAAAGCATTTATGGCAATTTGTGTAGAGACTGTAGAAAAATGTGACCCACAAGATGTACGAACTCCAGTTTTTGTGTTTGAACGATTATGTTCAATAATTTATCCTGAAGAAAATGATGTTGGTGAATTTTACATGAATTTAGACAAAGACCCTCAACAGGAAGACTTCTTACAAGTGAGTGTAGATCACATATTTTAACTATTTATTATTATTTAGTTATTTTTCATTATATGCTGTTTCCTGGAATTTTATTTAATTTTTAAATCATTCCAAATTTTTGATGATTATATAAGTCATAAATAAATAATTGTTTATAGGGCCGAATGTTAGGAAATCCATATAGTAGTAATGAATCTGGTCTTGGTCCTTTAATGAGAGATGTTAAGAATAAAATTTGTCAAGATTGTGAACTGGTAGCTTTACTAGAGGATGATAATGGAATGGAACTTTTGGTCAATAATAAAATTATCAGCCTAGATTTGCCTGTTAAAGAGGTAAAATATTGAACGAACAATTATGTATATATATATATATATATATATATATATATATATATATATATATATATATATATATATATATATATATACATTATAATTGTTTCAATGAATAACTACTTATATTTATTAAATTTGTCTTCCTAGGTTTATAAAAAGATATGGCTGCCAGAAGGTGGCGACAATGAAGCTGCTATGCACATTGTTTATCGTATGAGAGGATTATTAGGGGATGCTACAGAAGAATTTATTGAAACTTTAGATGCCAAATCTGATCAAGAAGTTAATAACGAAGAAGTTTATAAAATGGCTAATGTTATGGCTGAATGTCGGGGATTGGAAGTTATATTGAATCGATTATCTACAATAGATGATTTATCCAGGTCACGTCCACTTCTCCAAGTGCTTATTAAATTACTTGGTCTTTGTGTAAAAGTTAAACATAATCAAGAAGTACTAACTGATCCTAAGTTAGGATCTATACCTATTCTTCTTAATACACTTGAGTTATGTTTGAGTAATGAAGCAGATGGTTTGTCTAATACCACTCTAACAGAACAAATTCTTGATGTAAGTTAAATATTTTAATATGAAGTTACATTTTTTATTTTTTTTTTCATTGAACTTTGACTTTCAAAGCTATTATCAAAAACAAAATATGTGTAACCTTAAATATGTATTTATATTTTTAGATTTTAGAAACAATACTCTCAAAAGCTACTTCTCAAAATCCAGAAGAATTCACTAAACTATCGGAGACTTTTGGCCCAGATGACCACATTCGATACCTTTTACACTGTGCTTCAAATGCTCGTTATACAATTGTTCAACATTTAACGCGTGTTTTAGCTGCTCTTACGTATAATAACAAAGCTAAAATGATAATTCTCATGGATCATTTTGCTTCAGTTATTTCTGATTTTGAAAAATTTGATGATGTTCACTCTGCTCAAGATGAACAAATGGTTACTATTATTAATCACATCTCTATTTATGAATTGAGCTTATTTATTTGTGTTTACTTTCAGATGAATTTATTCTGTGATTTGACTTATGGCATTGAAAATAATTCACTTGGAAACACATTAAAAGATTATATACTTTCCCTTGGAGTTATTAATAATGTAATCCAATATATATCAGTAAGTATAATCTTAACTTGGGATTTAAAAAATTAAATACAATTAATTGTTAATACTAAATTATTTTAGCGTCATGCACCCACTGTAAAGTCAACTTTAAACAAAAACAGTGATAAAGACGAATGGAAGGAATTCATTGCTAAACCTTCGTTAAAGTATATTTTACGATTTTGGACAGGGTTAGCTAATGGTCATGAACCAACTCAGGTTTGTGCATTTCTATAATTAAATTAGTTAAATTATCAACCTTTAAGTACTTAGATATATAGTGATACTGTAAAAGTATCTGATTACTAACTTTACATAGTCAATAGTGAAATACTTTATCAAGTTAAGAAAAACAGAGTAATACATTTATTCATCTTAATTAAGTCTAATTAATTAATTCATAATACTATTAAAATGGTAAATTAATTACTTTAAACTTACATACTACATACTTACATTGCTTAAGTATTTGTACATTTTGAAATTAATAGTATATATTTATTGAAAATTTTACATTAATTATTTATCATTAATTTTAATTTATTAAAAGTTCTATGTTATTCAATGTGTCAAAATTATTTCACCTACACTTTTTTTTAGTGATTTTGATTGTTTAAAAATATATAATAGCTATTAAAATAATATTTCTTTCAATAATTTTAGACTGCTGTTTCTGATGAATGTATTCATACTGTACATTGCTTAGAACAAGTTTCGTCAGATGAACACGTTGGATCTCTTGCAGAAAACTTGTTAGAAGCTTTAAAAACTAACTCCAAAATGGCAGAAAAAATAGAACAAGTTCGTGAACAAACTAAAGCCGAGAAAAAACGGTTAGCTATGGCAATGCGACAAAAACAACTTGGTCAATTAGGAATGCGTACAAATGAGAAGGGACAAGTAACTGCTGAAACCTCATTGTTACAACAAGTGGAAGATTTAGGAGAAGAGACTGGTTTAGTGTGTGTCATATGTCGAGAAGGATATAAGTTTCAACCTACTAAAGTATTAGGTATTTACACATTTACTAAGAGGTGTGTAGTTGAAGAACACGAAGTGAAAGCTCGTAAAACAATTGGTTACAGTACTGTAACTCATTTTAATGTGGTTCATTTTGACTGTCATATGTCTGCCGTTAGGTAAGCAATATTTAAAAAATTGTTTTATTTATAATTATTTGAATCTTGTAATGCAATGTATTTATTAAATTTATCATTAAAATAATTAATCAAATTATAAATACAAATAATATTGACATTTTTGGCATAACTTCATTTATTAAATTTATATTTATTTAAGATTTTTTCATTTAATAATAAATTGGTTAATTGCTTGTAAACTGAAAATATTTAAAATTTAAACCTTATATTGGTATGCTTGGAATAATTAGATGCCCGCTTGGACGGGGTTCATAATTGTATACATATTTGTATACTGGGTGATTCTTATATCATATTAAAATAATAATAATGATAACAATATAAATGTATTTTTACTGTAAACTTTGGGTTTATTGTTATTAATATTTTAAATGTTATTCGTTTGTAGTCTACATTTCTTTCTGTCGAAAATCATATATTAATTTTTTTCATTTTTAAATAGGGGTTTGACCCCTATCCTCTTTTCTCTTGGCATGCAACTGCTGAGTAATTATTAATACAATCATTATTGTTTAGTTACTGCTCAACATTTTTATTAGTAGTTCATATATTTTAGAACAAATTGTTTATATTATCTGACATAATATCTTCTTCTTTTTCAAAGGTTTAGCCTTGTCAAAGTTGTAACTAGGGAAGAAAGGGTTACTGTGCAGTGGTTTCTCGTTTCCTTCTGCACGTGACATAATAATATATTATTTATTTTAAATTTAATAAAATATTGCTTAAATTCAATTTTTATAAATTAAAAAACTGACATAATATATTGTTTTTTATTTATACAAATTGAATTTAAGTAATATTTTATTAAATTTAAATTTTAGACTTGCAAGGGTCCGTGATGAATGGGAATCGGCAGCTTTACAAAATGCTAATACCAAATGTAATGGCTTATTACCAATGTGGGGTCCTTCAGTTGCGGAATCAGCATATGCCAATTGTTTAGCTAGACATAATTCATATTTACAAGAAGCTACTGGCCAAAGAGATATAAGTTACATGCAAACTGTACATGATCTGAAGTTATTATTATTGCGATTTGCCCAAGAAAAAAGCTTTCATGAAGACACTGGAGGTGGTGGACCTCAATCTAATATGAACTTAGTACCATACCTGATGCATATGGCATTATATGTGATAAATACGTATGTTACATTTTATTTTTTTGTTTTGTCATAATCACATTGTATATTATGTTTAATGTTAATTTATTAATTTGTAATTCAATTTATTCATTTAGGACCAGGCGATCCAGTGCAGAGGAACGTAATTTACTCGTATATTTAGATTCAAAGCCTCCTGATCGTTTGATTGATAGTTTTTATGATACTGAAAGTCCTTTATATTGGATAACGATGGCTGTTTTGTTAACTCCATATTCAAAATGGATATCAGACAATCGTTTGATGCATTTGACTAATCTAATATTAATGGCTCATGTTTATCATACCAGTTCTTCTATAGCGCCTAATATACGCTTTGTGCCCATGACACCACATGATTACAATGCTTACAAACCAGCTCTGATGTTCTTTGCACTAATCAACAATTTATATGAATATTGTTTCAAGGTAATGGAAATTATTTATTATAATTAATAATCATAATATTTATTTTATTTAAAAATATTCATATATGTGTTTATTTAATATGTGTGGGTATGATTTACAGCATATCGAGGTTCCTGAAAATAAAAGTTGGTCAATTTGTTTAGCTGATTATATTCGTCAGAATGATGAAACACTGCTCAAATCATCGGAAAAGATGATGGCCTCTTTTAGTGAAGATTATTTACCTTGTACTTCATTTGCAGAATTTTGTGATGTTGCAGGTAAAATAAACATATTATTGGTATTATGTTGTATGAATTAAGAATTTAATTTTTGGTTGACATTGTATGAAAATCATTAAGCTAATTTTGATTGTTGTACACTGAGTTTTAGTATATCGTTAGTGTAAAATTTTTAAAACATTTTCAATGTCAAGGCAACTATTTTTTAATGTTTTGATTTATGTTAAGTTTTTGTTGATAATTATGTTTTCCATCTAAAGGGGTTTCTTGATATTATCAACATGAGTGTAATATTGATACTAGAAAATTTTGATATAGATACAAACCAGTCATTTGGTATAATGGTACATAAATATTATGATGTTAATTGTTTTGAAAAAAAATTACTATGTATCAATTTTTAATTCTACAATAGTACAAGTGGAGTATAATATGGGGCCAATAAAAATATTGACTAAAAGTATTGGTACTTTTAAGTTTTGCTATGTAATTTTTTGGATTCTGCATCTATTATTGTCAATAATGTAACACAGCTCTTGAACTATGTAGAAATAATGATTTCTTTTTCTGCTATGGATATAAAATCGATGTAATGATTTTAATTTGTTTAAGATATTTGATTAAATTCATACCATACTGATCAATAGAACATTGTAGATTCCTCAATTAAAAGTATATTTATGTGTTTTTAATTTGAATAACATTAAAAAATTACCGTTTGATGCTAGAAATTATTTCTTTAATAATGAAAAATGATTATTTCAAGTAAAATAATCATTGAAATTTGTACTTGGTACTAAATTAGTATGTATATTTTGTTTCAGGCATACATATTACGGATCCAGCTGATTTTATGAAAACCATCTTAAATACTCATTTTCGTTGATGGATCTTAATGAAAAATATATAGTAAATTTAATTTAAAAACTCACCCGTATAAAATTATTTCGATTATTTATTCACAATATTTATTTTAAATGTGATTATTTTTTAAGTGTATTAATAAAGGAATTGGAAATTTAAATTATAAAAAATAAAATAATGTTTTCCATAATGTATTTCTTATTATTGTGATCATACGTTTGCTTGGTTTTTGATGTAACTGTATATTCAGTGTAGAAAAGAAAACATTTAGTTGCAAACTATAAGATATAAGGTATAAATATGGATAAAATCTGAAAGTGTCATTGTTATTTTCTATGCTTGGTTACAGTGTTCATTCTAAAATTTATTAAATGAAGTATTTTTACTTTGTTAAACCAAACAAAATATAGTCACAATGTATTTGTCTTCTATATGGTTTGTTATCTGCATCAAATAGGACGAATAGGTTCACTTAAAACTAGTCTTGGTGTTAAATGCTATTTACCCAAGTGTTCTGAGTATTACTGGTTAAAAATCGGCGAAAAAAATATGCTACTGAGACTTCCATTTGTCTCACAACTGTGGAGTCTACATTTTCAGTTAACGGTTTTGAAACAAACACAAAAGACAGACACTCAAATAAACTATTTTATAATAATAATAATTATGTGTTCATTGCAACAATAGAATACTTTTAAATTATTTTACAAAATATTAGTTTAATATTGTAACACCTCCTTTAAGCAATGCTCGTTATGGTTCATCCCACTCATAATATTTTAGAGTGAAAAAATTTAATTTGAGTAGTGTACAATTTTTCTAGGTCTCTGGGTTCTTGTGGAACCGGATATTACAATCGGTGTGTGCTCTGTCCAATCTAGAAAATTTGAATTTTTGTTATATGTGCTTGTTCTCAATGTGTTCACACTTTTCTGATAATGATTTTTAGGTTGCCAAGTGGAGTCGCAAATTCGCAATAACCTATTTTGCATTCTATCTATGTGGGGTCTTATAAAGTGTTCATGACAGTTTTCTCAATTAATTTTATTTCGATGTTAGATTACCTATATAAGATGTCTGATACCTACTGACCTTTTATGCAGGTACCTGGAAAAAATCATGTGACATGTCTAAACCGAAGAATGAAAATTTCATTTTTTAGTTTTGCGTTTAAATCAATATTTAATGTGAAAGTTGTCGTGATCACCTTTTTAAGATCTCTATTCACATATAGCATAATATATTTTGCCCAATATGACATTTTATTTTATTAACTTATCCACTCAGTCGATTTCTAAGTCGCCTTTCACATAATTATTCCGTCTTAAATATCACTTTTAAATACTAAAATCATATATCTACATTTATAATTGGCGTGTGACTTTTAAACAACTAATAAAATGCTCAATGGACGTTATTCCTTCCCGCTCACCCCGCTCACCCATTGATCATGTGCCGCGTCAATACGCGAAACGAGTCAAAAGCGGTTGAGAAAGTTCGTACTTCGATCCTCGGACGAGATAATGGTGTCGGGTGCATGGGATGTCGAAGAAACGATAGTTTATTCCATTCAGTCAAATGGATTCGAGCAAAGCTTCGGTTTGAAAGCATGCCTTTTGTACGTTTTACCATTTTTCGTCGAATTATTGTCGGTTGACTATTTATCAAACCGGTTTAAAAATTAAAGTTTTCTCGTTTGACAAAGGCGACTTTTTTTTTTTGTTTTTTTTACCAAGAGGCTCAAACCATGTGGTCCTATATATAATCGGATACCATTCGTAACGATCGGATGGTCTAATAATTTTCGAAGCACGTTTAAAGTTGAAAACAGTCAATCCCGTAAAAATCGTTTAATAATACACTAAAAACGCTTATAAAAAAAAAAAAAACTTTAAAAACTCTTTGTCAAATATTAAAAATGTTTTTAGAGATGAACTTTTAAAAAACAAGGTATTTTCAAAGTTCTATTTTTAGCCTAAAAGTTTTTTCGAAACTTTCGCAAAAAATGTGTCGATCCGCCATTAAAATGTGGTAAAATTTTATGTTTTTAATGCCAACACTTTCCGAGTCGTGACTAAATAACTAAAATCGTTTTAGCGAAAATGTCGTTTACGAAAAATCTTCCATTTTTACTAGGTTTTTTTTTTTTTTTTTGTCAGTTTTGTTTTATTCCTGAGAAAACTATCGAGAATAGAGAAAAATGACGTACCACCGTCTACGTTGGATTTTCGATCAAGAAAGTTGCCGGACGAAACTTTTGGACTACTCTTAACTACCCCCGAACAAGTGTTCAGAGGAAAAAAAAGGGAATAAAATAATAAATATCATTGTAAAAAACCAAAAGATCTTCCGTTTCACCGAGAGTCCAAAACTAAAAGATAATAAATAAGAGACGCCTTTACTTGAAGCCGTGCGTACAAAGCACGGAGCAGACAAACGCAGCGAAAAAAAAAACACAAGAACCGCATATTCGTCAACATACATAAATTATCATTTTTTTTTTTCCCCGAACTACTCGGGAATATTCCTTTGGAAAAAGTTAATAGGTAATTAATTATTTTTATAGAACGACTTGCACGTTATTACTTATTACATCATTGACTTTACTTCGCTTCATTTGGCTACACTGTTTTGTTAACAAACATTATTTTTATCGCAGCCACCGAAGTTACTGAACAATGATAAATGAATTATAAATTATAATACGAATATACATTTTACTATTTAGTATTTATATAGTTTTATAGTTTTATTATAAAACACAATTTTTTTAAAAATTTCTATGCTTGAATTGGAGTCTGTGGTCATACATCGTATTTAGTGTATTATGATAATCACTATAGTGATCAAGTACAATAAAGTAGGTATACGTTTTTTATTTGGTGCCGGTAAAATTTGATACTGCAACATGGCTGGTGGAAAAAAAAAATTGGATTGTTGGTCCTTATATTATTATTTAAAAGATACATAAAAAGTTGGGACAAGTTTTTATCATGGTTTTAATTTTGGTAATTTGTTGGCAGATACTTTATTAATTTACTCGATTAAAATTTTAATTTCATGTAAATTATTATAACTAGGTATTAAGTAATACAATCTTAACACTAACATTTAAAAGCATAACTTGAATATTTGTATTGATGTCTAATAAGAATGAAATGTTTTTTTGAATTATCCATTAATCAAACTTTTCTAAAGTGATATTTTTGAAAAAAATATTTGCTATTTGAATCAAAAAAAAACTTTAGGTTGCGTTAAATATTACGAAATACGAACAACTTTTTAAAAATTATAATATTCCCGGAAAGTTCCCGATATTGGAAATATTTCTGGGAATTTTCCCGTGATGAAATTACCGGGAATTTGCACATCACTAGCTGTGATACAATGGCTGTGAGTATTTAAATTGAGTAGTTACTCAGCAGTAACACTCTACGGGTATTTTTTTTTTAAGCTATTGCATAGCTTTTATCGCGGGCTTTGATCGCGGCGACCGAATCAAGAAATTCCGTAACGAAAAAAACCTAACACGCATTTTTTTTTTTTATGTATGGTGACACTTTTTCTTACCGAAATACTGGTCCAAAAGTTTCGTCCAGCAACTTTTTAGAACGGAAATTTTGTCGAGATAGTACTTTTTAGAGCTCATTTTTCGGATTTCTCAATAGTTTTTCCAAGCGTGTGCGATAACTACCGAAAAATTGCCGAAAACCGGGAAAAATTCCGTATTCTCGATTTTCGTGAAATCTATTTTAGTTTTTTAACCATTGATTATAGAATAGAATCTATTCTACAATCAATGCCATAACTCTCCATCAATAATAGAGCAAGGAACTTGAAAATTTTACTGACTACTAATAATGGTCACGCGCATACTCAATTAAAATTTCAAAAAGATTTAACAATTTTTGACTTATAGAACTTATTTTTTTGATTTTCGAGTTTTCGTGTTTTCTTATTAATATATCCGCATTTGATAACCAGACAAATTTATAATTTTTCTCCTTTGCGACTGATCTGGTTTGTGAAAAAAGGTTCCTTTTGAATTTTGTAATGCGTTCATTGACAAAATAATTCTTTTTACTTAGGTCAGTTATTATTTAAAATATCTGCTGTAAACTTTACAGTTTTAACATTTCGAATTAAATTTTTCCTCATGTGCATCTTATCTGAATAGCATAGTATACATCTATTTACAGAACAATATAATAAAAATAATGAAATAATGATATGTTACTTTTAGATGTTTTGTGGTTATACCAAGAAATTAGATATACAAGACGTACAAGACGTAGGGTATAGTGCCATGGGTCGGCAATAGGCGGCCCGCGGGCCAAATCAGGTCCGCAGAGGAAATAACTGGACCGCCGAAAATATTTTTCTTAGACGTCGGTTTTCCGCACATTTTAGAATTCCGTATAGAATTTAGATATTTGATCCGTTCGTTATGACGTAGGTAATTGGAGATAACGATAGCGAACACGTTAATTATCTTAAACTGTGATTTAATACGAAAATAAATACATTGATTATTTATTATCTAACTAATATTTAAGTTTTTTCTGGCCCTCGAAAATTTGTTTTCAAATTATCTGGACCGTCATGGAAATCATTTGCCGACCCCTGGTATAGTGTATATAATCTGATTTACATTCGTTGAACAAATACCATTTTTCTCTATTGCTTATACTTTAAAATGACTATTATTTATTATGTTTAAGGTCAGTCCAATGGTAGGGCCACTGGTGGGGCCTGGAATTTTCGCCTGGTCCACCCCTGGCGCTGCCACTGTCGTTATTCCTCCGTACCGTGGCGCCGATCCCTGTGTCTAAGTATTGCAATTGCAATACCTGTTAAGGGTGGGTGGGTGGGTGGGTGGGTGAGTGTGGTAAGGCTGCGAAACACATCACTAGGTTAGATTTTTCGATGGGAGGAAAATAAAATGAGTGGCTGCAGTTGCTCAACCTGTTGTTGTTAGGTGGATGGGTACTTGCTTTGAAGGTATGCTTACAATGCTTTGCAATATCTCTGAAAACTGACTTCGGGGCCATCCACTGCCCTGACGAACGGCCGAATATTCGCGTGTTGTGAGGCACTCCTCAGGCTTCAGACCCCTCCCCCCGGGACGTTATCAAGCTGTCTCGGAATGTTTTTATTCCTTCATATACTTTACTGATCGGTCCACACTCCACCGCGAGTTCAATAAATTTCGTACTCGGAAAAAAGTGCATGTAAATATGCTTTATTTGTAAAAGCAATTATTTATTTAACATTGAAAGTAAACTCTGTAAAGTGTAAATACATTAGAGAAAAAAAAAAAGGCGAATTTATGTTCGCACCGTTTATTTTTTCTCATACAATTATTATTATTGTTATTCTTTATTTTTCACTCATTTTTATCGCCACAAAAATAAGTAAATACTCTCGCTCTACGATAAGAGATTTTGCCACGGCGTAGAGACATTTCTAGTGCTAATCTATTCACGTTTTCCGTATATACTCATTGTGATTAGAATAAATAAAAAAAAAAAACGATTGAGATTCGTAGACGTAGATTTTTTGAAATTCACGTTAAGAAGCTCCCGCGGGATTTTTATCAGTTTTTTTCATGTAAAATCGATATAAATATAGAATATTATTTTTAAAACGAATTTTTCGCATTTAAGATACCGTCGAAGTTATAATTACGTTTTCGTCTTGCTGTTCTAGATCTCGATCGGAAGTCTGACAAAACGCGCGGCCGCCGCGCCGCACGTGTTCGAGACGTCGCAAACGTCAACGACTATCCATGCGATGATTTCCAATAACATTCTCCCCCTCCCCCGCCCGAACCGGGCCTAGTGTCCCCTCAATCGTATGCGTACGCATTAGTTCTGACCCGTCGGTCGCGAATCGAAACGTTACGTTGGAACGTGACGGCCGGCCGGATCGAATACAATTATTATGTAAATCACTGTCGTGTACCACCCAGCTGAATCATGTCACGGGGGAAATTCAATCTATTAAACACTGTTGAGGGTTAACTGCCCGCAGCCAGTTCGAAAACATTCGCTACGGGAAACACTCTCGTGTCTCGTAGAGTGATCTGATTTTAATTGTTTTTGTTTATTTTTGTACTGTTTTTTTTTTTTTTTTTTTTTTTTTCATTGGAATGAAGTGTGAAGTGCACAGAGTGAACTGCAGGCGTATATACCGAACGGTGGCGGAAGAATATTAAAATAATAACAGCGCGTTTGCACACACAACCGCGGGAAGATTCGCGTTTTTTTTTTTTTTTTGGTATTTCGTCGTGATCCATATGATGGACCACTCTCTGGACCATTACAGACGTGCACGGATCTCGATGAAAGGGGAGGGGCAAACATTTTGATTTGACGCCTGCTGAAATTTTTTTTAGGAAACTCTTTGAAAAATACTAAAAATTCATCACTGACGTAGTGAAATTTATATATTTCTAAACCGCCCGAGTCTAGATAAGTTCGATGTCCCATATTTCTATCCTCTCCTCGTGAACCTATATTGAGATCTCATTAAAATTAGCCGCGTGCCTAACAATACCATCGTCTACGTGGCGACGTTCAAACTTATTTTGTGTTTCGCTCGAGTTTGTAAAACGATACAGTTGGGATTTCACGAATGTGTTTTCGAATAAGACTGTGTTCCACAATAACAGTCGATATACCTACAGTATTTCGAATCGATAACAGCGCCGAAGGCGATTCGTATTTTAAATCTACACGACGTACAAATAATCGTTTCGAGATCGCCGTCATTGCAGCCCACCCGGCCCCACCCGTGCGCGCGCCAGTACGCTTCGGACCGGCGCATACTAGTTGGGTCCCATGATTCAGATTGTTCACCAATTGGGTCCCGTGTAAAATAGTCTACTGTACGAGTTGGGTCCCGTGTAAAAACAGTCTATTGTCCGAGTTGGGTTCAATAAAAAAATATTTTTCCTTCCCATTTTTACAGACTTAGGACTGTCTGTAATAACATGAATAGTTACTACAGGTATGGTTAAAAAGGTTTTTTCTATTTTTCCTGATTTGCAATCGTTCGTCATTTATCTGATTTTTAATGATTAATAATATTTTAATTTAAGGGTTGAAATTTATAAGACACAGTTTTCACGAATTCGTAGCAATTCATTTTTTTTAAATATTTTTTCTTTTACGAAATCTTTCTTATATATTTTATACAGTTTCTTCTTTTTCCTTCTGGACTTCACATTTTAATATAAACATCTGTTTGAATATTTTTTAAAACGTGTATAAATTTATACATATATTTAGGTAATCAGAATAAAACATAGAATTGAAGTGTGAGTGAAATTCTATAGTGGACCCAATTCAAACGCATCATTTAATACGCCCGGACCCAATTCAAACAAAACATTTTATTCACACGGACCCAATTCGTACAAAATTTAAAACTAGTTTTATTTTCAGACCCAACTCGGATGCAGCCCTTTGGACATACATTTAAGAATGAGCTGCACGGGTGATTGTAAACTCGGCTCGACGATAAAAAATGTTCAAAACGTCTATTGTAAACTCAGCCCAAGTTTTTTCAGGTAAAAATTATTGACGTGTAAACTCGGTTCGAATGAATATATTATTAATTTTTTTTAAATATTTTTTTATTTTCATATTGTTATTAATCGTATGAAATTCGTTACGAAAATGTGAAATGTTTCAGTGTTGGATTTCGTTTGAGTATTCAAAGCTAAGTATAAAAGTATGTAATATTGCAATGTGAAAATATAATTAAAAACGTGTAATAACGCAAGTAAAATCTGTTTTTTTGTGAAAAAAGCCAAGTGTTTGACGTAGGCACCTAATAATATTTCTTTATTTTTATGTTTTTTAAGAGTTATTTCTAACTCTTTGTTTTTTGTTTTTGAATTTCGAGTTTGAAACGGAGCATTTAGGCTATTTATTATTTTAATGTACGTTCCTATTAGTACTTTTTTTAATTATGAAATTACGAAATATGTATTGTGTTGAGTTGAATTGAAACTTGAATTAAAATGTGCATGGACTGATTCGCATGCAGCATTAGTTATCGGGCCGAGTTTATAACCGACCTATTTCATCACCGAAAATTTCCAGGCCGAGTTAACAACAAAAAAGGCAATCGCGGGCCCAGTTTACATTTACTCGAGCTGCACAACGTACGAAAGACCGTCACATGGAGACAGGTGCAAACGGGCGCGCGTTCCACGTGCCGCGGGAAAGTTTTTCACACAGACACACACACATACACACACACACACACACACACACACACACACACACACACACACACACACACACACACACACATACACACACACACACACACACACACACACACACATACGACTCGCCGCGGCCGCAAACCTTCGGGCAGGTGGTACACGTGACGAATAATAATATCGTATTCTGTCGGTCGAGTAACTTCGATCGAGGGACGTTTTTTCATTAACCCGATTACAGACTGATATCAAAGCATTGTTGAAAACGCTGAATTACCGCCGGTATTCAAACATGTTTTATAATATTTAGAATCGAACGTCATGTAAAACTCAGTATATATAATATAATACGCCAGATGATTGTCAGTAGTTTTTTTTTGTTTTGTTTTTTTTGTTGGTAATAATTGTACTTTACTCGAACAGACACGCTTGTCCAACCCACGGCCCGCGGGCCACCGTACATTTTAATGTGACTCTTACTTCAATTTGTTTTCCTTGTAATTATAAATAAAACGTAATAGCTCGAAAAAAGATTTCTACTCCCTAATTGTTTTGGTAAAATTATAAATAAAATGTATTATTATTAAAACGTATGTGGCCCACAACAACTTCTACTCGCATGATGTGGCTCAATCTTCACAAAAGTTTGGACACCCTTGCTCTAGACACTTGGCCGCAGTGCCAGCGTTAAGTTTTGCGACGCCTTGGAAAAACCCTGAAAAATACTCACTGAGGGTTGGTTTACCAAAATCAGATACACTTTACCAATCTTTTTATGTCGATTTTATACTTTTATATTACTTTTATATGTGTACATAAAAATCATTTTCCTAAAACCGTTTTAAATATTTTCGACTTTCAACGTCGCTCTATATTTTATGATGCTGATAAATGTACGAAGAAATTCCTGCTGTATCGCTGAATATTGAATGTGTGTATTAAAATATGGAGGCGTATATACGATTTTTTCCTGGGAGGATTTTTTTATCTTCTAATATCTCACAAATAATTGAAAATTTATAATCGTATTTAAAATAATTTCATAATAATATTCTCCGAAATACGTACTCCTTGGGTTTTAATTAAAAAAAAATACTAGGTAATGTTTTATTATTATTTATTTTTATTGTTAGGTAATAAAAACAAAATTGGCTCTCCTTTTTTTCTGTAAAAATTCATCGAGCACATCTTGGTAATTTTTACCGTACGATGAATCGACAGCATTTTCCATGTAACCTAATTAATATTTTTTGAAAATCGAAAATAATATTCATTACACATTCTATCGAATTATACAACGAATCGCATGTGACAATGTTTTCTATAACCATGTTTTTATTCTCTTTGAAGAAAAAAAATATGTCTCTGCCGATACCATTGAAATGACATTGGTTTTTAATCCAATATAATATTAGTCACTAATACACTTATACAATAATCAAATTTTCGATAAACTGAACCTGAGTTAAGTTCGGTCACCCTAAATTATACTTTTACATGTGACCTTTTTTGTTTTTAATTAGTATTCACGGTGAGTCAGATTTATTTGACAAATGCAATGCCCTTTTTCTATTCATAATTTGTTAACTTTTTTTTTAAACACTCGAATCATGCGAAATAAAAAAATGGCATTTAAAGATTTTTTTTATTATTAGAACTCAAATTTAAAAAAATTTCGATTTCACTGTACCGTTTGATAAAAAATTCAAAGTTGCTATTTTGTGAAACAGATTTTCAAAAGTAGTTATTGTACTCTACTTGAGCAGACACTTTCAGTATTCGGCCGAGGTCGTGATATCTAGTTCTGCTTTACGGTTGTTGCTGCCCTGAAATAAACGACTGTTGACCGTTAAAGTTATTGTTCTGGGTTTCTCCTCTATCCGACTCCGTCTACACTGTTTTACCACGGGTGCCGGTTCACAACGGTCGGTTACGTATGTTTGTGCGAATCATTATGGATTGTCGTTCGCCGCGTGGTCTTCGTGTACCCGCCGTCCGGAAAATCGCGTTCCCCTGCCTCGCGCCCGACACTCACCAGCTATATTTTATGAAAATCGGATTTATCGCAGGGAACAGCTATCGACGTAACGTCTCGTAGATCGAAACGCTCGCGCCGCGGTGGCTGCCGTGCTACGTCTCCACAGACGGTCCACCGGAGCCAACAAATTCTGAAAAAATTCTTTTTTTTTTTCCGTACGTCGCGTGACGTGAAACGGCGACCATGTCATCTGCGTATTATTACAGGCGTACGCGTTAAAGACAGGACGGACGTGCTGAAAACGCGCTTTTCCGGGTTTCGATCGGCGTCCAGTCGATATTGCGGATTGCACGGTATTGAACGGTGGAAATCGGAAAATTGAACGAAGACGTCGGTGGCAGTGGCCTCTTTAGGAGTTCGACGTGCGCTCCAGAGGGAAGCCGGAAGTGAGTTGAAATCGTTTTCAGGTTTTAAATCAACAATCTGCATGATTGAACGACTACACATTTTACTGTGCTCTCACGGCCCCGTGTCATCGTGTATCGTCGCATACTCGAATGTTTAATTTCAATATGCGGCGTAATGGTTTTGTAATTATGTGGTTCCGTAGATTCCGAGCAAAGCGAAGTTGTTTGTATGATGACGTTTATTTTGGTTTGATTTCATTCTCGTTTTGAACCACTTTTTCTAGTCACAGTTTTCGTCTGAAAAGTACGCACTCAGCCGCTAGAAATTGAATCCGAGAGATATTTTGAAAATGTCAATTTTTTGTTCTCAAAACTTTCTCCAAGCGTGGGGTGAAACAACACAAAAGTCGAGTAAAACCGGTAAAATGTGCTGTGAACGAGATTTTATTTTTAATCAATTAAATCAACTCTCCAAAAGTATCGGTTGCTAAAAATTTCACATTTTCACCAAGTATCACAAATTTTTGTATACAGACTTGAAAAAAATTGACCAGTTGTGGGTTGAAAATATGATTTTGATATCGCCGTGTGTTTTGAGCGTTTTTTATTTGACAACGATTTTCATGTCTTCAAGAAGATCTGTTCATTTATTATAACTTTATTCAAATACTTGACTAACAATACTGAAAAAATCTCAACTATCGTTTGATAGGATTTTTTTTTTAAAGCGTTGAATTATTATGTTGAGTCAATGGATATATATATAATGTAATATTTGTCGTATCTTTTGTTAAAACACAATTACTACTAGAATAAGAATATTCAAAATACTATCACGTTTTGATTAAAAAAAAAAACCATCCATAATTTGACCAAAAACGGTAAAATGTAATAATGGCTGGTACCTATGTGTAATGTTACACTGGGCTTTGTTCGGAACTGTTTAACTACTATCGATAAATTATTATTGAAGTGCATATATTTCGTGAAGGATGTCCCTGTAAAACGATATTAATTGGTTTCGGCCCACACGCTCGACCGATCTCGTTGTCGACAAAATTACCTCTGAGTTTTTCGCTCCAAGTTTTTGCCATTTTCTCGAAAGTATATACACATTGGCGATCCGCCAATTCTCCGACGTGTCAGTAATACACACACACACACACACACACACACACACACACACACACACACACACACACACACACACACACACACACACACACGCACGCACGCACGCACGCACGCACGCACGCACGCACGCACGCACGCACGCACCCACACTCACACACACACACACACACACACACACACACACACACACACACACACACACACACACATACACACACATCTATCCATCTATCACGTTCGATTCCAGCGATCAATTGAATGTTGTGCGTGAAATGGCTCGCGGAACAGCTGCAGAAACTTTTCGCCGTGCCAAAAACCGTTTTTACGAAAAGAAAACATTCTCGTGAAATACCGCACGTCTTGTATCATAATGTACGTAGTAATACCGTCGTACACTCAGCAGCCATCGTCTGATTGCCTTACCTTCTTAATCATACATCATTCTGCATCAAAATTCAAAATACCTAATTAATATATATATATATATATATATATATATATATATATATAATTATTGTGTGTTGAGAAGTTTGAATTGCCTAAAGTTTTCAACTTTTACACTCTTAAGTGAAGCGAAGGATCTTGTGGTTTTAAAACGATGTTTATTATATTTTTTTTTCTGGAGACACTTTTTGGCACTCTTAACTTTGTCCAAAAGTTTCATCCAGCAACTCTATAGGTCGGAAATCACACATAGATGGTACTTTAAGGAGGTCATTTTCTCTGCTCTCAATAGTTTTTCAGGCGTGAGGAAAAACAGAGTAGAAACGGTAAAATTTGCAGTAAACGGTTCTTTTGCCAAATCGATTTTAATTATTTAGTCATCACTCAGAAAAACAAAATTGGAAATTTTTACCGTTTGTTAATGGCGTATTAATACACTCGTTACCTAAGTTTAAAAAAAATTGTCAAATTTCGGGCTAAAAATAAAACTTTGAATATACCTTGTTTTGTTAATGTTTATCTCAAATAACACTTTTAATATGTATTTGTCAAAATGTTTTGAAACTTTAATATTATCATATGCATACAGTTAACTAACAATTCTGAAAAAATTTCAAAAATCGTGAATCAGGATTTTTTTACAAGTAGTCAAGTAAGTTAAACGATTTTTATGGAATAGACTGTTTTTGTGTCAGTTTTCAACATTAGAATGTTTATTAAAAACTATTGATCCATCCAATCGTTATGAAATTTTGAGTATAGATAGACAAACTTGTTTTGAATCTTTTGGCGAAAAGAATCTCTCATTTGTGAAACAAAAATACTTAAAAGGTTCGATAAGAAAAAAATAACTTACTGAAAATTGAACTAAACACGGTTTAATATATAATCGGTATATTTGTTTTATACTGAAGCTTTTCTTAGAACCGTTTTGCTAAAAAAACCACCCATAATTTCTTTAAAACTCAACACGCCTTTTCCCAATGACTTGTCCTAGGACCACCGACGAGGCACCCCACGGTGCCAAGTACGTACTATTTTTTTTCGCCTCGATTCGTACATAAAATTACAGTAGGTGCACCCCCGTTACGGTAATATCGGTAAATACCGGTGATACCGGACCGTTTCCGAGAGCGTTTATGCGACACACGCGCGTCTCACTAGATATCAAGTGATTATCATTGCCCAGATCGATATCGTGATTTCGCGATGAAACCGTCTTGCGAGAAACGAACAATAGCGACGCGCGAACGATGTACGGTCCTGCTGCTGCTGCTGCTGCTGCTGCCGAGACCGCGAGAATACGGAACGCGCACGTCGATCGGTGGTGAAAAATATGTCCGTCGTCGACGGCGCGGGCACGAAGAATACAACGTGTCCCACGACCTACTCTCGGATCCGGGTCACGGGGTCTGCTGCGGGAGTTACGGGCGCTGCGGCCATCGGCATTACACCCCGGGCGCCGGGCCAGGAATCGTTTTCATATTACCGAACGTTGATAAACTTTGCGGAGGTTTTGCCCCTACCCCTCATGCGGTCGATAATGAACGAACTGTGAACGGTTTTTCGTTCTCGAACGCCGTTACGGAATGTCATCCGAGTCGACGACGGCCACGTAGATCGTTTTTTTTTTTTTTTTTTCATCAACACTCGTAACGCAGTATTCGTGTTTCTAAACATTTAAACGGATAAAATATATCTGTACTACCTATTATCTGTATGTATATTCGATTCGAGCGAATGAGTCAAACGAACGAGCCAACGATACACAGATAAATTCACCGAGAAAATATTAAAATATATACATACATTTTTTCGAGTATGAAATTCATAGTATTATTTCAAACCAAGAACCGATCGCCGGCTAGATGACGAGTATTTTCGAGGGGGAACGGGGTTACCGCATTCCCCCCACACTCCCTTCTTTGGTTCATTCCCGGGCGGCTGGGTGTACAGCACGTACACACCCGAGCAGTATATGATCGTCGGTGGGTCCTTTCTGAAATCACATTTAATCTGTCTTTGTGACGGGGTAGGGAGCGTCGTCGGCAGTCCCCTCGAGACCAGAGCAGATCGCGACGGATCGTGCGAGTCACACGCGAAGCCCGTATCGCAAACGATCAATTTTACATTTGCCGAAGAGGCGTTACCATATACGCAAACACACACACACACACACACACACACACACACACACACACACACACACACACACACACACACACACACACACACACACACACACACACACACGTACTTATACCGTTCGTATTCGTCGGAATACATTATATTAATATGTATGTCGTTCTGTTTATTACATAAGTCAACGGATCTAGTATATTATACGTGCATGTATACGATTCACCGGCGACAGTGGCGTAATTTGGGCATATTGTTAGGGGTTGCAAAAATTACTCAGAATTTGTAGACCCTTGGGGGTCCCTCCCCTAAACATTTTAAAACAAATAATGTTTTCATGAAATCACACTATTATGTTCTATCAATGTAAAAAACATTTAGAATCAATTTATTTTTCTTGCACATGTTACATTGTTTAGAACTATAAATATTAATTTTTTATTTGCAAAAATATCTAAAAACATCAAACCACGTTTTTTTAAATCACATATTAATCTTTTACAAATATCAGAGTTAGAACATTGTAACTGCCTCGTTGATGTTTGGAAATCTGATAAATGTGTTAATAGAAATTAATTAATTTGTTATTTCAATTTTTGTTTAAATATTTTTTTTACCTTTTGTTACTTAATAACTAATTACCTACTCAGAAATAAAAAATAAAATAAAATAATGTTATGAAACTTTAATATCCGAAATTCGTCGAAAAATCATACGGCAAACGACATGTTCGTCGTTCAAGTATACAAATCAAACGTCAAGAGACCTCATAAAATATTTATTGATAGTAATAATACAAAAATGTTTTAGTCTAAAAATAGATAAATTTTTATTTATTCTAGGACAATGAATTCTAATCACCTATATTTTCATGGGTGAAGTATTGATTACACATAATTTCAATTTTTTTATGCTCGAACCTTTTTTTTCTCCATAATTTTATTATTAATTAATTATTCTTACCTATTTCAATAGTTCTATTAATGAAAAACCATATTTAAGGAAATGTCAGAAGTTTCAAATTGATGCTATTGTGAATCTAACATTAAATAAGAAGTCGAAAGTTATAAGTATGACCCCTTGTGACCTTTCAATTTTTCCACTGACCGGTGGTGAAAAAGAGAGTCTGGGCATTGTGGATTCTAAACACAATAGATTTGTCGAATCGATATCGATTACGATCGTTGTGATTGACAATCGATTGTTGATTATACGATTTTCGTACTCTGAAAAAAGTCCGTGGCGTGGAGTCTTGAGTTGATCTGGTCAATTGAGTAGCGGCCTCACGAGAAAGGTAGGTGTTATTTATATATGAAAAAAAAAAAATAGTATTTGATTTTTTGCTCGGGCATCCGACGTCACGGGACACGCGTTGGATTTCGCGATGAATCACATGGGTCGTGTTTTACGTGGATATTTCAATAATCTATTTAGCGCATACTGACGGCTGCGCGAGGGTGTTTTGAATTCGATTCCACTCGAAACGAAGTGAACTCATTTGAAATCGTGTCTTTGCGCACAAGCGTGTTTCGTTCAGCTCGCGCGTATTACCTCCACGAGCTAATAGTTTTCTAACGAACGTCATAAAAAATATTAATACTAGTAATAAACAGGAGATTCTTTGGAAAACAAATACACACCTACACGACGTTGTAATAAAACACTCTAACAATATTATCATTATGTCGGAACGCGTCCTCGATTCGTGTTATTAGGGTCAGGAATGTAAACAAGGGACTGGGCCCCGGGGTATTATGATATTGTGCCTTTAGCGTCCCGAGTTAGCCACCCACACCTAGTGTGTACTCATGTAATGTATACAAAATAGGTGCATAAAATTTCAAAAAAAAAAAAAAAGGAGTATTACTATCATTGTTTAAATATTTGCTTATTGAAACTAGGTACCGTTATAATTTTTCAAAACAGGGCGAAGACTTATCTGAATGTTCCGAAAAATATGAAAAAGAGAAAAAAATAATGAAAACTAACGTAATGCTCACTATCGCAAATATGTTATACACGTTCAGATGTTTATTTATTTATGTTATCGATTTTTAAAAAATTTTTGCGATCTGTATTAAATAATATTATAATGGGTAAAAATCTGAAATTTATTTTTATTTCAGGTGTATAAGTAAAAAAAAAAATACATTCCCAATGGAATCTAGACTCTACCGAATGTAACGTGGATTCGCATAATTTGCGCGCGTATAGTGTACGGTGTATTCACTGATGATGTTATCGTGTTAGTCGTCGAGAGATCAATTATTACTGCAAGAATGTGAAATTAATGCACTAGAAAACAATTAAATATGAACGCTGTGCAAAAAACGCGATTTTACAGTAAAGAATACACATTATGAATGATGTCTAAATAAATATTCATTTCTAGAAGAAACAAATTTACTCTTCCATGAAAAAAAAAAAATGTAAGAAACGATCGTTGACACGATTTATTAAAAAAATGTATGATTTATATTCATACGTATACTTTTTAATTAATTCGTGTCGAATTTCAATGCGGACAAATGGATTATTACAGGTGAGGAGTAAGCACTTACACGAAATATAGGTAATGCTAATCGTAGAATAATTCTTGAGTGTAGACTACAGTGATTTATGCATAAAATCAAAATGGTGGGCGGATAGGAAACTTTTGTCGACTGTGTGCGCTCTCAAAATACCTCCGTGCGTTACTATAGCTTTATCTCTAAACAATGTGTACAGTTTAAAAGTGACCGATGATACGTAATACAAAAATACGTACCGTGGCAGCCAAAAATCATTATTTACCAACTCATTCTTATGCATGTATTTTTTACGACACATAAAGCAGATACTCGTCTGACTGCGTAGACGTGTGTCCACTCGCATGCAGACCGTATAAATTATGGTAGATTATTATACATATAGTTGGTAGTATCAACGGTCATAGGTCTAGGAAATACGAAGTCGAGGAAGGGAGGAAGCGAGAATCCTACTAGATTTGCCCTAGGGACGGTCCTACTGTGTTGTGTTGTGTGTGTGTGTGTGTACACGTATAAAAATAATCCCTTTCAATCCGATAAAACTCGAATGTTGGATAGCGTATAAGTTACAGTTGAAAAATAGTTGTATGGAAACTCAATACTCTGACGAACCGTATGTACGACTGCCGTGTACGAGTATCCGATTGACACGTAAATTGATTTTGAAATAAAACGTGCTCACTATAATATGTATTACGGTCTTATTATCGACCTATAGATGGATGTATTTTACCTATCTCTGTTTTTTTTTTTTTTTAATAAACAAAAAATAAGTGTCTGATATTCTTTCCAAAATACTGTGTTCGATATACACGAAAATATGATAGGTTGTAGCTTTATTATTATTATTATTTTATTTATTCATATAATTATAAATACAATACTTATTCAATTAAATAGACATATTTTGTTGAGTTCAAAATTAAAACTGATAATATTATCAATATCAGTATACCCGATTAATGATATTATAATATCAATTAGATAATATGTATTACGTCTTATATTTAAAATAAAGAATACGGTCATACTCCATGTACCCACCGACACCTTATGACAAAAGAGGATCCACCCAACTGCGCCATCTGCGGTGTTCAACTCACGACCAAACACATCTTCGCCGAGTGCAGAAATAACCAACAAGATCGTATTGAAACCCTCGAAACCACTCACCTATACGAAATCTTCAGTCCTGAATCAACCGCAATTAAAAAATTATTTATTTTTCTAAAAAAATCCACTTAATATAAAGAAATATGACTTGTATAATATATAATATCTATTAATGTTATGTAAATATGTAATAATAATGTAATTTACTGTCAGACCAATGGCCAGAGCTGCCGCGGTATTTTATGTCTAATAATCAAAAAAATAAAAATAAATAATAAAACATTGGCACTAAATTCCCTTTATTTACACAAATGCACACAGAATCTATAATCTCTATGACTGTTCTTTTACGAGGCTTATTGAAAGTTAACTATCCACTATAACTTGGAAACGAATTTTGTTCATTCGTGAGAGTAAATGTGTACATTTATGACGATACGTTACATATAATTCCTATATAGTTATAAAAATTCAAATTTATCATTGATTCCAATTGGTCAGAACAAAACACTTCATATCGATATGAAACGAGGATTTTTTTACCTGGAACTTTTTATACGGCATGTTTTGGGGAATCCACCCGCCGGATTTTATTCTCGAGTCGCGCCTATACGCGACGGTGACACGATGGTAATAATGTTTTAGCGGTGACGCAGCGTCTGGTTCGAGGGCGCAGCAACGGCACACGTGTACCTGTGTATTTATGTACTTATGTATAATATTATTGTATTATTATAGGTACATGTCGTCCGAATTCACTGAAAAAGAAACACGAATTTCCCTCGAAACGCATTTGCTCACGGATATTACATTATTGAACCGGTGTATACATTATACATATATACACTCACACACGTATAATACACCCACACGTGCGCACACAAATGCTAATGTAATTACACACACACACACACACACACACACACACACACACACACACACACACACACACACACACACACACACACACACACACACACACACACACACACAGGGTAAGCTGTCGTTTTATATCCGATTTTCCACAAAGCGAACGCGACGACCCACGACCTACACGCGTATTGTTATAAATATACCGTATAATATAATAAACGTTTTCCGAGACCTTTTTTTGTCACCCACGAGGGGTCGAATTATCCTCTCAGACATTCTGTACGATATTATTATGTAATATAGTATAAATATAAATTATAATATTATACACGTTACATATATAAATATTCGGTCACGATGCACCCCGGCGGTGCACGTTGAATTATTGAGAGAAAAGCGTGTACTTATAGAAAATTCCCGAGTATTTTACATAACGTCCGGCCACGTTGGGTTGCCGATTCAATTGCCGCTCGAACAATTTACTAAATTCACCGTGGAATTCTATACGAAGGATCGACGAGAGGATGATGGACGAGAGTTTTCGACGAAAAGTCCAATATCGAATCGTTCGCACAAAACGGTGTTTTATAATAATTATCGTACACCCCGTGTGCCACGTAGATTATTTACCGAGTGCCATTCAACCACGAACAAACGGCGCATAGAATTGAATTTTTCCTTCGTGTAAATTTCAGAACGTTTAACGCTTTTATTTAAAAAAAAAATAGTTTTTTTTTTCAAATCTTTTTTTTTCATCAACGATGATTTTTTAAGTTTTTCAGTCGTCTGAATTCGAATTCATGCATTATTCAGGGTAAAATCGCATCGTGTAAATCTCGACGGGGTACCCTATTTATATTACAATATTTATATTCACGTAGTACTGTGGTAGACAAGTCGATCGTCCCGTGTCACGTGGACGGAAACGATGCTGCGTCGAAAAATATCCGCGGACCGCGCACACGCGAACGCGCAGCGTAGGTGTGCGTATTTCGCGACGGTCGTTCCAAACGACGTTCCGCAACATTATACAATAATAATAATAATAATAACAATTGTTATTTTTTGTGACAGATTCACGTCATACGTCCGGATAATAATATCTGCAGGTACGCGCGAACACTGTAGAGCCAAGGCAATCGAGATTTTGACGGCGATCGATAATGATATATCGGACAGATGTAAGTTATTACTTATCATATATTATTACAATACGAGCGTGCTTCGAATATTAAAACCGACAGATTTCCGGATAAACCTCGTACACCGTTTTCGTTTCCGTCACTCGAACCACCTATCATGTCACATGCACGATGGGTACCGGCAATCATGGATAGGTACCTAGTTTTTCTATATAATACGTGTAAGGAGTAGGTATACAAACTGTACGATTTGACGCGATAAAAATGTGCGGACTGAGTGTGTAGCGAGAAAAACATAAAAAGTACACCCTTTGACGAAAAAAGTCTGTTCTTTGATGACACTTTCGACTTTTTTCGTATGATTTTATAAAGTACATATTATTGTATAAGAACTCGAAGTCACTTACGCTTACGGCTTCTTGAAGTAATACCAGGTATTGTAAAAGAGGCCAAACTGTTGATTGAAGTAGGTGTATAAGACGTTAGATGTCTGCGACATTTGTTGAAAAAACATTTGAGATTTTTTTTGTATTGTTTTAGACTTCGAGTAATGCGAAGGATCTATTGTTTTTACAATGATGTTTATTTATTTATTTTTTTATCTATTTTTCTGTAAACGCTTTTTGGGCGTTGAAACGATGCTTCATAAATTGTATCCAGTGATTCTGAAAATCTTTCTTAGAGAGGTAATTTTTCTCTATTCTTGATAGTTTTTCCAGGCGTAGAAAAGAGCTGTCGAAAAAACCGAGTAAAAACGGACAAATTTGCCATTAACGACAATTTCAGTAAATCGGTTTTAGTTATTTAGTCATACCTCGGAAATCAATGTTGCTAGGAATTTGAGATGTTCACCATTTATTAATGGCATATTGCTACATACTTTACGAAAGCTTAAAACAATTTGATAGCTCTTGGTACAAAAATAGAACTTTAAAAATACCTTATTTTTTCCCTATTTTCCTGAGAGCAATGTTTTGGAAAGTTAGGATTTCATTTTGATTTGACGTCCTTGTGTTACATCACAACTGGAGAACTCCAGCCTAGAATTCCAGATTGGTTCAAGAAAAGTTTTATACACAACAAGCTTGATGTTCATTGAAATCGATTTTTCATTCTACGTTTTTAGCATACGTCGACGACTGTATTTAAAGGAAGTTTCTAGGTTGTAACACGATAAGGCCCTAAGTTAATCATTGATCTGGAGTTTGACAAGTATATTTAACAATCGGAGAATGGAGAATCGAGGCGCCTATAAAGGCAGTAGAAAAATGTATACATAGTATTCAGTCCTCTCTATCTCTCTCTCTCTCTTTCTCTCTAAGCGGTGGTAATGTACACATGAAAATTGAAATAACTCAAAAAATAATATCATACGAATAGGAAATATGTTGAGTTTAAAATTCAATATCGTGTCACGTAATATCACAGGCATAGGTGCGCACGATCGGTCTAAATCTTAGAAGTGCTAAAAGTTATGTAACTCTAGGTTTCGCACCCCACATCCTTCCTCTTTTCCTAATTAACTACAAAAGCAACCATCACAAAATTATTCATAACATAATAATATAACATCACATTATTATTTTCAAATGAAAAAATACATTGTATTTAAATATTATTAATTGTTACTAATTACACTACGAATCCAGGGTCCCTTGTGTTTTAAATAATATTTTAGACGTGGAGTCTAAAATATATTCGTAAACAATTAGCGTCGAGTGTCTTAAAAACACAAAACCCATATGTATTATGTAACGAAATGTACCTACTACTAATTACTATACCTACACATAGTATACTGCATTCCATGCAAACTGAAAACATAAAAATACATTACGTATACGTAAAAAAAAAAAACAACCATATTTTATATTAAATCTTGCCAGCGATGACAAAACGTATCAAAAATTATAAACATGTATTATGTACTCAGTCGGTATCTTTGTAGTTAATTAATAATTTCACGTAAACAATATTCCATTCGATATGACCGATCGAAAAGTTTGATAGCAAATAAGCATATTCGCAGTAGTCAAGTCAATCACTATACTTCATACTTTATACTTATACTGCATTTCTCGCCTGTGTTTTTTTTTACCAATGCATTTCCTATTGTTTATCACGACCAGTGAAAATCGGTTTCGATTTCAAAAACGCAATCGCAATATCAACCAACGACTTGTCAAACGATAACTCAAAAATATATATCTAGTACAAATAATATTTTTAGGTTGAAACCAATTCGGCAGAGTGCTAATTCGAGACCCGATGATGTCGAGCATCCCTGTCTTTCTTTGTTCGTCCAGTAGAAATGTCCGAAAAATGTGTTTTATTTTATAACATCATTTTACGAAAAGCGATAGAGAATTTAAGACTACAAACGACTGGGTGAAGACTGAAAACAGTGAAAAATATTATTTTAATTTTTCTCTCGTAAAAACATAATTCCAGTTCCGTTTTATATTTTACTCGAAAACTTAATGAGAGTCATGTATTATTCACGGTTAAATCGTACCGCGAGACCGCATCAGTTGCCGCACCATATCGCGATCACTCCGTACATTTTTTCAATAATTTTTCGTCCTCATCACGACGACTTATTCTGTGTGTGTGTGTGTGTGTGTGTGTGTGTGTGTGTACGTTCGTTATAGGTTTGTTTAACGTACACGTGTAGGTATCTAATATCATAATATACAAACGTAAACGCGTATACACCGCGACCCTCGCTCGTCCAGGCAACTTCATAGCACACGAAGTGCACTGGCGTACTCTATTTTCCCGTGTGACATGCAGTGTATATGACATTATGATTATTATTATTATTATTATTATATTATGCGTGAGTACAGCGGCTGACGAGTATTATTGCACACTCAGTGACACGCGCGCGAGTTCTCGCGTCCCGATCGATCGTGTCTCGGGCCCCGCGACGTTCGTTTTTCGTTTATAGTCTCTCTCCACCACTCATACCCTCCAGTCTCCACCGCACCCCGTTCCGTTAGTATGCGAATTAAAAAAAAAAAAAAAAAAATCCCCAAGAGCGAAATAAAAATATATTTTACGTTTTATAAAATTATTATAATAGTCGTTCTCGCGATCGGCGGCGTTTTACACGTTCGCGTTACGGGTATGCGCGGTCCACTCGTTCGGGAGCCGATGTGCTGCACGCGGTGTTACGGAATCATCTACGGAGTAATATTCCGAGAAATAATATCCCGCGAAAATATCCATGAAAAATAATATCATGCGAAAATATTACATCGTGATATTAAAAAAATGTTAATGTTTAATATCGGAAAAAATAATAATAAAAGACAGAGTAAATTAAAGTTTGAATACTATTATTTTGATACTCGTGTTCAATATTTGTTTTGAAACTATGTTCGAGGTATATATTAGGCTTTTAGTGACGTCGGTTTCTCGTTTGTTTTATCGTTACGAATCTAGAAGTTTTAAAGTAACGTAACGAGGGCGTAAAGTGTGTCTATCTAGTGAGGACATTTTATATAGTAAATGTACACCGTAATATTGTAATGCAGTTGTATTATACTTATGTTCTTTTAGGGGACTCTGAACTCATATTATTTCGATACCACCACGCTAGTAGTGTCGAATTTATCAGTATTATTATCGTGGATTGTTTAAATCACACTTTCACTTATAAAACAGAATTGTATTTTTCTTGTGACTCGTGTAATGTACTTTTAGATTAAATTTGTGCCTTTAGTGTGTCTGGATCAATACATTTTTTTCTAATCAATTTTATTTATCAATTTTCAAAGTATTAAAATAACGTTTTTGTCAAAAAGATAATACTTATGCACGAGAATTTCTGACTTTGATTATCATAATAAACGGCTATTACAACTTTGTCACTGCATTTTATTTACGCAAGAAAATGTATTTTTTAAAGATTTTGATGTTTAATTTAGGTTTGAAAAATAAAATTTTTGGTTGTTGGATTTCAGGCACAACATTATTTTTGGATACGCCCGTTTCAGTTTAGCGTTACTTCTCTCGGTTAGATTTTAATCGATTAGTTAATCGGATGAAAAAGGGAAAATGTAAGATTAGCATCATTATAAAAAGTTAAAATATCCTCTTTTAAATTATCAAGTTGTAATAATCATTGAAGATATCTAAACAACTTAAAAAATCACAATAAAATGTAATAAATATTTTTTTTCATATAAATGTAACTTAAAAATTTACACACACACGCATATGTGTGTGTGTGTGTGTGTGTGTGTGTGTGTGTGTGTGTGTGTGTGTGTACAAATTATAAAAAAATTATCGACCTGGAGTCAAATGGTGAAACGCTCTATCTACGTTCGCGTGTGTGCATTTGTGTTCGTGCTAGTGTGGTTGATCTATAAACCGTGCAAGCGATTTATCCTCCTGTGCACGCGTGGGCAGTACTTATTACGTGGCATCCTTATAGGTCACTGCGGTCCAGGGATCTGAGATATCAAACATAATAATAATAATAATAGTAATAATTAATAAACCGGCGGCACCCCCTGTGTATCGCATTAAACGCGTAGGTTCACCATGCATACACCCTTCGACCAGACGTCGGTACGGGGCAAGCGCAGTGCCCGCAGAGCGTTGTCACGCGTAATGATGGTGTGTGTGTGTGTGTGTGTGTGTGTGTGTGTGTGTGTGTGTGTGTGTGTGTGTGTGTGTGTGCGCGCGCGCTCGTATAGGTGTGTGAATAAAAAATCTCGAGTACTTGGCCAGCACCCCTGCAGTACAGCTGTAATCGAGCCGGGAGGAGGAGAGAAAATGCACAGTGACGCGAAAATATAAATCGGAAATTTGCACTCCTTGCAAAGACGATAATATGATATGTTATGACTTGTAATGATAACACACGTCGTTCGAATACCCACCTTCGCGTCATATAATATTATTAAACTACATACACTCGTCCGACACGTCTGTGTACCGTATAGTAATATTCATAATCAATACCAAATGTTGTTTTTCAGCACTCGTTAGTCGCTCCCATTACTTTAAACACAAATCACGCGATGTGCTCATCACGGCAGATGTCACGTCGTCATTGACGACTACGACCACTTGATCCATAAAAACTGGAATATCGATCGGAAAATCATGTTCTCTCGTCGTTTGTCGTAGGCCACAGTTTCGCCCTGTTTGTTCCGCCGTAATTGTTTGCAGGCCGAAAAAAATATCGGCGATAATTATTGTTTTCACTGCAGAATGATTTTATAGCTCTCACGAATAACAATCATAATACGATAATCGATCATTTAAGACTGTGGGATTTTACTTGAATATTTCACGAAACCTATAATCTATCACCAACTAAAAAGTTTCAAATATGATAAGATGTGAAAATATTCATTAGGTGTGGCTGTAAGCCGACAGAGGGCAAAATAGCTGGCTTCTCAGATTTTCTGCGAAATCACTGTACTTGTTGTATTTATACGATTTTCACTTAACAGCGAATAAAATGTTCTCTTTAGGTGTTGTGTTTATAAAATGAAAATTTATCGAGGATAAAATATACAGAGCAAATATGTGCGAGTGTATTCATAAATTATACTTTTACATGAGTGTATAGTAGTGTATATACTTACTGTACAAACTAAGTGTCATAATTCAAGGTTCTGCAATATTTTTTGTCTAGAAAGTTTGGTATCATTTTTTATGCAATTTCGCACAGAACTCATTTCCAATTTTTCATTCTAGTTAAAACAAACCGTTCTCGAACATTTATATTATAATACATACAGGGGATTTCAAATCTACCCAATAAATAGAATAAGCGGCAGCTAAGAATTGAAGTCTTAAATCTAATTCGATAGACGCGTGCCGTTTATATTTTCCAAAGTCTCGTGTCCATATTTGGGTTGTGCAAATGGGGACGGCTACGATAGAATTGCGGATCGCGGATAGACATATTGCTACTAGTACACAGGTCGTGATTTGAAAACCACTGACTTAGAGCGTACTCCTACCGAATTGAATAAATGAGTTATTACAACTGTTTATTCACATGCGTTTAATCTTTATTATTGTCGTCGTTATTGATTAGTACCACATTAATTGTATTATTGCCGTAGTCGTATAATCGCTCGTCGACCGTCTCACAGACTTATTACAGGTACACCGGAGTCACTGGTCTGTAGCTTATTCAACTTAATCTAACTTATATAACCGATAGTGTATCTTCGTAAATTTTGGTTTTGTTTTGCGATTTAAAACAGAAAGTGGACGGGAAAGTCCAGGGCTGAATTTTTTTCTATCTGCAATCAGATAATGTAAACAATAACAGAGAGAGCTAAAAAAGCGATTAAAAGACGCAGCATCGTGAGTGCTTGTCGATAATAATTTGTCATTCATAACGGCTTATGTCCAATGGAATTTATCCGACGAGTTTCAGCGATAGAGAGACAAAGTAAGGAATTTCATCTTTAAAAGTTTTTAGCACATTGAAAATTAATGAAATATTCTCTCAGCTTGCACTAGATTATCAATGCCTATATTTATTGTTTTAATACGGAGAAATAATCGAAGTGGAGTTTCTTTTGAATTTATCGCTCAAATATTTTATCCAATCTGTAGTTTATGAGTTATGTAGATTGTTGTAATTTATTTGTAGAATTGATATTATTTGTACAGATAATATGATGATTAATACATGATGGATAATCACTGATGTATCATTTAGATACAACAACTAATCCAACTTTAATCTGTATCGGAAGCTGAACAATTGTATTTTGAATGATTTTTTTTCGAGTTTTTCAAAATTATAATATATTTAAACAATATTCGATACTAAGAAATATAATATTTAATTACTTGTGTTCAAAATCCATTTCCGTACTTGATTGCTCTATAACAATTAATAATGGAATAAGAATTTTAATTTAAGATAAACGAAGAGTGCTTGAATATTCACAAAAAAAAAAAAAATGATTCGTTTTCTTCTAAACATAAAATGATGGCGAATAATAATAGTAATGACCGACTGTGTATAATAATAAATATATAATTTAAAACATTTAATTTTACTAATTAGTTAGTTACTATATTTACATTATTTTGAAAGGTTTGCTTGTATACAACTTTCCATGGTAAATAATTGCTCACTGTTCATAATTAATTAAATCGTGCCACGAAGTTTTTTTTTTTTTTAATGTTAATGCATAATTTCACTTTTTATTCGTGTATAATGAAATATATATCTGTGGGCATATTTTCGTAGAGTTGTACTAAATAAACTAATATTGTATTTATATCAAATGTCAGCTACTATACAGTACGTGTAAGTGAGGTAAGGTGAGATACGTTATTGTTTGATCTTTGAGCTTTGGATGATCATATATTGCATCATTTGGATATATTGCAGGGGATGTCTGTTTTTTTGTTTTGTTTTAATTAGGTTGTCCCACCTTCAGAACATTTTTGACGGTGTTAATTTTTTAACATACATAATATCACAATAAAACTACAAAGGTGATATGAATTACTTTAAATTCAAACTACCTATTAATATTTTGATCATGAGCAGTGCGCATAAATTCGGATTTATCAAATTAATCGGAAATATAAAGTGAATAATCTATGAAGTTTAAAAGTTTAGGTAGTTAAAGTATGTTAGTGGTTTTAATCAATGATGATGGTATCTTATAAATTTCACACTATTACTTAGATAATTTGTACCTGATTCGTTTGTTTGTTCATGTCTAATGATATTCTGATAAATAAAAGTATTAAAGTAAATTTTATAAACAAATACATTTTTTTTACGTTTTTGATTTTATAATAATGTTATACTTTTTTTTTTAAAAACAGCGACTTTTTTTAAATTTCACATTTTGGGAGGAAATATTATTTATGATAATTTTGACGTATAAATATTTCATACCACGTCAATAATTTAATAGCAGCGGTTATAAGCATTTAAAGGGTTTGAGGAGCGGAGTAGTTTGGTAAAACTTTGTGAGGTAGCCTTTTCTCTCCAGTTTACTGTAACTTTAAACGCTTAAAACTATTAAACTGTTTGTCCAATATTTAATATTTATGGATCGAATTTTCAATCAAAACTATATTTTCCATTAGATTTTGACGTCAGAAATAACGATAGTTATTATTAAAAAAAAAAGTATTTTTCGTGGAAAATCGATTTGATTGAAAAAGTTTTTACTCAAATTTAATGAGCCGGTGCTTCACCCGTGAGAAAAATAAAAAGCAGAGATATTTATTGTTAGATATTAAAAGAAAAAAAAACAATTTACTCTATACATTTTGCTTGTGCATACACGTTTAAAATGTTTACTCGAATTGTTTACCAGTGAAATAATGCAAATTTTGGTGAATAGAAACGAAGAGAGGCGGAGAAAGAGTGCGCAATACATTATGGGCACCACTGTATAGTAAATAGGTATGCACAAAACGCCTTTTAAACGATTGCGTGTAATAATAATGACGATAACGGTAATAATAATAATAATAATAATAACAGGACGTTTAAATTTAATTAAACGGGCAAGACGAAAGATAAAAGAATAATTAGGGACTATTTTTCGGGTCGGCAACTCAGAGTTTCTCTCGCCGCACAGACCCGTAATCTAACTTTACGCTCCGCGCGGGATACACGAACGAACGGCTTCCGGCCGCTTCGAAACAACTGCTGCAGGGTGCGGTTCCGGCAGAAAGCGAACGCGCGCGTGCGCGGGTCCGCAGAGTTGGTTAGGCCAACAGGGGTTTTAGATCTCGATCCAATAGTTGAACCGAAAACGGACGATTTTAGAGGATTATATTCCATGGAGTGAACGATCGTGACGACGCGTACTCTGGATGGGGTGTCCGAACCCAGGTCGAATTTAAATTTAAAAAAATACAATTTAATTAGTTATAGTCAATACGTAAATGGGTTTCTTTGACATAAAGTAAATTAAACCCTCCGTAACATTTTAAAACCGATTGAAGTGTTTTTTCGTGTCAAACAGTTTTTGTTGAATTTTATGTATAAGTTTCATTTTATTTTTTCAGTCGAAGTACATATTCGTAATGTAACTCCTGTCCTCGAACGTTGTAATCCGAACAACGGCCTCGGGTTCGTCGTAAGAACATGGCTATGGAAAAATTCAAAATATGTACTACAATTATTCGTCACGTGAACGATTTCTCAAAGACAATGCAGATCTGCAGTGTTCGAGTAGTGTTGTTATCCCGTCGGTATATAGCACTGCAGTGCCGTCGAGCCTTAATACCATAGGCGCCAGGTTTTGTAAATGCCAATGGGGGCCGAATTTGCTACATATTAGCCTTAAATTTTGCTCTTCAAAATAATTTAAATATGTGGTTAAGGAGTAGAGACGCGGGAAGTGGACTACTCACATCTATATTTTTAATCGTATCCTCTTAAATTTTAAATCAGGGAAACACTCAAAATTTTTCATTAATAACGGTTCCCCTCAAATTTTTAGTCACTTAAAGTCCTAGTTTAAACTAATTATGTATCACAAGAACTAAAAATTATGATAAGCTGTAGTCAGTGCAGCCACTGTCACAATGTTACAATATTCATATCATCATTATAATATGTACTTTTATTATTAACAATGTTCTCGAATCTCGGATATATTATTCTGTAAACATGAATTGGGAAATTCAAATCTCAATCTTTTCAATGGGGGCTGAGCCCTGACTCCATCTTTTCAATGGGGGCTGCAGCCCCCGAGCCCCCATGTACTCGGCGCCTATGCTTAATACAATACAATTTTTAGCAATATCTCTTTTTGAACGTTTCACAGAACTCGCTGTCGAACGCGCGTGTTTCAATTTTAAAGTCTGTTCGATTTTAAGCTGGCGACCGAAATGGACCTCGTCCGGTTTATTAGTGGGTCGGAACTTCAAACCGTCGTCCGTCAGAGCCTATAGTATTTTCGATCGGGTCGAAAATGCACACTTAAAATGGTCGTGTATTCAAATGCGCAGGCATCTACGAAATTAAAAATGAATGCTCTGAAGTTCACTGATTCGAAATGTATTAACGGCGAAAATAAAAATGATATTTTATACGAAATGGGCAACGTCGAAAAAACGATTATATTCGTTTGAACGTCTAATGAGGACAGCTGATAAATTATCTCGTTCGATTGGAATTTGTTTGGGATCAATACCCTTGACCGTATTTGTACGTTGAAAGCAATACAAAATTGTACGCAACGAGAGTGTGTAGGTTCATGGCGTTATTTTTATGGGAAAATAAAATCGAAATCGCGAAAAGCTTTGACATAATGACTTTTAAAATTCATGTGCGGTAGTCGATTGTGTTTGTTTGATGTGACGTTGAAAGGCAACCATCTCTGGGGCTTCAAAAGAGTCGAAAGGGCACGGGGCGGAATGTGGATGCCGTGTGTTATCAACTAAATCTCATTTGTATAAATTTTAAAAGGTATTGTGCCGGTAAGCGATTTACATGGAGGGTGGTGCATGAATCGGATAGTAAAACTCGCTTACGAAAATTTTTTCGTTCGTCACATCACCATGATTCAGCAATAATAGTTCAGCATATCGCGCGTACACTATTCGACGGATCGTTTGCAACCCAAAACTCAAGTCCGTGCCACACTAAAGTGTGCTCAAAGCCGTCGACTAAATCGAATTTAATAGGATATTCTGTAATGCAGCTCTAAGTATACACCGGTTTAGTGATGTTTACGTTGGTGTATTATAATATATTGGCGTGTTACCCACGGGCTGTGGCGGATAAACCGTTCGAGAAATCGAGAGCGTTTTCAAGGTGACCACGTTTTTGGCCGATTGTCGGCTCTAGTTATACATACGTGAAAGTCAATTTTGATTTCAGGGTTTTTCCGCCTCGACCATACACAAACCAACCGTTTCTGAAAACGATTTGAAATTTCGAAGACGCGTCATAGAACAAATTACATTTTGATCTGATTTCTATTGGACGAAGTTCTTGCACTCAAAATCTTAAGTACGGTGAAATTTAGAAAAACAAATGTTCGTAAATAAATCTCGAAAAAATGTACACATGCACTCGAAACCTGAGCAAATGCGAATAAGTAGATTTCGTCCATTACTTGGATAAATTCAAAATAGATGCAAGGATCAAGGACCTTGAAAAAATATTAAAAAGTACGCTTGACCTCAAAAATTAAATCAGTAAAAATCGTTACCGTTATGAAATCTGAACTCGGGTTTAAAAAGTATGAATAAAAACGCCTTCTAAAATTATCGTACCTTATCAGATCAACAGTTTTGCTTTTTAATAGACGATTTTATTTTCGTATTTATTTTCGTATGTATTTTCGTCATTACTCATTTACTCTCAGTCCAATAACCGGCGGACCGTCATGGGTCATACTAATGCCAAAATATATTATATTTTTGGAATTTCAAATTATTCTAATAACATTTATCAATAAACACTGACATTTTATTGCCTGCTGTTTAGAGCACTTGTTATTTAAATTAGTTATCACTTAAAATGACGATAAATTTATGTAATGTTTTTAATTTCATGTCCTTGAATCTAAGCAAATTTGTACGAATAACTAAATAATACTTTTCTACGGGTATAAATTAGTAGTTATCTTTCCATCTATTTCCCTTGAGTGTTTATGTGCAACGGTCATGCGAAAAGATTTCTGCACTCGCAGTGCATTAAAAACACAATTGCACGAAAACGAGGAATAATAAAACTTAATAAGTCGACGAATAATTGTTTCTCGTCAGCTCATGCGCTCTATAATACTCTGGAACAGTGGTAGGTATTTAAAATTTTTTTTCCACTGCAGAACGCCGTTCGACTATGACGAAAATACTCCAAAAACACTAATATCAACAGTAAACGACAGCACTGACTTTGTGTTGATAATAATAAAGCATATGCCGCGGAGAGAAATAACGCGAGAACTAATAAGGCACGGAGTTGTGTACACGTGATCATATCCCAGTATTATTTTCATTCCCTAGGCCAACCACAACGGTCGATAAAAATTATTGGAACTGGTCCAATATGTGACCTTCCTCTGGAATTGACCCACCACCTGGTCTGATGTGTAACCCGACTACCTAAGCCGTCAATTTGTCACGCTATCGTATAACGTATTACCAGACGTATATAATTTTAATATGTTTTATACGTAATTAATACGTTTTAATATTATAAAACATTTAATAAATCTTAAATTCTTTTCGATTTATCGGTACCTAGTTAATAATATGCCATGTGCCTACGAAGGCAGACTGAAATATTTGATGTTTCACTTAAATGCATATAATGTTAAATCATTATAATTTTAAACGTATTATCTAACATAGTGTTTCCCAAACTTTTTTAATCCATTCCCCCCTTGTACATTTTCAATAATCTCACGCCCCCTTTCCTTAAATTAGAAATGAGATGACCTTTTTTTTTTAATAAGCCGTACAAATAAATTTTGCAAAATAACTATATATATTATATTATACAACTAATGACATTTTTTTGATTCTGAGTGAAGCGAAGGATCTTATGGTTTTACAATGATGTTTATTTTTTTATTATTTTTTTTTCTGTAAACACTTTTTCGTACAGAAATCCTTGTCCAAAAGTTTCGTCCAGCAACTTTTTAGATTTGAAATTGAACTGAGATGGTACTTTAAAGAGGTAATTTTTCCAAAATCTCCATAGTTTTTCCAGTAACCAAGAATAACGATCGAAAAACTGAGTAAAATCGGTAAAAATCCGCCGTAAACGAGATTTTCACTGTTCAGGTTTTAGGTATTTAGTCATAAATCGAAAAGTATTGAAGCTAGAAACTTGAAAATTTTATCCAATATCAAATACATACTTTTTTATATCGGAAAAAATTTTCAGAACAATTATAGCACTTTTGACTTAAATATAGAACTTTTCACTTACCAAATTGTTTGAAAGTTTTTATGTAATATAATTTAAAATATTTGATAAAAAGTTCTGAAAATTTAATATGACCTTACTCATATACCTACCTAATTATCCTAACAAAAGTTCAAAAATCGTGAGTCAGGATTTTTTATCATACACACTTTAATAAATTATTATAACTCACCAAAAATTATACAAATAACCATAAAATACGTAAACAGTATTTAAATAATAATATATTATATAACACTGAAGCTTTGCTCAGAATCGTTTTATACTAAAGAAATGAGTCATCATTTCTTTAAAACTTAATACATTCATCACCAATATCTTGTCCGAGGACCGAAGGGACGAAGGACGAACTTGTACCACCATCATCTCACTTACCAGCTTTTTTTATCATAATTTTAAAAATTAAATACAAATCATTAATCAACTTAATTATTATATTATATTTTTGAATACAATTTTATAAATTATAATTAAATAATGAAGGTAAAATTAATTCAATGAGAAATTTGAGTTTATTTTTTTCTTACCAAGTCCGTAATCCGTGGAGATACCATGGTATATTATACCGTGGTATATTTGATAATGCACAACGTATATCATTTTCCACATCCAACCGATTTCTTTGCTTACTTTTTATTTTCAAAAGCGTGGAAAAGCCTGACTCACAGAGATACGCAAATTAATTTGTTTTTGATTTTACTGATTGTAAAATGACATAATTATTTCAACGGTAAAATTCTCGGTATATCATCAAAAATATATTCCCCCCGTTAAGTATTCAAATTCATCCCTAGGAGGGAATTCCTCCCCGGTTGAGAACCACTGATCTAACACTTAATCATTATAATATAAATACGATTTTAAATAAGCCATGACTTGTAAAATTACCGTTTTTTTTGTCCTATCTCCTAAAAATATTCAATTTTTATATATATATATATATAAATCGATTTTGGGCAGGTTAATATTATTTATTGTAATAATTTAGTTAGGTGAATAAGTAATTTGAGTAGCACCATAACTAGTTGCTTGGATGGATAGGTCAATTTTAGCGGTAGGTCACATATTGGTACGAATGTTGAACGATAGACCCGTCCAAAAATAAGTCCATATGGCGCCCTGAGAATGATTTTTTTTTTTGAGTTCTAAGGTTACCGGTCACAGTATCGGATTCAAAAACATTTGTTCGGTAATGGCCCGTGAAATCTAACGGGTTATTTCAGAGTACAAGGGCACAGTTTTTTTTATCTAACGACAACCTCTGACATAAGTTTCGTTTTTGTGCGTGAGGCAAAGCGACTCAACCTTTGCTCTTCTTCGGATCCGCTTGTATCCGGACGATTGCAGTGCGTCACTCCAGAAGTCATCTAAAATAGCGATGGGCAACTTAAGACGAGTGATTGATGCCTGAGATTTTTGCGATCGACCAAAAATGAAAAGTTGTTAATACAAAATAAATAACGGTGTGTAATATAATATTATATATAACATACGCGTTACACAACTCTTTTATTTATTATTTAAATAACGCGTTATTTTACAGTATGACTGAACAAACATTTTAGTACCTAATTATATTTTATTGAAAATAATTTTTTTTTTTTTTTAATTACATAATTCAAAATACGGGATATTCATCAGATTACGTATAATGTAGATAATGTAGGTAGGTACTCGTTTTCAGTGTACACGAGTAATGTCGGTTTTTATTGCCTTGGTAAATTATCGTTTACTAATTTTTTTTTTTTTAATTGTGCGTAGAACAAAGATAAAAAAAAATTATGAAAAAATAATTTTGACAATATCATAGAATTCGCTATCAACTCGAACTCACGTCTCGATCGACCTGTTGGCCACCGGCGAATGGCACGCAGATAACCCGTGCAAGAACGATCCGCCAATGGACGACGAACGGAACGACTACCCGCTGGCGGCGGCTTGTCGTCGGAAACGCTCTGCACAAAACACGAACTGACACGTGTGATAATATTATCATTATTGTTGTTATCACGCTTATGTCGCGAAACGCGACAGCTCTATACGTGACTTACAGAAAAAAAAAATTACAATACAATTCGAAAATAAGTCTTTACGTTCATTTTATACTCGTTGCGGGTTTTCGACATTGATCATTTGATTTTTTTTTTCTATTCACAAATCAATTTTTTTACTTTTTTTTTATTCTCGATAACGCTTGACCGTATTTATTTTATTAATTACAATCCACGAGTGCTACCCACGCGTCGTAACCATGTACTACACGTATGACGTATGTACACATACACACACACACACACACACACACACACACACTCATTACATATAATTAAAGACCAGATTTTGCATGAAATGCATGTTGCTATTTTCAACATCATATACATGCTGTCAATGAGTGTCCACAAATTATCACTTGATTGATTAAATATCAAAATTATATACTACATATTTTTTATATTCTAACACTAGTGTATTTTCTACATGGTTTTGCATATTTCAACAAAAAATCTGTACAAATATACATATACCTGACGATCCAAAAAGGCGTCGTGCATAAAAAAAAAATCAAATTATAGGTACGTTTATATAATATCAAATATTTTACATCTCAAAGAATATTCGTACGCTAAAAATAGGTTACTAAACTTCTATAGGTTGGTTGTGTGAGTTTTATGGTGGAGACGTAGCTTCACCGAATTTACTATTTTACTATTTCTTGTTGATAAAATGCCCGAAACATTCTTATATAGTTACATTATTACAACCACTGCTACATTTTTACAAGACAATTATTTTACTAAGAACTACGTTGTAGCCAAGTGAGTGTTGAGTGTAAGTGTTTTTCCGCTTGACATTTACTTTTTTTTAATTTACCAATTAATTTTCAAACAGTTGAAATCCCCAAAATTCCAAATTCTAAGACTGGCATCAATTAGAAAATAGATTGAGCCATACAATATTTCTGGTGTGGTTTTCAAAATTTTAATTAATACAACAGTTTTCTGTCAGCATAGTTAAATACCGGTAACAGAAGAAAAAAATTTTAAATTGATCAACTTGGAAAATCGTTTTTGCACGATAAGTGTTTGAACAAATCTTCTTCTAAACAAACATTTGTTCATGAAGCATCATCATCCATAGAAAATCAACCACAATTTTTCAAAGAACTTTGTAATAAATTAATTTCTTCGAACATACCTTTACATAAAATACAAAATAAAAACTTTAAATCTTTTTTGGAAAAGTACACAAATAAATATATACCTGATGAAAGTATGCTAAGAAAAAACTATTTTAAATCAATATTATACAGACGTTTTACAAAATATTCGAGAATTCATAGGCAGTTGGTAAATTTTTTTTCTGTTGATGAAACGTAAAAACGTTTGGAATAATAATAAAGTGTTAACGGTTTTAAAAGAAATTCCAAAAATATTTCAAGGTAACAGTGATAATTTCGACGATTTATCTGTTCGAAATTATTCGCCGGACATACTAGCCAATTTTAAATATGCACCAATAACCAGTGTTGAGATTGAACGCTTGTTTTTCATCCTACCTAGTACATTCTTACAGAACTCCATCGTAATTTCATAGAAATAAACACGGAACGTACTTTGAAAACTTATGGTTTTTCCGTTTAACATACTGCATTAAATTTTTTGTACTTTTTTCCTATTTAAATCACCAATGTATCTACCATTTAATTTTGATAAAATATTTTTTACAATGTATCAATGATTAAAAATTAAATTACAATAATTACCAAACTACATTTTCGTATTGCATATTTGCATATTATTATACATTTCACTTTTTGTTTATGAACATTTCAATAAAATCAATATATGGCTATCATTGCGAAATTAAAATCAAATAAAAATTGAAATATTATTTTGCATGTTTTGCAATTTTTTTCTTGCATATTTTGACTATTTTTAGTGCACCTTCGCACGCATATTTTACAATTTAAAATGCGTATAAATCCGGTCTTTACACAATATATATATATATATATTATTATACAGTACACGGGAATTAATTTCCCGTCTGTTCGTTTCGGACGACAAATTATACGAGAATCGAACACAACCAGTGCGCGCTCGTAATTATAAGTATAACGTTTACGTTTGGTTTGTAATTTACGTTAAGGTCGTAGGTAGGTACGTGTGTGAACAGCAGTCCGCCGACGGTCGGCGTACGTTTCGACCGACCGCGCGTCTCTTGCGAGCGTGTTTGTCGCATACTATTAGGTCTGGCGCACACTGAAAGAGCAAAACTGCTCCGATCTGATCGAAACATTTTGTTCTAAACAGCTCGGAAAAAATTCCATTCACATTGACAAAACAATACAGAACAAGACGATAATTCCGGATGAATTTTTGTTATTAAACACCAGTTGTCAAGCTGACGAAGACGACGTCGTTGTACCACTCATTTGGCAATTTTTATTAAATAGTGAAAGTACTAGTGATAAAAAACGCAAAATTTGGATGCATGTAATAAACAAAAAACGGTTAGAAAATAACACGATTTTAAATCAATATGGTATAATTCATATTAATAAATAAATCATTTTAAATACAATAATTAATAACGATATACGTATGGCACCAAAGTTAATTGGTTCACGATCGAAATGACAAAGTGAATCGAATATTTCCGTTTGAAAATAGTTAGCTTTAAAAATAGTCGTTCACAGCATTTCGTGTGCTTTACACACGCAGACGTAATAACTGTTGGTAACGATAAGCGTAGAATTTACACTCCAGTGAGCTGATATTATTTAATGTGGTACCGAATGTGCGACATACCATTTTTTTTTCTTTTAATCAGGCATCTCGATTGTATATACTCTGTATGGCGTCTCTGACGTAAAAAGTGTGTTATTATGTCGTGCGGCAGAAACTTTACACGTCTGAATATTCATCTCTTATATTTTGTGCTGAAACGTAGCTATTTTCACAACGTGAGGTTGACGTTAGTCATAACTCATCACTTATCGTCATCGAGTATAATTGTATAGTTAGTTATTTGAGTTATTTCTGATTTCAATGACGTATTTTATTTCGTAAGAACGAAGTGACATGATAGTACATTAGCATAAAGTTAAACGTCGTTACTATAAGATACCGGTATTAGGACAATAATACAATCTAGTACTTACTTCTGTCGGCCTATGGTTTTTTTTTTTTGAAAAAAATTATATCGATTTTGTGAGCCCAATCGCGAATATACCATAAATACTGGTGACTCGTTTTTACTCGTGCTCGTTGATAAAATAAATACCGAAAATAAAATTATTTTACGTCGTATCGTAAAATCTTTTAAAACGTCGAGATATCTCGTTATTTAGGGTAAAAAAGAAGGAAATATAAACTGTTGTGGTCAAAATATTGTATAGCCCCGTGCTGCTTGACGGGTCTATCATTTCTCACGTCTCTATTATTTTATATTTTTGACTAATTATTGAACTGCGTGATATTCAAGCGAAATAACTTGACATTTGTGCCGGCCGAGGCAAGAAAACAATGATTTAGGATTTCATGATTAGTATTCACTGCATAACTTACCGGTCGCAAAACGATCGCAATAAAACACTGCTTTATTGATGAATTGATGTTATGACGAAAAAAGCATAGATAATAAAAAGACGAAATCGACATCGTTATGATTTACCTTACAAAGTGATGCCAGGTTACGGGTCAAGAGAACAAATATTCCACTCGGCTATTACTAGGGTTTCATTTCACCAGAAACCTACCGTTTCCAGAGTATATGCTGTGTTATTGTCTACGAATACTGTACTACACACGTCGTATAATGTACAGTCTACTCAAATAATATTAAACACCATTAGTTATCATCGCACACCCGGTGTGACGCGGGGTGCGTTGCGCTGTTTGCGTAACTCTGAAGTAAATAATAACGTGTGTTATCATGTCAGCATCGCATGATAACAAATAGGGTACACGTGTTCTTCTTATGTTTGTTTTATCATGCCACGGTCGAGATGGTCGAACCCCTGCTTATTAAATAGGAACTTCTAACTAACAATGCTATATACATAAGACAGTAAGCATTCAAAGTTCAGAACCAATAAGTAGCGAAAGTAAATGTTTATGTGGTACACCTGTTTCTTTGCTGCGTTTCTTTAAACATTATATGTTTGTATTTCTAAACTATTGGTCGAAAAAGAAAAATTTAAGTGACAAAATCAAAAAATTTACATGTTTCATTTTAAATATTCAGGTATGTGTGGTGGTTACAATTTAAAAAAATTAAAAATTAAAAATTAAAAAAAAAATATATACATAACCTTAAAAATTATCCCCATACATAAAAGTAAAAAAATAATTATTATTTAAAAATGTTTTTTTTTTGTTTTTGCAAAAATGTAGTTTTAATATTGTTTTAATTAGCATACGAAAAAATTGATTACCAAAAAAGTGGATGACTAAAGCACCCATATCGGAACCCTCTATATAGTATGGTTCTATGATTTTTCTAGTAAAACCACTGGTCGTCGCCGTTGCTTATGTTCAGTGTTCTAACGGACGAGCAAAAAAAAAAAAAAAAAATTACCGGCGCACAGCCATTTATTATTCAATGTAATTATTATCAGTGTACTGCAGTGCGATTTTATTCACTATTTAAGTCTAATAGTAGACCTCCCGTATTGTCCATTGAAGGTAACGACCGTCATGTAGTCGTCCTGCGTTTATTGCTGCACATTTATGTGGAAAATATATTTATCATAGTTTATGCTCTTAGGGTCGGGCATTAGATTTATGCGCATTTGAATACTGAAAATGCGCAACGGAAAATACGCGCGAAAAAACGATTTCTCTAGATTCTAGCCAAAGTTAGTTCTTTTGAGTACTACAGAAGTTGGTTCTAATGAAACGTCATTAATTTCAATTATTCTGGATTTTATTTTGATTAAAAGTTAACATTTTTCAACTCACTAAAATGGCACGGGTATTATTATGTCTGGTCATAAAATGTCCTTTAAAAAATATCAGCCTAACCACATTTTTATCGTGAAATACGCTCAAAATAGTAGAAATGTACTTTAAAAGTTGTTTTTTTTTTATTATACACGACATCGTGAAACGAATTAGTTCTGGTTTTGTCTGAAAAATATGCACTAAATCCCAGTCAGCCCCAAGTTATTGTATTAAAATGTATCGCGTATAATATCACTATGTGTACGTGTATAACGAAAGTCAAGGACATGAATAAATTATCAAGTAATTTTATGTTTTTTCATAAAGCTGCCGTTGTTCAAGGATGAATCAAGATTCAAGGTAGTGGTTTATTCAACTTTTTTACGTTACAAGCACATTAGTGAGTTTATATGGTTAATTTTGATTATATTGTGTTCATAATGTATCGTAACGTTATATTCTGATGAAAACGTAGCAAAATGTTTTGAACGTTTGTGTGTTTGATGCTAGCGGTCGACAGAGGGCTTAAAATGTAATTTCTCGGGACCACGTCGTATTAAATCTGCCAGTGTTTTAATTATTTATGATGTAATATTGTATTATTTGAACACCGATGTGAAGTGCGATTTTACTCATCGTTTCGGTTTGTGGCGTGTGATCTCCCAACTTAGCATTTATGTGGTAAAAACAAAAAATAAAACAAAAATGACTAAATTAATCGTTTCGTGAATAGATTAATACGTTAAATATAATAGCGCGGAAATTAAAATATATTAAAATGTAAAAGAACTGTTTTGACTGATATAAATGCATTATATTAACATGTATAAAACGCAAATATTAATACAGAACCATAGACCTTGCAGTACCGTTGCTAAGATTGCAGGGTGAGAGAGAAACAGATCACCGTTTCGCTTTAAACTGGATTTTTCGAGTTAAGGCCACTTTGCAAATATATTACATTAAATAAATGAGATTAATAAATTATTTCTTAATTTTAAAATTTGTGTTACGTTCGTACAAAGGCAACATCCTTTTAAAATACAACTTTGCAATATACATCAAGATTTCGGAATAATAATATTTCAAGCTTATTTCATTGTCACGAATTTTCCTCGAGAGAGATTTTGTATTCATTTTTTATGCGAAAATTTAATTTATGCGTAGATGAAAAAATACGTAAGATGTTTTCAATTTAACCAATTTACATCTAAGTGATTTATCCGTGTTTCAATGCATTAGTTTGTTGATGTGTGGAAATATTTCGAGTAAATTTAAGACAATTTTATTAATACACGTTTATTGTCTATTGAGTAATATTTATTTTAAACGATTGATGAAATGAAGCTATACTTTTTTGCAGTGTTTATACGCACGATAATCACAAACAATTTAAATTGATTTGTTGTTAATTAATATGATTATTAAGTTATTATTCACATGAAATAACGTATTCATTTTTCTAAAATAAAAAGTAACAAGTCATTGGATATCGAATCACAAACGCACGTTCAAAGTTCATACGTACTCGTCAATACTATTGGTTAGAAGTTATAGGTATTATTTCAAACAATTATGACTTATTGCCTATATATACTTAATATTCGTTTGGCGTTTTAAGTGCCAAGCGTTCGAAAAAAATGAAAACACGAGACAGAGCGAGAATTAAGTTAATCTTGACCGATTTTTGCGTCAATCGAAACCTAAGCATATAGCTTAAGTATGCAATCAAAACACATTTTCGTTTATCTATACATTTTTTACATGGACTTAGATAAAGAAGTTATTATTTTTTTTTAATTTCAAACGCATAGTCATATAAGTAAAATGTAAATAAAATAAACGTCAAGAAAACAAAAACATATTAATTTTATTAATTCGATAGAGGCAAATAAATTATGTAAAATTCTAAAATTTATATTAGAGAGTATAACAACAAATTAAAAATTAATTTGTTCTTCTTTTTTTGTTTACTTAACAGTTTTTTATTCGTTAGCTTCAAGTAAAATAAAATGATCTATCGTAATTTCTGTATAACCTATTTCTGTGTTTTTATTTTGTAGATCTGCAATTTTAATTTTTTAGACTAGAAAATTGAATAAAAGCACATTGACTTCATTATTACGCGTAAGTAGTGCGTTACTTTAACCATGCTAAAAATAAAGTAAAAATGTATTCGTGTTTCCATATATTATAGTGCCAGTAAAACACTATAATTAACAATTAATACTATAACATGTACGTACAATGTACATGTTTAAAAAAAATGCACTCGTATGGAATAATTCATTTTTTACTGTCGATGTTTAAAATGGGGTTTCGTCTGATATTCATCCGAATAGTTTTAACGTACGTATATAGGTACACACGTTAAAATGATATCCGTATTATTTGTCAATACGAAACGTCGTAAGACGATTATAATTTTTCTGCCGGTTTTTACGACCAATCGTCAATCCTGCACCGAGTGGCTGCATCGCTTCCCTGAACTATTTTACTGTGTCTCGAATAATTGCCAATAAAAGTCGAAAAAATTTCCCGGCACCACTCGGAACGTAATAAACACGAACGATAATATTTTTATACTCACGCACCAGTAAATAACAAAACAACATATAATACCGTCGAGTGAATATATACCCGTACCTACGTTTTCCGTATACCTATTAATAATACCTGTGAAAATGTTCAACACGGCCGAAGTATTGTTTTCGAGTGACTATATCAATCAGAACTTTGTTTCCGCTTCTTATAACTTACATATTATGTATGTCGGTTCACGGTAGCAACAAACGATATTTACTTAGTGCATAAATCAATTATCCGCTTGACCGGTGTATTGTAAATAGGACAGAGGACTTGTAGCTCTAAAATAGCACTAAATATGCAAGAACGTATGCACTTAAAACCCTATAATATTAACTTAAAATTTTTGTTTGCGATTTAATTTAAAAGTATTAGTAAAATAAATAGGCTTTAAAATAAGTTAAAACGATTATCTAATTTAAATATATTTTATACCGTCGCCAAATAAATAAAATGCACATTTCTCTTAATATTCCTAATCAAGCCGTAACTTTTATTTCTATTGATTGACTTTTTGTTAATTTTATATTTCTTCTTCTGGTATATCCATGTTAACGATATAGGCACACGGTTCACTGTGATGCTGATGTAATATGATGTACAACGTTGGAACAAAAATTAAAAGTAAAAATATTTTTATCCAAACATTTTGACTTTTTAAATAATTAAATAGCCTGTAAAAATGTAAAATATGCCCCGAAAACAAAAGTTACTCAAAATATGCATTTATATGCAAAATAAAATTCCGAAAATAACTTTGTAAAACCATGAAACGTATTTGTTTCGTACTCTGCCATTTTTGTAACCGTGCAAAACAAATATGCAAAAGCTGCAAGTCATCTGTCCTAATTATAAATATACAATTTATCGTAACGCTTTAACGCGAGTGACGTTTAAGCGGAATAGTGGCTTTTTCGTTTCCATTTCCTCGAGATATTCCATTGAGTCACACGTCGCGTCTGTTCACGTCGAATAATAATTGTTTATCATTAATCTCGTGAATAGGGAACTATGTGATTTCGGACGTTTTAAAACAGCATATTTTATCACCGACAGATCCGATTGTAATCCAGTGATGTTTACGAAGTCGTAACTTCAGTTTTTTCCTGTGCTCAAAACATAACGCGGATCACAATGATGCATTTTTTACGTGTTACGTTCCTTTTTTATGATTATTACAATTTTTATTTATAATTAATTTCAGATACTTGTGATGTTAAATTTTAACGAAAAATTAAAATCGTTATTAAATTTTATTACAGAAATATAACGAGTTCTTATTTCTTTTTTTTAAGTATAGCGGTTCCCATTATTTTTAAAGATATAATCGCGTTAATAAAACTGCTCCGATGATGTTTATGAAGTAAAATAATTCACTTACAGGCACCCTACACTTATTAGGGTTGTTAAAATTAAATATAATTGGACGCAAAAAAAAAAAACATTTTTTTCTTGCAGTTTATCGTAAGTCATATTTACAAGTAGATCCAATTTATTACGAAATAATCAATTTCTAAATACCTACCGTTATCACTAGAACGGGATATCTAGGACGTTTCGGCGAAACCGTTACGACGATGCCGATTTGGCGTCATGTTGTTTGGGAGTCAGCCAATCGGACGGAATAATAATTGAAATGTCCTGAAAATTATTATTTACTATTTATTATACGTAAATGCGTAAGCAAATATCATTGTGTGAATTCAATAAAAAAAAAATTGGCCAATATAATATTGAAAAAGTATTTAAAATTCACAATAATGGATATACCCTTATAAATATATAAGGGTATATTATTATATCGGTAATATCGGCAATGACGGTAATAACTAGGCAATGTCAGTAATGACGGTGCAAATCGGCTAATGTGGGAAATTGGTGAATATTTCGCTATTAACTGACGATGAGTTTAGAAAATATAATTATTGATCGGTGTATTCTGGTTGTCGATTAATCTAAATCTAGATTCATCATATTAATTTTTATCTTTAACAACTATTGTACCACCTACATAATATGTATTTTAAGTCGTGTTACAGTATCGTTGTGAAGTGTGTGACATTCATAGTTATTAATAGGGCTAGGATTTATATGCAATAACAAATTGTAAAATATGCATTTGATTTACCAAAATATGCAAAAACAAATTTTTATTATTTCTAGATATATATTTTTATCGTGATTCATAATTTATTATTATTACATTAAATATAAGTTTATATAATTACATTAAATATTAGTTTATATTATTACACGCTACTATGATATGTTGTTTCAAATTTTCAAATATGAACGACCGGCGATTTGAACGTAGAATATATTTATACTGACTAAAACTCCTTTCCACATCACACGAGGTTATTGGTGCATATTTGAATGACGCGATTTTCCCTGGAGTTAGATTAATATTAATATCTTCTTCTTCATTTTCATATTCACCGTTTATAATTCTATGAATTTTTAATAGTTTTAAATCCCTTATTTTTTTTTAGTAGAAAATCCATTTTAGTTTTTACCAATTCTGCTGCTCTCCTGTTACATTTATTCAGTTTATCTTTCACATTTAAAATAGTGTTTAAACCTTCGTCAAGGGATAGTGTACTTTTTTCTAGGTTAGTAATAGCTTGGATGAGAAAACAAAAATTACTTTTAAAATAAGCTAAATCATTTTGTAAATGTTTGTCTTCAAACAATTCTTTTGATTTTTTAATTGATAAGATAAGATTAGATGGGTAGTATTTATACTACATATTTACAATTCGATGGATAAACCAAAAACTATCGGTATTATGAAATAAACGCCATTTAAAATTAACAATAATTTATAAAAATTTAAAAATTTAAGTTAAAAAAAAATAAAAAACCTTAAAATCTGTAAATATGCAATTATATGCATTCTGTTCAAAATATGCAAAAATATGCAAAAAAAAATTGATTTTATTTAAACGAGAGTAAGCAAAATCGTGGACAAATTTGACAAACAATCGATTTGAACATAAGGAAAAAAACATGCAAATGCATATAAATCCTAGCCCTAGTTATTAATAATGGATCTAGCCGATATGCGTGAAAAGTTTAGTATATCGATTGTTTTGATATTATTTAAAAAAATGTTTAGAGTATTATGTGATGAAAAATAAAATAAAATATTTTTCTGATAAATTTAAATTATTTTAAATATATTATACGTAAAAACATTTTATGATTTCATTTGTGAATTATTACTCATTTTGGCTAATCTAATCTAGGCAATGCATTAGGCATTGTCAATAATGACTTATTTCCGACAATGACGGTAACATGAAAAAAAAAAAAAAATTATATATTATTATTTTTTATATAATATTATTATTTTGATTAACGACCTAAGGAAAAAAATCGATCCATTCTTCAGTCGATATTCGATGACATATTTATTACCATCAATAATTATTATTAAATTTAATAATTAAAACTCTAGTAAGGTAACTTAGGTAGGTGTATTCAATTTTAAATGATGTATCATTAATTAAGTATAATGATACCGAAGTTCTGAATAATATAATACATCGTTAATAGGTATATCGTATATACATCGTTTTCATCAAATTATTAGTATGATTTTTAAATCGAAACTGTATGACATTTTCAACTCTAAACCCAGCAGAAATATTATTTTACAAAATGGTTTTAAGCATATTTTCCTAATTTAATCCTAAGTTTCATGATGCTTGGATCCATCAATTACTTGTATATTCATTTCACGTTGGCATTTTACGTAAAAACAGTCGATCCTGTCAAAATTATAACTTACGAGTTATAAAATTTATCCAGTATCTTTAGTGAAATATATGGGTAAAGTTATTCAAAATTTGAAAATTCTATAAGTTAACAACAAGATATTTTCAAAGTTTTATATTTAACAAAACATTTTTTTTTGAAACTTTTGTCAGTTTATAATAAAAATGATGTTGATATTTGGTGGAAATTTCAAGTTTCTAGCATAATTTTTCGGAATTATGATTAAATAACTAAAACAGTTTTTATGAAAATCTCGTTTTATATGTTTCACTTAACTTTGGAAAGATTTACATGTGATACGTGTACTTGTATATTTATATTTCGCAACGCTTATTTGTAATAATAGATATATTATGTTTGCTGTTTAAAAAATGATATTCATAAAATGAATATGAATAGTGAAATAATTATGAATTTCTTTTAATATTTGCAGCATTGCGCCGTAGAATCGTTGTAGAAAAGACAACATTAATTACTACACAAATGAATTTACTAAACAAATGAATATGGTTTTGTTGATTATATTTGAAAATAAAATATTGTCAAGTGCTCTTCAGTTTATATTCATTACGTCTCGTTAGTGAAATATATTATGTTAATCAGTTGACCAAAATATTATCGCAATTAACGGTTTTAAAAAGGTCAATCAAAATAGAGTCACCAATGTGTTTTGTTGTAAAATAAATGTTATGATAATGGCACACGAACGGCATGAATTATCCGCCATAATAACAATACAAAATTACGACGGTGACGATGACATTTATTTATATTTTGAAACCCGATAATGTTTGTTCATTAATGGGTAAGACCGGTGTACGAAATAAATTCTATCGCCCACACCGACATTACGAACAATACTGTTGTATACCGATCCTGAAGTGTTTTAAACGACTATGAATATATGTTGTACGAAATTGTAATTTTTTACATTGTTTCAAAACATTAACGGGTTTTTATCGTGTTCTCAGATTATTTTACGTTAAGTCTTAGTTCTATGTCATGCTACAAAATGAAAAAAAATCGTTTTACATTGTGACTTCTGCTTCTTGAATAAAAAAAAATGATAATGATTTGACTACCTACTTCCAATATTTTATGAATAAATCAAACTTTAATTTAATTAAAATTAAAATTAATGTGTTTTACATATTTTATTAATATTAACCAAAATAATTAAATTTAATATTAATTTAAAACATATTATTAATGTGAGTAATGAGCATGTTATTTAAAACAATTTTAGTGACTGTGTTAAGTTATAATTAAGTTCCTAGTTCACATAACTATAATCTATACATTGAAGTTACTGGTTTTTATTATTTTATTACTTAGTATTTAATATTTATAGCACATTTGTTTCTTATTAAAGTAAACATTTAAACACGAAACAGACTTTGAATTTTTTTCATTTATATAAATTAAATATTTAATTTAAATCAACTAAGTTTAACACTAATATTATGTACTCGTGAAAATATCTATTGTTTTATAGCGATAATGGTTGTTTTTAGTTGTTTTTGAAAATAATTTCCCTTTGTTCATTATAATATAAACTCCCGTTCTACGGAAATAAGAACCATTATTTTGAATTAATTGATTTTAATTTGATTTAAAATCAATTGAAGGAAACTAAACAACAAATCGATGAAAATGTAACTTATTTAGTTACTCGTAGTAATTTATAGATTATAAAATATAAGTTTAGCTCGTGAAAATACAATAGTTCCTAATGAAAAAATGAAGTAAATCAAGAAAGTTTCTATTGTTACAAAGTGTAAAATGATTAACATGGTATTTATTTGTTAATGACTAAATTTTATAGTAAACTCAATAAAGTTTTACTGAACAGACATTGTTTATGTTTTGAATTCATGTTAAAATAGAAGACGGAAATTGCTATTTTGTCAAAATGATTAAAAAATTTCGGAATATCTGCTATTATATGTTTATTTGATTTTTTTCTTATTATACTTACGTAATCTACTTATTTATATATTGTGTTTTTAATTTACTCGAACATATAATTTGATGAACAATCAATTTTATCAATTAAAACTTCTAAAATTAACTGCTGAAACTCCTGTCAAAAATGGCGTATTGTAATGTCAAAAAGATTCGACAGTGCAATTATTTAAGAAACCTCGAGGAATCCTTTGAAAATGAACGCAACACAGAATATAGCTTAAAATAGTAATTTTAGAATAATCGGTCATATAACATTATTGTCTTTTTCTAAGAAACTATGAAATTAAATATGTCTGTAGAATGTTACTTTCAAACTAATTATAATCACAGCGTCAACTTCGGAGTCGGTAAATTGCGTCCCTATAAGTACGGTCATGGTCATATACTATGTGAATTGCGGCCCGCGTACTTTTAAAACGTACGTAAATTGCGGCCCGTGTACTTTTAAAACATACGTAAATTGCGGCCCGTGTACTTTTAAAACATACGTAAATTGCGGCCCGAGTATTTCTAAAACATACGAAAATTGCGTCCCGGGAACTTACCAAAAAAAATGAACTTTGCTTTTCTTCAGTCTCCTATTGACACAACCAGACACAGAACAAGAAACCACCATGATGTTGAATTACTTGAATTGCACTTTATAGTTTATAGTTTACAAATTATAATCGAAAAATTGTGTTTCAATCCGAATCCATATAAAAAGATAATTGATATATAAAACAACATTTTTATATTATATCTTTGGTTTCAATGACAGAAAAATTATACTTCATGGAATAATATAAAATGTCATGAATTAATCAATCATATTTTCCCCTGTTCGCATATGGATTCTAGACTTCAATTTTATTTGTTGAGTCGGCTATCTAGTTGTTTTATATATCTGTGGTTGCTCTACAGTTTACAGTATTTTTTTTCAATCTAATAAAAATGGACGTTATGAAAAGTGAAAGGAATAAAACGTTGAAAATAGTTGATGGTTTTAAATTTCGTTTTCATCTAAACAATGATATTCAACGTTGGTGTTGCACAGTTAAAACGTGTGAGTATTTTTTGAAATTTGATGATAATAATATTTGTATAGATAGTTTTAAGTCTGTTATAGTTATAGTCCTAAGTCTGAAAAATGGGAAGGAAAATATTGGTTTTGTGGAAAAAAGGCTTAGACGTAATTTACATATTAATAAGAAATAGTTAGATAGGAATATATACAAAAATATACCCGGGCCGCAATTTACGTATGTATAAAATATACCTGGGCCGCAATTTACATGAAAAATTTGAAATGGGACGCAATTTACAGAGACCCGTCTACTTTAGTTAATAATAATTATATTAGAATAATTCATCGAAGTTGTCTCGAAAAAATTCGTTGATGTATTTGTATATTTCAATTTTTTATGTATATAAAAATATGTTCACGACGAACGCAATGATATTATATTTATTTTATTGTGTCGAGCCCAGTGAAACTTTTTCGGCAACTCCATTAATTCTGTGGGTGGAATATACACGCTCGGTCGCTATATATACCTATACAAACACTTTCTTTCACCAAAAGACTCGACGTATATTCCTCTATCTATCTTTCGGGTTTCGCAAAAATACAAATGATATATTCAATGCATTTTTAAACTTTAGGTTGTGGTTCAAATAATTCTTTTTAAATAAAATGTCAGAATTATTTTTAATTTTATTTAATAAAATTTGTAATTTTTAATGACAAGACTTGACATTTTTATACAAGCTTTCTTTATGTATATATAAGCTCTAGCTATACTTTTATTAGCATAAAAATCAGTTACGACAATTTTTCGGTATATGCGCTTTAATAAGTGTCTGCAGTGAAATAAATCATTTTGACATATATGATTGAATCTACATAGATTACTCCGTTATTCCAAAACTTAAATATTTCTATATAATTACGCCGATGGGACTTGTATTAAAAACTCTAGTCTGAAATTTCTTCGTAATAAAATCATCCACTGATCGTAGCTCAAAATAATTCAGTTTTCTGAAAACAATGATTTACCGTTGGTTTCGAATTTGAATCACGCGACACTATCATAACGCGTCAAATGAGCCAATCGCCATTTCATGCATACAAAATACCTTTGAAAATAACGGAAGTTTTATGGAGGTAACAATAATGATTATTATTGAAAACTTTAACGAATTGATAACTAAATATTATAATATAATTGTATAATATGATGGTCACGGAAGAACGACGCAAACGATATTGCTATACCTGTATGTCAAACACAAAATGATTAAATACCGTAATTATAATATGTAAAAATATATTTTTAAGGTAGGGAATACGAATTTGAATATATTTTATGAATAATTATTTGAATTCACAACAAAGCGCACACTTTAAACACAGTAAGTTTTCACTGTATTTTTTTAAAATTTAATTTAATTATTTTGAAAAAATACCTCGGAATCACGGTTTCAAATGTTTCAATGCTAATTGCTAATTAAAAATTTTATTATTTTTCAGTGTGAATTGAAGTGCCATAAAAATGGCACTAAAACGATACCGTTGTACACTGTTTAGCTGTGTAGTAGAAGTTTAAGCACACGTAAATATACAGTAAGTAAACTACTTTTCAACGACATTCAAATAATATAATATATTTGTAAGACGAATTGTGATTCACCGTACTATGTTCTTCTAGCAGCTAGAATCTAGCTCGTCAGTGGCACATTACGTTTTATACATCTATAGTGGTCGGCGTGATGTTTTATAATCAAATTTCGGTATAAATTATTTAATATTATAAATACAAAATCAGCTTAGGTATATTTAGCGGAAGATTCGACTGGATTTTTCGAGGGACGACTGTTTTTTTTTCCGAAACTTTCGCATAGCGTGCCTGTGAATTAAGTCTTAAATATAAATAATGGATGTGTACATAAATGTCTGAAAATAAATACCAATAAAAAGTGACGGGTATAAGTGTTCATTTCCGCCCTTAGCTTTTCTTTCAGTTTGAATATGTTTCTAACGCGACGCCGATATTATTTTGTGCCTCTCAAAAATAATATTAACACAAGACACGAGAGCTTTTACAGTGATATTCGAATTTGATCATCGTCTAGTTATTTTCTAATATTAATTTAATTCAACAATTATACATGCGTGTTATTGTTTCCAGTAATTTAAAAGAAAATAAGCTTTATTATAAAAGAAAATACAATTATTCAAACTCGTAGAATATTATTTAAGTATAAACCATAATTGATATTATTCGTATTGTTCGATTCGAAGTATTAATAATTAAATGGTTCCAAATTAGTGATGCTTTTATGATTCCGGTGAACAGATCATTACGTCAGTCTTGTCTATTTAGCGGAGACGCAATAATCGTTAGTACTATTCTCAACTCACTGGCAACTTTTAGCAACGTTATTGTTATGACTTACAGTTTACAATAATGTCGACTTTATAACTAGTGGTAGAACTAAATACCATTGGTACGTGTACATTTTTGTACGATTTGATGTTTATGTGTCGTAAAGAATGGTAGCGGATTTTAAGCAGAACTCAAATTCTAAATTGAAAGTTACATGTGACATTTCAAGTCAATTATAGTTTAACACACTAAAAGTTACGGACATATTTTTCATGTAACATAATATTATATTAGATAACACAAATTATTTCTTATTTAACTTGAAAAAAGGCATTATTTTCAAAGTTTTATATTATTTTCAATTTAATTTTGCGTACGTCACATAATATTAAAAAGAGTAGGTATTAAAGGTTACATTAAAAAATGAAGACAAAGTATTTGAATGAAACCAAAAGTACACAAAGTACCAAAAGTACAAAAAGGAGATTTTAAAATGCTTTCGCTAATAAATGTATAGGGTTTGATATAATTATGTAAATATAAAGCAAATTAAATAAAAGAAAAAAAAGTGTAGGCATTTAAAAATTTACTTATTCAAATTATTGCGGATTCTAAGAAAATCTCCTCTTAATATAAGTTGTATGCATTATTGAAATATATGTTTTTTTTTATTCTTTGAAAACGCTATAATGACATTTTTTTTATTCACTCTTATTAGAAAAAAAAAAAATTTATTTAAAATGTACCTGAAACACTAATATCGAAATGGGGTTATTAGCCTAAGGCTACGGTCAGACTAGACCCGGTATCGGCCGAATTAACGTTCGGCCGAATACGGACGAAAAAAATAAAAAAATGAAATTCAAGTTGTACTGGTCACATTGCATCCGATAAATTCGGTCGTTCACGGCCGTATACTGCCGATGCCGGATGAAAACAAAATATATTGTTTTTTCCGGCCGAATCGACCGGATAATTTAAATTTATACCAACTATTTATTTATTTATTATACTTATTATACTTATATTTAATACTATATACTACTTATACTATGACATTCGTATGTACTAAAAAAATTTAACTGGTTGAACTAAAAGTTTTGGGAAAAGCGTGTGGAATTCCACAAATTTTTCTCTCTCTACAAAAATATCATTAACCCAAAATTTTTCTTGTTTTTTTTTTTTGAGTTAATAATACATATTTTATTAGTGGATTGGTTTCTAAAAATAGCATTTCAACGGCGACGTCCATGCTGCGTGTCGAACTCCAACTAATAACAATAAATGTGCGTACCTAAATTGTGTTGTTTTATGAATTCGATCGAAATCCGGATTTAGTCTGACCATATTAGTCGGCCGAATTTTGTTTCCGATAACCGTTGAATAATTCGGTAGATGCTGTCCGAGAAATATTCGACCGATGCTGGTCCAGTCTGACCTTAGCCTTAATAATTTACGTATTATATCTCATTATAAAACATTGTATCTATTTATGTTATAAATAGGAGAATTCATAATTCATTATCTATTGCAAGAGAACAACCATACAGCACATACAGCACATACTGCAGTAGATGCGTGACACTGTTTATCATTATAAAAATGATACCCAATCAGAATATTTCTCTCAATTGCGATTCTGTTGGTTCGGACAAACGAAAAAAATCTATGATCTATACATCTGTGCTTACGCGCACATCATGTTCAGTCTCTCACTCTGTAGCGTTTATAGGATTTCATTTCGGACGTAGGAAACGGTTGGAATCAGAACACATCCGATTTAGCTTTGTTTTAATTTTAAAATATTGAAATTCATTAGCAAAAATACATTGTCAGAGAGGTTCGAATCTCCAATGCCTCTTGAATACGCCACTGCTTTCACCACCGATCGTTCTTATCGGTATACGCTCGGAACCGGAAGTTCGTTGTCTCTATTTCTTCCACCACGACGAAATCGTCACGGTGTCTGTGAACTTGAAACTCTGCAGGCCGCAGGTTATACTATGCTAAATGTACTCTACTTCGCACTCAATTGTTTGATTGCAAAAGTTTTTTAACGGCTAAATGGCCGAAGTATGTTTTAGTCTCACATCGTTTTTTTTATTTTTGTTATTTTTTATTTTTATATTAGGTACATTATTAAATTTGTACTGTTTATGAAATCGCATCAGCCCTAAACTCAAAGATCAATATTTCCAAGTATATTAGACAAAACATTGTGTTTGTAGATAAGTCAGAAGCTCAACCGAATTCGGAGAATAAAATGAGATTATTATTAGATTTTTTTTCATACACGTTTCCTTTCCGATTGCGTTTGAATTTAATATTCGTTTTTTTTTTTAAACTTTAATCAACATTAAAACGTTGGTCTCTATTAAAAAAATGTAAAAGTGAGACTTCTTTCAATTTAAATTACCTGCATTCGCACAGTGTTCGAAAAATGTTTTGAATAATCCACGTTTTACACGTCATTTTGTAATCTAATTCGTTTTGACTTTATTGAAATTCATGAATACGGTTGAAGTCCTAATCTATACGGAACTACATGTACCTACGTAATTTAATGATGTATGTACATCATACGTACGTGACACGGTTAACGTAAATATTTCATGTAAAAATTGTTTTTCCCATGTGGATTTCCGCGTATTTGCATAAATCATTTTGCAGAGTATTAAATTTATATGTATTTTAATTTTAATTTTTACGTGTAGTGTGTTTACGGTATAGAATATTTATACGCGATTTAATTACTTTTTTGAAATTTATGCTTATTTAATCGATCGTGTAAGTATTTTAATTTATTGCGATTCGTTTAAATTTAAAATCTTACCACGACCCCACCATGACCTAGAAAATAATTAACACTTTGAGAATTGACACTTTTCGTTCTTGTTTTCCTAGAAACCGTTACCGAATTAAACGACCAACTTTCTAGTTTGAATCGTGTTAATTTATGCGAAATCGCTTTAATTCCTAAATCACGTACCCACGTGTAAATTTTCAAAAGGTGTATTTTGAGTTTAACACTTAATTCCGCGATGTAATTTGACTTTTTTAAGAGCGCACGCTTTTGCGCTCTTACGTAATTTTCATTATAAATAGGATAAATATTAAACGACATACATTTTATAATACTCCGCAGCGTGGTATGGTTACGCCGTGCAGCTGTTGTAATTAACATGAACACTATACAATCAACCAGCAAGTGTTGGCTAAAAGTATGTGCGTGATGTGTACCCACCGTGCAGACGTGTGTGTGTGTGTGTGTGTGTGTGTGTGTGTGTGTGTGTGTGTGTGTGTGTGTGTGTGTGTGTGTGTGTGTGTGTGTGTGTGTGTGTGTGTGGGTGTGGGTGAGTGTGTACGAGGTATCTTACCCGCGTCGCCCCTTAACTTATGTACGTACTAGCTAGTTACTAAAACACTCTTCGTGTACACACAGCGACGTGAATACATAAATAAGTCTCGTTTCGTGAAAAGCGAGTAGACATTTTAACGGTGTATTATTTTTTTATTTTTCACAGCGTAGGTTACTGTACGGTATTATATTTCTCACTGACAAGTGCGACGAACGCGTTGTTATCGATCCCCCCGTGGTCGAAGTCTGTTGGGTTCGGATTCATCGGGTCGTGTGCGAATTATTTTCATTATTATTAGAGCTAGGATTTTAACGCGACATTGGTTTTTTTTCTTTCGTTCTCATACGTAGCTTTGTGAACGGAAGAGATTTATCGGGAGATACGAATTATCTTAATACGATTTTTTTATTTTGAATTTTTTTGGCACATCACGGAGAATTTTATGCGTTTTCAGAGTATTTTTCAACAATATATATGTTTTTTTTATAGCGGGCGTAAATCGTTATTAACATTTTATTATATATATACACATATATTGGTCAAGTTATTTAATGGTTCGTGTAGCGTATTAGTAAATGCTACAAATTCTAGTACTCGTGTCTAAAAATAATAATTTAAAAGTTTATATAGTATTTATATTATCAAAACATTAGTAATATAATGTTTTTACTGATTTTAACTTCGAGGAATACTTTTTTAATGTTTTCAAATGAATTCTCGCGTTTTTATCGTGTTTTAGTCACAGCCTTAATTATTGTGGTACGATGAATAGATCGTCGAGTCACGATATAAATGTGCACTATTGCTGATTTGAGCAGAGATGCGAATCGCTCCTCATTGCCAGACGTACATTTCAACGTGGTTACTAAGTAACCGTCGCTTGTCAATAACAGCTGGTCGGGACGATACATATTTTAGATGCTGATCGTACCGAAGAACGTATCGGTTTTATGATTACGTGTTTTTTACGACTATATGTAATATGTATATTATGTATGCGTCCGTGTTTTCGGGTAGTAAATGTAATCTAAAAGTTTTGTTCGACCCCTCCATAGATCAAACATTTCATCTACTTAGTACCTACTCCGAAACTTTTATAGGGGCAAGGGAAAACTATTGAAAATTCAAGTTAACGTTAATATACGTCCGCAGTAACTAGATTTTCGTGAAATCGATTGCAGATTATTTAGCCGTAACTCTATAAGACTATAGAAACTTGGGAATTTTCACTAATTCTAAAAAGCTATCTTTTGTTTACTCGCTGATAACATTTTCGAAAATGTCTGCGCTACATTTAGAACTTTTAAAACGTTAGAAACACTTGGCTTTTTCGGAATAAGCATTTTAAATTCCGAATGCAGTAATATCGTTCGTTTTCGAGTTTCTACATCGCGTTAAAACACTTATTCGTGGTTAAAACCGGCGGTCGAACCGACATCAGTACGTGTCTCGTTTCATAATAATTTATACGACAAACGGCGGGCGTTATAAAGTTATATAGGCGGCATAGTTACGCGAAATCGTACGATCGATGTGTAGTGAAGCCGGAGCCGTCCAATAAAAATGCATCATCTCCGTTCGATAAACTCGTGTGCAATTAGGTCGTACACACATAACGGGGGAAAAAAAAGAAGAAAAAGGGGAGCCGAACGAGGGTTCGAATCGCGAGTGTTTTATGCGTGTCTGTACGTGTTTGTACAGAGTGCGCAACATTACGGATACGCAACGACGTGTTCGGACGAACGTTCGATTCGCCGTTTAAAAGCACTGCACGCAACGGTCGTGACACACCCTGTACGCGTTGATATTTATCGCCAGTGTACGACGACGTGGTTTCGTGTTCGCCGCCACCGCACGTGCATAACCTCACCTACCGTGGCGGCGGCGGCAACGGTTAGTTAATTTTGTCTACGTTGCGCCCGCGCCCCCGACGCTACGGCACACAGACGAATTCACATAGACGTACATGCATTCGTTTGTCGTTATATTATTGTCATTAGTTTTTTGACGGAACGAGAAGAGAACACGATTCGAACGGTAAAACAGTGATTCCATTTGTTCGTTACTTTTGTTGTTGAAAACGTACTAAGTACGCCGTCCGAGTCGTCTTTACTGAAATATTTTTTATCGGTCACGTTCATTCAGTTGCACAATTCGATGAACCTAATGTTTTATGCGTTACCGCTCGAGTACGCATACCGCTCTACGACATATACGATTTACATATTGCCATTTATACACGTAAATTTTACGTATACTTACCTTGGTGTATATTATATATATAGGTATACCGCGGGAGTCTTGCAGCGAGGCGTTTACGCGTGCATAATAAAACCATATCGGGCGAGCGGCTAATGCTTTGGAATCACGAAAATTTCGGTTTTTTGTATTATATTCGCGGTACACGTTATAACGTACAGTATAATGTATGTATATACTAACCGCTGCAATCAGTAAAATACACACAAACACACACACACACACATATTATTATTATTATTATATTATTATTATTATTATTATTTCGTATGCCGTCTATGAGCAACATCAGAAACAATTAAAATAAAAAAAAAGATATAACATTTATAAAGTTAAAAGATGGTTAACAGTGATAAAACTCAGAAATAAACAAAAACATTAATTAAATACTAATACATCGTTAACATAAAATAGACAAGAAGTTCCCTATAGGATACATGTTGGGGTCATGCTATAGGTCCAAATCTACGTTCTTCGTCCATTCCACCGCTTCACCCTTCGCCAAGTGAATATCTTCCATGGCGCCTTTAAATGCACGAGTAGGTCACACGTTTCAGTGTCACGCAGTCCCCATTTATACATCATGTGACCACTTCTATCACGGCCAGTCCTGATACGGTTTAGTGTTAACCAGGTATTTCTGATATATATAAAGAAAAAAATGTATAAATTATGTGTATAAATGCTATATCTATACGGCTACACAAGCAGTGCTCACGTTCCGAAACACAACGCCCATCATAGTATACCTTACCGCTAGAGCGAATGCGGCGTAGACGTTCGTATAGCAGTCGTTCGATTTGAAAAAGCACAGAGGGACATAATATAGTTTTTTTATAAACCGTTTTTCCGATGTTTTCGAATGTTTCCAAAAAACGATATTGTATTATGCCGTCAAGAACGACATTATTGTCTAGAATTTTCGATGCGACAAAAATGCATGTGCACAACACTAAACGAGCTAGGCGAAACACTACCGCACGCGGAACTGAATTTCGTTTTTGATCTCTGGCCGCGATTTATGAAATGTCACTCGGTGCCATTTATCGAACGCCGGCGACGTCGTATTACGTATATTGTTGTGCGGTGCACGTACGCCTCTCCCCTCGCGCGCGCGCAAGAGTCTATTGAATTATCATATTATAATAACATCGAATCGGTCGTCGTCGTCGGCGGCGGCGGCGACAACGCCGTAATAGAAAACAAATTTCTGATGGGGTCGACATTTTTTACATTCGAATCACAGGAGCTATCGTTATTTTTATTATTACAAATACAAATAGATAATAATTGTTATAAAACTTATATAATAATAAATATGAAAATATGATTTTCTTTTTATGTATATATATATTTTACGATTTACATGTAAGGTTATGAGTAAAGCGAAAAAATGTATTAGTTTTACATTGTGTCCTTTTTTTTTTCACTTATAAACTAGTATTTCATCATTGTTTTTAACTCAAAATTTACGTTCAGTCCAGATTAGAAATGTTATCTAGCTTGTATGATTTTTTTTTTATTTGAGCTCACATACTCATTACATTGTGATAAGTTTAAAAAATCCATAGGTGTTTTCTTAAATTTTGAGGTAGAAGGGGTCCAGATCCCTTGGATCCTCCCCTCAGATGGGGCCTTGATATCGGTTATCGACGGATCGTCGGCCACTAATAACCGCAGTCGAACGTCTTAAACGTCGACGCAGACAAATAACAGTCTGCGTGTGTTTGTCGTCTTCGGTCACCCGCGTGACCAAGACTTAAGACTCGGTACGATAAACGGTAAAACAACGGACGGTATTATGTCCTCTCCTCTTTTCCTCGGGCACCTAAACCCGGTAGGATCGCGGTCTGTCGAATATGCATTAACTCGACCGTAATGTTATAAATGTCGTTATACAAGGAGACGCGCCGCGTATAATCCGCCTCGATTATACTTCGTTATATCGTTTTTGTAGCTGTTACAACCGTCAACCGTTATGTCTTCAGAGACGTATTTAGGTATTTAGCGCCCCGCGGAAAAACGCCCACCTACCCAAAAATTTATTCTGTTAAATATTAAGAAAAAAAAAAAAAAACACAACGGTTAAATCAGAGAACATTTTTGACTAAACACAGTTTTTAAATATAAATTGTGTTAGGCATAACAAATACATACACTTATACACGATATATGATGTAAATGTTAAATTAATACATCACAAAGCATTCAAAATGAGCAGACTTATTAGTACGAAATCGGAGTTAAATGTAGTATTCATAGTCATGAACTAAAATGGAAAAATAGTAATTTAATTTCTTCATAAAATATGATCCTATGATTAAAAACTTAAAATTATCTTAAAGGAATCTAGCCTTGAGCTAGAACTGAACGGTGAATAACTCATTTTCTTGTTTTCAAGTAAGACTTGATCGTTTTTTAGATTAAAAATTAGCAATAGAACAGAAAATAAATATTCTTTAAGCAAATTTTATATAACATTAGTACAAATCTTGATGGTTATATGACATAAACGCGATAATATATCTCAAATCACAAAACATTTCATAGTCCTGTTTTCATCATGGCAGATTTCGCGATAATTAATAATCACAATCAATGTTTTAATGGTTATTTATATGTTTTTTAAATTTATCAGCCGAATAATATATTTATATATATATATATATAGCAAAATGGGTTCGAAAATTTACCCATCATAAAATTTCACGGGTGAAGCTCAAGACCCTCTTGGTCCACTGAATACTTTTTTGCGTATCTCTACGTGTTTGGAAGAACACGGCTCGACTCCGCGCACAAGAAGTTACCGAGTGGGAACAAGAGATGGCAAATACCCAGAGACGAGTAATTTACATACATCATGCCGAAAAATATTCTTCGGCGTGTTTTCTCTGATTGGATATTTTTTCTCGGTCGTGACTCGAGAAAGACGATTTTTTCCTTGGAAAACCACCGTCCGGGCTCTTGTACCCTAACCTAACCTAACCTAACCTAGTTACTAGGCAGAGACTGCTCGTAGACACGTGGCCGTACGCGAATGGACAATAAATCTCGTTTAGTACGTAACTTGGGCACTTTTACGTTTTATTTACCACGAGCGCCTTTCGTACACAGCCGTCGTGCGGTTTTTTACTCAGCACGTCGTGTAATTCAATCGATTTTTTTTCGATTTAACGACGTAAGACGAAACACCGTCGGTCGTGCACTTCGCGGCACGTTATCAATATCGACTATCGTTTTTATGTAACTATCGTTTTTAACCGATCCTAACCGAGTATGTTGCATCTCGAGTACCGTATGCTTTCGGAACGTCACGTTCAGCTGGCAAAATCCGTCGAGTACGATATGTCGCGTCGAACGCGCTGCAGTAGTAGACGGGTAGTTTTTCTCGCAGTACAGTTTATCGTCCGTCTCCAGAGGCGAACGCGGGGACAAATGTCTTAGGGGGAGGGATAGGTTTGAAAAAATTAGAATTAATATTAGATTAGAATCGTTTTGAAGTCGGGTGTTTTACGTTCTACGTCCGTATGATGACCGATGATTTTCTGAACGGATTCGAATCCTTTCCTCCCAGGTGACCACCGCTGCTCGTATCGAGCCAACCTCGAGTGGACGTCACTTCGTCGGGAGTCGGACGACGAAAAACACCATGAACATTATAACGTGTGTACGTACAGAGTTCGCCGTGGCGCCGACTCGCGGGCGGAGCTCGACTTCAGACCAGGTTCGTTACGGAGGCGCACTGCCTCATACTACAACGCACACGCAATAACACAATACGTCATTTATATCGCATTTATACACACACACACACACACACACACACACACACACACAGTACGTGTATACAAAATATATATCTGTACGTATAAATAAATACATATAAATTTATATGCAACGCGAGCCGTGTTATCGATTCCGCCGCCGCTACGGCCCACAGACCCACGTGGCCACGACGACGCCCGCGCCGCCCCGACGACCGATTATGCAACCCGCCGTTTCGCCGAACACACCCGGCGACGCGCATCCACTACCGGCGCGACTACCACTATTACCACTACTACGATTATTACGATTACTACGACCGCTGTGACGACTACTACTACTACTACTACTACTACTACTACTACTACTACTACTACTACTACTACTACTACTACTACGAATACACGTATTATATACCACCTGCTGTCACCGGTTACCGTCCATACCGCAAGGGCGCCATTTCAATTTTTTAATAGGGGTGCCAATATTTAAAAGGGCCAATTTTTTTTGTCAGACATTTTTTTTAAACATCACAGTAAATACTTGAATATCATTCATTCATACACGGATTGAAGGTAAATACATATAAAATTATAATTTATACATATTAGGTACATACTATATGTATTATACCTATGTTAATACCGAAATAAATTTTAAACAGGGCGAGAAGCGAGAATAAATAACAATCTATAACTACTGAAATCGAGTTTTTTTTTTGTTTTTTTAATTGTCTCTAGAAACAGTTAATAATTGATTACAATGTAAAATGTATAAATGATCCGAGTACGGGTATACCTATTTTAATACACACTTCACTGCAACCGTACACAATATGTACTACTCGTCGTTATACTTTTATATTTTATACCACGAATTAAATTATTTTTATAATAAAACCAGATTATTTAATAATCTGTTAATATACCTCCTGTTATCATACCTACGAAAAAAATCAGTTTAAAAGTTAACAATTTACATTGGTAATAATTTCGAGTTTTACGTAATAGCCGAGGCCCATAAAACACAGGAAAAAATTGGGGTGCCAATGTATACCCTGCCGCCCCCAAATGGCGCCCCTGTCATACCGATGGAAACCGATTCGGTATGAACCGTTGCCGGGCGCACACGCGTCGGAGGTTATGCGCGACCGTCTCGTGCGGCGCGCTCCGACACCCGCGAACCCGTAATCCGGCGCATATCAACGATAATGACACACGCACGCGTAAGACATTCGCGGCGGCGGCGGCGGCGGTGATGTAACGCGTCGTGGCGAGGGCGTGTTGATTTTCCGGACTTTTGGTGCCTATCTCTACCTGTACGGTTTTTTTTCTTCCCCTCTCTCTCTCTCTCTCTCTCTCTCTCTCTCTCTCTCTCCGGAGCCGAGGGTCGAAAATCGATTCGCTCGTACGGTAGCCGCCGCCGTCTCGTCCCTCACGCCGCCGTGCAAGTGTCGCCGCCGATCCATCGCGCCCCGGGGATCGATGCCGGAAAAACGGAACGCCGGGTGGCGTAAATGAAAAATCGTACGGCGGCGGCTCTGACGGGTTTTTCGTCGCGGAATCGACCGTGTGCGCGAATCGTTCGACACGTTCCGGTACTTCTTCCGTCCACGCGCGCATAATTATTATCCGTTATCGATGTTGTATATTATTATTGTTTTTTCGGTATTTTTCCCCCGCGTTTTCAGCCCCATCCCGTTCGCCCGGACCTAACCGTCCGCTCTAATTATTATCGTCAAGGCTTTTTTGGCCGTCGTCCGCACGTCGTACCTATACGTCGATTTCGGTTTTATTTTTCTGTCTCGGAGAGATCGAACGTCGGTAATCGCTGTAGCAGGACAACAGGGATTTACGCGGTCGGAGTGATAAATTATGGTCGCACTGCAACGGTTTTTCTACGGAGGCTTTTCTATTTTACTTCCGACCCGTCGAATATAAATCTATTTACAGGGTGTTCCACGGAGATCTGCACAAAGTGATTCGACCCCGGATAAATTTCATACCGTCTCATGGTTTTCCTCGTCCGATTTCAGATACTGAACATCAAATAAATAATATTTTTTTACTTTTTGTCGGTGTGATTTTTCTAAGTATTTTTGTTTTCTTAAACGACAACTTTTATTGATTACATAATGTTATATATAATGAGAAAACACTTGATTAAAAATCCGGATGTTTAAGTTTTAATTTTAGGTCCAATAGTCTAAGTGATATAAGCAATTAAAGCTAATATTAATTGAGCGGAAAAGCAAGGGTGCCCCGCTAAAAATATATAGTGCTACTATTCCGGCACGCTTAACTTAATATGTTCATAGCTCTTGAATATTGGTCAAACAATTCATATTTTAAAATTATATTTTTCGATAAATTATGTTTTTGAATAAAATTATGCTATGAATAACGGCCGGTCGTCATTTAATAAAATTAAATAAACTTAAAAGTCACGTCGATAAAATGTGAAAATTATTTTTACTATAGCAATTTAGTTACGCTAACGTTTCAAATCGTGCATACAAAATTCATATATACCTGTGCGTTATATATATAATTATATTGCGTAGTGTAAATTTTCGTGGAACACCCTGTATACTTGCGCTTGTCGACCAATGTTTCTTTCGTGCCACCACGATTTCCGATGAGAACAGTTTTATTGCTCTGATGCACTTACCTTATCGTCATCGATCTACTCTAATCATCTCATTTCACTTATGCCTTGATATCGTTAACATATTGCGGAGCGTTCGGAGAACGACTTCGAAAGTATAACGAAAGTTTTTGCGGTGTTTCGTGAACCGTTAGGTCCATAATCTACGTTATATATTATTATGCCTCCATACGAATTTAATTGTCACATAATATTATAAACCGACATGCATTGCACTTTGGAAAACTTTCAAATTCACCCAGAAGTTCAATTAACGAATTTCCTCTGATTTTCGGAAATCACGACCCATAAAATGTAGTAGAAAATTGAATTTCCTTTGTCCTACGCTTTTCTTTTATTATTGTTCTGTTTGTCATTTCTTATAAAATTATTAAAAAATAGAAATCGTTTACTTTCGATTTTCTGTACTTAAGCTAACTGGATAATAACTATGTTTAAAATAACTAATTTCACTGAAATGTTAAAAATAAAAAATTTCATAATTACTTAATGACATGTTTACTGTTTATAGTCTTATGGATAACGATCACACTATGTAGAGTACGTGTTTATAAATGTTGAATATTTTATGAGGAACATTTTGAAACATAACAAATTAGTTATCGATTTATATTTTAATGTACCCGTGTACATTATATTTGTGATTATATACAAGTAAGATAAACATTTACTTGAATGGCTGCGCAAGTTATTTTACACTTCAATTATCTTGCCAATTTGAAATTAAAGTTTAAATTATTTAAACGCACATATTATACACGAAATCCATAGCACAAATATTCACACGTTATCACCGTTAATAGCCAACACCAAATAAATACAAAACAGGAAGGTAAATTGAATAATTGTATAAAATATACAAACTTTAATAAGTACCCAACCAATGTGTACTAAAATAATAAATTAAAATAAAATATGACCAGAGGTGTGTCCCAGTCAATAATTTTTCTCCTAGTTGATTTTTTTTTGTGTGTACATTTCAAAACAATGTTCAAGCCACAGTTTTAATTAAATTTCAGAAAAATTGATTTGTAAAAAAAAAAAAAATATATATTAACCAAACACTCGCTGTGGAATATCTTGCTCAGTACGATGATTTTTTTGTATTTTAAATATTTTTTATTAATATTTTGTACTTGAATATCATAACACAAATATAATTAAAATGATCGACTATAATCAATACTTTATATTTGTATTTACATCAGAGACGAATTGAAAGGTATAATTTATAATGTCTAATGATGACATTTAAAAGTAATTTATCAAAAGTTAATCAATATCATATTATCAATGAGAGAGGAAAATATAGGTATCAGTTTAAATGATTTATTAATGCGTAAATAATTTTTGTGGAACATTTTATATTTGTTCACTGAAATTTCTTGTCGATTCCTGTACAACATATAAACAATTTATGCATGTAATTGAATAAACAACAAAAATTGTGTATAGTTTCCAAGTGTAATAGTGACGTTAGTGTAAATAATTTACATATGTTTATTACAACATTTAAGTTTATTACAAAACGCTTTCATTTGAGCATTTTTACTCTTAATGAAATATCGCGCACTTATTACACCACCGCTAAATAAATAATTATTAATTATTAATTGCTTTTTTTTTTTTTTTTAATTATTTGAATATGCCTAATTGCTTAAGGTCGTGCATGAAATTCGTAACTTATGAAGAAAAATAGATTTCTTTACTTTTGAGGTAATCGGGTCAATCAATAGTTTAAAGTATTGCAGCCCCGGGGATGGTTATAGGGACCTTTTGCTCGTGTTTATAGCGTTTTGTGTGAACCCGATGTTTCCCATGTATTTCATAATATATAAATATGATTTATCTGTTTTATTATGTTCACGAATTATTATGTGATATTTTTGAATTGAGAATAGAAAATAGGTTTACTTCAAACATGTCTGATAGATGAAATAAAAAAAAATTGTGAAAATCACGTTTTACGTAAAAAATAAAAAATAAAATAAATTATAACATGTCCAACAGAGTTATACTGTACTAAATTTACTACATTACATTTTGTCTAAAAATAAGACTGGCAATGATGCCATTTACCATTTTATTTTCCGTGTTTTCTTTGAAACAAACCATGGTCATTTGATTATGGTCTATAAGTAAAACAACCACGTGTTAAAAATATTTTAGTTCTAATACTCGGAAAATCATACTTTCTCATTTCTAAAGGATGAAAAATGTTTATGTTTGAGTACCTATATTTTTATATTTGTACTACCAATACGAAATATTTTCAAAAGTTATTATAATTATTATTATATGGCTTTTATATAATATATAAAATAAAATTCAGTTAGGCATTTTTAAAAAGGTTTGATGAAATATATAAATAATATTCTCATAAGTATAAAATTATTGATTTTTATTTTTTTATTACAAGAATGTATTTTAATACACAGTTACGTAACAATAAATGTTATGATTATAAAAAACCAGTTCAAACAATACATTTCAAGCCGTAGAAATCAAATGCAGAATTCATAGAAATTAATATCTCATGTTTTTGAATTGAAAAGAATTTACAAGAAACTTAAATTGCTTCCCGGGCTTCTAAGATAATAACGGAAGAATATATGAATTTTCATTAATAATAATGGGCTTTCAAGAAAATTATATTTTGTCACAACTATTAAAATATAAAATAAAATAGTGAATTATTCAAATTGTGTATTTGAATAAATTGCATTAATTGTAATAGAAATTATATTGAATTATATTATAAAAATAATAATTTTCATCATACAACTATTCCAGTAAGTATGTTTTTAATATTTTCATTCTTACATCGATTTGTTAGTTGATTTGTTATATCGCAACAAACTAGAGCCATTTAAGTAAAAAAAAAATAATAAAATAATTAATGTTTGAAATGTTTTACGAAATTAGTACTAGAAACATCTGAAGACGACCATATAACTTGATTAATTTTTTTTTGTTTGAGACAATAATAAATAAATGAGAACTCATTTTACGACTAATGAGATATAATTTATGGTTTTAAAATTAGTTATAATACAATTATTTAAACACGAAATGTTTGAGTATCGAACCTGATTCATAAATTATTCAAGTAATGTTTTCAAAGTGTTCTACATTTTAATAATAAAATATAATATACTTCAGCCATTCATTTTTGTAATTCGGTATCTTTATACACCGAGTCACTCTATAACGTCTATAATATTATATATCTTAATATAGTTAAATGTATGGCTAATATTATTTTTTTGATATTATTTTAGGTATATTTAAAGTTGTGTTGTTTATGCGAACATTTGGAGTGAAAAATATTCGGTTTTAAATTTTTAAGTTTAATGTTTTAAATACATTATAATATAAGAATAATATTTACTTAATTGGTAGTATATATATTTATATTATTTTAAGTAGGGATGAGTTTATGTAATGATACACACACACACACACACACACACACACACACACACACACACACACACACACACACACACACACACATAAATAATAATATCGTATTAATAATTTACGTTTGCCGCGGTCTATTTCTAATGAAGATTCACAATCGATGTTTATTTATCTAATACGCTTTATAACTCATTTCTTGGAAAATATATCAACATGTCTGTAGTTTTTGGCAAATAAAATAACACGTAGTGATATGAATTTACGATATGAAAGAGATATTTTTCACGCATCTTAAAATAAAAAAATGAATTTCAGATGAAAAATGTTGATATATTTACAATTTTCCATTGTGCCATTAGGAGAATAGTGTATATTAATGATAAATCTTTAATTTAAATATTTCAATTCGACAAAATAATAATAACTCCTTTATTATTATTATTATTATTATTATTCTAAAAGTCTGCTGTCATAATGATTTATTATTTCTTTGGGTAATTTTGTGGTTGAATCGATATTATTATTATTCATTTATTATTTACTCTGATTTTCTCTTATATAACATTCTGGAGACATAGTAACTGATTCGCTTCATGTAATAGTACCTATCGTAATATGCACGTTAAAAAAAGAAGCCATAGTCGTATAATACCAACGCAATATCAAAATATTCAATTGTATAATATAGTTTTATAGTTTTATACTTTTATAGTTTTATACGTAATTACTATGTATTTTACTTCGACCGTCTACGTGAGGTTATTAAATAATTAGTGTTCAATAATGTGCTTTGACTTTTGAGTAATAGAAAATCAATTTTTATTTTTAATTAAAACCATTCGTTTTGTACATATACTAAGACTTGCTTCCGTTAACAGTTTTTTTGCCAGTAAACTATTATTCTGTGACATCAATTTTCAAATTAAAGCAAAAAAAAAAAAAAAATCTATTATTAAAACATGGCATTTATTTGGAATCCCATTAAAAACTGAATATATTTTCAAATTGTGCGTTTATTTCGTTCCCTGTTCGTGTACGATATATTTTACGGAACAACTATTATTATTATATATACTAAATTGATTAATCAATAAAATGTGCACAAAGAATAAGTATGTAATATTATGTACATACTACGCACGAAATTGCCGTATAGTACACCGATATTCCGGAACTATAAACACGGTGCATGTATAATTAGTTTTAGGTCGTTGAAATTAAATAACTCAACCCAAAACGGGGACGGTCGGCTTTTAAAAATAAACAAATGCGACACACTGGCATAAAAAAAAAATGTATACATACATATATACATATTTATTCTCAAGTGTTCCGTGTTACTACTATTTATTTTGATAATTATTTCGTATTCATTAAACAAACACACAGGCCCGACGTCCATTACAATATAAATTCTGGATTAAAGAAAAGCTTTATAATTTAATTGAACACGCATGCATCTGTTTTCGTGATTATATATATATATATATATATATATATATATATATATATATATATATATATATATATATATATATATATATATATATATATATATATATAAACAAAAAAACAAAAAAAACAATAACGGGCTGTGATGATTGTATAATAATGATAATAATAGTAATATTAATAATAATAATAATAATACGACACTGTCGCCGATTCGTTTTTAAGTTTAACGACCGCCAAACTATAATATATTGTGCGGTGCCCGTGTGCCCGTGTGTGTACGGAGTTTTATTGATTTTATATAGAGGACTCCGTAATAATGCAAACGTTATTTAACCGTATGATTTGCGGCGATCACGCGTGTCTCGAAACGTACGAGCGTAAACATACGAGTAATTAATAAACGTGCTCATACGTATACGATAGTGTCGAGCCTTAATAGACAAAAGTAAGTGGCGTTTAGACTAATGTTTAGGAGCGCACATAAAAAAAAAAAATTTTAAAAGACGTAACACTTTATGTATAAGAATATGTATTACGAAAACTTTTAGATCGAAAATGACCGGTTTCTATCGAAGGTAGTTGCACGCATTTTAACCATCGACAAAGCAGATTTTTCTGAATGTTTTTTTTATGTAAAAACATGTTTTTGGCCAAAAGAGTCGCGCTTACGCCGCTTATAATTCGATCATTATGACGCAGTGGCGTAATTCCTGGGGGAGGATGATCATTGGGATTGATCCCCCCAAGATTTGAGATTAATACTTTTTATTTAAATCTAAATTTATTTTAGCTTTACGTACGCCTCTTTGATACTGGTAAATAGTAATTTGTGAAACATTTCGATTTTTTGACTAACAAGTTGTAGACGAATTATCTAAAAAATTTAGGAAATTAAATTTTGTTATATACCTAAAATAAAAATACATTGTTGCTTTTTAATATCTGTTAACTATTAAATATAAACTATATTAAGTTTTTCCAAAAATATCTACTGTAATTTTATATTTAATTATTTAAATGCAAAATTAGAGTAAAAAATAATCAAAATTTTACGGGGTTTATTTGCAATTTATCTCATTTAAATATGTGATCTCATACTACTATGTATTTTGTAACTCTTTTGTAACTTTTTTGTAGTGCCACGGAGCTAAGTCCTAAAATGTATACTAACGCAGCATATAAATCATACATTTGTCCAGTAGTCATTAGTGCCTAATACTAATTAAGGGTCACTATTACATTTTTTATTTTGATGACTGTTATGACGTGTACCGTGAACGTCAGTGGCGTGGATACGATTTTGTTCTGGGGAGGGATTTAATATATTTTGATTGAAACAAATACCTACGAAGAAAGTCTCGGATTGGTAGCAAGCCTTTACATGAAAAACCCATAAATACGCCACCGGTGAACGTTATTATTGTTTTTTATTATCGATTATCCGATTCTCGACCCGCGTGCGGAAACAGAACGGATCACGTCGTGAGGTATGACAGGGTGGTGACGGGATGGGGGAGAGTATAGGAGAGCGGTATCGGGCAGATCCCCGTGTGCTAGGGTAGGACAAAGTATATCGATATTTACTTTTTGATATATCGATAGTTTTTGATATTTTAAATAATCGCTAGTATCGATATATCGGCTATCAAAGTGAAATATATAAAAAAAAATTTTAAAATAGGTAATGAGGTAAACTGTGAAAAGAGATTATACCTCCAACAACCTATGATTGATCGCAAGCAATCTCCAATTGAGTTTTGGCTTAAAAGTCCCTTTTCTATTTTGACAAAAATAGCTCTCAAATATTTAACTGTTGTAGCAACTTCTGTTCCCTCTGAAAGATTGTTTTCAAAAGCTGGCAACATTGTTACAGACAATCGATCAAGGCTAAATAATCGTCGCTTAGAAAAATTAGTTTCCCTTTCTTCTTTAGAAAGTCAATTTTGGGATGTATGAATTTTTTTATATTTATCATAATATTCACACATCATGTATTGAGTGTCTTTTAATATTTAAGTATAAATGATGATTATTTAAAAGACTGCTAAATATAAATTGTATACATATTAAATAGTAAAAATATTGCTCCTTATTCTTAGTAAAAGTATGAAGGGTAATTATTTTTTTAGTAGAATTTAGAAGCACTTTTTGCAACTGAAGTTGAAAATATCATATATTAATAATATTAATAATAATATTTATCAAATGTTGATACACCAAAATATCGATAATTTCCCATGATATTTATAATACAATATATCACAATCAATGATACATTCGATATTGATATAATCGATATTTTTCTTTTTTTGCCCAACCATACCGTGCGCACGGAACTCGCGCGTCGATCGCGTACGGATCCACGACGGCGCGCGTACCGTCCTTACCACGACGATGATCGTCGGAGATCTGCGCGCGCGCGCGTGCACACACACACACGCCGTCGGGCACGATCTTTCGGGTTTTCAACCGTCGCGCCGCCGGACAGATGTTACCGGACAGAGCTTACCGGACCCGGTCACCGCGGTCACGACCACGCGGTACGTCGGCGAGCACGTCGCTCACCGTCACCCGATGCGCGATGTCACGGCCACACGGCCTTCGTGTGTGCCCGCGTGCCCGTGTGCCCGTGTGGTGCCCGTGGTACAGCGTACCCAGGCGGCGGTGGCGGCGGCGGCGGCGGCGGCGGCGGCGGTGACTACGACGGGAATGATCAATACGCCGCGGGCGCGGGCGAACGGATGATTTGGTTATTTCGGAGAGTTTCAGCCGGCAGACCGCACCTGCCATGGCCGCCGGTGCTGCCGCCGGTGCCGCGGCCGACGCCGCCGTAGGGTACGCGTCTATCGACCACGCCGCCGTCGCCTCTGTCACGGTCGTCTCCGTATCGTCACGCGTGCCCGTGCCATACGTCGGTCCCCGGTCCGTTTTCAAGACCACGTACGTGATAAAAAAAAAAAAAAAAAACACTCGCCCGCATGTGCGTACGAGTGATACGCCGTAAGTCCCTTCCACCCCCTTTCGATCGACTCTCTTATCAATACACCCTGGGGCGAGGGGAATGAGCGTTTACCACTCCTCCGGCTGACTTTCTTCGCTCGTTTCGGCCAATAGTCGACTATTGCAGTGCCATCGATTTGAATCGTCGATCGTTCGCGTGAGAGTAAATCATTTTTTTTTTTTTTATTATTTATTTTTTTTTTTATATTTATTTTTTTATATCGTCACTCGTCTTATCTCTCGTAATCACATCGTACGGGCATAAACCGCGTGGTAGTGACGAGATCTCGGTAACGCGGTACCCGCAGCAGCTGTTACGAGTCGAAAACTCACGAATCCGCAATACACTGCACCCCCCCCTTTGGCACGGTGCGAAATAATCGCGGGGCGCGTCCATCGATCGGACGTGTTTTGCGATCGGACGTGCGCCGGGACGGGCTCTGGCGGCGCAGCGGTCCTCGTCGTTATTGTCGTATTTTAATCGCACGTTGTTCGCGACGTGTTGCCGCGTATGGCCGACTCCAGCTGAAGGGTCAAGTCATTAGCCTGGTTTTAGAAGCTGTATTGATTTTATGCCGGTGGTGTCCTTGTCGTTCAGCCGTACCAACCGACTGTACACAGCTGTACAGCTGTTGTAGTTATATCGCCGCCGCCGCCGCCACTACCACCGCTTTTGTCTGCGCGCGTGCAGTTTAATGTGCGTACGTGTGTGTAAGTCTACGAGTGTGTGTGTGTGTGTGTGTGTGTGTGTGTGTGTGTGTGCGCGCGCGTACGTGTGTAAGTCTATGTGTGTATGTGTGTGTGTGTGTGTGTGTGTGTGTGTGTGTGCGGGGGGGGGGGACTGCACACAAAAACGATATCACCGCGTGTGTGCACGGTGTCCTTCCCGCACACGATTGTATATGTATAGCTCCAAGAAGTGGTGCCAGTGGCGGTGGTAATTGTTAGAGAAGTGGTGACGACGATGTTGCCAGTAAGAGAGTGATAGAGAGAGAGAGAGAGAGAGAGAGAGAGAGAGAGAGAGAGAAAGAGAGAGAGAGAGAGAAGATAGAGACAGAGAAAAATGACACAAAAGTTCAAACCTAAACACGCACAAACACGCCCACTCACGCACCTCCTGCGCCGTAATAATGTAATAGTAATGACGATATCACGTCGCGCGGTGTCGTGCGGCGAGCGCAGGCGAGTCGCCGCGCCGTCTTCGTTTGTTTGGATGAAAACGAAAACGATGACCGGACAGGTTGGTAGACGGTGGCGTGAGACACGGGGGTGGTTGAATTAACGAAGTCGTGTTAGATGCGAAAAAAAAAATTAAAGAAAATAATTACGACAAAAGAGAAAACAAATTGGAGTGGCCTGGCGACAATGTTCTCCGAGAAAGCCGTCAGCGGATCCAAAGTGTTTCCTCGGAGCAAACATTTTGAATTTATTATGATTCATACTCGCTATAATCCATTCCGTTCTACATGACGCGTTTTCGTTTACATCAGTGATTCTCAATATGCTAGGTTCCACGAACTTAGATTAGGTATGCGGCGTGATCATTGAAAATTTAAATCATTCATACGTATGCATGTGTATCACGTATTTTAAAATTAATTCCACTCGTGTGTTACTATAGATGAGTCAAATTAAAAAACATGAAAAGGTCCAAATTGATTGTGAAAATATTAAATATACATAATCGTATACGAAACAAAATCTGTGAGTTTTTCTATTGATTATTCAATCTATTCTGAATAATATGTCGATATTGGTTTTCTATCAGTATCGTATCGACACAATTGTTACCTTATACCTAGTTATATTTAATTTTCACTTCACTTTAGAATATTTTATTAACCAACATAATTATATTATAATTATTATGAAAGCCTGAGTGAAAGAAAAATGTATTGACTATTATATGTTGTCTTTTACCAAAATTTTAAATAGTAAAAGTGATAGAAAATTTTAATAATAATAATAGTAGTTTATTCAGGAGAATAGAATAAAAAAATGTTGTTCATTTATAATAATTGTAGACTTAATAACATTTTCAAAAACGATTTGAGAGAAATTTTAGGTTATTTAGAACTTAGGAAATATTGAAAATATCTCGTTTTTTTTTTAAATAATTTTTTTACAGTGTTATTTTTTATCAATATTTGAAATTTCATACAGATACCCATGAAATTTTTTTATGTTTTTTAAGTTACAGTTGTGTTCTAAAAAAAAATGATTTTTTATAATGTATCCTATACATTTATTATTTATTAACTGTTATTTATTTGTAATAAATCATTTGAGTCAATTGTGAAAATGGCCTTTCTAAGGAAGCATACGTCCACGTATCCACCACCAATATATTTTCTGAGAAGTGAAGCCATGAAAGACGAATTCCCGCTATTTTATAGTATCTCACCAGCGTTTTTGATTAATTTTTAACACATCCGAATGGAGAAAAGTATTTTATTTTCCGTCCCAATCTAAAGAACGAAACTACATTCGGTAATGACTTGTAACCGTATAAAATCGAAGCCGATATATTTGTCGAAACCGCCCAGATATTTGTAGAAAATACCAAAAGGGTATTGTGAAAAAAAAAAAAAAAGAAGAAGAAAAACTGAATACCACAGGTCTACGTTTATATGACGTATGTCTATCGTTCGATTTTTGTACACATCCCCGTGTATGCGTATTATACGTGTTCGTTTTTACATGAATATACATGCCGTTGTTTGTTTAAGCCCGTTTAATTTAATGTCCGTCTGTGTTTGCGGAACGGACGACGACGAATGTAAACGCACTGAATTTCGTTCTGGGCTATAATACTGCGGGCCGTGGTGTGCTGTAACAATATATTACACTCTCCGTTTCGTGAGGTTTTTTTCCCGTTTTTGACGTCCACGCTGTGTGTGTGTGTGTATGTGTGTGTGTGTGTGTGTGTGTGTGTGTGTGTGTGTGTGTGTGTGTGTGTGTGTGTGTGTGTGTATTATTAAATGTGTACGCGTTTATCGTAACGTTCGATTTATGATGGCCGTCGCGTTGTGACCGTTGCTCGGCCTTCGGGCTCATAATATTACCCTGTTTATTTTTCAAACGCCCTCAATCACATGAAATTATATATAGATAGAGACCCTAGAAATATTATTAATTCTCGTCATCAGGGCGATAACTGCACACGAGTTTACACTTATACCTAATTAGATACGCTCTGCGTGAATAAATGTGTGTGTGTGTGTGTGTGTGTGTGTGTGTGTGTGTGTGTGTGTGTTTACAAGGCTTGAGTAGAACAAATGGTAATTATATAATAATCTTACTAAACAGTGGAGTATTAGGAAGTTTATTGGACCGAGACAATGGGACTTTTGTCCTCCCTCACCTCGTTCTGTGAGAATTAAATTTTTTTTTATATACAAAATTTTAGAACATGAGGCAAACATATTTGATGTTGTGTTTACTGATTATTGAAAGCTGCGAATTTTAGTACTCTAATACTCGTGTTCTGACGATACATTCATTAATAATAGGTAGCATCGTTTAGTATATATGAAATTCTATACTCGTTAAAAACTATATCTACAGGATGTGTAGACGTTTTTTATAATAACTTAAGTTGGTTGTTTCGAAGATGAAATTTATATTGAAACTGACCGGTAAACATAATACATGCAATGAGGACATTTCGTCTTTACAGTGTACCAATTAATATTAAAGTTATCAGAGAGGTAATTTACTGCTTCTTTGGAACTTTGAAATATTGCCACACACTCGGCGCGTGACCGGGAAATGTTACGTTTCTCTTAAATACGCCACCACGCGCATGCTATATTATTATCTTCGTCCGTGTTCCAACACGAAATGCGTTGTGCCATTGTTTTGTACGCGTTATAGAATAGGCGCCCCTCTCGGGATTCATCGATTTTCATCCGTCATGGATTTTTTCGTTCGGAATAAATTAAAAATCGCAAATAACCCATGATTTACAACGTTATGCCAAATGTCAAATGTGAAACACAATGGATATCCGTAAAAATACAATGTATATATATTTATAATATAATGCGACGAGATGATGTTTAGTTGGACGAAATTTGTTTCAAAACTTTAATGAATTGTTTTTTTTTTTGTCACATATTGACACGATTTTTAAATGATACTATCTTATTTCGACGTAAAAACTTATTTATGTGCCATGACGTTCGATCTGATGTCTGTTCGTGTAAACATTACATCTCTTATAACACGAGCGTTTATTCCAGTGGTGGCCAAACTGTTTTTACTGCGGGCCATAAAAAAAAACTTTTTTTACCACGGGCCATGAGGTGAAATTTTACTTTAAAGTCATCAGAATTTTAGATGTGTGGTATGTAATTACACATTCAAAGATGTTTTTATTGTACTCCTAAGTTCAATGGCTTTAGTTAACTGCACTTAACTTAATAATTATTATTACACATGAAAAAAAAATCATAACGGTTTACACTTCCGAAAAATATATTAAAACGTATTAATTTGTTAATGCGAATTACGAGCTTGTCTCTGTTGACAAAGGGCATTAATTTGAGGTTCTGATTTGGTAGAATTTACACGGAGAACGGCATGGAGATGTTCATTCGTAATGTGAGCTGATCGAGTTTTACTTTTATTGATTTTCATCGTTGAGAATACTTGGTCACAAATATATTACGTTGAACAGTCATCGTGGTCGTACAAAAATAAGATAAGATACGGTAATGCGATTTATATACGTATATTATTAAATTACATTATAACAACAAAAACGGTACGGTATGGCGATATGGAATTAAATATTATGAAAAATGTACACAGTATTTTTTAATTTTTCGATTTTTTTTAACGTAAGTATCAAATATTATAGCTACGTAAACAAGTGTTTTGATGTAGAATATTTTCGCGGGCTAGATTTTAAATGATGGCGGGCCGGATTTGGCCCGCGGGCCGTAGTTTGGCCACCACTGGACTTTATTCGATGGAACCCAATCACTCGGCCCGATAAAGTAGTGATCGCGTAGAATTATCATCCTATTATTTCATATATTTGCGTGTTTCAAATATTTTCATAAATTTATATCACTATCCGAATAACCCGATGATATAAATAATATTATCATAGCTATACATTTTGATAATTTATCACCGATAACGCGTTTATTTTATACGGCGTCCGGTGTATGCAATTTAACGGCGTTCGTGTTGCGCACACAGTGCGTTTTGCCTACGAATGTCGTAATATTATTATTTCTGTTGTGCCATTGTTATTCTTATCTTCTACAATATTAATTTATTCACTCGTACTATCGCTGCGGTGGCGGCGGTCAGAATATTATATTATAATGACGTACTCGTGCGTTATAAAGTGTATGATAGATAATCGCGGCGATTACAGTGATTCTGTTCGTGTGAATAATTAACGTGTCCGGTGATAGAGCGTCGAGAACGGTTTTATCTGTGAAAACCAAAAAAAAAAAAAAAACGTAATTATCGACACGCGACGTTTGGCGTTGTGCATTATATGCGCAATCAGGATCAGGAACGTCTGTATTTAGACGTATGAATCGTATTTTTTTTTTTAATGTTCAAACGCTTAAATCCTTCTTTTTCTTGTTCGTCATGTGTTTGGATTGCGACTGCAATCTTACAGGGAATGGCACATCACGATGGTGGTTAATAAAACGAAACGAGTAAGATTGACGATCAGTGTAAAACGCGAAAAAATGAGAGAGAAAATGCCATGAAAGAATACTCGACACGCGATCGGCTCGCCGTCGGTCGTCTCCGACGGCGTATTGTCACACACTCGCCCTCATAGACACACACACACACACACACACACACACACACACACACACACACACACACACACACACACACGACACGAGCTTCTTTCTGAGGTATTAGTGCGGTGCGGACGGTCCGGAAGTCGACGCCCCCTCCCACCCCGAGCTTTCCAACTCGACTTGAACACTCGACGGGCATGGACAAACGTCTTTTACACGCGTACACACGCGGAACCGCAGGCGCCATGCCCAGGGGTTAGGTGCGCGTTTCCTCCGGTCGAAACCAGGTCGGTTCGTCTGCCGCCGCTTCGGACGGCACCGACCGACGCTGTGTCCCGTCGCCGAAACGGGACACGAATACGATTTACAAAACGGTAGCATGCACAAGACTACAGTAATAATAATAATAATAATAATAATAATAATAATAGTAATAATAATAACAATAATAATAATAATAATAATAATAATAATAATATCATCTCATAATTAATAACTGAAACAATAATTGTACGACGTGATTTTAAACGAAAATGCGTAAACCGCGTGGTGCCATTAGAGTACACGTGTGTGCGGTGTGTGTGTGCACATGTGTGTAAAATAGTGTGTGTGCGCGCGTGCGAAAATACCGAAAAAGTGTTGCGGATCGACGGAATATAAATTATCGTTATTATTATTATTATATTATATTATATTAAATTATTACGATATCACACCCGACACGACACTGCTGCACCACTGGGCGGCGGCCGGCGGCACCTCCGTGACGCGGCGTGCGCGCCGGCAACCGCGTGAAGCGCAACGTCGGTGTGCGCGCGCGTGCGTCGCGTGCGTGCGTGCGTGCGCTCGTATGTGTGTGTGTGTGTGTGTGTGTGTGTGTGTGTGTGTGTGTGTGTGTGTGTGTGTGTGTGTGTACGACCGTTTGCGCGCGTGCGTGTGTGTGTGTAAAAACGTCGAGACGTTTTTCGCCCAGCGGACTCTGCGCGCGCGATAGACGGGGGCGTACCGAGGGGGTGAACGGGTTACGGGGCGCCGGTGGACGCGCGGGGGCGCGAGCGGGGCGAGCGCGGAACGGCAACCGCGCCTGGCGCCTGGACGCCCGACGGATCCATAGGACCGCCGCCGCCGCCACTGCTACCGTCGCTCCGCCGCCGTCGCCGCTACCGCCGCCGACGAAACCCTGCCGGCCGCGCGTCGCCGCCCGTCGCAGCGCGGTGGCCGCGCATGCGCGTCCCAGAATAGAACTTACGGGACGAGCCCGTGCCGACGGCCCGAAACGCCGCCGCCTGAGAGGAGTTCAGCTGCTGCCGCCGTGAGCCGCGGGACCCGCGTTATTGTAACCGCTCTAACGCACCGGACAGATTTTTCTGTCTTTATTTTAGGACCACCAGACGGTTTTTCTTTTTCCTTTTTTTTCCCTCCCGTTTTTTATTCCTTCTGCCGCGTCTCCTCCGGGCTCTCTGCCGCTCCGTCTCTCTCCGCCCGCCTTATTCTCCCCGTACACGCGCGTCCCGTCGTTCCCGAAACATCCACCGTGCACACGCGAAAATCCGGCCCGGCTTAATTCCCCTTAGTTTTGCACTCACAAAGTGTCCGCGAAGCATAATATAATAATATCACACCTGTCGTCGTCGTAACAGTAAGATTGTTGTTGATTAATGATATGCCGAAAACATAAATAAATAATACCAAAGTGCGACTCGTCTGATTGAACACACACAAAAACCAGGATTACAATATTTGCGATTTGGATACCACACTAGGTGAGTTGTGTTGTCGTATGCCCGAATTTATATACATATATATATATTTGTTTTTTTCTTACTACTGTTGTGTAACCGTACGTAGAGTCACGTAATATTTGTGTTCGTGCATAATTTGTTTTTATTTTTATTTTTATTTTTTCGTCGCATAATAATCTAACATTGTTTTTTTTTTTTTTTACGTAACCTCAAAGCCGACGTGTTTTTATACACTTATACGTATATATATGTATATTGTATATTTGCGATTATTGTTAAAGTTGACGTGTGTGTGAAAATGGTGTGCTGTTATCGAACGGTGAGCGCGCTAGTGCCGGAACGGGTGGCGAAATAGGTCGCAGCGGTGGGCGAACGCGGGCCGCGTGAGGGGGCGGGTCGGGACCGGAGGGGCAGGGCGGCCGGCGGCCGTGCGTGCGGGTCGGTGCAGGGGGTAAATGTGGCGTGTAGGTCCGCACTGCGGCTGAGCCAACTATTCGTCTTAACCTTAAATAGTTAACGTAATATTTCCAGTCAAACGATTCGATGTATTTTTCTTTATTTACGGTTCCGTCGATCGGTCACCGCTTATTCCGGACAGATGGACGGACGGACATTCGATTGGTCTGATCACGACTTTCGGCGACCGTAGAAACGTCACGATAAATTAGAGACGATTTATATAACGCGAGGTCAGGGTCGCCAACGACTCTTCCAGCCACCAAATGTTCGTAGTGCAGACGTGACTCGACATTAATCAAATCGCATAATCCTATTTAGTTTTTGCTGCGATTAGTTTTACATTATTCTTGTGATTCTTCGAATCTGTGTTTGGGGTATTTTCTAAAACTCAATTTTTTTTTTCTGTTAAAATAAATGCTCTTATATTTCGAACACGTTTATTATAGAAAATAATAAGATAGTACTAAAAAAAAAAAATCAACATTACGAAAAAGGTTTTGACGTATTTTAATAAAACAGTTACATAAGGAGTGAAATTATATTATTTAAATGTTGAATGATAAATAAATTTTCTGTGTGTTTGTAAACAATGCATAAATAATTATAACAGAATAAAAAAAAAAAAAAGAGAGAATATAAAATATTATTACAGCTGTTTATAAATAAAACTATTTAAAGTTACCGCACAATTCGCTACCATATGTTGCGTCAACTTTATTCGCGACGGTAGTTGCTTTAGATTTTAGGCTAATAATAATTTGAATATTTTGTATCACGTAATCATCAAAAAGCATACAGTGGGTTGCCGACAATTTAAACAGTGATTTAAAATTTATTTAAAACTATACTATTTTTTTATTTTTTTTTTATTTTTATAATAAAGTATTTGAAATTTACACTAACAACTGTAACATAATAAAAATGTAATTGTTATTTTAGAATATTCAATGACGTAATAGCTTAGAATAAATTGAACGATTCAATGATTATTTTACATTTGACTAGGTACTTGAAATATTTATTTATTTGATGGAAAAATTATTGACAATTCACGACATGTTAAATTTATTTTTTTAATTACTTATTCATTAAATAAATTTAATTATACAAATGGTACACTTTTGTGATTTTATAAATAAATTACTTATTTGTTATTAGTTTGATATGGATAATTAGTTGAAACTAAATTAATTTTTTTACAATATAAGTAGTCATATAACTGTAATAATTAAATTTTTTTTTTAATTTCAATATTAAATGGTAAATTAACTATAAATCAATGAATCATTAGCAATTTATACACAGTTATAACGATTTATTAACGATATTTCTGACTTAAAAAAAAAAGTTTGCCTTAGATATATACCGAATTTTGAATTATTTTTTGACATAATCGATAAACGTGAGTAATCCTATTTAAATGGTTTTGTATTTAAATAATCAATGCATAATGAAAATACTTAAAATATATTATATGCAATAACGGAAATTTTGCCACGTCATTTGATTAAAATTTGCTATCGGTCAGTGACAAAGCAATAGCAGCTAATCATGTTTATATGATTTATTTTATTATATTCCATAATCAATGTACAAAGTATTTTGAAAGTTCATTATTTATAAATAGGAGGAAAATTATTTTTTATGGGTTGCGTTTTACATAAATTCAAATTATTTAATAAATGATAGTTAGCTATGAAAAAATTTAAGTGAGGAGAGGCTTAGAAATAAAAGGAATTAGTTGCTGCTACATCGTTGTAAAAAACGTTCAATAACTTGAAAATCAAATAATAACAGTTTGTAAATATGTATTCTTTAGTAATGTGTTTATTACAATTATAATTTTTATTGTTTTCTAATATATTTTCAAATAAGTCATGGTCGTAATAATAATGCCCTTCATTTATTTAATACTTACTTTATGTTCTCAAAATAAATGAATATTATCAAACTTATTTAAGTAAATCAATGATGTAACGAAAGTTCATAAAGTAAAGAAGTTATTGTAAACATTTTATTTGTAATTATTATAAGATTAAAAAAAAAAAAAAAACGCATTATATCTAATTTTCGGGTGAACTTAATTTGATTTTAAACTGAGTAAAGAATAATGTTGAATAAAATTCATGATTATTATTTATATTATGTTTAGCATTTGAAATATATAGCTTTAACTATTACACAAATGTACTAACTGTAACTATTAATTGAAAACTTATTAAATTAAAAAATAATAAATGTTATAATAAATGCAATATGGTAGAAAAAAAAATCTGGCACAACGATAATATATATATAGCACGTTTCTGGATTGCCGTCAAGGGTATTTAAATATAAATTAGAGAAAAAACTAGAATAACGTTCCATCGTTAGCAATAGTAATATTTACATCAATCAATTTACTATATAGATATATACGAATTGCTACTTTATTTTATTTTTTGTTTTTGTTTTTTTTTTTGGGCAGAAAATCATCATGCGGGACAAGACGTCTTGATCCACGCTGATCCAGAATAACAACAGCACACACACATACACACTTCGGGAAATCGGAGTCACACTTTGTTTTAAGTCTGTGATATTATAAAATATTTTGAAAAATGAACCTCTTAGTTATAATCGATTTTCTCGATCATAGAATAGAGATCGAATCGCCTATTTGTAATCAAATGAAAAGATCGTTATAAGTATTATTATAAGTTGTTGACGTAAATTCGTTATTCCAATTAGTTAGTGTATTTATATATTTTGTAAAAATAATAATAATAATAATAACCATGAATTCCTACAAATATTTTTGAAACCATTAACAGTTTTTAATTGTATTTTTACAACAAAAAGTCCCTTATATTCTGTCCAATATGGGTACCAAAGAGGCGGAAAGCGGTGCTCCCAAACCCGCCAAAATGAGCGATCTCAAAAAAGAAATCGACTTGGACGATCACCGGATACCGTTGCCAGAGGTATACGCTCGTTATGAGACGGATCCCGAGAGAGGTTTGACAACCTCTCAAGCTAAAAAAATATTGCTTAGGGATGGACCTAATTCTTTAACCCCACCTAAAAGGACTCCTGCGTGGATTATCCTGTTAAAACACCTGTTTGAAGGATTTTCAATCCTGTTATGGGCAGGTGCTGCCTTATGTTTCCTGGCATATGGTATTCAAGCTTCCACTTCCGAAGAACCACAAGAAGACAATCTATGGTTGGGGACGGTATTAGTACTTGTCTGTGTAATAACTGGTGTTTTTGCTTACAGCCAAGAAGCGAAAAGCTCTAGAATTATGGATTCGTTTAAGAACATGGTACCACAATATGCAAACGTTGTGCGAGATGGAGAACGAAAAAACATTCTCAGTTCAGAACTGGTTAGAGGTGACATTGTGGAGGTAAAGTTTGGTGATCGTGTTCCTGCCGACGTTCGCATCATCGAGAGCCATAACTTTAAGGTGGATAATTCATCTCTGACTGGAGAAACTGAACCACAGCCAAGGGATTCAGCTGTATCTAAAGTACAAGTATTGGAAGCAAATAATTTGGCTTTCTTTTCCACCAACGCGGTCGAAGGAACTGCTAAAGCCGTTGTGATACTCTGTGGTGATAACACTGTGATGGGGCGTATCGCTGGACTGACTACTGGACTGGTACAAAGAGACACGCCAATCGCTAACGAAATTCATCATTTTATGCATTTGATTTCTGCCTGGGCCATTTTCCTCGGAATATCGTTTTTCATAATGGCTTTCCTACTTGGATACCATTGGTTAGATGCTTTCATATTCTTGATTGGAATAATCGTTGCCAACGTGCCAGAAGGTCTTCTAGCTACCGTAACCGTGTGTTTGTCATTAACTGCGAAAAGAATGGCTTCGAAAAACTGCGTCGTGAAACATCTTGAAGCAGTCGAAACACTCGGATCTACATCTACTATCTGTTCTGACAAAACTGGAACGTTGACTCAAAACCGTATGACTGTCACGCATTTGAGCTACAATAAAGAAATAATCGAAGTCGACTATTTCAAAGATCCAACTGGTGTAACAGAAGAGGCTAGAAATACAAAAGCGTATCAATCCCTCGTCAGAGCCGGATGTCTTTGCAGTAGAGCCGAATTCATTTGTGGACAAGACAATACTCCGGTGTTAAAAAGAGAAGTTATGGGTGATGCATCCGAAGCCGCTATAATCAAGTTTTCCGAGCTCGCTGTCGGAGATGTAATGGCGTTCCGTGACCAACATAAAAAAGTAGCTGAGATACCATTTAATTCGTCTGATAAATTCCAAGTTTCTATTCACGTTTTACCGTCAAAAGGACAATTATTGGTCATGAAAGGAGCTCCAGAGAGAATTCTAGCTCGTTGTACTAGGATGCGATATGGCGATGGTGTTGTTGAATTAGATGAAAACATTAGACAAGAAATGGATGAAATCATCGAACAACTCGGAAGTTACGGTGAAAGAGTACTCGGTTTTTGTGATTTATTCCTAAGCACCGAACAATTTCCGATTGGCTTCAACTTTACCACAGATCCTCCTAATTTCCCTTTGACCGATTTAAGATTTTTAGGTCTAATGTCTATGATTGACCCTCCGAGACCTGGTGTACCAGACGCCGTGGCCAAATGCCGTTCTGCTGGTATTCGTGTGATCATGGTAACTGGTGATCACCCCGTAACTGCTAAAGCTATTGCAAAAGCTGTCGGTATTATAACCGAAGGCTCTGAAACACTTGAAGATATCGCCAAGAGACGTCGTGTACCGGTATCGTCTTTGGACCCACGAGAATCTACAACGATTGTTATTCAAGGTTCAGTATTGAGAGATATGTCTACGGAAGAATTAGAACACGTTTTAAGAACAAACAGAGAAATCGTATTTGCCAGAACCTCTCCGACTCAGAAGTTAAATATCGTCGAAGGTTGTCAAAATTTGGGTGCCATCGTAGCAGTTACTGGGGACGGTGTAAACGATTCTCCGGCCTTAAAGAAAGCAGATATCGGTATAGCCATGGGTATCACGGGTTCCGATGTATCCAAACAAACGGCTGACATGATATTATTAGACGATAATTTCGCATCAATCGTAACCGGAGTCGAAGAAGGGCGTCTTATTTTTGACAACTTGAAGAAATCCATAGCGTACACTTTGGCATCCAACGTTCCAGAGATCACTCCGTTCTTGTTGTTCATCGTAAGTGGAATTCCGCTGCCTCTTGGTGTGGTTGCCGTGCTTTGTATCGATTTGGGAACTGACATGTGGCCGGCTATATCGTTAGCTTACGAAAGAGCCGAATCCGATATTATGTTAAGACATCCCAGGAATCCGACAACCGACAAATTGGTAAACGGCAAACTCATATTTGTCGCTTATGGCCAAATCGGAGTGATCGAAGCGGTCGCAGGATTTTTCTCGTACTTCGTCATTATGGGACAATGCGGATGGTTGCCGGACAAATTACTCGGGATTCGTAATGAATGGGATTCGAAATCCGTGAACGATCTGGAAGACTCGTACGGTCAAGAATGGACGTATACACATAGAAAAGAATTGGAATTCACTTGCCACACAGCTTTCTTTATAGCTATTGTCGTGGTTCAATGGGCTGATTTGATTATATGCAAAACTCGTTATAATTCCATTTGCCATCAAGGCATGGACAACTGGGTTTTGAACTTTGGAATGGTTTTCGAAACGTTGGCTGCCTGTTTTGTGTCCTACTGCCCTGGCATGCCCGAGGTGCTCAAGACCTATCCCTTAAAAGCCGAGTGGTGGCTCCCCGCTTTACCTTTCGCCGTAGTCATATTCATTTATGATGAATGTCGGCGTTTTTGGCTCAGGACTCATCCAGGTGGATGGGTCGAACGACACACTTACTATTAAAATATTTTGAAATATTTACAATAAAATTAAATAATAATCACTCATTGCGTCAATGTCCCTGTATAAAAGAAATCAATTAATAAAAAAAAAAAAAAAAAAAAAAACATTTGCGTATAATGATTGCGTAAAAACCTCATTATTAAAAATTTAAAAATGTATAGCTGTTATTGTTATTGATAGTTTTATTAGTTATTTATATATGCGAATTTTTTGAAAATTTAGATGAAAGATCGGTAAAATTAATCGCTAAAATAAAAATGTCACCCAAAACTTCAATGAAACCAATTTGTAATAATATAATTATAATAAAAATGAGTGTTCATTTACCATAGGCCTAGACTATTAAATATTATATAAGTATAAAAAAAAATCGTTGAACAATGCATAGTGTTGGATTAGATATTCATAAATGTTTTGTTATATATTATAAATAATATATAGTACAAGGCTGATCAAAAGTCTTAACTGAAAATCATCTTAATTGACTACTTTTGATCTTCCGCGTCTCTACATATTGTAATCCGGGCTGGTTTACGTGCAATTATGCTTAGAGGCTGAGCCATTATATGTGTATACATTTCAAACAAATTGCCTGTAGAAAATTCAATGTATAGTATTTTGTTTGGAGTAAAAAATTTAAAAAATTTAAAAAAAATTTAATAGTTATTGCATTTTTAGTTTTGTTATGAGTTAAAAAAAAATATTATCAATAAAGTATAAGTGTTATGCGTATAATTAACTAGGGCAAGGATTGGAAGACAAATTACAAAACCAAAATCTCGTTCTCAACATACCTTTAAAAATAAATATTGTCGTCCTAAATAGTCTAAATATTATATTGTCTGTTCAGCATTTTTAACGAATTGTATAATTTCGATAGTTTTACATAGCTTATTATTGTATTGGATATTATAAGTTAGACAATTGTTTTTTTTTTTTTACATTTTTCTGTAATTTGTGCCTTATTTGTTTCATTTATTTGTTTCTCGGCTGGATGTATTTATATAATATATTTTGTTTTTGTTTTTAATTCTATACGACTATACGGTTATGATATATTATGCTATTCGTTTTTATCTTATTGTAGAAAAAAATGCTTTTCCTAGTTGATTTCACAAAGGCAACCATATTTTATCTTTAAGATTAAATAAAGTCGCATACTTGTCATTTAAACTAGCTTACCACTAAAAAAAAAAAAAAAAAAAAAAAAAAAACATTATGTTTAGTATGTAAAAAATAAATAATAATAATAATATTTTAAGGCAGTTTTTTTTTTTTTTTTTAGTTCAGACGTAGGACGAAAAATGTTATTAAATAGATGGTTTAAAATTGTAATATTGTTGTAAGCTTTTAATATCCGTTAAATATTGTAAAGCTAAAATAATTTAAATTTAACCATACATAGCAATTTTTTTTTCAAACAAAATAATAAACCATTGTAAAACTTCGGGTATTTAGTTACTATATAATGTTATATTGTTCGGCTATTGATGCTACGTGCAAGGTAAAACACGCAAAAAAAAAAAAATCATATTTCAGAGATTTAATGGTAATGTATGTTCCGAATAAAAGTCCTGTATACAAAGACATTTAAATTGGACTTTTATTTTACCACGTAACGACGTTCACCTCTCTCATCCTGTGTACGATCTCACATTGTTCTTATTCCCATCATCGTTCCGGTTACAATTTTTTTTTTTTAATTATTATTAACACGCCGTAGAGGACGAACATTGTGCACTCTCGTTAAAAAACATGTGGAGAATAAAAGAAAGAAAGACAAAGAGATTGAGAAACGAAATATAAATTCCACGAAAAATCGTATTCGTCCGGGCGTGGAGTAAAAAAAAAAGAAAAAAAAAGAACACTGTACGGGCACACGGAGTCGACGCCGCCGCCATTGAAACACCGACGACGACGTGGTATGAGTCGTTCGCGGCGGCGCGGCGCGGCGCCGGTCGGTGTACCTACGTATAAAAGCGTCGCGTGGCGTTACGAATAAAATCGTATACCTATTCTGATATTAGCATCATGCACAATCTTTATCAAATCACGTTTGTATCGCCCAGAGCCGTTTATTATTATTATTATTATTATTATTACTATTATAATGGCCGGCGTCGTCGTACGCCATGGCGCGTACGCGCGGGAGAACTGAGAAGTGGTTTTCTCGAAACGAAGGTGAATATAACATAACGTACGACCGCACACCACACGCTGGTGGCCGGTCTTGTTATCGTTATTTTTTTTCGTGTGCTCGTACTACTACGACACCTGCATCGTTCGCGATCGTTCGCGACGGAAAGTTCTGCTGCTGCTGCTGCTGCAAAAAAAAAAACGCACGCGCGACATGGACGTGAGACTCTTCGCCGTCATTTTTTGCCACAGTAAGTAATATAAAATTAATTACGATAACAATAATTGTACACGCGACGACACGATGTTATAACTGCGACGTTAACGTTAACGCCGTCCGCTTGTTCGTCTTATCTGGTCACAATCGAAAAGCTTTGATAGGTGTATCATCCATGCACGCACGCATACACAGACAGTTGACTACTCTATATTAGGCAAATTCGTTAAACAAATAAAAACAAACAAAAAACGAAAAAAATAAAATAAAATACAAAAAAGAAAGTGATCCGCAACGTAAAATAAAATTGCTCGGTTCACATTCACCCATGAAACATACATATGCTTTTACTGCATGTACACACACACACTCGTACACGTTTTATAATAATTTCGTTGAATACCTGCTTTAGTTATTGTTTTATGTTCGTAAACTAACATTTTACAAAATTGCAGTTAAATAAAATTATCTACCATTACATACTATTATTATTACCGTAGTGATTTTATACTTGTTAAACATGGTCGTTATACTTTCGCATTGTATCATGTTTCGGAAACATAAATAATATTACAATTTAATTTTGAACATCGAACGCGGTGCAAAGGAGGACGCATGGCATATGTTTTGTCAGAAAATAATTTCTTTTCGTATAAAAGCGTTCACGTTCAGTAGCCATATAGGATGCATCGCGAACGTATGACAATTTGATAAAATGTAAAATCCGTATATCTCTGTGATTTTGCTCCTTTCTCATACCGTTGTTTCGGTTCGCCAAAACGTTCATCGTCGTGTTTTAATTTTCACTACGTTGTTTTTCTTCCCGACAGTCGGTGACGAAAAATTTTCCAATTTACAAAAACGCCTCTAAAAATATCCCCCTCCTCCGAAATACACGCGCAAAGTGACATGACAATATAATAACGTCCCGCTGTCTCGCGATCGCAGGTCTCAGTGTACCCACAACAAACGGCGGCGTATTCATTCCAACTTAACAGGCACGGGAAATCGTGACTGGTACCCGGCAACGCTTTATGTATGTATGTATATAAATATTCAACGATATTTATTTATTCGATCGTTGTATCTGACCTTGATATACCCCCGGACGGTCGGCAGGCGAAACCTTCGAAATAAATCAACTTTTTGTTGTATTTGTACGTAGAAAAAAAAAAAAAGATTACATATACACGTACAGTATACGTATTGGAAATAATAGTGAACAATGAGTATACGCGTGTGTGCGTGTATATGTGTACGAGGTTACCTACAATAACCTAGTATACTCTAAGGGTTCGTTGTCGTCGTCGTCGTCATCACGTACGAGCGATTTATTTATTTTTTTCTCTTTCGTTTGTCTGTTTTATTATACGAAGGGTGTGGTGTTTCCAACCACACCGCGCGTCGCATTCCATTTACCGTCGTAACGTCCGCGTACTGCCGGCATGAGGACGTATACCTGTACGTTTTTAACGACATAATAATAATAATAATAATAATAATAATAATAATAATAATAATAATAAAAGTAATAATAATGCAATCGGCGCGAAAAATAATAACATCAGTGTGCCCAACTCTTCGAGGCCGTCGATTTTTTTCTTCTTTTTATTTCTCCATCTCTTGTTCCAATCTACTCTTTCTTCGCACGTCGCGTTGATTTGGACCCGGTCCAAGTAACGCCGTCGCGGTGGAATTCAGAAGAACACTGAATTCCTAGTGGTCTGCGCCGCCGAATAGCGGGGCGATTAAAAATATCTCTTGACCACGCGAAACCCAGCTGTTTAGTGTATTAAATAATATCACGCCGAACGGCCGTTTCTAGATAACTGAGTGCAGTAGTCACAATAATAATAATAATAATAATAATAATAAATAATGTACACCATCCGCTGTGAAAGTGCTTAGGTCTTTGGAAATCAGACAGGTTTTTTTTTAAATTGTACAGTACACGATTAGTGTTTATGTTTAAAATGTGTATTGATTATATTTACTGGAAGGATAACTCGGTCGAATCCGGTGCCAAATAGTTATTACAGTCGATCGTTCTGTGAAAAGAAATGAGTAGATTAAAGTAATAGTAATCATACACAAAGTTAATCTTTATTCTTCTATGTACGTGTGCATATTCAAACTTTTGATTCGTTTTGTACACAAAATAAAAAATCATTTTCCGTGGGTGTCGATCCATATAGATTCACTTTGGTCTCGCGTACAAAATATTCGATCTTGCGTCTTTGATTTAATAATTATAAAATATTTACATGGTCTTCATGAAGTCAAACATAATGTATGAATTTCCAGTACTTATCTTTGTTTTATTCGAGACATTTTATAAAAAATTTCTCCCGAATTTTAGTCGACTTCTTTACTTGTTTAAACGTCTGTCTGAACAATCCTGTCTGAGCTTCACGAGAAAACGTCTAAGAATTTGTTTCGCCTGCTACATTCACAATACATAACAGACATAACAAGACACACGTCGTATGTACATAAAATTACGTATTATAATATAAAATACACAAACTACAACGCTTTGACGATAATAACCCCAATATTACTATACCAGCCCATTGTCTTTAATGAAAAATATTTATCTCTTAAACCAAATTCTGATCGAGATTATTTAAATCCACTGTTTGATTTTTCGCTTTTTTTTCATTCGATTTTTATTTAACTTCCTAAATATTTAAAGTTGCCGACTTGAATAGGTATTGATATCAGAAACATCACTCAAAAAACTTAACAAATCAAAACAATTCATAAATATAGAACTTTAGGCATCGTTAAAGCGGTGAAAATATAAATAAAAGTGGGCTAATTGACTTGTGCCTGATACTGTTGAAGCATTGGGTTAAAAAATACAAACAGGTGAGGCGAGTGGGCGTATTTACGGTAGACATTCGGCAACGCACATGAGTCCGCGTCCAACATTCGTGCTCACATACCTGCAGAATACACGATATGTTTGTACACGCCTACGGGGCCGTTATAATTCACGCAGACATAAAGGTGAAAAAAAGTCGGTCCCTTTTCGTGTGCTCGTGTCACGGTAGCCGGATTCTCTTTTTCTCTCGCTCTTCCTTTGCGTCCCTTTTGTTCTCGATTTTCAGCTGCACATTATACGAGTTTACTCTGAACAACTAGTCCTCGTCACGGCGACCGTCCTTAATAGGGTTTCGTGCGCTTTTTCCCACGTGACAATAACGCGGAGAATACAAGTAATGTATTACGTGAGTGCGTACGCCGACAGATATCCACATGTTTGCGTACGGAACAAACGCCTAAAAGCTTTTTCGTAACACTATACACCTCTTACCCCACGCACGCACTCGCAAACACACACGCACACACACATGCACATACCGCACGCACTCGCCTACGTATACACGTGCACACGTTCGCAGGTATAATATAATGTCAACTACAATCATAATTACATGAAAACAATAAAATATAATATGCTCGTGGGCGTGTGAAGTGCAATGTCGAAACGTGTACGTTCATGTAGGGCAGTTATCATGGGCGTAAATACAGAAGGATTGAGTTCAGTAGGCTTCAGAGTAAAAAAAAAAAAAAAAAAAAAAAAAAACTAGTGGGGACTCAGAAATGTAGTATGTTAACAGTTTTTCTCACTTCAATCGTCAATTTAAATCACTCATTTTAAAACTATATTAAAATCTCTTCCCTCAATTAATACTTTGAATCCATACCTTTCTAGACTTAGAAATTATAGATTTTATTACCTACATTGAATATTATACTTTCTATAACGATTGATACGTAATAATCGTCATATAAAATTAATACTATAATATAGTATAGTATAGTAGGTATTGATAATAATTACCTAATTCGAATAAGGCCTTATATTTCAAATTAAAAACTGATACAGAATGACAAAAAACAACTAAAATGTATTATTACCAACATTGATATTTTGTTGTGTTTCAAATGTTTGATCATTCTTCCCACAGGATATAGATTGATGAAAAAATTGTCTGATATTAAATTTAATACGAGATGTATACGATCAACGAAACAAAAGTAATAATTACTTAATTAATTTAAATATTTAAAAATTCTGATTCTATTACATTTTCATAAGAAAAAAAATCATATATTCTACGTATGACTTGAAATGGCCCTGGGAGGGCTAAGCACTCTCTAGATCCCTCCCCATATTTACGTTTATGGCATTAATATTATCTTGCATTGCGTTTTCTGTTGATTATATTATGACGAATCATTGCCCAGTGACTCAAAAACGTACTGAATCTTTAGCTGCAAATATTTCCGTAGAGACTGTGCGTGCGTGGGTGCGTGCGTGCGTGCGCGTGTGTGTGTGTGTGTGTGTGTGTGTGTGTGTGTGTGTGTGTGTGTGTGTGTGTGTGTGTGTGTGTGTGTGTGTGTGTGTGTGTGTGTGTGTGTGTGTGTGTGTGTGTGTGTGTGTGTAATGAACAAACCGTGTCCACAGTCGCTCTTCTGAGCGCCCAGTCCAACGGTGGCAGGAAACGTCCGACCACGACGACGTTCGCGCCCAGGCAGCCGACCGCGGACTACGACGAGGCGGCCGGACAGCTGGAGAGCGAGTGCCCGGAGCCGAACGGTTTCTTTGCGGACGCCGCCCAGTGCGACAAGTACTACGCGTGCAACGACAACAAGATCACCGAGAAGCTGTGTCCGGACGGCATGGTGTTCAACGACTACAGCTCGGCGCAAGAGAAGTGCGACCTGCCACTGAACATCGATTGCTCGCAGAGACCGGCGCTCCGTGAGTACAAACGATATCACTTTTATTATAATAATATTATTATGTACGCGGTGTATGCGCGCGACGACTGTGATGTTATAATGTGTATTATGTCGCACCCGAAACTCGAATTTCGTTTTGGATCGATGATTAAAGCTCACGTGAAAAATAAAAACGTTCATAAAATTCGTATTTTAATGGGGGGGGGGGCAAGATCTCTTCTCGGGAACACCAGCTCGAGGTAATTGTGTTTGAATTCCGCTCGATGAATTCTACCCCTCGATGTGGTTGGATCAAATACACCCTCGTTCGAATACTGAGCGTTTTCTTTGTGTGTCGCATGGTGGTGGCCAAAAACCACAACGAATAACACTGTCGAGACCCGTGCGTATCTAGTTTTTTTCCCCGAACGGATCGAAAACGCCGATAGCAGATTTCACGGGGTGACACGGTCCACGAGACATCCGTCACCGTTGATCCGAAAGGGAGATCGATAAATCACTCGGCCGCGGCTCGCACGGGCACTCGACGCGAGCCTCGGTGCGGGGAGGCGATCGATCGATCGAGTGCGACACAATTGCGCCAGAAATCTCGGCCCAACAACGTCCAAAACCATAGCCCATATGCGCCCGAAATCATAACCCATATGCACCCGAAATGTTTTTTTTTTATACAAACGCTTCAAACCGAGCTACGACATTTATGCCGGAATGTGGTGCGAATTCGATTCATATACCCTTCGACCATTTTTTAGCTAAGTAACTCTACAAACTCATATATATCATATATAGGACGTATCTACGTGCAGACTGCACGTACGTATATCGATTTCGACTATTTTTAGTTCGTTTCGCGTTACGCACTCGTTATTTATTCATTTAGTATAAATGTGTAAAAAGGCTAAAGCGAATAAACGAATGTGATTTATGGACAACATTTATACACGTAAACTATAGTATGAAGACAAATGTCATTTAAGTATGAAGTATTTCAATCTACTTATCTGCTTAATCTACATATTATTATCTACTTTCTTTCGTGATTTTTTTCCGCCACTTTTCGTGTACACGTCACATAATATGTAATATTATGGCTATATTATAGCGTGTACCGCTGTGACGCGTTATTGTAAAGGTACGGTGTCTAATGCGCGACCGGTCGCGGCGACTGGTTGCGCCCTACCCTTTATTTGCGTTTCCTATTGACTGGTGTCCTATTCGTGACTGCAATGCGCGACAGATAATTTGTCGTCGCGACCCGCGACAATACCGCGATCAAAGCAGTGTAGCGCGACCGGTCGCGACGCTTCAATATGTCAGCAATAGCTTTTACACCGATTAAAGACGAAATGTTTATTGAATTCGAGCGAAAACACCCCGAGTTGTATGGTTGTGCACACATGGGTTATAAAAATATTATAACCAAAGAATCAAAATGGAAAACCATTTCATTTTCAACTAAATTCTGCTGCTTTGCCTTTAAAATCTACGTTTTTTGGGTCTTTTAAAAATATTGGTATTAATTTTGCTTTCAATACAGCCAATGTTTTTTTTAAGAATTCTACTTATGTAAGTGTGACAAATTCGAAAACCAAATGATAAAGATCGTAATGATTCAAACCGAGTAGCAATGATCGATCGCGCATTGGACACCAGTCAGTCATCAGCAACCGAAAAATGTAACTGGTTACCGCGATTTTGGACACCGTACCTTAAGACTAATCATTGCATTGCTTGCCACGCTCGGAATTTGAAAAAATAAAAAAAATTAAAAAAAATATAAATTCGTGAAATGATATTATGTACGCGAACAACGACGGCGACGTCGTACGCGAAATCTTATCGTTTTGGGTGCATCCGTCCACGTCGTTCGGGTCGCGTTCGGGCTACTCCGGCCGGTGCCGTACCCGATCGACCGAGTGCGACCGCCGCCGTCTCGCAGACGTGCCGCCGTCGTCGTCGTCGTGTTTGACGTCCGCGCCGGCGACGTGTCTAAACGGCGTGTAATGTCGTCGTCGGCCGCGAACGTGCCAAGAGAAAGAGCCGACCGGTGTGTGTGTGTGTGTGTGTGTGTGTGTGTGTGTGGGGAGGAAGGGAGAGGACCGGGGAGAAAAAAGAGCGCGCATTATTATTTTGAGCGTACCTCTTCTAGCCCGGCGTGTAATTATAGCGTGCGCGTGGCGTGAGACGCACACGCGGCGGCGGCGGCGGCGGCGGTGGCCGTCTGCGCGTCACGCCGCTTTTTCCGTTCCCGCGTGCTTGTGCGCGAATACGTTATCATTACGTAACAACAACATTTATACGCGGGCCGGCGGGTGCGTGGCCGTCACCACGGCTGGCGGCTGCCGCGGCCGTCACGCCGCATAGAGTGTCGGTCCGGAGGCGGCGGCTACGGTGGCGTGTAGAAAGTTCTGAACGACCGCCGCCGCACTTTCTCACTCTCTCTCTCTCTCTCTCTCTCTCTCTCTCTCTCTCTCTCTCTCTCTCTCTCTCTCTCTCTCTCTCTCTTTCTCTCTCTCTCTCTCTCTCTCACACACACACACACACACACACGAAGACGTCGCTGTCAAAAAAACGAGGCCGTACTCGAGTACGATACAGCGTCCGGGGTCGTTTTTGCCGGGGAGGCGCTTTGATTTTAAGTACGTAATATAGTGCCTCTTCTGGAATAGAAACGGCGAGCGGCGCGGCGTCAAAACACTTACGGTCGATGTGATACGTATATTATTACACCGACAAACGGTCAGACCGGACGTCCGACGAATCGAAATGAAAAATATACAAATATGACGTTGTGAATATAACGATATAGGGATTTTCCGATACAACCTACGACCAGTCCTATGGACGATCGCCATAGTAATTGAGACTTGGAAATACCTGTGCAAGTATTTTATGTTTGCGGTCCGTGGCTGCGATCATAGGCGCCCGCAGAATTTTTTCAGGAGGGGGCAAAATGCAATACATTACTAGGAAATGTGGTGTTAACTATAAAATATTTATGGTAGGTAATTCAAATTTCTATGCATTTGTTTTTAAAACGCTTGATCCAACGCAAGGTATACTTTACAAGATATAAATGTGTTTTCGACTGTTTCAAGTAAACAAATTGCTATCAGGATATTGTTTTGGGATATTTTTATGCATTTTTAGTAATTACTAATGCGTTTTCAAAATTTTTAACCTATTTTAGTAATATAACAAAAAGAAAAAAAAATGACTTGACTTAAGATTGAAATACCAACAATATTTATCAAACATAATTCATTTGTATTCTTATAATTTTACACGATAAAAAAATTAGATCATAAGGTTTTAAAATAAAACAATTCTCGAATTTATTTATAAGTCATACTAATTTGGAATTTAAAAATTAAATTAATAGTTTTATATCGATTTTTGGAAATTGTTTACATTTTATCAAATTTATTGTAGTTTTTGGGTCATTAATTCATTTTTTGAAAGGAATTTAAATTCAAAACTCGAAATAGCATATTATGTAACGTTTCTAGTCTTATAAAATAGATCCATATAATACTTATTATTCTGTCCACTAACGGATGACAAGAAAAAAGTTTTAATGCCATAACTATAAGTCGACTAAGGTAAAAAGTAATGATGAAATTCATTATTTTTTAAATTTTTCACGTAATGAATTCCAATTTAAAATATTGCCTTATGTTAAATGGCTCATGTTCGGTTTTTAAAATTCCAGGGGGAGGCAAATGCCCCATCTTGCCCCCCTCTTCGGGCGCTCATGGCTGCAACTGCAAAGAGCTGTATCCGGAATATTCGGTTTATTGTGAAGGGTTCAAGATTCTCAAGATGATACGAACGTCTGCTATACCCACTGAATTCCTACCATAGTTATTCGTTTGGAATTTTAATTGGTTGTTTATTTGATAAACTCCGTGTTCGATGGTCGTACGAACTGTCCAACAATATTGTTATTTTTATGCGTACCTACATCGGTTACTGTTTACGTAGAAAAACAACCATTAACGTTAGTATACAATTGTTTTCTTTTTCTTAGATTATTTCTGTAATAATTTGTTTAAAATTTAAAAAGACTGTTTTGTGTTTTTACAATAAGTTAAAAGTCAGATAAAATTGATTTTTAATTAAATTTTAATGGAATATAGGTGCTTATTTTTGAGTGAATTCTTTTTTTTTAATTACATTTTTAATAGGTACTTACGCATAAATTGTTCAGTATCATTTGTAACCTTTTGAAATAGAAATCGTTTTCACTTAAAACGATTGGAAAATGTTTGCGCTCAGGGTTCACGAAAAATCCTAATTTTTTAGTAGCTATAGTCGCCCCTATAAAACGTTTTTCAACTTAAACCACTGGTCTCGTCGCCGGTAACGGCAACGACCGCGGAGAACGGCTTTCGAGACGATTACGAATTTACGACCGTCTTTACGTCGTCCCGTCGAAATAAAAACTTCGTAAACGTGCTCGGTCGATCGACATCTGTAAGTCGGTCTCGGTTTGCATATAAAAATCCGAAACCGCTCGTCGACACCAATATCATCATGCCGCCGTACCGGGATTGTCTGAAAACGAATCGCAATTTGTTCGGCTAAAAGCAAAAAAAAAAAAAAAAACAAAAAACCGTCGTGATCGTATTCTAATGTCGACCCGCACGGGTCGTCGTCCCTCCGCATCGTGTATACGACGACATCGATGACGATCGGGGCGACGAGGACGATGACACCGTCGAGGACACTTGCGATTTTTTTCCGTGCATCGATCGACGAAATACGCTCGCGCACTCTAAAATATGTCTCCCCTCTGACGACGTTCCTTCGTCTCGGCACGGTAATAACAGTGAGAAATATCACCGTATTGCGTACCCGACGGCAAACACCGTATAATATTTAATCGACATTAATATGGATTGCGTACAGGGTTCGTGGGCTTACACGACGAGGATCCCACAGACGGGACGGTTCGACGACGCTGCAACACTCTGTACGTAGTGTACTCGACGAGCAGACGAGTCCGGCTATACATTTATATCGTGAGACGGTGACGTTACGACGTGGTTTTTAGACTCAGGTTTTAATAATTGTCATGTGATTTTTTTTTGTTCACAAACAATTTTTTGAGTAGTTAACTTCGACCACTCATTAGATGGCAAAAAAAAAAAAAAAAAAAAAGAAAAGATTCACTCGGTATTTTAAAATTGTAATTTTTTTCTGCTATATCAAAAGTATTTTTTTTTTAAATTTTCGACAAATACATCCGTTAAAACAATGATAAAATGTATCGCAAATGAGATTTTCATGAAATGGACTTGAGTAATTTAATCACCATTAAAAAGTATTCGAGCTTCAACATTTTCAGGCTTGAGAAAAAGTTCCAAAAAAATTACCACTTTTCAGCAAAAATAGAACTTTGTAAATATTTTGTCTTTATCTTCAAAAAAATTTGTATTCCTTGATATTTACATCTCAACATTTCACATAAACGTACTCATATACTCTATTATTAGAATTGAAAAAGTCATAAAATCGTTGATCAAGATTCTTTTGAAAAAATCGCTTTTAGGTTGAATTTAGATGGGATCAAAGTCTATCTTTGAATGAAGAATAATAATTTGTCGATCCAACCTTTAATATTTAATTAATCGTTTCTTTAAAATCCAAAACTCTCACCGCCAATTTCTTGTCTGAGGACTGGAGAGGTGAGGGACGAACATCCGACGTTCATTATCTTACCGGCTTTTCAAATGATTTACGCAGTGCTCGAATCACGAAAAGATGACAAAAAAGGGGAGAGAGCGAAAACGGAAGTATGTTCCGCTGACAAGAGACTCGGCGCGAACTGAGTAAGAAACGTATGGCCGAGTATGTGGCGTAAATATTTTCACAAAACCGAAAATTCAAACTCGCCATCGATTCGACGGTGTGCCTATAGGTATTATTGTAGTCAAATTACGAAACGAAAAACAACAACAATAATAATAATAATCGTAATATGAAAATAATGGTGTTTAAAAATAACGAGAACGTATTAATAAAATATCAGCTATCGAATCGTCGATACGCGGTGGACGTTCGCGTGATGACCGTAGTTCGTCTGACCACCGCCTGGCGAAAATATTTTTTGTCTAGCCCTGTGTATAACGCACAGTTGAAAACTTAAACCGTCATGACGGTCATTCTCTATTTCTCAAATCGTACATTTGTTATTAATTATGCGGCGAGTTAATGAGATTTACGCGGGGCACGTCACGTATGGTTTTCGATTTCATACAACGTGAACGTCATGACGCAATAATACGGATTTTATTTTGTGTCACGTTTGTCGTGCACTCGTGCCACGTGTGCGCGTGTTAAATATTCATTCACCGAAAAATAAAAAATAAATAAATAAAAATTCCGATCTCGAAATAGAATCATATAATTATTTTTGTAAAAAAAAAAAACTCGACCACAAAGTATACTGATGTAATCATTTTGCGAGATTTTAATTTACCTGGTTTTTTTTTTCTACCGTTTTCCGATACCTCCCTTTTCACTCTTTGGTATTTTGTTGTACATATCACTTTTGTACTTTTTCTGTAATAATACAGCTGTACACTACTTAGTGGCTGCTTTTCGATGATTTTTTTTTGTTGAAAATTTAGATTTTAACTACCCAATACCCCTGAAATTTTAGATTCTGAGTAGAGTAAGGATCAGCAGCTATTGGTGTACAATTATTATTATATTATGTTATGATATTTTTTTAATTTTCTCGTCTATAACAATTTTTTTTTTTCAAAAATCACGGTGCTTGTAACGATTAAATATATTAAGCTGCCGCCAAATATCAAAGTTGATGAGATTCGACGCGGGGTGCGGTGCCGCGCAAATGGTTTTCGATTTCGTACGGCACGACCGTCATTACGCGACAGTACGCTCTTCATTTTGTGTCGCATGCGTCGTATGACCGTGTGCGCGTGTGTGAGCCCGCGCGCGTGTTATTTGTATATTTATATATAGAAAGTATATAACGTGGAAACATGACGCACGGACGACGACGAAGACGACAGCGACGTAAAACGGTGAAACGTATTTTCGGTCCGTCCGACGGACGCGACGCGCGGCTGTTGACGATATTTCATAACGACGACGTCGCGTTACGTCGCCCACGGTCCGACGGACGACGGCGACAACGAAAACAAAAGTCGCAATAAAATCACGACGGGCGCGTCGTCGCCATTGTTTGCGCCGCCAGAAGGCACAAGACTCGCCGTCGCGTCGTCGTCACGCTCCAGTGTGACTCCGTACGCTCTGCGCCCGCCCCTCGGCCGTGCGATCGACGTATTATATGATTTTAGATCGCGACTAGCTTCATACATAGGTGTTTTATTAGGAATTTTCCAACCGTCGACGCTGTAAATAGTGTACGAAAAGAACTCGGACTACGTGTGTTACGAATCGTACGTTTTTAACTCAACACTCGGTTTAAAACTATTGCTGCGATACCGTGTCAAAGTCAGACTAATAATTAATAATAATTACACTTGTATCCAGAACTCGATCGATCGCGGGTTACGAAACGGTAATATTTTATCACGTTACACAGGTACTGTAAATTTATTAATTTCCAATTGTAAGGTACACTATAATCAATAAAAAAAAAATAATAATAATAATTAAACCGTACAAGTTTTATTCCGTGGTAAATTTCAATCAAAAAACTGTATTACGAAAAAAAAAATCTACATAAATGTTGTGCGTTCATAAACCGTTGCGCCCCCTATATACCCGAAACAATGTGACGTGAATTCACCTCTGCCTCCGATAATTATTCGCGAGGAGCGTCAGTCGATCGGTCGAGATCGATTTTCGAATATTACGTTGTGAATATTACAAACGAAAAACTATACGGGTTCGGAGAATATTTCGTCTTTTAAAAATAATAATAATAATTATTATACGATATTTTGTAAATTGGAAAAAAAAATCGAATGGGTTACAGAGTCGATATCGAACTAATTAGGGGGAAAAAAAAGAGGAAAAACGAGAGAAATGCTCCAGAGCTCAAAACGGATTTCGTTCCGACGTACCGTGCGGGGGTCATCGCCCTTTTGCGAAATAATCACGACGTGAATATGATGAAACGCGGTTCAGGACGCGTTCGATTTTATCCGTCGTCGGCACGTCGCGGGACACGGTCGTTCGCACCCCGGAGCAGAGAGCCCGCGTTCGGTGTGAATAGCCTCCTCCCCCCGCCGTCTGCCGGCCGTCCCGCTGGAATGCACGCCCGGCGCGTCACGCTGTTATGGCGTCGCGACTTTGCCCGTGACGACGGTGATGTTAATAACATTGTAACGTCGGCAGTGTTAACAACAATAATAATAATTATTGACGGGCACTAATAACAAAATATTATGATAATAATGAAATTCTTAGAGGGGTAAGACAAGGCTGTTCTTTGTCACCCTATTTATTCAATGTATTCATAGAAGAAATCGTTCAGGAATTCAAAGTTAAAACTAACGGGTGTAAAAATAAATGGAAAGGTAATCCATTGTATAAGATTCGTGGATGATATTGCTATGGTAACAGAGACGGCGAAGGATATGCAACAATCACTGACTGCATTTAATGAAATATTAAAATACGATACCTTACGAAGATCAATATTAGGAAAACAAAAATCATGGTGGTAAGTAAGGAGAGCAGAGCCCCAACCGTTAAAATACAATTGGATAACAAAGAAATTGATCAAGTGCATCAATATACATATTTAGGAAGTATATTAACGAGTGACAGTAGATTTCCGGTAGAAATAAGACACCGAATAGCCATGGCAAAGAGAGCCTTCATACAAAAAAAAAAAAAAAAAAAACAGCTACTTACGAACAAGAATCTTAGTCTTAAAACCAGAAAAAACTTTGTCAAAAGCTACGTATGGAGTGTTTTGTTGTATGGCAGTGAAACCTGGACCTTAACAGCACAAGATAAAAAAAAAAATCGAAGCAACGGAAATGTGGACCTGGAGATTAAGATTACTTCGTATTAGTTGGACTGAAAGAAAGAGCAACGAAGAAATTCTCCGAATAGTAAAGGAGAAGAGAGTTTTACTATCCATCATTAGATCAAGAAGCGGAAAACTCATAGGACACATAATGAGACATAACCCCTTCATAACCAACATAATAGAAGGAAGAATCAATGGACGCAAAGGAAGAGGAAGACCGAGGAAGACATTCATAGGAGAGATGATAGGAATGGCTGGATGTAACGGGTATTCGCATATGAAGACTCTGGCATTGAAGAGACAGGAGTGGAGATCTATTTTCTAACTATGACAAGGCTAAACCTTTAGAAAAGAAGAAGAAGGATAATTAAACAGACGCGCACGCGCCGCGTCGACCGAATGGTAAACCGCGAATAACGATTTACGAACGTTCTTTACACGTGTTTACGTATAGCGCGTGTTGCATTATTATTGTCGTCCGTCACGTCGCATCGTTTATTACCGGGAAAATCATTACGCGCGTAGAGCCCCGATGTCGATGAGACTTATGGCGAACGATGTGCAAGGAGAAATCGTGAAAAAATCACTCGACGGCCGTGGCTTGAAATCCATAAGACACGACGGCGATGGATTTTTTTTCAAATAGTCGTAGAGCCGCGCCGACGTTTCCCGTGCGCATACACACACACACACACACACACACACACACACACACACGCACACACATCTATCTACTTTCCGTCTGACGTTTTTGGCGAAGCGTATCGTATAGTAAACGTCGTGTAGAGGATTTCGACGTGGAGCGTATAGTATGTCTCGTCAGCCGCGCGCCGTTGCGAATTCGCGACGGGCCGACGATAAATGATTCATCCTACTTTTAGTCCTGCACATAACCGGGTCGCTTTAGATTAGTTCCACGTGTTAGTACGAAACTAGTCGTATACGAACTAATAATATAGTGTGCTCGGTTATAAAAAACGACAATTATTCCCTGTGAAGGTAAGAGATAAAGCGTAGTGGAACGTAATTAACAAACAGGCCGATGTCTGGGACGTGTGAGATGTTACAAACATTTTAAGGAAACACGTATAAACTAAAATTGAAAAAAAAAACCTTTTTTTTAAAGCGATTGGAAATCCGATTGTTTCTAAATAATAAACGCACTATGCGATTATTTATACCTAGATCGATATTTTTATACCGCGACGCTTGCTAATTAAACCGTACTGACTGATGAGCGACACAATGACGTGGTAAAATATGAAGTCTCTCTGAAACGATCACTGGTCGGAAACGAAATCGATCCGTTCTAAGTGTCTGCCGGAGAAATACCGCAACGAAGTGCGATCACTTATAACGCGACGTATAGCATTTTTCCACAGCGTGCAATGTTAGGGAAACGACCGTTATTGAAAGGTTCACGGTGTCGGGCTACGTGTACCTGTCGGGCGTTACACCGCATACATTATAAGTACAATATACGTCCTTGTCGCACACGTGTATTCACTTTCGAATTCGAAAAAAGTTGTTTTGTACTGTACAAAACATATTATAGTACATTAGGTACCTTCATAATATTATTCCGTGGTGTATTTTCGAGTTTATACTTTTAAAACGAATTTAACGGTAATTGGACCTAATGAGTTTAATAAAACGACTATGAAAAATAATTTAACGATTCAGTTGACTGTGTAATAAATAAGTAATAACAACCAATTTTCACAAACTTTTTTAATGAGTATCTGTTTTTTTTTTTTTTTTAATTTACCTCTCCTAAAGTTAATCGTTTAAAACTGAAAATTATTTAAACGCTTATTTTTTTGTTACCTTATATCACATAATAATATATCAGTATTATGAAAATTACATAAAATCCCATAAATAAACATCGAGAGAAATTCTCGTTTCCGAGGACGAAAAGTCGAACTGAAAATGTCAAAATAAACAGAGCAATATTTGGAGTATATATTTCTATGTGTATAATCAATTATTTCAACACGAAAAGCTCTCCCAAAGATAATTACGTTTGTGAATATTTCAAGTTGTATTGATAAGAAAGCGCATGGAAAAGAAAAAAAACAATTTTATTATAAGTGCTGAATCATTTAAGTATACGATTTTGATAACGTACTTGTCGCAATCGTTTGGGGCATTTTTATATCGGACGTAGAACGAAAAACAAGTCCGTGCGGTCACTATTATAATAGAACGATTCATACCGATTATCGGACAAATCGCTTTTTTCTTCACATCACGTCCTTTCGTACGAGCTAGTTTAATGTTATTATTTTATTTTTATTTATTTATTATTTTTTTTTTTTGCCCGTAAAACAATTCGATCTCGTGATCTCGTAATATCACCACGGTCATAGACGCGATTGATATTCTGCGAGTGAAACGGATGTATCACGTTCGTATCACGTTCACACGATATTTCACAGCGGCAAAACGCATTTCGTCCGCCGCGTGTCTGTCGACTCTCGGGGAGTCTCGAGGATGAAATATCCATTTGCCGAAAGCGCCGACCGTACGCGCGACGACGCAATAACTATATGCGACAGAGGCGGATCTTGGATATTTTGACAGGGGAGGCACGTATAAATTGTATAATTTGAATTAGGTGTAATTAATAATACATTCTATTATCTTTAAACAATATTAGTAATATATTAATACATTGTTGATTACATAATATCACACTACAAAATTGTTAAAAGGCATTTAATGTCATGGAACATAGATGCATATTTAAAAGCTTCCATTGAAGAATTAACCTTTTCCGACTTATTTTTCCAAAATTATTTCCATAAATTTAACTCTCCTCGAAGTGCTTCAATACTATAAGGTAAATCTGCTTCATATGTCCGAGCCGCATTCAATATTTTATCGACTGGAGTTTCATAGGCAAAATAGTATTTAGGAATGATTAATTGAAAGGAAATTAACAGGGAGGGCACGTGCCCCTGTGCCCCTCCCCTAAATCCGCCCTTGATATGCGATGTCGGTGCAGTGTGTGACGCTGCCGCCGGACTCGACCGTACGATTACGTGCACTTTCGGTCTCGTTCGCTCGCGACGCGAGTCGTAACCGTATCGACCGCCTACCGCACACGAGCGACAGTCGTTGGTGTAATACGTCAGGGGTCGTCGACCGTTTCCGATAAATGAGCTACGATCAAATTTCGTTGTCTCCGGTGATCGACACATAGTTATTTGGATTGTATAGGCACGTTGTTCGTGTTTTTACGGGTCCCTTCCCGATTCGCCGAAATCCCATTTCGCCGAATTGGTATTTTTTGTTTTTTTTTTTCGTCGTTCCATTTCGCCGAATTTTTTTTTTTATATTTATATGTAAATTTAAATTTTACTTGACAGACACCTCATAATAACGAAACCTCTCTGTAGCGGAAGTTTTCCCTACTTTTCAACGGGAGACCTTCAAATAGCGGATACCTTTATCAATATTAATTTTAAAATAATAATAAAATGGCTACTATAAAACTCGCTCATAACAATAACGAACTCGTGTCGACTTGACGAAAATCCCAGATAGCTATCTATATCATATTATACGTATAGATATCTGTGACGAAAGTCAACGAAAATAAACGACAAGATAACATTACAATATTTATTACAAGTGATTATGGCAAATTAACAAAAGTTAGTGGTTATTATATTATTATAAACTTGTTTTATATATTATAATATAAACGCAACATATTTTTTTTTTAGTTGCGAAGTCATTAAAAAGGGTTATATAATATGAATCTAAAAATAAAATATACAATATAAAAAATTATTAATCATTATGCTTGATAAAATAGCTAATATTATCTAAATATTCAATCCATTCTAACTGGTTACTTGTGACTCTGTCTTTTGAAATAGACATTCTCTCTTCGAGTTTTATACACTCTTTATAAACTCTTTTAATTTTTTTTCCACGATGGATAAGTTTCATGTCATCCTCGATTTTAGCTTGTTCTTTTCTTTCTACAATTTGAACGGCCGTCGCGTTAGATTATCGGTAGTAAGATAAAGATGATAATATGTGAATTATTGTGCCTATGGTTAGATTACTTAAAGTTTCCCACACACACTATCGGTTTTATCGACTTTATACAGTGTATAGTAAAGTGTTGTAAACATAGTGACTTGGAGGGAAGGTCCAAGATAAGTGTTCAAGCATACGGATGCAATGCTTTCGGCGAAATGGAACGTCGGCAAAATGGAACGAAATTTTCGGCGAAATGGAACTTCGGCGAAATGGGATTTCGGCGAATCGGGACACGACCGTTTTTACGTACATGATATTAAAATATATTTCGACGATCATTAAAGTACAATACAACAGAACGAATCGGAAGACGATGAACGCGATCAGCCGATATTGGTAAAATTTATCTTTATAGCAATGATCCCAAGAATAATCGACCCGGTCGATCGCGATCGATTGGTTGGCGATTCCTATACTATACCTATGTACTTATATTTGTAAATTACACACCATCGGCACGCGTCCGTTTTGTACTCGAAACGGTGGCGGCGGCGGCGGCGGTGGTGTTAGGCGTTCGGTCCGATAAATGTAATAATAATGATAATAATAATAGGTCATGTAATAACGATCACGTCTGCGACATTATCGCTCATGGCCGCCGTTATTATAACGACATTAACGATATTACAATAATGCAATATCCTACAGTGTGTAGCGTGTTCGCCTTTATAGACGCGTGAAAAGAAAACAAACTAATAAAGACGTTTTCAAAATCACGAAAGTGGATTATATAATAGAAAATGAAAATAAATATCTTTCGGCGTATATAGGTAGTACCTATACGGGGATTTGCGCGTATACGTGTTTATTATTATTATTATTATTATTATTATTGTTATTATTGCACGTTGGTAGTTTCGTACTGAATAACGCCGCGTGCGGAATTTATTTATTCGATTCGCCAACGAACGGTTCGTGCGAAATGATAAATAAAACAACAGTGACACTCGATAATAAATCGACCATCTCGTCGTTCGCGTGCATAAATTGATTTCTCTGGACTCTTTGTACGCCGAAACGAAACGCTCGTATATCCCGCGGACGCGTTAAACTTTTTTCCGCCGTCGTAAATATCGCACGCGCCTTATTACGAATACGATACATTCGAAAGTCGCGGAATGTTCACGACCGACCGAGCGTCCGCGAACACTCGAGCACATTTAGGGATACTGCGTACACTCGGCGCCCGGCGAAAACTTTGCAGTCTACACAAATAAATCGGTTTCGCGTCTTGTCGTCGACTTTGGCGCGAGCGAACCGTGATGATTAATGATCATCCATAACGCCCCGAATATAGGGGAGAGAAACGCTCGGGGAACGCATTATTACCGATAACTCGACTAATATCATAAGCCAAAGACATTGTGACCGTTTGTTGGACGTTTAGACACGATGATCTGACGATCACGATTACATTGTAAAAGTCAGATTTTTTCTGTGTATGATAGAACTCTTAAAATAACATTTTTATAAAAAATAAAAAAAATAATAAATAAAAATTACCATGTATATCAACTTTAATATTTTCTTATTTTCATAAATGGAAATCACTACTCATGACTTAATATGACTAAAAATAACATATTTCTATGTTTAAAATTTCGATACCCAAATTTTATTTTTTAGATCGATAGTTTAAGAAGTATTAATATTTTTACGTTCAAATAAGCCAAGTAGAGAAGTAATGGGTATTCTGTGAAAAAGTAATGTTAGCTATTTTGTCAATAGAAACTTAAATTGCTGCCCATCTCTTAAAATATGAATCACACCGAAATGTCTGCAAAGATATCAAATATTAAATTTTTATAGTTTCAAATGTCGGCATTGAAGAAAAGTTATAACTAGGGCCCGGATTTAAATGCACTTAAAACCACACAAATATGCTCTAAAAATTAGCCGAAAATGCCCTTAAAAAATGCATTTTCCCACAAAAAAGACCTTAAAAATGAAAACATGACTTTAAAAATGGTTAAATTATTTTTTATTATTTTATTAAAAAAAAAAACTAAAAAATTGATTGATGTTGACTCGCATATGTTCGTTGAATCGAAATTTTTTTTTCAGCTGCGACTTAAATATCACAAATTTTAAATAGTACCATCTGTTGTAAAGTCGTCTTTTCTGAATTCATTTACGTAGTCACGCTAACGAGAAGAAGTAGACGATTTTATCTTGGGCATTATGTAACAGTGTAACACATTAAAGTCACAAACAACACGAGCAATGACCACGACGAACACGAACTGACTGATTATTTGTGATTTGACGGAATACAGTCAATAATAAATTAAGATAAGACAACAAATTGAATAGAATAATTTATTTTCAGATAATATTTAGAATTGGCTAAATTTGTATTGTATATTGAACATATTATATATGCATTAAAAACCAACAAAATGCCCCAATAATGCTAAAAATGCTCTAAAAATGAAAAAACTTCGAAATATGCAAAAAATGCAATATAAAATTTGTAGCTATGAAACCCTCGTTACATGAAATGAATTATGTGCTTGGAACGCATTGTGTAAGATCAACCAAAAAAATATGCATTTTGCATTGAAATCCGGGCCCTAGTTATAACACCGTTTTTAATTTTCACGCTGTCATTGGTTAAATCGTACTATACAAATAATTGCGAGACATCTTGTGAACCGCGTACATAATAAATAATTTGTTCAGTAACATTTGTTGCACTTTATTCGTTCGCTTTAACTGATTTTTGTTTTGTTTTTACCCCTACAGAGACCCCACAACCGGCTGAACACTGTCCCAGACAAAACGGTTACTTCGCGCACGAAAACCAAAAGATTTGCGACAAGTTTTACTACTGCGTGGACGGAAAATTCAACGCGATCACGTGCCCTGCCGGCTTGGTGTACAACGAGAAGACCGGCATTTGCACGTGGCCAGACGAAGCCAAGAAAAAAGGATGCTCTTCGCAGGGTAATTGGCAGCCAATTTTCACGTTATCGATTTAATTATTATCATGCGGTCAGTAACCGCCATGATATAATATGTATTAATTATCATTGATATTACTCAGTGGTGGATAAGTCTATTGGGAAACCGGAATTTTTCCTAGCGGGTCCCTACCCGAGTTCATATGTATAGCCCTTCTGATTGAAATGTGACATAAAATACAATGTTAATTTAACCCCTGTAAATTGAAAAAAATGGTCACTGTACTCTAATTATATTTATGACGTAAAAAAAAAAATGAAAAGGTACAAATAATTAATTATCAACTGAACATTAAAAGAAACCACGAATACTTGTTTGATAATAATAAGAAAAGGGAAAACAATCAAGTGAATAATAATAAAATTAACCTAACTAATCACCAACATTAGCATTGTTCTTTCAGAATGAAAATTACGCAGAGAAGCGAATTAAAATATATATCCTTTAATTTTATATCGTTCAACACAGTAACACGTAAATCCCAAAAAACCTGTCGCTTCCCACCGATAATTTGGTGAAAACCAAACATCAGCGAGCGAATTTCTCCACGGGACCCTTAGACCTTGATGGGGAGGGGGGGGGTTGCAAACTTATTTCCCTGTGGAAAAAAAACGTGCTTATCCGCCATCGAGTCAATGCAACAATCGTTCAGACGACACCGCTCGAAATCACGTCGTGGTAATTCAATCATTTCGGTTTTTCGTTTTTTTTTTTGTTTTCACTTTGCCCACGTTCACAACGTACTCGTCAGATATTAACCACTCGTCTGCCAGTACGACCGCGTCGTTCCATTTCCGGTCACGGGCCGAATACGCTATAATAAACCGCACAGGATAAAAAAACCACACGACGCGCGGAATATATGTTAATGTTTGTTCGTATGCCAGAACGGGCACGAGATTTTTGGACCGTTGTCAAAAAGCGCGCGCGGTCAACTCCCACCGCGGGCCACAGCGCCGGTGGTTTATTTTATTTTTGCAGCTCGGCTTTTACTTCGCGGTTATATTTATACTCACGCGCACGCGTGTCGACCCCACGTCGAAAACCGCGGTTTCTCTCTCTCTCTCTCTCTCTCTCTCTCTCTCTCTCTCTCTCTCACTCTCTCTTTCAGTCTCTGTCTCTGTTGTTCTGTGGCAAAGATGAATAATAATGGAGGAAAAAAAAAGAAAAAAGAAAACTTCGAACGCGATAAAAAAGAGAAAAAAAACAAATAATAATAGTTTTTTATAAAAAAATTGAATAACCGGCGAAATCGGTTGAAAAAGCTCGAGTTCGAGACTGCGGGAGAAATGCGTTCTCGCACGTAACGTGGCCGACGTGATTTTCGAGCGATGGACGACCGGCGCCAAGGCCCCTCGAGTGCAGGCTCTTGTCGTCCGTTTGATATTACAACGCACGTGTTTCCGATTTTTCAGACGTGTTCAATTTCCAATGTCCGAACGTGACCATGGAAGTGGCGCTGCAGCATCCCAGGTACGCGAACCCCGAGGACTGTCAGTTCTTCTACGTGTGCGTCAACGGTGACACGCCAAGGAGAAACGGCTGTAAAATGGGACAGGTGTTCAACGAAGCGTCGGGAAAATGCGATTGGCCGAGAAACGTTCCCGAATGGTAAATGAGAGAGAAAAATATTCTAAATTTTATTTTTAGAACCGCGTGTGTGTATATTTGTATATACAGGATGTTTCACGAAGATCTGACATGTTGAATAACTTTTGTTCTATTCAATATTTTTAACTTTTTTTTTTTTTTAATGAATACTATAGCCTAGCGCTACAATAAAATTACATTAAAATTTTTTTTTTTTTTTTAAAACTCAAATTTTAAAATTTAAAATTTTAATTTAGAGTTTGGAAAAAAAAATCAAAATAGCCATTTTGTAAACATGATTTTTAGAAATATTTTGGTGTTTGAAATTCTTATAAAGGTTGATCCGTTAATTTTCTATGATTTTTTAAAGTTTACGAAAAATCGAATTAAATTGCTTAATAGTTTAACTATTACTATGTGATATTATCTGACGACTGATAAACGATACATATTATTACATTTTTCGTAAACTTTAAAAAATCATAGAAAATTAACGGATCAACCTTTATAAGAATTTCAAACGCCAAATTTTTTCTAAAAATCAGCTTTACAAAATGGCTATTTTGATTTTTTTTTCAAACTCTAAAATAAAATTTTTAAATTGAAATTTGAGTTAAAAAAAAAAAAAAAAAATTTAATGTAATTTTATTGTAGCGGTAGGCTATAGTATTCATTTAAAAAAAAAAAAGTTAAAAATATTGAATAGAACAAAAGTTATTCAACATGTCAGATCTTCGTGAAACACCCTGTATATACATATATATGTATACAATCATATACAAATACACACACACACACACACACACACACACACACACACACACACATACGAACTAATATATGATGTGTATACACATAATGAGCCTCGAAAAATGAAATCGTCCGTGGCGTTTGCTGTCGCGGATCCCTCATCGTTGTTTTTATTATTGTTATTATTAACTCATTAACGTCGACGCGCGACGGTTGTACTTGGTGTAAACAAAAACACTACGCAAAATGTGTTACGTTTGAAATGTAATCAAAACACGAGGTTTCATAATTATCATGGAAACACAATAATAATTAATAATTTTGTATTCGTCGATGTCGAAGAGCTTAGGTTAGGTTTGGTTTACGCTTGAATATATTATTATTATTATATTATGTATATTGTGTATACAGACAAAAAGAGGCAAGTCGACGACAATTAGTATTTAAATTGAGGAATCGAAATTCACACATAGAGGTTTTGGCTTAAAGTTTATAGTTGAAGAAAAGATAATTCGATGAGCTTAGCGAAATAAAAAAATTAAATAATAATTTAACTTCACTTAAAAAAAAATACGTTTGCTTAGTCCGCCACTGAATTGGGATTTGCATCTTTGAAATTATTACCGACGAAGGATGAGTTTACGAATTTACAAACTATACCTACATTTATAGTGCATAATAGCAATTCAGTTTTATTAAAATATAAATTAAAATTTTTATTCAAGAATAATTAAAATATAATGGATTCATGAATACCCTCGGCATTTTAACTGAGTTTAATAGCGTTAAAAATAAACTTTGAAAATCGAAAGAAAACAATAACGAAATATATTTTAACCGATTAAGGTATACGGTTAATGGAAAAATGTTTGATTAGTTGAGTTTAAAGTTTAAATATAACTAATTTCTATTCCATCTTTAGCTTTTTTATTACTTGAATCTCTCATTTTTGTGCACATACACACACACACACACACAAATAAATGGATTTCAAATATTTTGTGTTATTTATTTAAATGGTTTTTAATTTTTTTTTCATGTTAGTGCTGACTGGTATAAAGGTATATTGACCGATGAAGAACTGTATAACCTCGAGAATCCAAAACCAAAAGAACCTAGCAAGGAGAGAGAGGCGGCCGCGGCGAGCAGGCGAAAACCGTCAAGACCTTCAACTACGAAACGAACATTCACACGAGATGAAGAATAATATATTTAATTGATTGTTAAATAACGTTGTAAATTTTCGATATTTTCAATAATTGTATCAGGAAAACTGATCTCATTCGGACATTATTTAAGTCAGAGCTTAAAATAAATGATATATTTTCACAAAAAAAAACATATTCCAATTATTTGTTCTTTATTTTTTATGCTCAACACGATCTTGTTAAATGTATGTAATGTTTAATTATTATCTATGTTTATGACAGTATAATTTTGATTTGATTCTTTTCAAAAACATTAAAAGTAACCCAAGTCGAAATTGGTCAAATTTGTTGAAACGTAAAATATAAATATAAAATAAAAATGTAAATGTTTCCAACGACTGTAACAAAACGTATACATTGATGAAAAAAGGTACACAGAAATTGAATACTCCACAAACCACTGGTTTTGGATCACCAAAAATTAATAGTAACCTTTGAAATAAATTTATTTTTATACTGATTGATTTAAAGTAATTAAATTGTAAGACGAAAAATAATAGCGGCATCAATTATCGATTCAAAGACGATATATCTATCGTTATTTACGAGTGAGTAAGTTATAGTTAATAAATGAAATGTTCTATAATATTATGTTCAGATTGAAATTATTTAAACTGTAAACAGCACGTATGTCAACAGTACATTATCATGTTAATACTTAATATTTCCGCCGGTTGACTGATGTATGCCATGTACGTGTACCCTCCGCGGAGAACATTTTAGAAGAATATTGTACGTGTGGACTAATTATAGAACTTTTCGTTAAGTTTAATATTATAAAACTAATTATTGAAATAACACTGAATGCACACCGATTGATACACGGTTTCAATCTGATGATTATGATTAGGACGAAAATAATAGAAATACATTATGCGTTAATTAATCGTCATTGAATTACAAAAAAAAATACAATAATACGATGTAATAAAACAATAGCAACATCGTTAGATACCGAAAATCTCGAAATGTTTCGCATAAAACGAGAACAATATTGTAATCGTCCTTAATATTATAAAATAAATTGTTTAAATATATTTGCTGTGCACCTAGTGTGAAAATCTAAAGCAATAATACATATCGATCGATACTTTTTTCTGGGAAACGAGTAAATAAGGTCATCCGAGAATAAAATCGACACTCTTAATATATTATTGTCAACCTCGAACGAGTATCGTTTTTGTTTTTCAATGACTCGGTACATTTATGATTACTTCGGAGAGAGATATTCGCAACAAAGTGTTATTGAATATTGATGGCCGAGAGGTGTGGCGTAAATTCATAACTTTTGTCACACGTAACAGTTTGAAGTTAATACTGTGGAGGAGAGAAATGTGCTTATATAATAATATTCACCGACGGTTAGCGATTCGCCTCTCAAAATAATAAAAAAAAATTAAAAAATACCAGTATCTAAAATAAAATACGCGGATCATAAAATAGGTGTCGCGACAATTGAACGCAGAATGTTTAGCACGACACAATTTAGCACAATCCATCGCAAGAATATTGTTCCCTAGTAGTATTTAAATAAATTGACGATTTCATTCTGTCATCAAATTCTATTTATATACCATAGCGATGATGTTGAGTGTATCCGGTTTAATTTTATCTTAGTGCAAGTTGGCGTAAAACTGAGGTATCTCGTATGTACATCATATTATTATGTGAACAATGTCACAGTACTTAGGTGAATGGAGATTTTTTTTTAAAAGGTTTCACTCAAAATATTAAATTTTAATTTGAAAAATGTTTTAAAATGTAAAACTACAATAATAAATAACATTTTTATTTTTATTTCGTAATGATATTCGAACGGACGTTAAAAAATTGATTTTACTTGGAGTTGAAAATAATGTGTGTGTGTGTGTGTGTGTGTGTGTGTGTGTGTGTGTGTGTGTGTGTGTGTGTGTGTGTGTGTGTGTGTGTGTGTGTGTGTGTGTGTGTGTGTGTGTGTGTGTGTGTGTGTGTGTTTTATCCTCGATACATTATGATGCGATTATGCCATACAATTCGTAACGATTTGTTCAATGTACACTATACTCGTCGATTGTTGTTATTGTGTTCAAAAGTCGTTCGTTTGGTTTTAACCGGCTCGACTTTCTCACGTTGAATTCGCCGGTCTCAAATCGCCGTGGTTCTTTTAAACTATTAAACGAGTACAATTTATGTGTAATTTTTAAATGTATACGCCTTTATACGTGACCGGTTCAACACGCAGGACGACGGAAAATTATGTTGGATTTAAATCGTTACGAGGAAAACGTGAAATCTATTCGTACGCCACAAAACGTACGTACGGTACGAAATTGAATTACTACAAAAACATTCGTAACGTGATTAATACGTCGGGTTTGTGAATTTTCCAAAACGCACGCTCCACGTTCTCGAGTGAAATAAAGGCGGAAAAAACACGAAAAGTGTGTAACATGTACGCAACGCGTATAAATTGATAGTAAAACGTGACACTGACAGATCAGTCGGTTCCCAAACGTCCAGCCCTTTCCACCCTCGATCCCCCCCCCCCCCCCCGGAGCGACGCCTTGTGTGAGTCGTCGTCGCGATTATCGTCGATCGTTACCGCACAGGTACGAAATTCGTTTCGTACGCACGCGACGTGCTCGACACACCGGCGTGTTATGGTACGTTTCGGTTTTATACCGCGGTATACCTAAGGTGACCATACATCCCGTTTTGAACGGGACAGTCCCGTTTTTTGAATCTCTGTCCCGTTGTCCCCTGGTAAATCTTCGGGACGCTAAAATGTCCCGTTTTCAAAAAGTAGACAAAAAAAAAAAAAAAAATAATGAAAATAAATGTTCTTCGACGAAATATCGTTTTTAGAAAAATATACAAGTATTTAATTGTGTAATTATTACACGAAAACATTTTGTTTATAATAAGTTAATTACCTAGTAAGTGTAATAAGTTAATTAAATTTTTTTGTCCTTTAAAAACATTATGAGTACCACAGAAGAAATTTGCAAGTAATATTATTGAATTAAAAATATTTGTTCATAACAAATATCTGTGATTTTTAATTTTTTTTGTCCCGTTTTGATTAAAAAAAAATATACGGTCACTTTAGGTATACCGTTTAAAGCGAAAACGCACAGTGATTTGATACAGTGCCGACGTGCGCGCGCGAGTTTATTGGCCGTGCGACGACGTTGAAAAACCGCGCGATACGAAACCGATCCATCGGACATTTTTTCGTTCACCTCACATTTCCGTGGTGTAAAAATGACCGCGCGCGCCGAGTGGGGGAAAACGTAGAACGGTTTCCTGTTCTTCCGCCGAGGCCGCAGTCGCTTGTTCATATCATCACGCATTAAGTTTTCAATTATGAACCACTCAATACTATTGTGCTCGATCGTCGTCGGGATAGTCCATCTGACAAGTGAGTAACGCACAATATAATATAATATAATAAATGTTATTTTTTTCGCCGTCGTACACGGACGGTCGGTTTGATTTACCTGCGTTTATTGAAAAACCACCGTCAGGAACGAACGATTTACGCTCGAAAAATAGAATAAATCCGACGTGACTCGCACGGTCGCCGGAGTGCGTATTTTTGATTTCTATTCGAATCGTCGTCAACGAGGGGACCGTTTCCCCGCCGCATGTCGGGGTAGATTTTCGGTTTTATCCGTGCGATCCGACGGAAACGGCGATAATAATATTTTAACTACCACTGCGATATCGTTTATTATTATTATTATTATTATTATTATTATTATTATTCTTATTATTACACGGCTTGCGAGCGAGGAATTCACTTTCACTGTCTTCCGCGGCCCCGTCCAACCATCGCGTTACGACCGTTTTTGTTTTCTACTCGGCGTGTCGCGTGAAAAAGAAAACCGCACTAAATAACTAAACAACTAAACAACTAAATAACTAAAAACAAAAAAAAAACCTAAATATGATAAAAAAACAGGTGGTAGGTATATTTCTATCAAAACGCTAGTGTAAAGTCGTTCGTCGCGTCGAGACAAGTTTTCGTCGTCGTCGCCGTTTTCTCCACGTGGCTTTTAACGATAATAATAATAATAATAATAATAATAATGATAATAATCAGGGCTCAGATTTATATGTATAAAAAAAAACCAAAATATGTAAATATATATGTAATAAAAAATCGCTTTATTTGTGATAAAAAAAATAAAAAAATGAAAATATGGAATACGAAAAAATTACAGAACATTACTGAAAAAAACATTAAAAATTACATATTATGTATGATAAATGACATTATTATCTAATTTAATTATTTTACTTCGACTTTATTCATCTTGATATTGATTTTGAAAGCAATGAGATACCAGATATTATATTATGCTCAAATTTTTAAAGTCACAAATGATCTACGATTTGGTCGTAACACAGATTTGTACCGACTAAAGGAGTCCTCGACTTCCACCCAGGTAATAAGTGCAAATGTCATGTTTGCAATGTCCAAAGGAGTGTGTTCAGCCGGCAACATAACCCCGTTAATTTCGCAACGTATATCTCTAATTAATATTGGGCCGCTTAAACCGGGATTTGTATGTGATACACTTTGCATTTTTTCTTTTACTGCAACTCCCGAGGGTCCTCGTACTTGTTCTATGCATTTTTCAGCTTTTTCTGTAATTCCTAAACTTTAAATCGAAGTCGTTTTACTCGTCTGTAGCTGTTTTATTGTATTCACTTAAAATTCAAAATTAACCGATGTATAAATTAAATTATTTTGAATATCGACCGTAAATCACGGTCGATTAGTTCAATAATTGGTATTATTTTGTTTACGTACTTTTGGAAACATGGGAAATTATCTTTATTGAAAAATAATAATCGAATATGATTATTCGATATATTATAATAAATCGTAAATGAACAAATCGTTAAAATACGTAGGAGAAAATGAAATGATTGAGAAATATGTAGGAAAAAATGGAATTATTGAAAAATATTTACTTATGGCAAAATATGTAAAAATATGTATTATAAAATATAGTTTATTACCATTGGAAATGGCTTGAAACCGCGAATTTATCACTTATCTAAATTATTAATTTATCAAGTAACCGTAAAAATATGTATTTACATATAAATCCGAGCCCTAATTGTAATAATAATAATACAATAACAACACGTAAACGTAACTAAATCACGCTGACGCCGTCACAGATGGCCAGTTCCAGTGTCCCAAGAAAAACGGTCAGTTCGAGGACCCGGTGCAATGCGACAAGTTCTACGAGTGCAAAGACGGCGTGGCCACGACGAAACTGTGCCCGGACGGATTGGTGTTCGACCCACTGAACAGGAAGGTGAACAAATGCGACCAGCCGTTCAGCGTGGACTGCGGCGAGCGCACCGAACTACGTGAGTCCGTCTCGTCGATCGTCGATCGTCGATCGTGATCGACAAATTCGTTTTGTCGATCACGGCACCGTATACGACCGTCGATATGATATTTGTTTCACGCGATGTTTGTACGTTGTACTCATTTGATTTTGGTTTTGTTTTCCGTTTCGGTGCCGTGTCGCCGCCGCAGAGAACCCTCAGCCCAACTACCTGTGCCCGAGACGTAACGGATACTTCGCGCACCCGGACGAGAAGGTGTGCAACATATTCTACAACTGCATCGAAGGCGAGGGCACGGAAATCGTGTGCCCCAACGGGCTGCACTTTGACGAGTACGCGGGCACGTGCGCTTGGCCCGACACGGCCGGACGGACCGGGTGCGGCGAACCGGACGAAAGTAATTGACGAAAATCCGATAACGTAGTTTTATTGACCGCCGAACTAATGTTGCGAGCGCGAATGATTCGCGTGTAAGTAGCGGAAATTTTCGAAGCGTTCATTTTGACGAGTTTTCGCGTAATTCGTTTAGGAACCACTCGATGGTTATTTTTCTATCGCGTATAAATTATTATTATTTATTTATTTATTATTTTTTTTTTTTGAGTAAAATTTATCCCATAAAATAAAAATCAAACGTAAAAAACATGTAGCCTTGACAACACGCGAAAACGCGAGTTTGGTCCCGAGGTATTTGATCCCGTAAAAAAAACACGATTCGGGTCCGCGGTATTATTTTATAATACTCGAATTGGGTCCGCGGTAATATATATATATATTATTACCATATCTAACCGTAGAAAAAGAAAATTTTTTAAGAGAAAAGATGCTTTTATTTTACTAGTGGAAAATTGACGCGGTTAAATTTTGTAAAAGAAGTGTCATTTAAATTTATTCCCTAGCTTATATTTATTTTAGTACAAATATTTATTACTTATTTTTTATTTTAATACGAATATTTATTACTAAATAATATATAATATTTTTTATTTTCTAAAATTAATCATTCTAGCCAACCTCCACGTGGTGTCTCCTGGGTAACGCAAATAGGCTAGTCCCAACTCATGTACTCCATAAAATATACCGGGACCCCTACTAATGTACTCTATAATATATACCGGGACCCAACTCGTGTATCACATAAAGTATACGGGGACCCAACTCATGCCGTTTTTGAAATCTGGGACCCAACTCGAGTTTGTCCGATAACACAGCGTTTAAGTCTACTAGTTTTCACGTTTACCCAATAAATTATAGGAAAAAAAAAATACTTGAATCGAAATAGAACGTGGTATAATAATCGTCAAAGAGTCGGTGAATTTAACCTTATATAGTATAGTATGGCGCGATCATTTTTGCCACCCAGAAATAAAATTTGGTTAAGAAATTTTTTTTAGAACGCGTATTTAAGATTTTTATTTATTTATTATTATTTTTTTTTCGAACATATTTGGTCGATTTTACCGCGTGGAATTAATTCCGATCCGTCTGCCGACGGCAGTATATCGTTAGGTTACGTACGTGCTGTACTCATACGTTTTTTTTTTTTGTCGTTTCTCTCCTTTCCCAGTGAAACTGAAAGACGGCTTCACGTGCCCCAAGGAAAAGACCCAGACCAGCCGAGGTCAGAACGTGGCACATCCCGTGTACGCGCACCCGGACGACTGCCAGAAGTTCTACGTGTGTCTCAACGGCGTGACGCCCAGGGAACAGGGATGCTCGACCGGTGAGGTGTTCAACGAGGAGTCGCAGAAGTGCGACCAGCCCGAGAACGTGGCGGGATGGTGAGTGTGACGAGAGGAGATTTGACCGAAAACATAATAAAATATTTTTAAAAAAAATAAAAATAAAAATCCCCCGGGAACGGACGGCGGGAGACCGCGTGATTTATTGTGTTTGATTGACGTGTTCGGCGTGTGTTTTCCAGCGAGAACTGGTACAAAGATGACGAGACGCAGGCGCAACAACAAAACAAGAACAAGAAACAATAGTTCGATCGGTGTTGTTCGGGCGACGACAACAAAAGTATCAACGATAAAATAACAATTCGTAAACCCAGAACGCGTATACTTTAGTTACTGTATTATTATAGTTTTATATACTGCTAAGTCAAAACTGAAATTCATTATTGTTACACATTTTTATACACACCTAATATATATGTATAATGATATACGATACGTTATAATGTAATTGTGCTAAATAAAATAAAATTTACTATTAAAATTATATCTGTTGTTTTTTTTTTTTTTTTTTTTTTTTTTTTTACTTTGAATAATCTCTTGAAAAATCTGAGACCATTGTTGTACACGTACAATTGTTTAATTTTATTCGGTAACCTCGGAGTCTCGGGATAATAGAGTTTACGAAAATAGGTCGAAAAAATATATACATTTATATTTTTTAATGAATAAAATTATAAAGCTGTTAAGTGATTTCAAAATATTTTTATAATTAATTAATTCTGAAAACAATTGCGTTTAATGGACGAGATAAAATAAACAGAATATAATTAATTATTTAATAAAAATGAATATCGATAATATTGACTCATTCACTTTTCAGTTGTGTAAAGTATATCCAAATAATAATATATAACTTTTATATTATGAAAGTATAGCTTGGGATTGTCTAAGCTCGTTACGTAACATTCCTTTGTTTCGATGCATTAAAAAAAAACCTCAATTAACGAATTCCTTACTCTTTATGATTTGTATCAAGCAAAATGTATCTATCGTGCAGACACTGTCGCTAGAAGAATAAATATGTAAAATGATACGTTTTGAGTTTTAAACTAATTGGATGATAATATATATATATATGATTTCAAATTTTAAATAAGCTGTTTATTCTATTCGTTTTGATATATTTATATCATTATATAATCACAAGTTATACTAATATACACAAATGAAACGCCTCCAATCCAGTTTCTATAGCTTTCACCAAATTCAGGAGTTGCATTGGTTTGCTGACGTAACTATGTATGTATAATATATATATATATATATATATATATATATATATATAAATATAGTATAAATAAGGTGTCTTGATTTTAATACAATGTAAAAACTTGTTTTTATCCGTATACAATTTTCCATTAGTCATACGTGTGATAAAAACATACGAGAAAGAATTGTGATAGGTAATTACAAATTAATAGACTACGTGTGCTTGATTTTTTTTCATCAGATCAAATATTTTCGTAAACAATAAAATATGATAAACGTTTTCCATCAGACGTGTGTCTAGTGATTCTTTTTGACGAGATTTTTTAGAGTTGAAAACAACGTCACACACACAACGTCGATCATTGTTGATTTTGTACTTTCGCGACCACATTAAAATATATCGTGTGCATATTTTTACGAAAATTTAAATATATAATAGAGATTTATATTATATATAGTATATTTGTGTATAGTTATTCGTAGCAAGAGGGAAAGAGAGCAAATGTGAGAGCGAGAGAAAAGGAGAAAGAGAGAAAGACATCGTGTAAATATAAAATATTCACTCGTCGTCAACAGTTATTGAGTGGACGATTCTTTCTACGTTTTGCCCCGCTAGATGCGTAAATCGTTCGAAGTCCTACAATCGAACCGTCGACAAATACAATAATAATTGACCTTGGCGTACGGACATTTAAAAGCGATTACACCGTCTGCGGTGATTTCGGTGACGCCCGAGCACGAGTATTTTTACGGGATCTTGCGAACAGCGCGTCGAACAATATTGTCGTAAAACGTAATTCGATCGCCGCCGTTTTTTTCCCTCCGATTCTCGAGATAAAACGCCGCGAGTCACAATGTTGTGACTCACAACACACGACGCGTTCGGGATAAAAACTGGATTTCGTGTTTACTACGCGCACGTATTCCCTCAAAATCGAAACCACTCCCCGGGCGCTGTTACGAAACTCGCCGTGGAACGACTACCGGCCGGCGGCGCTCGATTCCGGGAGGGGTGCTGGTGCGGAGTACCTTCGGTCTTCAGAGGAAAAAAAAACAAAACATATTTCGGCGTGCCGACCTACGAATTTTCCAAACGACATTCGAGTCTTGGGCCACGTACGTTTTCGGTGCATTTTTGCTGCGTGCGTGTATCGTGAGTAATTCTCTTTTTTTTGTTTTCGTTTCGTTTTTTTTTTCCATCCAGATTGCATACAAACGATATGTCATAATATTATCGTATTAATACGGCGCGCACGTAACACGCGCGTTTTATCGTAAGACTGTTCACCGTCGCGGCGGTATTATAATATAATATAATAAAATATATATATTATACACACGCGTAAAATATACGCTCACACGCGTTTAAATTATAATTTTTTTCCACGTATATAATATACATTCATAGTCTGTCCGTTTCGTCACGTCTCTCTATTGTGCATCGTGAAAAAAAAAAAAGAAACAAAAAGTATTTAATATTCACACGACGACGGCGGCGGCGGGCTATTGAAAATCACACGCACGCGGAGCCGCGGCGAAGGAGTTCAAAAACCTTTTGTCAGAGTGCCACAGAGGTCGCGTCAAGTCGTACGCGGGGGCTCCGACTAGTTTTTATTTTTTTTTATTTTTTCCCCGGACTCGTCGGGTACACGTCCCGCGAAGACTCGTCCGTTCGCAATCCACTCGCCTTTTACCAACACGATGGTCGTGCACGCCGCTCCGATCGCCGCTGCGCTCGTTCTGTTCGCGGGTAAGTAAAAAACAACGTACGTATTATCAGCGCCCGAGCAGTTAAAAACAGCAATATCACTATTATTATCGTCGTCTCGTCGTCGTCGTCGTCGTCGTCATTATTGTCGTGTATCGATCGATACCTGTGCAATCGCGGCACTGTTGCACACACACACACACACGCACACAGCTAATAATATTCCCAGCACACGCCTAACGCCTAATATAGAGCCGCGGTATTACGCTGTCACGTACCTACACATCGATACCATATTATGAAGTAGTTTACCTTTACGCGGTCACACGCCTCACGTCCGATCTCTTGTAAATTTTGATTTTTTTTTCTACCTCCTTCCCACCACGAAACGCGTGATATGTTTTGGAAAACCGAGGTTTTTTTCGATTAAAATTCGGAGTCTCTCTCCCCCCCCCCCCCGCGCCTCCGATTTATTTGACGGTGTAATTACACGAATTTGAAACCAGAGCGTTTCAATCGTTTTAGCGTTCATGTTCGTTTCGACGGATTCCGTTTAACGATTCTTGTTTCGAGGATATTTCAATGCTCGGGGAGAAATATACCGAAGATTAGGATAAATATTTGGCTTTACATTACTCGTAAATATTCATAAATACACGTCATAATATAATATTATAATACCGTTCATTACATAATATTATGTACGTTCGGCTATGCACTTTTGTTTTCCTCGCCACGGAGGCTTTGTGAATGTCTCGTTACGGCCGTAACACGACGCGTCCGAAAATACAAACGACCGCGAATACGTATTTTTTTGTTTTTTTCGGCTATCGTTGTCTTTTACACCGATCGATGACCGTATCGCGATGTTACAGGCTTCGCGCTCGGACAGCAACAAAGCGATTTCCAATGTCCTCAGAAATCGGGATTTTACCCAGACCCGGTACAGTGTGACCTGTACTACCACTGTTCCGCGGACGGCGAGCTGACGGAAAAACTGTGTCCCGACGGTTTACTGTTCGACGACTCCAACCCCAGTCACGAGCGATGCGACACTTCCATAAATGTGGACTGCGGTCAGAGGACCGTTCAGCGTAAGTGTACACATATTGGCATTACTGAGAATTTTCGTTAAATTTAAAATTTTTTTTTTTTGTATCAAGTTTTACGTAGTGACTTTTGAAAATCATCGTTGTACTTGATTTTTGTTTGATTGGTTCGTAGTTTTTAACGAAAAAATATATTTTTCTTGTTCTGATATTTTTGAAAAATCCTCAATAGCCCATTTATGAGTTTAATTTCCCTACGATGTTTGAAAAGTTAAATTTTATTATATTTTTTAAGACGTTTTACAGATATATACATTTGAAATGTATGGATGGCTACAGAGAATAAAGTGCAAACCAGATTGTCAAATTACTATTCCATCTGCGATCTGTCATAATTTTGTTTATTTCAAAGATCGTACTAGAGTAACGATACTGAACAGATATTATTAATTAAACTTTCAATATACTAAGGTCAACCAGATCTAAAAATTGTCTATATTAAATATAAATATGTCTATTTAATACGTCAACATTTAAAAAAATAAAAATTTCCCAAAAAGCTATTGCCTGGGAAAAAGTATCAGAGAAACACCGGCCCTGTATTATATTATATCAGATATCTTAACGTCGTAACTCGTTATAATCAAATTACGTAGTACATTATATAGTCTTCTTTTTAAGCGCAGTTACAAAGCAATTTTCAAATTCTATTGGGCTATTGAATTTAATTACGGCTTGCAGCTGAGAATACATCTCGATTGCACACAAATCTGGGGTCATGTATGGGGTTCGGCGAGGTGTCCTATGGGTTGCAATTATTATTATTTTTTTTTTTTTATTTATTTTTTTATTTTTTTTTTTTTGTGGAATAAATTATTGATATTTATTACCCCGCTAGTAATTTTTTATAATTTAGGGTAATAATTTTAAGGTGACCCGGCAATATTTCATGCGTTTCAAAATATTTCAGATTATATGATGAAATTACGATGCGATACCTCGTATTTTATTGTACATTTGTTTGTTGTTTTACTAATGCGTACATCATTTTGTTTTATTATATTATGTTTGATCGTATTATTTACATGTTGCTTATAAAAAGTAAATTACCGAAAAAGCAGTTAATCAATTCTCTACAGTCATCATTAATTTTATACTTCATAAACGCTATATCAAAAATCAATGTTTTTTTTTTTCATAAACTAGCTTAGTGATTTGTACTCAGTCGCTAACACATTGAAATTTCCAAGACTCAAATGTAATATCTTTACTACCCTTCTTGGCCGCTTACAATTCCATTATGGTGTATGGTTAAAAAGGGTGTACAGCATCATAAATTTGGGGGCGGGCTGAGGGCGAGTGAAGGGTGAGTAATCATAGGAATCCTTATTGCTCCCATCGGGTTGTATCGAGTTCACTATGTACACCGTCACCGCTCTTTTCGCTTTTGTACTTACACGAACAACGTTGCTCCGGCACACAACGTGCTGTTTCGGGTTACCGTAATAACTATACCGTAACCAGAGTTGGGCGTTATTCGAATGAAATTTTATCTAGATGAGTATTTAGATAACATTTTATTCGAATGATTTTTTTACAATTATTCGAATAAAAATTTATTTGAATAATTTTCAATTATGATTATTTGAATAATTTTCAATCATGGTTATTCGACTAAATTTCAAACGTAGAAATTCGATTAATTTTCGTTTATTTTATTTTGATAAACATAGGGTTTGTAATTAAAAACTATGTTTAATCAAATCAAATGACCAAAAATTATTCGGATAATTGTCTTTGAAATTTAGTCGAGTCATTTTTTATTCGAATAATCATAGTTGAAAATTATTCGAATACATTTATATTCGAATAATAGTAAAAAAATCATTCGAATAGTTTTTTATTCGAATAATTATCTAGATAAAATTTTGCCCAACACTGAACGTAACATTGTACCGGACGTCACGATGATGTTGTGTTTTTTTTTTTTTTATTGTGTCGTGGCAGAGGAACCGAAACCGTCCAAGGGCTGTCCGCGGGCCAACGGATACTACAGACACTGGGACGAGGGTGTGTGCGACAAGTTCGTCAACTGCGTCGAGGGCGTCGCCAACGAGATGCCGTGTCCACCCGGACTGATATACGATGATTCCACTAGCTCTTGCGCCTGGTCGACCGACAGCAAGCGGCAGTGCACGACCACCAAAAAAGGTATGCAAAGACGTGTTATTTAGATAGCGGTACCTTACGTGACACCTTACGTGCCTTATAAAAACGATCGACTCTCATGTTACGACGTACGCGTCACTGACACACACACGCACGCACACACACACACACACACACACACACACACACAAACACACACACACTCGTGCGTCACAAAGCAATAAAGTATTGAACTACAGTATTGTCGTATGTTTGTAAATTATATTATTTATTGAATAATGCCTATAAAATCTCTGCAAGTTGTTTACACAGTATACGTACGTGAACCTCATAATTAATGAGTTTATACGTATTCGAGTCCTCATTTCGCGAACACGAAATCTCAATTGAATTACATTTTGATATTCAGGAGTGTGAATGTCATTATGATGTAGCGGACGTTCAAATTAATAAAAATTACGATTTTACATTGCAGTGGTGATTTTTTTTTTTTTTTTTTTGAAACACTAGTAAAAACAAATGATTATTACTCTGATACATGTGTATGTGGTGTACAGTTGTGTTTAATATTCTGAACGCCATCCTCAGTTTTGTATGCGAAAAAAAAACTATTTTTGCAATCGCCTTTATACATTTAATAATTTACTGTACACTTGATTGGACGGAAATCGAAATTAAAAGGTAGGAAATGCAAATTTTATGGAATAATATTTTACTATACAGTAATAGGATAAATGAAAATGAAGTAAAAAAGCTGGTAAGTGAGATGATGGTGGTACAAGTTCGTCCTTCGTCCCTTCGGTCCTCGGACAAGATATTGGTGATGAATGTATTAAGTTTTAAAGAAATGATGACTCATTTCTTTAGTATAAAACGATTCTGAGCAAAGTTTCAGTGTAATATAATAAATTATTATTTAAATACTGTTTACATATTATACGGTTATTTGTATAATTTTTGGTGACTTTTTTGTAATTAAACCCTCATAAAATATTCAATTAGATATAACTCATCTAAACTTCAATTGTTATAATAATTATAACTCATTAGAAATAAACTTAAAAGAAATCAGACAATATCGAAAAAAATCGTATAATAATTTATTAAAGTGTGTATAAAAAAAAATCCTGACTAACGATTTTTGAACTTTTGTTAGGATAATTAGGTAGGTATATGAGTAAGGTCATATTAAATTTTCAGAACTTTTTGTCAAATATTTAAAATTATATTACATAAAAACTTTCAAACAATTTGGTAAATTAAAAGTTCTATATTTAAGTCAAAAGTGCTATAATTGTTCTGAAAATGTTGTCCAATATAAAAAATGATGTATTTGATATTGGATAAAATTTTCAAGTTTCTAGCTTTAATACTTTTCGATTTATGACTAAATACCTAAAATCTGAACAGTAAAAATCTCGTTTAGGGCGGATTTTTACCGATTTTACCGTTTTTACTCAGTTTTTCAATCGTTATTCTTGATTACTGGAAAAACTATGGAGATTTTGGAAAAATGACCTCTCTAAAGTACCATCTTAGTTCAATTTCGAATCTAAAAAGTTGCTGGATGAATCTTTTGGACAAAGATTTCTATACGAAAAAGTTTTTACAAAAAAAAAAAAAAATAAAAAAAATAAACATCATTGTAAAACCATAAGATCCTTCGCTTCACTCAGAATCTAAAATGATTCCATAGATTTTTTCCGCAAATATTTATTTGTACACTGTATCAGAGTTGGTTATAAAACAATAAAGGTGATTCATATAGTAAAGAACTCAAATACTCAACAATAACGTGGTATTTTAATACTCAAACTCAGCAGTGTTTATCAATCATGACGAGTTGGTAATTCGATAAGCATTTCGCTCGATATTTTATCGAAATCGAACGCAAAACGTATAGTTTTCCACTCGGCATTTTCCGTATAGTTAAGTACATATTTTACGATGCTAAATTAAACACGGTCTTCTCAAACACATCTGCGTTCGTCGATTGATCTTAAGAACCGCAAAATGTATGTCACTCTTACATTAAAGTCATTAAACCGCGTATAGACGCACAAGAACTGTCACGCGAAGTAAATCCGACGGGTTTTGTCATTAATATTATTTGTTATTATTTTACCGTTACTGTTGATGACGAGTGGGCGACGTCAAAGACGTTTCGTGTGATTATATTGACATTTCAACTAGTCAATACAACTCGATTGGGAGTTGTGCTGCGTTCGCACGTTTTGAGGTGGAATCGATTTTGTCGACAAAATAGCAGCGCAAGACGCTGGGCTAAAAACAATATGTAATACATATTATTTTATTGAAGAAATATAGTGAGTACTGTAGTGGTAACCGTGGACGATCAATATTTGTACTATTAGTATTTTCGTTCGATTAAAAAATATTACAACTATATGCGTCTTGAGAACCAAATTAAACGATCTTTATCGTGACGTGCTGGTGTTTTGAGATTTAAAAAATGTTGTTTCGTTTGTATACGAATAATAAATATTCCACTACAACTAACTACGTATACTCATTAGTTGTGGGAAAAACATAAAATATTTGAAAAATGTGCAAAAACTTACTAACCATTTTCAAACAGTTAAATGCGAATGTTATTTTTTGAGCATTTAATTTATTTTAGACTCCAGTTTATTATTTTATGACATTTCTAATCATCTATTGTATTAAGTTTCTTTTTTTTCTTTTTTTTTTTTACAACAAAACGCAATAATAAATTATCCGTATTGATATACTCTATAGTATAACATAGTCGTGTTAAATTGAAAACGTCAAAATCGGTAATAATTTCACCGGTGATGTGGTCTCGTTCATTTCAATTTTAAAAGTCGTGATCGAATTTTTAACAAACGATTACGAGAATTTAGCTTTCAAATTAACGAACATGAATTGCTGAGTCTATCTCTATAGAAAATCTTTATTGTTAATTTTTGTTCGCTTCACCGAAATAAAACAACGATTATGTCTTACGGCGAGTGGGTAGACCGCACATCGTTCAATTTAGTATTTAGAGACTCGCGAAGATTGAGGGTCGGAGGCACTTATTGTGACTAGGTACTCGACACGTACATCTCGGTTGTGGGAAGGCAGGGGTAGAGGGTGTGGTCTTTGCTCACGATATTATTATTAATCAAGTGCGTCTCGTCGACGTCGATCGATGACGTTACGTAAACATTGACGAGCGCGAGTTTCCGTCCCAGCTCGACGAATAAACACACACACACACACACACACACACACACACACACACACACACACACACACACACACACACACACACACACACACACACACACGTGACGTTAACGGTGTAAATATTTGCGACGTACCTACGTTTCTCCGATAGCCATCGGTCGCGGCCACGTTAATTGAACATCACAAGCCTTCGGAGATCTCAGACACTCTTTGGTCGTCACGCGTGAAAAACCGTTAGCTTTTCTACCGACTTCAAATATATTACGAGTATTTATTTTTGTTTTTTTTTCTCTCCACGCTGTTTCGATCGAACAGGTGTCGTATATTTTTTGTTTCTCCTCGATTTTCCTGCGCAGAAACAACGACGTTATTCCGAAATTGACGACTCCATATTATCACCTCCAAAAATTCTAGAAATCCGTGCATTACTACTATCCCTCAAAATCCGGTCTTTAATCATCTCCTTCCTATAATGGGCTCCAGGGCATACAGGTATAAAAGGTAATGAGCACGCCGATCCGTTAACTGGCTCCACCGCCAACCAGTCTTACTTGGTTACTTGGGCCCGCTGTGGTGTCCCTACACTGATATAGTCATTATACATCGCACATCCATGGGTGGAATGGGATTCCTTACCACAGTCTTACGCTTTTGCAGGTTATAGGCCATTATTTAAAAACATCCCTATTCAACCAGGGTTTCAATCCCTAAAGATGAGCCACGCTGCCATAACCGAATTCACCAGACTACGCACCGGGTCACAGCCTAATACCACACCACTCTTTTAAATCGGAACTCAACAGTAGTACGTGCTGTCCTCTATAACCCAACTGTGGTGGAGAACACTGTGACTTCCAACACCTACTCCTAAATAATTGTCCATCTATCTCTACCCGAAGAAATCAACTAAAGAATTTCTTTTCCAATATTTCGGTACAAATTTTTCCCTTACGCCCTTACGCTCTTTCAACCGACAATGTCGATATTATCGTTCATACGCTAAATTTTATTCTAAAATCAGGCCTCCGAATTTAAGAGTGTGAGCTTTACCAACTCATATTTATTTAATAAATAAATAAAATATATTATCACGCTGTATGTGCGTTAAGTGTGGACAACGACGGTGGGCGCGATATCACGCCGTAAACACGACATACGGCGTGATCGCGGTACTATGACATGTGCGTTTTCACGTCGGTCGCCGATCTCTCGTGTCGCTTTGACCCGGCGGCGGCCGTGTAGGTACACGAGTTCGACACTCGAGAGCAGTGCACCGTCGCCGTCGCCGTGTACACGCAAACGTTGCTCCCGACGACGATGACGACCGCGCGCGCGAAGAATAGAAAGCGGTCAAAAATCACGATGCACATAATTCGTTATGCATTTACGACGTGTATAATACGGTTACGAGCGGAGTTAAAAGGCGACCAGGAGTCGCTTTCCAATGATAATAATAATAATAATAGTAATAATAATAATCATAATAATAATAATAATAATAATAATATTACTTTGAATAATGTTCTCATAACTCGCGTTATGTTATCATTACAAAGCGTGAGTGTGCACACCTGTGGAAACGGATTCGATTATGATTTTAAACATATTATATTCGAGTCGTGACGGCGACACATTTTGCAAACTTTTATCTAGTAATTATTTTAGATTCTGAGCGGAGCGAGGGATCTTATGGTTTTACTGTGATGTTTATTTTATTTTTTTACTGGAGACACTTTTTGGTCTTCTTAACTTTGTCAAAAAGTTTCATCCAGTTCCTCTATAGATCGAAAATGGGCTGTAGATGGTATTTTGAGGGTTTATTAAGTTCTCCAACCAACAGTTTTTCCAGTCTGCTGAAAAAACTGGAAATTTTGTCGAAAATGTCTAAAAATTTAATATGAGCTTCGCTCAGAATCGTTTAACTAAAGAAATGATATAATAAAGCTATGATGAGGAATATGAAAATAATGACAGTTATGACGAAGAAAACGAAAATATTGACAGTTATGAAGAGGAAGACGAAAACTTATCATCTGATCATTAATGGCCTTAAATATTGCTTTTTTTTGTAAAATAACTATGACTTATCATTCAATGTTGTTTTTAAGTCTTTAGTGACCATTTAATTTCATAAAATAATTATGTCCGACTTTTTCATATAAATACTCCTATGTGCGGCGAGGTAATTACGTATTATCGTAGGCGCGCCCGAGTTGTGATGTACGTACTTGGATCGGTGATCCAGAACGCCGGATCTATAGAGATGAAAATACGTACCAACAGAGCTGCAGCACATAATCGTAGGCGGCACTAGCGTCGTCCGTCACGCGCGCGACGACGTAATAAAATAATATAATATAACGCGTATAATTATTATGCGTACCGTGACGTGACGCGCGTTCAAACTACCGGTCATTTTGTGGATTCTCGAAATAAAAAAACAAATAAATAAACGGATTTTAGAAATTCCGAGTACGTAGCCGAACGGGTTCATAAATCGGTAATCACCCCGGCCACGTACAACGTAGCTACCGCTATGTCCCACCCATCCACACACACACCCACACACACACACACAACACACACACACACACACACACACACACACACACACACACACACACACACACACACACACACACACACACACACACACACCCGCATACGTATTACGAAGAAATTGTCATCAAATGTATTTTTCCACTGTTGCATTTAAATTTTTTAAATTAAATTTTTAATCAAGAGTCAAACGAGAAGGTTGCCAGTCACCGGCAGCCATTTCCAACTTATACTGACCAAGGGCGTCCCTAACCCTATTTTCAGGAGGGGCGACTTTTAGACTTGTAATGTTGAGGAATAAAAAATAAACAAAGTAATTTAAATAATGATATTGAGGATTAAAAATAAATAAAAATTCTTTTAAATGAAGCACAAACTAATTAAAATTATTATTCTATAAAACAAATTCTTTTAATCGTTTGTGTTCTGCAAATCTATCTATTATTTTGCATGCATCTAGTGTACCACGTGAACTGTGAAGACGTATTCGTGTACTACAATGATATTATTACTATTTCGTGTTTAACGAAAAAAACAATTATCGAACGTTCAGTATCAGATAACGTGTATCTAAAAGTATCTATCGTTATAAAATCGATACGATACGAGCTGGGTAAATTCCGAACGCTTCTATCAATATATCGCACACCTATATCATAATCTATGACTTAAATAATTTCGTAATTTTTTTCTAATGATTATTATAATATAATACAGATAATGTGAAAAAGGAAAAAAAAGCCCAGGGGGGATCGCTCCATCGCTCACCCCCCCCCAGAAATACGCCCTTGATACTGACAAATACGAATGCAACTCAAATAAATATCGCTAATAAAACTCCACACACTCGTACCGTCCACGCACGAGGCGTTAATTACATTATTGATTTTATTACCTACACTATCTTTATCTCTCACTCTTTCTCGCTCGTCGTGTTTTCCCATTGATTTTGACAACAGAGTATTCAATTTGGGTTTCTTTTTTCCGATTCGCAGACGCTCTCACCGACGGTTTCTCGTGCCCGGACGGCGACGTGGTCGGTCCCAACGGCCGAATCTTGCCGCATCCGACGTTCGCGCACCCGGACGACTGCCAGAAGTTCTACATCTGTCGGAACGGCGTCACCCCGCAGTACGGCAGCTGTTCCGCCGGTTCCGTGTACAACGACGTGTCGTTCAAGTGCGACGACCCGGAAAACGTTCCCGGATGGTGAGTATTGATAAAAAAAAAAAATAATAATAATAATAACAAAAAAAAACAAAAAATCCAGCGTGCGGCGACGATTACACACGACGACACGTTCGTCAGACGTGTTGATCGTACTCGTGGCGTGCCTGCATGCATAATGTATGGACGTCCGTGTAATAATAATGACGATCGAAGCCCGGTTGTCGATGGATTTCGCACATCGCAGCGCGAAATTTGTTTCAAAATCACGCACAACAATAAATGAACAAGTCCGAGTAATTATTCTCATTTAGAGCAGTGAAATTAATAAACTTAAAATCAAAAAAATCAAAAAAACCAAAAAAAAAACTAGACGCGTTTTTAAATACGAAATGTTATTTCACTTTACGAATTCACTAAAAGTAAAAACGAAACTCTCGAATATAATATTTCGATGGTGTTAATCATTGAGAGTCTGCTGTCACACGAACACGCGCGCATATGCAACCGTTCACACAATGATGACGTTAACGATTAGCGATTATCTGGTAGAACAAACCTAGCCCATCTCATGGTTTTTACGGTATATGTCTAAGGCCCGGCGATCTAGTTAAATAAATATAGTGAAAACGATTTTTGGAAAGTAAAAGGACGAAGCGATATCCGATTATACACTTGCGTTTTTTCCGACGGCGAAAAAACCCCAGAAATAAATTTTCGTAATATCGAAGTTTAGTCTCACGGCCGTGGGACGCGTTTTGTTTTCACTCCGATATTTTCGCTGTTATCCGAAACAAATATGCAAACGCTCGCGTCGTCGTGTCTTTTGCCCGACTCATTAGCATACGACACATAAAACAGACGCGAATACATTTTTCTTATGCTAGTAAATAAAATTACCTAACCGCGCCGGCGGTCCACGACCACCACGGACCGGCGACCGTCGCGTGAAGTAGGGTTGGGCAATAAAGAAAAATATCGACTATATCAATATCGAATATATCATTGATTGTATCATAAATATCATGATAAATTATCGATATATGATATTTTCAACTTCAAACAGTTGTAAAAAGTGTTTCTAAATTCTACTAACAAAATAATTACCCTTCATACTTTTATTAAGAATAACTAACAATATTTTTACTATTTAATATGTATACAATTTATAAATGGCAGTCTTTTAAATAATCATCATTTATACTTAAATATTAAAAGACACACAATACGTCATGATGTGTGTACATTATGATAAATATAAAAAAAATTCATACATCCCAAAATTGACTTTCTAAAGAAGAAAGGAAAACTAATTTTTCTAAGCGACGACGATTATTTAGCCTTAATCGATTGTCTGTAATAATGTTGCTAGCTTTTGAAAACAATCTTTCAGAGGGCACAGAAATTGCTACAACAGTTAAATATTCGAGAGATATTTTTGTCAAAATAGGAAAGGGACTTTTACGCCAAATCTCAATTGGAGATTGCTTGCGATCAATTATATAGGTTGTTGGAGGTATAATCTTTTTTCACAGTTTACCTCGTTACCTATTTTTTAATTTTTTTTTTTTTTTTTTTGATATATCTCGCTTTAATAACCGATACATCGATACTATTGATTCTTTAAAATATCAAAAATTATCGATATATCAAACAGTAAATATCGATAAAATCAAATATCGATATATTTTGCCCAACCCCAGCGTGAAGGTCTCGTCGTCCGCGGGCTCTGGTCGCGTTATATACGACACTATGAATAATTCGTCCGACGCGAGTTCTACGCCATTCGTTATTCGTACAGTGGCGTATTCGTGATTCGCGAACACGACACGACGACGACGCCCGTCCGTTCAGACGCGGACGCTGTCGTAAGACGCCGGTTATGTAGGCGCATTATGTCGTCTACACCCTACACGTCGTCGTGAACGTCGTGTCCGCGTTTACATAAACGCGTTCGGTGTTGATTCGCCAAACGCGAACGCGAAAACAGTGTTAAAACCGTTCCGGATGCTTTCAAATGTTACATAATACTCTTAGAAACGTATCATACGGATACGCGGCGATCGCTGCACTTTAAACCACATCGGACGTAAGGTTCTCGGCACGCCCCAATATATAAAGATATTTAATATTATGTTATGTATGAACGGTCGATTCGCGGTAATCCGAGCCTCAATTAATCCGACGATCATTCGGTCCCTTGAAATATAACGCGCAGCAACGTAATATTATAATAATTAACGTTAATAACTCGACATTTTCGACCATTAGCGAATTATATATATGAATATACACACGTCCGTCGAACTTTACAACACACATTAAATTATGTGTATTTTATTTATGCACTTTAATTATACCGACATTAATTCACGTAAAAACCGATAATATAGGTAGGTAATTGCTTTTTTGAAGGTGATTTCCTATACCTTCGTGTCGTTAGATAACATTATGTTCCTTCGCTCTGCACTCGAATAATCAAACGAAATAAATCGGCACCGTAGGTACGTACATAGGAAAATATTTTCGAAAGGAGGGGTGAAGTTTGGATTCATATTATCCAATTTGAACACGGAAAAGGGAAACCGAGTTTTGAGTGAATAATACGAAAATGTCGATAAAGTATTGACGATTATTATCGAAAACAACGAAAATACAATTAAATTAATATTATTATTGAAAATAATTATCACGCGTATCACTCAAATATAAGATAAATTTAGAGTTAAATCATAACTGAAATAACGATTTTAAGGGGTATTTAAACATTCGAAATCTTGTCTTACCTACGTCCATGCATCGGCTAAAAAAATACCGAGTTGAGTACAAGAAATTACAACTGATTACTAGTAGTCAGTCGACAAATCATTTTAATCTACTAAAATAATTAACTTCTAATCCAGTACGCGATCAACATTGAACATGTATTATAATCTAAACTAGATTTTAAACTCGTATAAAATATGATATTTACTATAATGAGCTCTCTATGAAACTATGAATCGATTTAAAACGAAACAACAGTTTTGAACTCTATAAAATATTACAATATTGTTTTTGAACTCGTATTTATGATGTTATTCGATGTTTTTAAAAATCAATAAATAAAACAATGGATGATATTGACGTTATTTCAGAGTTTAAATATTTGCGTATTTTATTGGCACGTGAAAAACTAACGAATTGAGCTTATTTTTAATGTTTTTTTTTTTGGTTTGAACAAAAAATAATTCTTAGAAAATTATCTTTCTAGTACTAAAGAGTAACATATTTTTTTTATTTTAAATACATAAAGTTATGTATAAAATAGGTTATAGGTGTATGTGGTTATTAAAATATAGCCAACATCTATTTCATTCAATTTTCGTATACATCCACAATATTAAAATCTGTACGAATATAAATAACGATTCTTGGCTGGAACGGTTGCAAAAAGCATTCGAACGCATGTACTCGTACCGGGATAATTTTTCCAAAATCTTAAAATAGCCGAATACTCATTATCAACCGGGAATATGTTTTCAAAGTCATAAATATTGACCTAAATATATACGTGTTGGTTGACATTAAGAAAATTTATTGCTAAAAAAAATTATTTAAATTTAAATACTTAATGCAACAATTTTAAATTTTAATACCTACAAATGTGTTAATTACATTATTTTAGAACTACTAATAATTATAATGTACCTACCTATTTAACGTAAATTAAATTGATGATTATTCTTAATTATTTTTAACATTTTTATTCTTACTCATACAAATTTTCAAAAGAGATTTTGCTTCGGAATTCTATTTAATGTATTTTTAATAGGTTCCATGAATATTTTAAGAGTTGTATGTTGTACAGTTCACATGTTTGTTGAAGAATTTTAACGATTGCAAAGTGATTGTGTTGTAAAATTAGCATAAAAGAAATGAATAGAATTTATATTCGGTGTGAATTTAATACTCAAAATAATTAATGTTTTTAAATGCATACCAGTTAATTGTTTGGTTTTAATTATTTTACAGTGAAAACTACTACGAGAGCGAGGACGACAAGAAGAACGGAAAAAATTAAAATCTCATTTGTATTAGTGTAATTATTTTATGATTAAAAATGTAAAATACATATTATTATTGTTTGAAAAAGTAATCACTGTTTATTGCACCAAATAAGTAATAATTATAATTGCATCCTACGAAACATGTCCAACAATATTGTGCCTTAAGTTAGATTATAATAAATCCTTGAAATACTAATATGATAAGTGAAAGTTTAAAATGTATCCTTTTATTTTATTCAATGCGTTTTACACGCCCACCGAACGTTTCTCGTGAGCTGACTACTTTTAATGGATATATACGCTCTGTAGTCTATATATACCATTTATTTAGACAGTAAGTTAAGTTACTCTTTTTATAACCTCGTACTAGTTTCTTAATTATAATTATTATGATGAATGATTCAACTGAAGTAATTCGCTGTCAGCTAAGTTAAATGCATTTAATGTTATTGTAACGCTAGAATAATCATAACATATTAATGCTTCAATACTTACCAAGACAAAACTTAAGAACTTGTGTCGATTTAATATTAAGATTCTGTTAAAAATAAATTGTTCTTTTAAACGGTAATTGTGTATACTCATCTATCTGTACTTTTTTCATAATGATTCTTTAGAGCGATTAAAAATTATACAAACTATGCTCCCACATATTATATTATACTCACTAATGGATTCAATAAAACAAATTGTACTTCGAAATCATTTGAATGCGTACGAATTTGTCATGTTATCATAAAAATAACATCATTGTTGTGTTAATATTAAAATGGTATGTTGTTTCATTTCTTATTACAATTTTGTGATAATAAGATAATGTACACTAAATTATATTTAATGTGTTGTTATTTTATTTTCAATGGCATCGTAAACAGTTTACCAATATTTTGCGTTGAAATCACATCTAGTTATAACCTTGGAAATATTTAGAAATGTTGAATTTAATTTCATTAAAAATAAAAACATGTTGCAATGAATTAATTGACGTACAATTCACAGGGGAAAATAATAATATACGATTTGAGTATAATGGCACAAACATAATTAGTTGATTGTAACGAATAAGATTTCGATTGTATTGTAATAATGGTCAAAACGTTTTGATGAGTTCAATGTGGTTTTTATTAGTATATTTCAAACACACTTACGTGAGTATTGAAATTTTTTTTTTTTTTTTTTTTTTTTTATTAATGATAAGGCTTCAACAGCTTAGGTTATTAGCCTACAGAAAGTTATAACAATGTAAAATTATAAATATTTACAACTTATTGTTTAAATGTATAAAATAAAAAAATTTGTATATGGCTTCTGTGTTTTCTTCACTGAGGGCAAGTCGGAGAGAAGATGCATCTTTGAATATTTTCCGAGCTACGGCATATTTTGGACATCTAGTGACAATGTGGTCGATCGACAGGTCCACGTTGCATGCGTCACATAGTGGGGCGGGTTCCTTGGTGATGATGAATGAGAGTATTGAAATTCTAAAGATAAAAATTAATAATAAATTACTAATACTTACTCTAAAGTATATGATAATCAGCTTTTTGTCGTTTATGCTTATAATTTCATTCGAACGAGCGTTTTTTTAATTTCATTTTTAATTTATTACTAGAAACTGGTACCAATTTAACAAGATAATTAACCAGCAAATAAATATTATTAAATTATTGTTGGTTTTTAACACTGCAGGGTATAACATTTAAAATTAGTATTATTTAAAGTATTGTAAATAAGTATGGATCATTCAAATAAGTGTATCTATACCACCTCTAAGGTTGCCAACTTTTACTATTAAAAAAATGGTACCCAATCAATGATTTATATTTTTCTAATCTTAAGCCGTACAACATACAATACACACGCTTATAACTACTGTCTTAAGTTTGTATTTCTTTACTCATAGTTAGTCTTTTACGTGTCCTCACGATAACTATAAAAATATAATTGTCACTAGGGTTCTAAAATTTCATGAAATTTATTTTCTTGAAATATTTCATGAAAGTTTCATGAAATATTTCATTTACACGAAAAATACAAATTTTCCCAAAATAAATATAAAAAAAAAGGGTTGTTTTCCAATTAATACATATAAGAGCTATTCAGCTATATTATGTGATAAAGATGAGAAAACACGTTTTAATTAGGTAGTATATCTATTCTATTCTATGAAAACATTGAAAACATAAATAATTTTTAAGCACAAAGTTTACTTTACTACTTAACAAATGTCATGTCAATAAGACAATAAGTAATCATTACGAAATAACGAACTATTATCAAGTAAATAAAATTCTTCTAGCTCCAAAAATCATTAATAGTTACAACCACGGTCTTAGAAGATATCTTGTAAGACCGTGGTTACAACCTAAAATTTATAAAACTCAATACCTATGTTTTATTATTTGGTATCTGGTATAAAACATGGAGCCTTCACAATACGTCGTGTCGCATAGATTTTTATAAATTCAGTGCGTAGGTAACAAAATAATTATTAGTTTATATTATGGTCAAACTGTAAGACGTCTATAATCAAGGAATGATAGAATCTGATTGATAACATTTCACTAATGCATATCATATTATTATTTACCAACCTATTATTTTCAATAATATTGTGACTTATTATTGAAATGCAATCATTTTTTAATTTTGTATATAATTTGGTTATACATTGACTAACACAAATTGATCAAGCACGTATCCAGGATCAATTTTCGGGGGGGGGGGGGGGTTAAAATATTTTTAATACATGAATTAAAAATACATAACTAATAATTGTACAATTATACATTTAAACATTAAGACGTGTGTAGTTAGTTTTTGTTATATTATATTATATTATATTTCGGGGGGGGGGGGGGGGGGTTGAACCCCTAAACCTCCCCCCCTGTATACGGGCCTGAAATTGATACTTTATTTTGTGTGAAGTTTTTGGAAAGAACAAAAGAGGAAATAATTTAAACACCTCACAAATATAAAGGGTTAAAATAATATTTGATTTTAACCATTCATATAAAAATTAAAACTAATTATTTTCCAAATATGTTTCGTCTAGTGTATCTGAAACATAATTAAACATAAATTTATTAGTAAGACGTTGCCTTTGTTTGGTGTTCATTAATAGTTTATTTATAAATATGTATATAATATATTTATTGAAAAACATTGCACATTTGCACGTTACTAAAAATTATTTATCTCATCGCAACATTGGTATTGACAAATAATATTACAACCAAACACACAGCATACCGCTAATTTGTTGAACTAAGACAAGTGAATATCGATGGTATTCCCACAATATAATATATCCGTCTCTCTGTGCGATAACAATATTTCATTTTATATAATATGATTTTGAACAAAATATGTAACCTAACCTTGTTAACTGTGTGAGAATCCTCTAATGTGTTTTCCTCTGAAAAACGTTGTACGAGTTCATAACCATAAAAATTAAAAAAAGTATTATTTTGATTTAATTTGTATTTAGTAAATGAATTAGTATTGATAGTAGTCAACTCTTACATTTTTATTTCATTTAAAAAAAAAATAAATAAATAAATAAATATTTTTTGAAATTATCAAAACAAAAAAATGTACACTGCAATGTAACGTTTTGTAAAGTTCAGTATTTTTATTTTTTTTTTTTTTATTATATTCCATAAATTTAAAAATGACAGATGGGAATAGCGGTTTTTAATATTTTATTTAGAATACTAAAGAAGTATTATTACTATAGAGTACTATCTATCTTTATCACTATACATTGTTGTCAAATTTACGATGTTTTAATTTATATAATAATGCATGCTTAAGATTTCTTAAATTTTGAAATTCACTAAGTAACACGAGAGAGATAAAATAAATAATATATTGTACATACAGTTTAGTGAGTGAACACGATTACGTGGGCGTGCACGAGAATTCTATTTCGTATAACACAATCACACGGTCATTTGTTTTTATTCGGATGCCTGCAATAACGCTCGATCGTTTGAAGATTATAAAGTAAATGATTTATTTTATCGTGTACGAAGAAATTTTTTTTTAAACATATCGAGATAATAAAAGTGTCTGTCATTTATGAGAATCAACCGCCATCTTGTTTAGAGCTTTTAGGCACAGTTCCAAAATAACATTATGATAATGTTAGCCGGTTTTCTTAATGACCGTTGCCCTTGAAGTCTATGAAATATCGAGGGGATTATTATGGGATGGAAATATTTAATAATTTCGAGCAACACTAATTAATCAGCAGTTGCCGGATCGTCTTTTGTTCAAGAGTGTTTTAACACAATTGTGTGTACAAAAATTATATGTATAAATGAAAATGCACGCGTCCTTTGTACGACCGACACGTTCATTTTTCATTTGAACAGTTGAATGGAACTTGATTCTTAGACAATACACGTAACAGTACGTAATAATTACATTCTCTGATGTTTCTCTGTACACATTCTGCGTTCACTCTAGAATTAATAATCTTTACTGTGTTTACGACATGTTGAAATACACGCGTTCCCGATAAAGAACCCCGACGAAAATCAATCAAGTACATTAACCCAAATGCATCGTAAAATCGAAAGGGAAATATCGTAAATATTTCTCTTGAGATACATTTTATTCGACACGTGCACATCTATTCAACTGTCCAAACGTTATGTCCGAATCGATTTTATTACTATAATAATAAACAGTTGATTTTTTACTGTTCAAAAAATATATTTTTCTTTCAACTCAGAAATAATAAATTAAACGAAAACTGTCGGCTCAGAACGAGTCGTTTAATTGTCTCTGGTGTAAAAGAGAAAGAATGCGTCTAGAAAATTCCATTTTAAGAGTACCTACAGCTAATGTTTTCACCCAAATCAACTCGTTACATAAAATTACTGTTTAGGACGATTTTTTACGGTTTTCAGATCTAATTAATGCGCACTAGTAGAGTAAGAGCAGTCACCGCCTGCTTATTCGATTACTTTCTTAAAATTAATATCAGATATATAAGAATATCAAAATACATAATTATTTAAAAACATTTTTTATGCAAATTTCATTAGCAGCATAGTGTTGGCAACATCGAAACGTCTACAATGTCAAGCCATGATAGCACCTTTATTAATGGTGATGTGAAAACAACTTAACGTATGATTCAAGAGTCTGAAAAACCGTATTTAGAATTTTATAAAATGATTGAGCATAAACGTGCGCAGACCTTATTGGCAGGGGGGGGGGCACATTTTTTTCACCATCATGTGGAAATATTTTTTAGGAGAAGATATGAATAGGTTTACTTCATTCATATAACATGTATTCATCAATATCATCTGTATTACGTAATGTATTATTTATTACATGTTTATGTACAAATATAATATGTTAATATTATAAAAACAAAAAAAAAATAAAAACTCAATAGTCGCCAATCGCCAATATTAATATTTTAATTTGCGCTTATCGGCTATCGACATATTTTGTTTTATAATAATAGGAATCACGGTCTAAGAAGATATCTTATCTTCTAAGACCGTGGTAATAATCATCAGATACGAATATTGTCACTGTTCGGAACACAAAGAGGCGATTATAAAGAACTCTTTAAAATCGAGGTTTATAACAGATAACTTGTTAGTCGGTATCATTGGTAACTATAATTCTAAACTGATAATTTTCCCATATCACAGATTCGAGGTAAATTGTTATCATATTTATAATTTATATCAGTCACAAACAGACCTCTCGAACACGATTATCCAAGTGGCAAGTAATATTAATTTGCGAAAATGTTCGGCCCACCCCCGTGCGCTCGCCTATGTGATTGAGTATGTTGTGATAATGACGAAAAAATATCTAATCGTATAACGTCACAAAAGTAAATATTAAAAAATCAGATAAGATGATTCGCAGGACTCGGAGGACGCTTTCGCCTCAGCGCCAATGTGTTCGCAAAGTAAGCCCAGCAGAGATCGTGTAGAAAATGTCGCCGAAACGGATTTGAAAACGTTTTAATCGTCGTGAAGACCGCCGACGTCGAAAAACAGTCCGATCCGACGTCTAATCATTACGTGCTGACATTGCGCCGTTGCATAATGGACCTAGACCGCCGTCTACTCATACATACGAGTATATTATATATATAATATCATGTGTGATTCTGGTATAACTTCTGGTGGCGAAAGACGTCCCGTCTCACCAGTAGTGTATTTATGGGGGGGATCATTGGGTTTGATCCCCTCCAAGATTTGAGATGAACACTTTTTTTAATTTAAATCTTAATTTATTTTAGCTCTATGCCTCTTTGACACTGGTAAATAGTCATTTGTGAGATATTTTGATTTTTCGACTAGCAAGTTGTGGACGAATTATCTAAAAAATCTAGGAAACTAAATTTTTTTATATAAAATAAAAATAAAATACAATTCAGGATTAAATACTTTGTTGCTTTTTAATATCTGTTAACTATTAAATATAAATTATATTAAGTTTTTCAAAACATATCTACTGTAGTTTTATATTTAATTATTTAAATGCGAAATTAGGGAAAAAATCATCAACATTTTACGGGGTTTATTTGCAATTTCTCACATTTAAATATGTGATTTCATACTTCCATGTATTTTGTAACTCTTTTGTAACTTTGTTGAAGTGCCATGGAGCAAGTCCTCAAATTTATACTTACGCAGTATATAAATCATGCCAGTAGTACATGTCATTGTCCAGTAGTCCTAACCAGTAATTATGGGGTCCCCATTAAGTTTTTTTATTTTGATACCCCCTCCTTGGAAAAATCCTAAATACGCCTCTGCGTCTCACCGTGAAGACCGATCGCGATTTCGACGACCCATCCCTGGTAGCAGTTCAACCGTTTCGTATTTCCATTTTCGCTCCGCTCGCTGTCGCGTTCGTTTACAGCAGCGTTTCCCAACCTTTTTGCTATGGCGACCCATAAATTTAATCTTTATTAGGTATGCGACCCCTCCCCCCTAAAAAAAAGTATGCCGCAAATAAATATGATTTTTACTATAATCCATTTTATCATTGAGTTTTTCATAAAATACAATACGAATACAATATACTGAATAATTATAACTTAATTAATAAATAAATAAAATACGAATATAATATACTGAATAATAATAACTTAATAAATAAATAAATGAAATAAATTATAAAAAAATACAAGAAATTAGTATAATAGAAAATTTAGTGTGAATTTTGATTTTGGACACTGTTGCATAAATTTCCCACTGGGGTACAATTTCAGTAGTTTCGATGTACCGCTCGTTGTTCAACTGCATATTATGGATTATGGACAAACGACCGAGAGCGATCGCACCGACTAGTCACTAGTCATTAGCACCTTTACTGATAAGATAAAAATTGATAAAAATTCAATAATCGTAATAACTTTACGTCATTTATTCTATAATACTAGTTATTTATACTATTTATCAATGTAAGACTAAAACAACTGTAATTGTAACCGCGAGTAGCGACCCATCAAAAAAAATTTGCGACCCAATGGGTCGCGACCCATGGTTTGGGAAACGCTGGTTTTCAGTGTGCATCACTGTTTTTATTTCTCTCAGGCGTTCACTCCGAGCGTTGACGTGGTCGTGCCTTTTCGGTATAAAATTATAATATTTTCACGAACTCTCCGTGTTAGTGTTTGAATCACTCGTACGGATATTGCTTGCACAGTTTAATCTTGTCGCGTCGAATCTCAAGGGGAACAGGAAGAAGTCCGAGGTACTGAAAAATTCGAGATACCGGGTTTTACCTAAATTGAATTATTTAAAATAATTTAAATACTAGAAATTCTAACACCTACCTGGAGCTACCGCGTGAATATATTTAAATTTATATCCTCGTTGTATGTTTTATTGTTATTAGGAAATTCGTTAGAAACGTGTTTTTTTTTTGCTCCTGTTTTGAACGATATTTTCCAAATTCGATAATATAGAAAAAACATCGTATTCAATTCCAGTATAGTTAGTCCCTATACAATATTTCCGTGTTTTTCAAACATTTTTTTCGCAATTTTCGGTTCCTGCCGTGATAAAACGTTTGTTTTACCCTCTAGATAAATATGGAAAAAGAAAATAATAAACGAATAATTTTTAATCGATTTGTCGAGAGTAAAACGCCGTCGAGTCCGAGTGTAAAGGTAGTTTCAATGTTTTTCGAGGTAACGTGAAATTCGAGATAGTGACGTTAGACGCGACAAGAGTGTGCTGTACCAAAAACATAACTCAATATGTTTCTTCGATTTCGTTTGATTTCAACTCGTACTCGATCGGCTACGTCGCACCGACGAACAAACAACACACGGTTTAGTTAGACGATTTCTACAGATTCGGCGGCCGTCCGAGATTCGAACCGGGAAAACTCAAAGCGCATAAAATCATAATTGCGTGTGGGAAACACACATGTATATGTAAAAAAAAAAAAAAAAAAACGAGTCGTGGTGGTACTTGCTCCCAGAGTGGTTCAAGGTCATTCGGCCCAGAACGGTGGTGGCGGCGGATCGGGGAGGGGGATTTGATTGGAGCGCTGTCGGTGAAAGGCACGGTAGTACACACGTACATATAACATTTGTCACGTGCGTCTTATAATTCTTTTTTTATTATTATTTTACGTATAACGTACAGTGTACCAGAAGCCGCCGACGATTGTCTGACAGGTCGCGGATACTCATAATAGACACACGCACACACACACACGCACCAATTTAAATATACACGTCGATAGACCGAACGGATCACAATGAAAGTCTTTTGGACGTTATCGGCAGTGCTCCTGCTGAAAGCAACAGGTACGTGGTAGCGTTTATATTTTGTATTTTGCGCGACGCGAACGCGTATCGTTGTCGTAAAACGGCAACGATATTGCGATTTCGACCGGGATCTCGTGCCGGTCGTCGGGTAACTCGCGAAGAGTCCGTCGCGTCGTAGTCATCGTACTGTGTTCGTTATGAGTAACGCGGTCCGGGCGACTAAGCGCCACCACCCCGAGTTTTCGCGAAGTCGGAGCGGCTGACCGAAAACGTTTAGATTCGTATAGGCTTTTTTGTAAATTACAAATCGCATAATCGTGCACTGTATCTGATATGGCGTGACGTTATTCAAATATCGAATCGGAGGGGAAACGGCCGGTTGATTGAGCTTTAATTTTCGGCGAAAACCTCCGTGGGACATGTTAGAGAGATTGCTATACGTAGTCGTACAAAACCACTTGTAATTATTTTTTCTGTAATGGAATCACAAATATGTTAAAATAAAGCATTGGGAGTTAATAAAATTCACAAAAAGAGGTGTTTTCGTGTCACAGAGGTGACGGGTTTTCGTTTCGTTTTTCGGCTGTGTACTGCCCTAATTGCACGCGCAATGGATAGGTTTTGTTTTTTTTTTTTTAATCTGTAGACCTGTAAGTAGAAAGTACATAGAACAAAGTCGTTCAAAGGTCAAATGTAAGTAGGGCAAGATAAAGACATGTTGCACCATGGGGCATTAGGTGTATTCAATACCTATAGGTGCAAGTAAGAGCGATGTAGGGGTTTAAACTGCCTTAAAATTCAAGATTTTTTTTTCGTTTATACGAAATTGTTATTCTTCAGTTTGACATTTATTAATTTTATTCGCTAACAGGGGCTAGATGGGGGTTAGACTGTCACGGCAGTAAGATAGTTCAACTAAAAAAAAAAGAGTAAACGAATTTTCGTTTTTTTTTTTACCATTGTATTCTAACGCTATTTTTCTCAGAGAATTAATGTTTTAAACAAACATACTACGTCAAAGTCTTTTCACCACAGTTTAATTTGTTTTAAATATTATATCGAATATCGTATTATAATTATAATTACAGTATAATATCATATCGCTTATAGTTTTTCTTCTGCACGCTTTTGAAACCGTACTCCTTTTAAACCTCGCTACCGGGGCAAGATAGCTCCTCTCCCCCCCCCCCCCACTTAATATGGCCCCGAATACAAGGATCGGTAGTCGAGCGCTGTCGTCATAGGGTCCAATCGATGATTCGAACAGGGTGCACGACTAAGGTCGGCTACAAGACAGCGGTTACAACACTGAAAACACTACTACAAAGGGACGAGAGTCGGGTCGAGCGAGCGCCTCTACGATTCCGTGGACTGCGTGATAAATAAAGTTTATCAAACGGGCACAAACGGACTGTTGTGACAATAATGATAATAGTAATAGCAATAATAATCATAATAATAATAATAATAACGTATCGATATAACGCCCCGAGGATTTCTATGGGCGTTGCGTCAGGTGGTTATTGTGTCCGAGTTACGCAACCGTGTACGCCGGTCGCCGGAGACCCGTATTAGACTGTAGAACTGGACGCATATCGTATTGTATATATATATAAATATATATATATATATATATATATATATATATATATATATATATATATATATATATATATATATATTAATAAATAAATAAATGTACGTATACGTTATGATGGATTGGAACATAAGACCGCACGAAGCCTGGAGGTGTTTATGAGCGACCGATAACGCGTGGCCGCCCGGGTGTTATGCACAAACGACGACGACGACGGCTCCACGAGTCTGTTGTTGGCCGACGAGACGGTGCACGCCTATGTTATGGTACACGGTGGCGTGTGTGTGTGTGTGTGTGTGTGTGTGTGTGTGTGTGTGTGTGTGTGTGTGTGTGTGCGTGTGTGTGTGTGCGTTAAAGCGATCGTGGGACATGTCGGGACTCGTTATGATGATGATATATAACGTTATAAAATACACGGGTGTACCCATGAGCGAGACGCGGATTTTTTTTTTTTGCTCTGCCAGTGAAAGTTGCTGCCTCCCGCTCGTGCGGTTTTTGAACAATGCACAGCACCTATGTTATATTGTGCGTATAATATGGCACAAAGGTTATATGCTATACAGGCGCTCCTCCCCGGCACAAACGGGTTTGGACGGAGGGAACGCGACGAAAACTCGAAAACTCAATTCTCTAGACGCTCGCACGCGTGCGTAAACCGTAAGGCGTGTGTAGAGTCTTGAAGTGGTACTGACTGATTATACGCGAGACTAGTTTTTCCCATCGGTCTGTTTAGTTGACCAGTTACGACACCCGTTTTTTGAAAAAAAAAAAAAGTTAATTAAAATTCGAATAGCTTTTACTTAGACGCAAGAGCACGGTACGAGTTGTCTTATTTATCGCAACATAGATTTCTGTTTGTAGAAACTCTCTGAGTAGAAATCGACGAAACTTTCCAGTTTATTTTCAAAATGTATAATCAAAAATCGATCGATGTTGTAAAAAAAAAAAGCTATCTCTGCGCTTAAACGCAAGTTATACACATTTGAAAGCGTTTCCGTAAAACTATTTCCACGCAGTGTCATCTTAAAGTTGGAAACCACTGAGTTTATATTACATATAATATAAAAATACTATATACGTATAAACTAATATGTGATCATTAAAAATCGAAACGTTTTAGCTGTGGGTATCGCTTGTCAATTATATCGTGAATAATAAAAGGTTCGCGCGATAATAACGATTTGAAAGTCGATACGATTGGTAATTATTGTCCGGTCCGCCCGAGGTAAAAAAAAAAAAATGAAATAAAATAAATTATGACTGACAAGTACCTACATTGCACATTTGATATGGTTAAAATCCGTGACGAAACTGTTCGTGATGGATTAGCGAGATGTGGCGGGGACAGACTATTTTACGATGCATTTTATGGGATAATGTAACGGATAAATGAAAACGTATTTTAACAAGTGTATGCTGCATATTATTATGATACGTACTCGTATTATAGATATTACAGAACGTTTCCGGGGTCGGAGTGTTATTCGTTTACGAGAGGGTTTGAAGTCGGACGTGATCAATGATAAATTGGATAATAATGGTGAATGAAAACAAACTCTTCCATATGTGCATAATGGAATATAATCCTGTGTAAGTATGCGTGTGTGTGTATGTGAGTGAGTGAGAGAGAGAGAGAGAGAGAATGAGAGAGAGAGAGAGAGAGAGAGAGAGAGAATGAGAGGACTCGGGATATCGAGTATTATGATCGTCTCGGCGACCGCGGCGATTTACGGGTCCCGTTGAAAATCTCATTGGTGATGAGTTCAAATCCCTCAGGGTCGCGACCATCGCGGTGACCACATACCATAATATACGAGTCTATATTAAAATATGTGTGTGTCGTCGACGATTGCCGACGTGAGCTTGTAAAAATGTTTCTGTGACGTTATTTTGACCACGACGCGTTCGTTTTTCGATTTCAGTGATCCAGTGCCAAGACTATAGCGGGGAACAGGCGTCGCAATGCCCGGAAAAACTTGGCGTGCAGACGTACGCCCACCCGGACTACTGCGACCAGTTCTATCTGTGCACGAACGGCACGCTGACGCTGGAACAGTGCGGTAATGGTCTGCTGTACGACGGCAAAGGAGCCGCTTACCACCACTGCAACTACCACTGGGCCGTCGAGTGCGGCAACCGTAAGGCCGAACGTGAGTATCCAACAGTGTACGGTCATCGCGAACCTAAGGAACTATGATTCCCGAGTTGGAGGCACGTAACCTCCCGAAAACTCCTCGGGAACATGACGCTAGAGGGGCGCAAACGGTCACCGTGGAGGGAGGTTTTCTTCCGATTAGATAAAATTATAAAAGGCGGAAAAAAAATAACGACCTTTTACTCTGTATCACTTTATCTCCGCAGCCGGGGTATTTCGGGATTTCGACTCGATAAGAATAATAATATAATGAGTATAAATGTATCAATACCTAGAGAATCGATTTATATCACAAAAATAAAAATTTTTATAGATATAAATTATTTCTTTAATTTTATCATTTTCTTTTCTTTTCTTTTTTATTTGTTCGTTTTATTTATATTTATATTTATTTATGTTTTATAATATTCAATTCCGTGCTTTAGCTAGAACGAAGTAAAATAGCCACGAGTAAGTATATTTAAACTCGTGGCTTGAAAATATTTATTTATACCCAATATATGAAGAGGATAGATGAAAATAACTCGATATGATTTATTTTCCTAGCCGACTAAAGATGTCGAAATGATTTCGATTCGATGAGTTATCAAAGTTTTTGTGAGGTTATGTAACGATGGGTACAAAAAAAACACGGTGATCGTTTTTTTTCTTTTTGGAATTCTAACGATTTTTCGGTAAAAATGATTTTTAACGTTCGATCATAGTTTTAAACTGTAATAGATCATTATTTTCAATGCATTTTATGACTTTTAAATCAATAGTACATTACCACCGACCGTATGAATTCTCGGTGAATTTTATTACGTACTTTTATAATTTTTAATTTACCGTCAGATATGACAAGTTTATGGGGTTTTTATTTATTCACTGCCGATTTCCTTGCTGTCTGCATATGCCGTAAACGGCCGTTGGGTTTTATCGCGTACTATTTTTTTTCTCTATTTTCGATTATGTCCACGTAATGAGACAACGATCAAAATAAAACCGTGTTGTTTATAGCGTTCGACCTCTCATTTTCGATTAGAAAACAGTATCCACTTACACACACACACAAACACCTGTAAAATCACGGAAACGCAACGGAAACGCTATTTCGTAACCGTTCGCGTTTTCGTACTTTTGCATTTTTCTGTTAATTCCCCGATACTCATTGGAATGTTCGTTTCGCAGTCGTGGCGATCAGCTCGCCGGGATGCGAGTACCAATTCGGTCTGTTCTCGGACGGATCCGCCTGCAGCACCAACTACGTGAAATGCGAACACGGCGCGCCGTACTCGCTGCCATGCGAACCCGGCTTGGCGTACGACGACAGGATCAAGAAGTGTAACTGGCCCGACGAACTCGTCGACTTGGGATGTAGCCCAGCAGGTGAACTCGCTGTTTGAGTAGAAAAAATTAAAATTAAAAAAAAAAAACAAAAAAATACGCAAATGGGATGTTGTCACGCATACGTTACGAGACGCGAACGCGCCAAACTAAGCACGTCACGAATACACGTACGGTGTTGTGCGTTGGTGGTTCGAACATTGTCTAGTCTTTAGAAATGCCCGTGAAAAAAAAAAAAATTAAAAATATGACCAAAGACGTTAGAACCGGGGTTTTAATCGTTTTAAATTTAAATTATCGTTGTTTAAGATCGATTCGATAAAATCGGTTGTATAAGCGATGTCGAACAATGTTTGATCGTTAATGTTATCATTATCGATACACATCGTATTTGATTTAAGTTTATTTCTGCTTTATTTGCATATTTGCTCGATATCTAAAGATTCGAATTTGAACCACAACCGTGGGAAAATAAACTAGAACTTGACTTTTTTTTTTGAATTCGTGCAACTTCTACAAGAACGATTTAAATCCATAGCAAAAATAATCGATAAAACCTAATGAGCAATTATTTAAATTTTCAAACTATCGATAACATTTTTGAGAATATAGAAGAAACTTCACTTGGAGCGTAAGAAAATAATTTATCGAAATCCGAGTCTTGTTAAACGAACGCGTATGAATAATATTCCATTAGACGTGTAGTAAAACGTGTACCTATATAGTTCAACACTAATCGAACGTATTGTTTTCACAGACATAATTGGATTCAGTTGCCCGGACAAGGTCGACCCGCACTCGGTCTCCGCCAAATTCGAACCGTACCCGAGGTACGCTCTGCCCGGAGACCCGCACAGACTCATCACTTGCGTGAACGGTCACCCCAGGTTGATAAGTTGCGGAGAGGACAGCGTGGTGGACGAGTCTTCGTTGACGTGTGTCGAAAAAGCGTAAGTGTAGAATCGTTTTATGAGGGCGCGCGCGATCGGCGTTCCGTTATTTTATCGACTATAATAGCATTGTAGTCGGTCGACGAGAAAAAAAAAAACGCGACGGTCAAAATAATATTCGCGGCATGAATTACAGAAAAAAAAAATACACTGATATTGTCGTTATGCCCTCGGACCGTCGTTTAATATATAAAAATAAAAATACAATTAACCATTTACAAAATATTACTCATTTTTTTAAAATTTTGATTTCAAGAAAAATTAAAAAAAATTAATATAATTTAAAATTTTTTATGTGTTTAAAACATGTAAATAAAAAACCATTGATCTAAACACTGTTTTGTTTGTTTTGTTTCAAAGTAAAAGGTTTTTTTTTTACATGTTTTAAACTTGTTTTAAACGTCTGATTAAAACATAATGTTTTAAACATAACAACCCTGCTCGGACGTGCGCGTTCGTTTCGTTTTTCGTCAAACGAACACGTAATTCACGGACGAATGTCATAGAAAATATACGTCGTGAGAAAAAAAAAACATCGTTCGCGGTCGTACATATCGGATAGTTACATTTTCGTTTCACAACCGTACCGGTGTTATACCTGTGTCGGCAGCCACCGGTTGCACAACCATTATGCGTTCGCTGTGGTGTGCGTGGTGTGCGATTTTTCCTATTCCATTTCCCGTCCGGTCTCGTTCGTTCGATGTTATCCGACAAACGACATTTCGCTGTTTTATAACGGCAGTCCGATTTCATGCCGTCGTCCGCGCCGCCGCCGCAACGGTACAAACGCAAAATAATTATTATTCTTTTTTACTGTTGCAGATCCCATTACAGGAAAAGAAAGTAGACCACATCAATGATCCATCTGTGCCATGTCTACGTTTATTATGCGTACCTTTTTTTTTTTATATATAAAATCATATTGTACAAATCATTTGAACAACACATAAAAAAAAAAATGTACGTCATCATCTTTACACGAACACACACACACACATTTATAATAATATCATTTTTCTGGGCTTGTTAGACCAAATTAATAGTTATACAAATAAAATGAAAATCTACAAATAAAGTCTTATTTTTTTTTATTTTTTTTTTTTTTGTTCTGTCATTAACTATAACATTCCAATTCAATAGAAATGTTTTTGTATAACAGTGCTCTTTATTATTATTTTTGGATAGTTTAGAGCAGAGGTCACCAACTAATTTCTATGGAGGTCCGTTTTGAAAGTTACCAAATTTGTTACGGTCCAAAACACTTAAAATTACTTTTTTTACAAATTAGCAAATTTGTATTTAATATTTTTTTTTTTGCTAATTCTTTGAATTTGTAATTAATCATAACCCAAATCGCAAACCTTGTTTAAACCTGTCACATGTGCAAGAATGAGAAATATTTTTTTTTATTAAAATATAAAATGTAAGTATGATTTTATGAATTTAAAGTTCAGTTAAAAACGCGTTCATGATCCAGATACGGATCGCGGTCCGCCAGTTGGTTTAGAGCATAGAGAATATTGACCAAGCGTAAATGGTGTACAAATGTATTAAAATAAAATAACCTATGAGATATTTTTTCTCAGCACGATTTCGTGTTGTTTTAATCTTGTGTAAATGTTAAAATCGCTAACTGTGATAATTGTTTCAGATTGTAAATGGTCTTTTCAATATGAAAATAAATAAAAAAAGAGTTATCGACCTGAAAGCATTGGCGTTCTAAGATTATGTGAACTTCAGAGATACAATATTTTTACAAAAGTCATATTATAACGTAGTATGGCAATGGATGGTTTATATTATTATAGGTACTTTTATCATGCTTACCTGTAGTCAATTTTTCATTTGTTTGTTTAATTTTTTTTTTCATTTAATACTTACTAGTTTGTTAGTGTCTAACTACGACTATGGGACGTATTTATCGGCTAGCCAATTATAACGTCGTAAAATATACTGACAAAATTAAAACACGGGTTCAAAATGTAGACACACTTACTTGATTTGATTTTAATAAAAATATATCTGACTATAATATTGTAAAACTGAAAGTATTTGGGGTATCTCGGAATTTTCAAGATCACTGTGGTTTAAAAAAAAGGCAAAAACATATTAACCAGTTGAGGTAAAAATTTCAAATAATTACTTAAACTCTTATGAAAAAAATTCTTGAGTCAGGATTTTTAAAATTTTTTATTTTTTTTTGTTAGTTTAGTGCACGAATGGTCAATCCAAATAATATCTCTTATGAAATTATATATTCCCATATTAAATTTGGACCCACCAAAAAAAGGATTTACTTCACACCATTCACTCCTCTAGGGGGATAATGTGGAAATCGTTTCAGTATCATTAGTCGAGTGTATGGTTACGATCATATTACATTTTGAAACCTTTCCGTCAAATATTAAAAATTTTGGTCCATAATTTGTCAATTTTGTTTTGTAAGTTTGTAAATTTGATAAGTATGTATAAAAATGCTATGGATTTATTATGAAAATTTTAAGTTTATAGCAACTTACATTTTTGAGTTAAAACTAAATAATTCAAATCGATTTGATAAAAGTGTTGTTCACTGTAAATTTTACAATTTTTACTCAGTTTTCTGGCAGTTTTTCCTCACGTCTGGAAAAACTGTTTGTAGAAGAGAAAAATTACACGTTTTAAGTACAATTCACGTGCAATTTTAAATCTATAGAGTTGTTGTATAAAAATTTAGGGCCACTTTATCTACCCGAAAAAATGTTCGCAGAAAAAAAAGTCATTGTAAAATCTTCGATTTACTCACACTTACATAATCTAAAAATTTATAGAAAATATTATTTAAAATGCAATTAAATTATTGTTATATTATAATTAACAATCATTAACACGTATTATGCATACAAATTGATAATATTGATTAATATAATATCACATTATCTAAAGATAGCCGTAGACTATAGATCAGCGGTCCTCACTAGGATTGTAGAATGGGCCAAATGTAATTTTTGAAAATTATTTGCGGGCCGCATACATTTTTAATAATTTTTTTAATAATTAAAAACATAAAAATTATATATATATATATATATATATATTGTTAGGAAAGGGTATTGTAGGAAAAAGTACGTGAATGACATAAATGTTTGGATTTATAATTACAATTTTAAATTTCAATTCATAGTTTATTTTATACAATAATTGGTCACGTATTTCTTTAAAATTGGAAAAATTACAAAACAGAGTATTTACAACTGTTTCCATACATTTTTTTATTAGTTCGGCATCCGAGAATGGTTTCATGCGTTTGGCTAACATATGTGTTACTTCATACGATGCTTTTGTTGCAAGTTCATTTTTATTAGTGAACCGTAAAATTGATTGTTTTTCAGAAAAAATTCCTTTTTTTAATTCAATTAGTTTTTCTTCTCTTATTTTAGATGGGTGTGGATAATTTTTAGAAAATTCAGTATGGTGAGTTGTGTAATGACGATTAATATTATAACGTTTTGGAATATTTATGGTTTTACGACAAATTAAACATAAAGCATCGTGTTTCTTACCAGAAATACAGAAAAATTCAAACTCTCAACTGTCTTGAAACATTCTGTATTCATCTTCGATTTTACGTTTTGCCAAGATATAGAATTAAAATTAACTGCTTACTCACAGAAACTAGAACACACGATGCTAAAAGCACAGAATTACATATTGTAACGACAATACGGGATAAAATACAAACGGACAATAAGCAATAACGGATAAACTGTTCATACAAGACTACGTGGTGGACTACTACGGTGGAAATAAATAAACTCATAATCGTAGCCCGTAGGTGCCTACTTATCTGTCCAAGTGGTAATTTAATACAAGTTTAAAATAGAAAAATAAAATAAATAAAAATGACAAGATAATAAGCGACGTTCGTTTTATTCACTGTTTATAGAATTTTGGATTTTAGAATGAACAATTTAATTTTAGTGCGGGCCGCACTAAAGTTACTAAAGGGCCGCATGTGGCCCGCGGGCCGCGTAGTGAGGACCGCTGCTATAGATAGTGTAGGTACTTATTGTTTTTGTCTGTATATGTTTCAATCATGACGTGTATGTTACAACTGTATGGAAGAACATGTATATATATATATATATATATATATATAAAGTGTGATTCACATGTGAGCCATGAAATAAAATAACTCATGACGCACCCTGGTTTGGATGGCCCTGATTTAATGTACGGATATAATCATATTATGTTATTAAAAATAAACTAAAAAAAGAAGGTATTTTCTAATAGGAAAATCTATCTTTAGCTATTAAGTTGTCAAAGTTTTTTCAAACTGTCGTAAATTATGTAGAAATATGCTGATCATACACGGTCAAAATGTACAGTTTCAAGCAATATCACTTTTCGAGTTGTGACTGAACAACTAAAATCGATTTAGTAAAAGACTAAAGTGTCGTTTGCATCGAGTTTTACCATTTTAACTCGGTTTTTCGGCAGTTTTCCCCGCGGCTGGAAAAATTAGCAAGAGGAGAGAAAAATGACCAGTGCAAAGTATAATAAAAATGTAATTTTCAATTATAATTAAAATATTACAATATTACATAATATAATATGAATGTTTAGTAAAAAATTATTAAATATTGTTTTCAGAATTATTTTAAGAAAAGTACAAATTGGCACGTTGAGATGTTTTAGATTATCAATGAAGTGAAAGATCGATTGATTTAACGATGATATATACATTTTTTATGTACTAGTATACCTATGTATACTTTTTTTTTTCTGTAGACACTTTTCAGGACAGAAAAATGCCGTCCAAAAGCTTATATATTATATAGTACTTTAAAGGTTCACTTTTCTCTTTTCTCAATTGTTTTTCCAAGCATAAGAAAAAACTCCTGAAAAATCGAGTGAGAATGGTAAAATTGGCTGTAAAAGAAACTCATTAAATTGATTTTAGTTATTTAATCATAAAACCAAAAATAATATTATAAACGTATAATATATAAATAGATATTTTAAATTCCTCCATATATCAGGGATAAATAGATACCGAATGTTTAAAAAAAAATTTACCACTTTTAGGCTAAAATATATCTATGAAAAAGTCCTTGTTTTTTAAAAGGTTATTTTCAATACAGTTTTTAATTTTGATTTTATGGCTTGAAAATTCAATAAGACTTCACTCATATACTCACCTTTTTCGATCGTTATTCTTGATTACTGGAAAAACTATGGAGATTTCAGAAAAATGACCTCTTTAAAGTACCATCTCAGTTCAATATCGAATCTAAAAAGTTGCTGGACGAAACTTTTGGACAAGGATTTCTATACGAAAAAGTGTTTACAGAAAAAAAAAAAAAATAAATAAACATCATTGTAAAACCATAAGATCCTTCGCTTCACTCAGAATCTAAAATAAAGTTGTAAATTTATTTACTCTGTATGAATGATTCATTTTAAATAATAACAAGCAAAGTATATATGATTTTTATGTTACTAAATGATAAAAATATTTAGCTAATAACAGGAAAATATTAAACAAAAAATATATCATATCTACTAGGGTATCTTTTAATTATAGCTAAACATCTTGTAATTTTATATCGTTAATGTTCAATATCTGAATAAAACGGGTTCCAATTCACATTTCGATCCTCATTTCGGTTTCACCTCTGCCTATATATTTTAGTAATTGCTAAAATTTTTGAAAATTTTATCAGTGATAGAATTAGTTGTTCGTTCAACTGTAAAACCATCAACGCAAATGTCGCAATGATCGTGTTTTAGCGTATCTTATCAAGATTCAATATCATGTTGCTCAAATTATATTTGTGTACAATTAATAAATTAGAAATTCCTTTTTCGGTATTAGTAAAAACGATAAAATCGAATATAATATCAGAATGAAACTATGAACAAACGGAGTTTTCGATATGCAATATACAAATTCAAATGTTTGTTGTATGGTATTTGCTTTGAAAAATTTGATTATTATCGTACAGTTCGCATTGAATTAAAATCATAATTTTTGTTTTACAATTTAAGTGCGGTAAAACCATAAACGTATTCTTCTTCGAGCTTTTGAATAATATAATTTATTAAAATTTACTGAAAAATGTTAAACTGCTGTAAATAATGACAAAAAAAAAATTATTAAATAGGCAGTTTAATAATTTCACCGTTTTATAAGTTACATCATTTATGTACAATAAATTAACTTAGCTATCATAAAAACCATTTATTGGTTTTATGTTGTTCTCATTGTAATTCGTGAACGGACTCTGGGTTGTATTTTAAACACGCGTTTAAAATATATTCCAGTTTATGAATAGATTCTGATACGTGTAGATTTAGTGTGATTAAACGGTAACTTTTTGATGCGTTAATGAAACACTAACATATGCATGTACATCACTTACTCCGAATTTGTTCAATTGCTTTATAAAATAACAACATACCAAACATTAAATGTGCATTTGGCGAGGGAGAAGACATTATTTTCAATAAAAATTCAATCATTCAAAACATATTTAAAGCATTTTTATCTTTATTTGTAATTAATACAACACATTATGATATAATATCTTAAATGAATATCAACACTATGTAATACACGTGCTCAGCGTCAATACATTTATATTTTTAAACACTAAACATTAAACTTACCTAAAAATGGCAATTATATCTTAATAATAAACAATAATGAAATTAATCTTTAGTACAAAAGCAGTTAAAAAAAAAAAAAACTACACATGTCAAAATTAAAAAAACTAACGTTTAACGGAAACAGTTTTACAAACATTTTGTGGTTAAGTTATTGTTTATTATTAGAAAATAAAATGCGTTAAACTCAGTCCTTTGGCAAGCAATTTCAAATTTGTATCAATACACAATTAAAATCTAAACATTACACTATTAAACGTATAGTTCTATCATCGTAAAATATAATATATTATTACGTACATACGAAGCAATTTTATTTAACGAGGACTTCCGCTTTAGGTTACGTATTTAGTTGTTCGGATGAAAACCAACAGAAATTATTATTACGTGCAATTTTAAATTTTATTGTAAAGCGTTTATTTTCTGTTTTGAACGTTTGAAACTCTTGATGATGTCGATTTTAAATGTTTAATATTATAGTACAGAAAATACACCGTCGAAACGCTATAATAAGGATATCGTAAATATATTTATATGTATGTGTGTGTACGAAAATGTCGGATATTTTTCATATTTTCCACGTGTACGTTTCATCGATGTATTTTTACTGAAGTCATTTTTTCATTTCGTCTGTTTGTACACAAAGAAATACGGTATTCCTATCGCGAACGTACCAATGAGAATCGGAAAAACAAATCGAACAAACTACGATCGGAAAACTGATGGAATGATAACACCCCACGATAAATTGACGGACGTTGGTTCGAGAACAGATAAACAAATTGTACAGAAAAAAAAAAAGCGGAAAAAATATAGAAAACTGACAAAATGTTTTTTTGATTCGAAAACTGAAGTCGCGACGTAACCACCGTCGATCGACAGAAAATCGTTATCCGTGGCTATTCAATAAAACTATTACTGTCGTGATACCTATTTTGTGAACGCTTAATTGATGATTATTATCATTGCGAATCGTGGCAGTCGTCCTCGATAAAAATCGCTTCGTACGAATGAAAAAAAAAAAAAAAAAAAATAATAATAATAAAACACAACGATCAACACTATTATTACAGTTATGCTATTCGAATTTTGCGAATACAATATTATTATGTTTAACAAAGGAACCGAATCAGATAATTATTTTCTTATACTATTTGTCTTCGCACTATACATTGATAATATTGTTCGTGTTCTGTATGTGTGTGTGTGTGTGTGTTTAGGAGTGAAACGATATGTGAGTGATAATGAGTATGCGTGTGTGTGGGGGGGGGGGCGAGTGAGTTAACTGGGACGTGATTGGCCGAACGTGTGGTCGGGGGATGATGATATTATGATTTTCGCTTTTGGGTTTATACTTAGCATCAACGAAAACGGTCTCTTGACGATAGTACATGATTACGGATTTCGAGGGCGGAGTATTTTTTGTTTTTTGTTTTTTTCTTTTTTGAATTTCTACGCCCCTCGGACTCTGCCCCAAGCGCGTTTAGTGTTCGGAAAACGCGACCGGCACGTCTTCTCCTTCGTCGTCGTCGACGTCTAAGCCGGCGAGCGAAGACACGTCACCGTTTTCCCTCCTCTGCACCACGTGCTGCTGATCCGGCAACGGGGGCAGTTGGAACTGTTGCAGGGGCAGGGGGCGTTGTTGTGGCACGAACTGCTGCTGCTGCTGCTGCTGCAGGGGTTGCGGTTGCTGGACGGCCCTGGCCGACTGCTGGAACTGACCCCGGGACTGTTGTTGGAACTGTGGTTGTTGTTGTTGTTGTTGTTGTTGCGGCAACTGTTGTTGTTGCTGCTGCTGCTGCTGCTGCGGCACGGACTGCTGCTGCCGTTGATGCTGCTGCTGGTGCTGTTGCTTTTGCTGCTGGTGCTGTTGCACCTGTTGATGTTGCTGCTGTTGCGGCATCTGCGCGCGCTGCTGTTGGCGCTGTGGCGCCGGGGCGGCGGTGGCCTTTGGCGCTGGCTGCTGCGGCACGTTCTCCTCGCCGTCGTCCTCGTTGGAGGGAAGGTCGTCCGGCGACGGGGCCGGAGTGGTCGGCACCTCGCAGTCCTCCGTGGGCGGCACCACGCACCTCAGCGTGCGCCTGTCGAACACCAACATGGCCGGGCACCGCTGCAGACGCGGGTATCCGCCCTGGCACTGCCAGTACCTGTTGCACGACTTGCCGAGCGGCACGTTACCGTTGGCGTCTTCGTTGCAGAGAGCTGAAAACGGGCGAGAAAGACGAATGATAAAAAGATGAATAAAAAGAGATTATTCGTGGCCAGACGCGTTAAGAGGACGAAGTGCGTAAGTAGCGATGTACGACCTTAGATCATAATATACTCTATAGCAGCGTTTCCCAACCTTTTTGCTATGGCGACCCATAAATTTAATCTTTATTAGGTACGCGACCCCCCCTCCCCCCTAAAAAAAAAGTATGCCGTAAATAAATATTATTTTTACTATAATCCATTTTGTCGTTGAGTTTTTTTATAAAATACAAAACGAATACAATATACTGAATAATAATAACTTAATTAATAAATTTATAAAATAAATTATGAAAAAATACAATAAATTAGTATAAAAGAAAATTAAAATAGTTAAAATTAGTCGGTTGTGTCCATCACTATATATTATATTTTATAGTTGCAACCGACGGCGGCGAGCGAGAGGAGGACGCGGGGGTCGCGGAAGACGGTGGCGGCGGCGGCGACGCGAGAAACGAGAAAACGTCGTCGACGCGTGGTAGGCACGACGAACCCTGCGCGCAACGCGTGTGTCGTTATGCAACACGTGAAGGCAATACGACGAGACGTATTCAAACGTGTGACCGGGCATGCGTGTGTGTGTGCGTAATGCGTATACGGACAAAATACCGACCGTAATCGACTTCACGACGTATCGATTATGTCGAATCAACTATAGTTATGTAACGGTCCGCGCGCGACAAGTACGCGCCGTTCGGGTCGAACAGAACAACAAATCCGTGAAGGAACGACGCGAGCAGTGCGCGTAAGGTAATAAATACGTATACGTATACGTATTTTTTTATTTTTTTTTTTAACGCACACGTGCGTGTGTGTGTGTGTCTGTATAATCCGTTGGCGTGTAATGCGGGATTTCTCTTTTTGACAAGACGCGTCGTTATTATTATTATTAATATTATTATTATTATGCAGTGTTGTATCGGTGTTACAGCAGCTGCTGCTGCTTACAGCCGTGTGCCGCGTAAACGTATTTACCAAAAGTCGAATTCGGCGTTCGTAACGAGCGAAATGATGACGTAATAACGACGCACGGAAATCGCCGCGGACGGAAGACGGCGCGGCTGGTCGGACGCGCGGTGGTGACTCGTAGAAAGGGTTTGTAAACCGGTGCGGACCGCCGACGGTGTCGCGACGTGAAATCGAAACCGTGATGCGATCGAGTTTTTCGATTTCGAACGTTTGTTCGAACCGCCACCGGCATGCCGCCATGTACGACGGAGTCGACGAATCGTTTAGCCCAGCGCCGGCGGAAGATTTAGCGGGGCTCGGAGCAGATGTTTTCACCGGGCCCTAGGAATTAACCTTGAGTTTATTCACGTTTTCTGTTTTTCATTACGTAAATAGAATAGCACCCGATAATATTTTTTGTAGATTTTTTACGTAATATTGTTTACTAGTCGGGCGAAGAAGTGAATAATTTCGACGGTTTTATTAGAAGTACCTACACATGAAACACAGTATTTAAGTTAAATATTAAAGTACCACACAAATTTTTACAAAATAGACGGAACTTGTCAATAAGTTTGAAAAACAAAATTTTAAGCCGACAAATCATCGAATTCCGTGAAAGGCGCGGGGCCCGGGGCAGCTGCCCCGTCTGCCCTGCCCTTCCGCCGGCGCTGGTTTAGCCCGAAAATATTAACGATGGTTTATAGACGACAATACCGTACGAAGACCTAACCGCGTCGAAGTTGTTTTAGTACGTCGAGTTAGCGCGAAATCGGTTTTCCTCTGTGGTGTCTTCGGCGGGAGGAACATCGATTTCGCGCTGACCACATCGCATCACACAAAACCCCGATTTCAAAGTTGAAAAAAAAAAAAACTATCGAAAAATATTAACTCTTCACACCGGCGGTCATTTCGTCAAAAATCACGCGAAACGTCTGAACGTTGTGTTTAAAAGTCGCTTTGTCGTCGTGCCGACCGTTGTTCTTGTACTGTACCATAGTATCTATGCAGAAATCATCGCGTTCACGCAGAGGTAAAATAAAGTACGTCAAGTCGTCTGACGTATTCGTTCACCCCGCACTTGCGCACAAGTCGTACACGAGTCCGGCTCGACTATCGGATGGCGCCGGATCGCCGTCTAATCGAGTCGTCATCGGGATAAGATGATTTTTTTTTTTTTTTTGAACTACTAACGGTGCTTTTGGCATCCCTCGACGTTCTCGGGCCAGTCGCACGAGTGAGTGTTCTCGTTGTACAACAGTCCGCCGATGCACAGCTGCTCGGTGGCCGTGCCGTTCCAGCAAGTCCAGTACCGCGTGCACGACGTCTCGTGACCGAATATGCCGTACAGCCAGTCGCAGTGGTCTCTGGATATGGGTCCGTCTGTGGAGAAAGTTAAGTATCATATTAAAACAAAAGTAAAAAAAAAGAACCGAGCAAGAACCAGTGGTATGTACAAAAATAACGGCATCAAACAGAGATTTCTGACCAGGGTCCTCGAACTTGAATCGAGGGAGCCGTGAAATTATTTGAAATGTAAAGTAGTCATACATGTTTTACACAAATTTTAACGAAAAAAAATGTTTTTTTGGAAAATAGGCATAGTGAGTATTATTATTCGTAAAAAAGTATTTAATTTTTTTTTTTTTTAACAAATACTGCGATTCGAGTACAGTATTATGTTTGGTTTAAGCATTAATACTATTAAAAAAAAAAAAAAAAACTAAAAATTTTAATTAAATTTAGTTCATATTTGGAAAATGTGTTAACGCACAATTTTTTTCTAAAATCATCTCTGACTTGTAAACAAAATGTCAGCTTGTACACTGATTTCAAATGTTTTCATAAGAAAAAAAAATGTATTTATAAATTCACGATGTACTACAACTACAGGGTGTAGACTGAATAATCATCAGACACAAAGTGCAATGTCTTGTACAGAAAGTAGAGGAAAATGACGGAAAATCCAGTACAGAATGGTTCGAATATAGATAATTTGTTCAAAACATCGGGGTCACCGAATCCGCGTCGTCACCGACAAGTTTCATCACACGGGAAATGGGCGTTCGAGCAATGTTAAGAAAAAAAAAACACCACGTATTTTAAAGTGCGCGCTTCGTATTGTTATTATCGAAAGGCGGCGTCATTGTTGTTTTTTCAAACGTCACGAGGAGGAGAGGCGTACGAGACGAGAAACGTGGACGCGAGATCGCACGTAACAATAATAATAATAATAATAATAACAGTCGAGCCCGCGTGACATAATAACGTAACGTTTCGCAGTTATGAAGCGATCGCCTCCCCGCGGGCCATTTTGTGCGGCGCGCGAATCACAGTGATCGCACGCCTTTCACCTGCAGCAGCATCCGCGTCTTAATGGACCGTCGTCGATCTTTCTCCGCGTCCCACGCGATGTCCGGCGGGCGAAACGTCCGGCGGGCGTATCGTGTGATATACGTTATGTACGCGGCTCGGCATACGGACAAACCACGTGCGCGTGATCCGGAGACGATGAACACGACACAGGACGTGTTTCGACGGACGGTGGGCGAAACTCGTGCCGAGCGTAGATGATAACGACCACCGTGTGTTGTGTGATAAAACGGTTTTCGGCGTGAATGACAAAAATAATAAGACGTTATTTCTTTAGAACGTGCTGGCTGGCGTGAAGTCGATCTGTTGCGTGGCCGAAAACCGCCGTAAACAACCTACGGGCGACGTACGTTTGTCCGGGGTGGCGTGTTCGCGAGTGTCATCGATTCGCGAAACGGACGTGTTGGATTCGCGAAAAAGTGAGACGTGAAATAAAATCGCAGAGAAACGTGGGTCAAAGAAAACTGCACTCTGAACGGGTGTTCAGGTTGTTTAGATAATTGAAGACGTGCGTACAATGTGTATGTGTGTGTGCGTGCGTCTGTGCACCACAAAGAATGATTTCAACCACGAGAATCCTCGAATCTAATTCAGAGCACGGCCGAGAGTAAAAGAAGACACTTATCGTAGCGATTTTGCGCGAAGTTCTGATGATGAAATTTCGAGAATACACAAAATTTAACTTAAAACGTAATAAATCAGAACGTGTTTTGCAAAATCACCAAATGATTTGCAATCGTGTGTGATAATACGTGGTCTGTGGGTATTGTGCAGCGTTAGCGCGAACGTCATATGATTAATCTAAACGTAATTCGTTGGGATTAATCCGTTCTAAAACGTTATGAAATAGTTTTGAACGACCTGGGAAAATTATAATAAAAACACGTCATTAGCATAGAGAACGAGTGGTGTTCCTTTGTGTCAAAGTACATACGAAACGCGAAAGCTGCGCAATAGGCCAGTCTCTCACCCTTGGGATGCGATGATATAGTGTCTACGTGTCATAATATTTACTGTTTATCGTAATAATTAAGGGAATTTCCCACTGACCGTTTCCCGTGTGAACAAAATCGAAAAACGACCTCTTCGACCTCGTCGTGCGAGTCGAATGGAAAAACGTATGTTTCACAGATTGTTCGAAATATTAACGAGTGATCAAAAAAATACTGAATTTTCAGTGAGGCACTTACTGGCTTGAGTCTTGCCCTCGCAGTATTCCGCCCTCCACGGGTAGTCGCATCCCTCGGTGACGCCTCTTTGCTTGCCCGCGTAAACCAAACCGTTGGGACAGTCGTACAGCTCAGGCTGGCCGTCTACACATTCCCAGTAACGATCGCAGTAAGCCGCGTCCGGGACCACCTTGTTTTTGGCCTTGCACGGGTCTTCTTGGACGCCGGAAGATTTGAGCTGTTGTTGACAGACGCCTGAAACACACACACAAGTGTCGAGCGGTTACTCACACGGGCCGTGGAAATCGGTTTTACAATGTCAGATCCACAAGCACTCAGTGGCGGCTCGAAGGAGGTATATTTGAATCACGTGATTCATAGAAATATTAATGGGTGGGTGGGTGTCCTGTGGTTGGGAAAGGTAGTTTGAATAATTTTCGAAAGTTTGTAATTCAATTAGAAAAATAATGTTTAGCTCTATATGTGTATCAGCGTAAGTCGTACAGTAATAGCCAACATTAGGTAAAGGGACGTCGTACCCTAGTACCCGCATGTTTAAAGAATGGAATATAAATATTATATTTGTTAATTCGAAGAAATTATCGATGAAAGATAACGATTAACGTTACTCATAATAGTAGGTTACTGATTAGAGGTTGGGTGGTGTAAAAATATTAAATGTGAGTCAAGAAAAAAAAAGTTCAAGCCGCCACTGCTAGTACTTATGGGAGAAAACGATATCACGTCGACATGACTATTATCTCGTCCCGTAAATGTTCCGTGCGTTTTATACTACATTATTATCGTTGTTATTTTCGCGTTCAAATCGTAATTTTAGACGTGTTGGTCAGAAATACTGCGCATCAACAAGTAAACTACGCCACGTTGTACGACGGGCGTGCGTGTACTGGTTTTCCTCGCATCGTTTACGAAGACCGGTCGAAAAGAAAAAAAAAAACACGCGCAACGATGTATTTTTAATAATATATTATTATTATTATATGACCGACACGAGAGTAAGCAGTTTCGACGCACATCCCGATCGACGTCGGGTGGCATTAAAATATACGTTTTATCGAAACCGACAATGTCGTCGAGGAGTCGGATCGAGCTCGCGAGAGGCTTCAGCTGCGTCGCCCACGTCCGCTCTCGATCGTCACGGGCACGGCCCATATTCGATTTATATTCAACGAGTTATCTTCGTCGTCTTCAACTAACACCTACGGAGCCGGTCGACGACAACGTAAGAATAATAAATAATAATAATAAGGTAATGACAATAACCAAGCAACGGACCCGATCGACCGGTTTCTCGCGTGTCGTCTCTGACGAAAATTCGCCGTGCACGAGCTTTGTCGCTCGTCCCAGATCGTCCGCCGTGTCACCGCGACCGTTTACGTAATTCGTAGTAAATTTATGACGTTGTTACAGAGTAATGTTATCCTGCGCGACCGGTGTCGATTATACGACGTTCGCGATCAAACGTTGTCATTAAACTTGTGGTCGGTCCGGCCGACGCGATTTGGAAACCGAGAGTGATTTATGACGCCGACAAACGATACAGTTGTTGCGTTATGCGCGAAAGACAGAGGTACGGATGATTACGCCAAACGTCTCTGCCGAACGTGGCGGAACGACGTTGTCGAGGAGTGCCGATGAAACGACACAAAACCCGTGTGAAATCCGAGACAAAGTGTCGCTGATTAGATAATTACAACGATGTCTATAATCGTGTCTATAATATTACTTAACACTGAACGCGATTAAACAAAATCACACTGCTTGTCGATGTTTCGACTTCATAAATAGTAGTTATTTGTTCGCCGTGTTATGCTGATTTTAATTTCCTTCGAATATTTTTATTCTTCCGTAGTATTTACCCGTAAGGAGCCCGTTTGTGACCGTTTCTGTTTCGGCCGTTACACGCCATTCGTCACTATTTCCACTCTCTTTTAGTTTCACTCTCTGAAAACATTTTTCGAGATGGTTTTTTTTTTTTTTACATTTTCTTCGTTCACTTTTTCAAAATACACACATTTATTTACACGACATATTGAGCTCTAATGTTTCGCGCCTTCACTACAGATCGTGTCTAAACCGCAACATTCGACATAAAACGTCGAAAATGAGAGTGATTTCAAACGAAACCGTGTGTGTCGAGTTCGAGGAAGAATATGTGATAGGATAGATCGCTATCTAGTATTATCGGATCGTACTCTTACGAGGGGTAAAATTATTGAAAAATGCGAAGATCGACCGATAAAACAAGAGTATAACCTAAACAATGTTTACAGACGAAATAGCTTTTTTGACCGAACCATACGTGTTGTCCCTCGTTCACACGGAATCTGACGCCGATGGATAATATGAAACGTGTACACTCGCGTAAAATGGGCGACGGGGTAATGTGCATAGTGATCGATTTTTTTTTTCTTTTCTACTTATGTATATTATATATATGTACATATAACATTATACCGTCACGACAACAATGATCGTTGCGCAATCCCAACGCGCGTTCGCGTGACCTTTATGCGGCGGGCACATACGTAAGTACGCAACAGCCGCCTCGCCCCCTTCCTCGTCCCGGCTTCGTACACGTCGTATACGCGCGTCGTGCGCTCGCCTCTGATCCCGCGGTGAAAGCGACGAGATGACTACGCTCGCGCACGGCGGTCGTGATAGGTATTTTTTTTAATTTTTCTTTTTTTTTTCTTTTTCAGAAGAAATGACCGCGTTACGTCATCGGCTAACCTTGCTTCGTATTTTCCACTCGGACACGATCATAAACACAACACGGAATACGCGTCCAATAACGCTATGATGACTACACGACTACGGTGATGACGACGAAGATAATAATAATAATAATAATTATTATTATTATTATTGTTTAAGGATAATAAAAGCAGGAAAGGCGTTATTTGCATTATCCAAATTTTTCAAAAATAAAATGCTATCAAAGAAAACAAAAGTTAGACTCTACACAGTAATTTAGCGAGAGCTATATTAACATATGGATGCGAAGCTTGGACGATTACAAGCGTAACAGAACGAAGACTATTAAGAACCTTTGAAAAAAAGATATGGCGTATGATATGCGGACCCAAATTAGACGAGAACACTGGTATGTGGAGGAGAAAGTTTAACAAAGAACTAATCGAAGAGACAGAAATGACTCCAATTAAATATTACATAAGAGGACAATGAATCCAGTGGTTTGGGCACATTATTCGTGAGGGTGATGACAAGATGACCAAAACAGTACTGTCTTGGAAACCTACAGGTAAGAGACCACGAGGACGACCGAGGAAAAGGTGGACGGATGTGGTCGAGGAAGATCTGAAAAAGATAGGAATTGAAGACTGGAGATATATAGTACATGATCGAGAGAAGTGGCGTGAAGTAGTGATGGCGGCAAAAACTCTTGTAGAGTAGATAAAGACAGCAGAAGAGGAAGATTATTGTTGTAAATCACCATGCATGGTGTAAATCACCATGCCGTCATGCGTTAACCGCGGTTTAGAAAGCGTCGGAGCGCGATGACCGTGCAGCCGCGTCCGATATACCGGCGTTCGCTGCGCCTCGGAAGACGTCTATGGCCGCCGCGGGTCACGCGGAACGTGCGCGACTCGTACGAGTGTATCGGTGTCGGATGCTGTACGCGGCGTGGCGTGTGCGCCAACATCGGATCAGTGGCGCACTCGCACCGTCCATGGCCGTCGTCGCTCGCCGTGAGCGCGAACCCGACCGGACCGGGTGACGTGGACCGGAGACTCGAGCGCGTCAGACGATGTCGCGCCCGGGTACACGCGGCCGGATAGAAAGCCGCGGCGAGGGCGGAGGGCGTGTCGCTCGTGTTTCACGATGATTCTGTCGCCGTCGAGACGACGGAGCTCTTTGACGCCGACCTCCGGTCACCCGCCTGTTTATTTTAATTTAATTTTATGTGTATGAACGGGCTATAAGCCCAATAGTACAACGCAATTTGTAGTAATGAATATGAATAATAACAATAAATAGGTAAACGCCAAACAATACGGCGATTATATACAAATAAACTAAAAACAGTTATAAATAACAACAGATTAAGTACTAAAAAAAACAAAACAACAAAATAGAACCTACTAAGTGAAGCATAGGCGCTCATTACAAATGCGCATCATACGATGGATTGGGTTATTTCTATCATAGTTGGTGCTGTGGAAAGGAACAACAAAGGGAGGATTAGACCTTATTAAACGAGAGGAACTTTATTATTAATTAGAGAAAGGAGAGAAGGAGCATCCACACGTCCGTCAATCAGCTCACGCAAAAATACCAAGTTCGCATCAACTCTTCTATCTGCCAAGGACAATAGTCCAAGTTTATTCATCACTGGCCAGTAATCATGCGGTGGATGTGGAATTTGTAAAATATATGACGCCGAAGAACAAAAAACGCCTCTGGACCCTCTCAATGCAAGAAGAGTCTACTGCCGTAAAAGGTTTCCACAAAATGGAAGAATATTCTAAAAGAGGCCGTACAAGGGAGCAATATAAAGCTTTGAGAGAACTATTGTTTATTAAAAACTATGTTTATCGACGACCATCACGAAAACGTATGGCGTACACTTTTTACTTTTTATTTTCTCCACCGCGCCTTTGTCCCCCACACTCGTGTCCTCTCTTGCGACCGTGTCATAACGTCGTTAAGACTGCGCGGGGTTGACGTGACCACGTCGTCGTTGTGCCGTGCGCGCGTAGTGAAAATAAAAACGAAGAATGTCCGCGGGCACGGTCAGGAAGACAATCGCGTCTGTCCGTGGGGGACAAAAGACCATCATGATGTTACAGACGCGGACTACGCGAAACGAAAGAAATCTATTACGATACGCGTGACAAATCGTCTTATGATTGATATCGACGTAACGCCGCCGTCTCTCGGCCCCAAACAAATTTCGTCTGAGGTCGTCGCCCAACACGACCGCGTGGGCGCATCGTACACGTTGTAGGTATCGAAAATGTGTGTGTACAACAACAGAAACGCGCAACTGTTTTTCTGACGAAACGGCTGCACGAGCACAACAATAAATTGTAACGATTCCGCACCGACGACGGCGACGTGTTGTTATCGATATTATTAAATAAACAATTTTTTTTTTCGTCACGTCCGCACGTGCACCCCGCGGCGGCACCGGCGACACTCGCGTTACCTCACAAGGTCGGCCGAGTCGACGATATTTTCTGTCTGATTCGATTTCCCGTCGGCACACGTCATTATATTTCAAACAATATCATAACCAACACAAAAGTCAGTATTACGTTTTAATTGCTTTGCCCCCCTCCTGCGCCAATAACTTTATTTAATGTGTAATATAGATTAAAAACGTACCTATACTATCACTGGACGTAAAGTTTTCATGAAAATAATTCGAAATGTGTTTTAGGTGCTCTATACCAATTCAATATTAATCGACTTTAATTCAGAGAAAACTCGAATAAAATACGCGACGATTAAGAATATACTCATAAAACGTCGATGTGATCTGAAATAAAATTCGTCGAAACAGTTTCACAAAAAAATCAATTCCGTTTCCGAAAGTCGAACACTGAAGAAAACACGATATTTACAAATCGAATTGTCGCGAGAAAACGCCTGAACTCAAACGTCGTCGTTATTACGACCGACGTTGCGTGTCAGTTAATCATCGACACCGGTCGGCGGAAAATTCAAAGTGTGTGCTTGCTTTGTTCGTGTCGGCGTAGGACGGGCGAAACTTTCACCTTTTTTCGTCGGAAATCGTCGTAACCGTCGTCGTCGTCGTCGTCATCATCGCATCGACTCGCACTCCGGTCGTTGGTCTGTCTGCGGTGCGCGCGGATCGGCCCAATTGTCCCATCGATGACGGTTTCGACGGTATATAATAACCACAAAACGACTATGTTCTGTGCACGGGTCGTGCGAACGGTTTTTCACGATTTTTTTCACGTGAAAACCCGTCAGTACTTGGCCGATCGACCCAAAAAAGGTAGGGAATTCGATATCGAATCGAATTCCGCTCGTACACAAAGAGGACATTTCCTTTTCGTGCGTTATCCGATGTCTGATAGTCCGGTGAGATATCCGAACGAATAACGAGGTGATATCCCGTCGACCCTGCTCTGGCGACCGGCAGCAACCGTGAACCGCGTCGTCGGTTATTAGTGATGGGCATATCCGGATTTCAAATATCCGTATAATCCGGATTAATTTTTGTTATTCAATGACTCATTTTTATATTTTTCATAAAATAAATGATATAACCTTTTTTGAATATAGGTTCGATTGATACTATTTTTCCAATATTTTTCCAACGTATTTCAATAATGGACGATGGTTTGCGAAAAATAATAAAAATAATTACCTATGGAATTTAATGGTTTTTTTGAATTGGCCAGCACATATTTTATTTTTAAAGATTAATTATTATGTTTTATTAACAAACTAAAAAAAATAATGAAATAACATAATATACTATTTTACAGGGCTATTACAAATTAATTACTAGTAATTGATTTAAAATCAAATCAACAAAATAAATACTTGATAACAGTGCAAAAATTATTTAAAAATTATAAGAAATACCATTCATAAACTACCATTCATTTAAAATTATTATGAGTTACATAAAAAGCAAATCCATATATCCGGATAATCCGGATGATTCGGATAATCCCGATATGAATTTGATTCAAATCCGGATTTCTATATCCGGATATCCGGATAATTCAGAAATTCGGATTTCATGCCCATCCCTATCGGTTATAATAACGACGAGTACGCGAACACAACAAAACGCGCGTGACGACGATAGCGTGTTATAACTTTCGTACGCGCGGTGTTACGACTCGGACGACGACGATAATCGATACAACCCCGTGTTCGTTCTGACCTGGGTCACGTTCTTTTTCCCAGCCGCACCCGTCCGTGTGTACGCTATACGACCGTCGTCGTGTTATTAGATCGTTTTGCCGCTTTCACATCGACGCCGAACACCGTTTTCGTCCACGCCACAACGGCAAGTTTTCTTCGCTTTTACACCGCCACCGCGGTCGACTCGTCGTCATACGGACGGCCCCCGTCATCGTCGCGTTTTTATACTTCCAACCTTTTTTTTTCGTAATTTCTTCCCGCGTTTTTCGTTTTGTGTGTTTTTTTTTTTTTTTTTTTTTTTTTATTCGTGTTTGTTCTATTTCGTCGCGCACGACGAGTAGTTTTCGTTTCTCCGTTTTCATCTGCAGCCACGACGTGCGTCCGACTGTCGCACGGTGACAGATTTCCTCTTCAAGTTTTTTTTCAACGATCGTCGCGCCAAAGCATAAAACGGTGTACGCGATCACGACACGATCGACAACGATCATAGCAAAACAATTTCGTTCATTATCGTGAACGACATGGCGCCCCGTGATAAACGCCAGACGACGCGCCGGCAAGACGGACAGAAATAGACGAGACGACGGTACTGAGCCAAAGGCACGCGCGTTTGACGGACGTGACAAAGAGACAAAATACAAACCGTGTTCGATCGTTCTCCGTCGAGCTGGACGCGATTCCGGCGACGTCGCGGTCTCGGCGTGGAGTGCAAGACCGAACACCGCGGATGCGGCGCGCTGACCGTCGTTGTCAACAGGAGTTACGACACATATATATATAAATGCCGTCGTGGCACAAACGCCCGGTGCAAATCAATCGACCGAAGAGAGAAATACAAAACATCAGATCCCGAGAGGGCACGTGTGTGTGTGCGGTCTTCGCGATAGGTTTTCGTTTCCAACGGGTTGGATGACGTGACGTTTTGCAATCCACTGGACCGAGACGAAACTTTTTTTTTTTTTTTTTTATTGTTTCAGCATCAACGACAAGGTTATAGTGATTAGGTTAGGTTACAATGGTTGAAAAGAGATGCAAAACAAAATAAAACATAACAAAAATAAAAAATAAAAATTAAGAATATAAATAGATTAAATTAAATTGAACATTTCGATTTTTTTTAAAAATGAGATAATTTTTTGTGTGTCGGCATGGGGTCCTATGGCTTCATATAAATTGTCCGGGATTTCACATTGATTTCTGGCCTCTGAGAATCTTTGGCAGTGGATGAGAATGTGTTTGACTGTATTGGGCGAATTGCAAGAGCGGCATAACGGAGGTTCAGTCTTTTTCATGAGGTAATCGTGAGTGACTCTTGTGTGGCCGAGACGAAACTGTAAATCGCGTCTGTGACAACGATCACGTACGTTGACACGTCGAAGACGTATAATTATCACGATCAGTGTACTTTATAACGACGATAAAACGCGAGGGTGTAGACGGCGGTGACTCGCGCCGAGATGCACGACGACGGATCACGGTTATTACGATCATTACGATCATTACGACCGGTGACGTTATAATTATTGTCATTATTGTTATTATATAGATCATTGTACGCTGCGCTATTGTTGTCGTCGTTGTCGTCGTTGTTGTTGTTGTTGTCATCGTCGTCGTGCCGTATACATAGTATGACGATATCGCGTTTTATCCCGCGATTGTGTTTCGGGCGTCACATTGTTGCCACCACGTGAAACCCGCAGGCCCTCGTCCGTGTCCGTCCTCATTCGTGCCGTCGACGGGTTCGTGGCGTTTTGAAAAACAACACATTCATGTACGAACACCACCGACGGCCATCGATCTCACATCGCGCACGTTCGTATCGGTGTGCAATAGCGTAATGGCGATTAAAATGTTATTATCTATCATGACGCGTACGCCGTACAGGTCACCGGCGCCCGTCGTATTTTCGTGAGGTTTCGAGCTCGTCACGGACCGTCGTCGTCGCGCTAATCCCCTCAGAAAACGACATGTTATTATATAGATATTCGTGCGTATACTCTATGTACCTACAACACGCGTTGCATCGTTATTGTGATCATTACACGTCGTACGGCGTAGAACGTGTTCGTTCACAACGGAACGCGTCGCATTCCGAGGTCCGGGAAATCGCCGGTTCGGACGAAACTGTATTATTTACCAGTGTGACGTAAAAATGTGTTATGATAAAGGAACGCGATGTTTCACGAGAAACCAGTCGAAAGTGAAAGTTTAGATCTTTGACAGAACGTTGTCAAACTAATAATGTCGTGTGTTTAACGGTGGTATTCCGAATGAAAAACGAATAAATCGTTACGACGGTGCGGGCCACAGGCCATACGAAAAGGCGCTTTTAATCCGAACGAACGGCATTGTGTCGAACGGCTGAAACTCGATTTTTGCTTTTTATTTGTAAAATATTTCAATATGTTATAATACTGTTTCAGTTATTAATGTAGCGTGTGCGTGTAAAAAAATATCGTCCGTATAAATGATCTACCGAGAATACGTTTTGAATTAAAAACTAATCTAGACATTATTAGTTCCGCTGCTGTAGTTTTTTTGAATTACTATTCGTGTGTACACCGTAGTGCACATAATACTTTCAACGGACAATGAAGGATTGGATCCTTATGTAAATCGAAATCATATTAATATTTGTCAAAAAAAAATAATAAAAGAAAGAAAGATATTGTACACCCGTCACTCGATTATTTCAAAGCGTAACCATGTTACATTACAGGATTACATGCGCGCTTTATTCTATTTTAGGATCGACATTACAATTTGTCACATATAGGTTTTAGTTAAATAACAACAGTTCTTTTTTTTTAACCAAAGAACATTTTTTGACACATGTGTCGATATTATGAAACTACAATGTGTTATCGCATATTGAGTTTTTTCACAAAGAAATTTTCTATGTATATCATTCACATTTCCTTACCTCTAAATAGTTCGATATGATGTACATATGTGATATGTATATTGAATATGAAATCAGAATGTATGATTATAAATTAAAATTAATCTCGTAGCATAACATTTTAAATACATAAAAAATATATCAAACTTAATGGCCGCGAAACTTGTTGAAGTATTGTCATAAAAATATAGCTTGAAAACACTAATAATTTTTGAATCATAAAGACTTTATTATTTATCAATACATTAAAAACATTAAACGTAATAGTGAATCAATCGTATGTTTTAAAGAAACAATTAATAGAATATATTATACTATAATTCCATTTTAAAGATGTAATTTTAATTCAAAACTATTTAAACTTCAAATGGTGAATAACAAATCACTTAAATGTAATAGATTTGTATTTATTCGAGAAAGTATAAAAGTAATAATTTTATTGAACACATGGTTACAGAGTAAAAAACCTTCAAATGTTATTGTTCGGTTGGTACTACAAAGCGCAAATCAAAAGATGGTAAAGAATTTCGATTTCAATCAAATAAATCAAGTTCTAATGAATACTGACTAAGATGTATTTATTTTTTCAGCATAGATTTTCATGAAGTAATGCTCGAAGCTCATAATAAAGTTTCAAACGTATACACGAGATAAACAAGGACTGAACAAGATTTTTTCGTAAAACCTAAATCGTTGTTGACGAAAATGAAAACCAAAAAGACAAACAAATAGCGACAAAAATTAAAACTTGAGTGTACTTAAAAAACGATACCACTTATAATGGTATAAATTTATTAAATTCATTCGCGTGTTTTATAAAATATACTCCGTGAAAACAACTCGTAATAATAAATAACATATAATTCTAAATGTTAAACAGAAGCGTTAAAATACAGCGTAGACTTCAACGACAGCGGTCGAAAAAGCTTTTCGACTTTGTACAAACATTCAAGTCTTCCGTGAAACGAAATACGGTACGCGTTTTCAAAAATGTTATAACGAATCGTCAATAAAACGATTATTAAATTTTACCGACACAACGTCAGAGACGTACTGAACTTTATGTTATGAGTACGTTGCACAAACCGAGAACTGATATTGTCGTACAAGACAATTTCACATCGTTTATTCACGACTATCGGAAAAAAAAATCGAAAAGTTTTTTTTTTTGTTTTTATAAAATAAAAACAATAATAATAAAACATATACCGTGCGACGCGATACGAATCAGACGTAGTGTCGAAAGCAGTGTAAAATAAATGGAAAATGTTACGTTGTAGCGTTTACTTACATTGTTGGACCAGGTACGAGGTGAATACCACCCAGAGACATGCGTTGCGCTTCATCGTTGTCGCGGAAATAATAATGAGCAGCAACTGACGGTACAAGAGCCGGTCGTGTTCGACAACGACGACGAACGGGCAAGACTTCGGGCAGCGGAGGAGGACAGAAAACGATACGGGAGAGGAAAAACGAAATGATAATGCCGAAGACGCCGCCGCCGCGGTCGGCCGAGGGAGAGAGATGAAAGTGAGAGAGACCTTGGCGGGCGGTTCGCACACCGCCGCCGCCGCTGCCGCCGCCGCCGGATCCCACGGCCCATCTCTCGCGCGTATTATTACACCGAACGCATTATAATTTATAATTTATATTTAAAACCACTATAGTAATGCGTTACTGCTTCATAATGGAATATTAATAAATATCACGTGTTGCTTTACTACGTCATAATGTTATGTGAAACGCACACCTGGAACGCGTCGTTTGATCGTTTTTCGGGTTTTAGGGTGTGACCGTCTCACGTAAGAAAAAAATCGATTTAATACCGTTGATTACGAGTATTACATTCGTGTGTGTGTGTGTGTGTGTGTGTGTGTGTGTGTGTGTGTGTGTGTGTGTGTGTGTGTGTGTGTGTGTGTGTGTGTGTGTGTGTGTGTGTGTGTGTGTGTGTGTGTGTGTGTGTGTGTACATAATCTGAACCGTCGAGATCCAATACGCTTGTGTACCATTATGTGTATGTAAATACGTATGAATAATAATAATAAAAAGTAAAAGACGTAAAAATACGATCCACACGACTGTAGTCGCAGGTAGCGGTCGAAAAATAATCTTTTCGACCGGTGACGATTTAAGCTCCTAAAACGTACGACGCGTAAGTGTGAGTGTAGTAGTGTAAACGAGAATGATGTCATTATCACATAAAACCATATTATGAAGATTTAAAGATATACTCGGATTTAAATGAGCGGACGGTAAAAGGCGTTGTTTTAATTATCAACAAAAGAACATTAAATCGAGAAGTATAACTGTACGTTTTTTTTTGTTTTTTTTTTTTTTTTTTTATGTACGAGATAAATTGCGCGTGGCAATATTATATAGCGATCACTTGCGTTATTTGTACACGGAGACGTCCCATGTATGATAATTTAATGTATGTTACGCTGTGACGACATTTCGTATAAATATGTACTGTTGCAAAACCAAGGTTCCGAAATTCCAAGGATTTACCGAAAACTTTTTTAATATGTTTTTCATACAAAGTACTTATCAAGTTTTATTTTTTTTTTTTTTAATTTAAGTTTTATTTATCATTATTATTTTGGTTATTATTATTATTTTTTTTTTCTGAAGCGAATATATTAAATAGGAAATAAAATAAATGATTAATCCAAAACAAAAACCGGGGAAGCGATGAGGGTTAGTGATCCCAATTAAAACGAAGCGCGATATTCCGATTCATTGTTCGCAATGCATTTTCATTGAAACAATGTCGTTAACAATAAATAAAAAAAAAATCATACTCAAGAACGGTACACATGAACTTTGATCTAATAATAACTTTCTCGATCACTAATACATAGTCGTCTTAGCCGGACACGCAGACGATTTTTTTTTCGAGACCGGCGAGAATATGAAAGTGCAATATTAATATAGTTAAAATTTTATTCTAAAACTTCCAACACGTATACAAGACAGTGTCGATAATACTGACTCAATAACAATTATTATTATTATTATTATTATTTATTTCAATTTCAAGGACACCATCGTAGAATTTTATCGTTAATTTCTATAGTTATTACATTTTCGAACGTAAGGCGTTGCGTACATTCAAATAAAATAGCGAACACGTATATATGTATGTGCACCTATTTACGTACGCTTGTTTATTAACCAACGAAATTAAATTCATCACGAAATTTTAAACACTTTATTTGGAAAATTATTCCGTACTTTCATCGGTGTCGATTCGTATGTCAATTTTATGTTAATTTATTGCGTTATATACGATTTAATTATTTGAGCTAAAACATGTTTCAAGGGTTTAGTGTTTACATCTGCATGATTTTAGAAATTACACACAATTTAAATTTATGAGCGTAATGAGTTGAAATTCGTTTGGTTAAATATCGCGATAGTTGATAAAAATAATATGCTAACTAGAAGAAAAAAACTTTCTACTCGTATTATTCCGTTGAAATATGCATTTGACGACGAACAATGTGTTAATCGGTCGAATGCTTGAAAAAAAAAAGGCTAATACATAAACACGGACAATTTGAAGAAAGTGGACGAATTAAGACAATCGAAATTACCGTTGTTGGCGTAGTATTGTTGTCAAAAAAATATACGAAAATAACTCGCACCGCTATTATCATAATGGAGAAAAAACAAGATAATTGATAATGATTATTGTATAAGCTATTATTGCACTTTGTTATCAGAGATGAAAAGATGACCGTTGTGAACATCATGGTTTATCATCAAATTTTCGGTTCACCGGAGGATGACTCGAACGCTTCGCTTATGCGCTACGGTCGTCGAACGTTCGAGAATAAAAAATCATTGTGCAAATAAATTATACGCGTTGGAATAATAATTACGCGAATTCGCGATGGGAGTAGGTAATATTCGTATTGCGATTCGATACGGATGAATCGTTATCGTACAACGATCACAATTAGAACTAGAACTAGGCGTTTCTTCGAAAAAAAAAAAAACAAACAATCGTAATATTTTTTTTTACCGATGTAATAGTCGCGTGTTCAGTTCGCCTATAAACTTAACCCGATAAATTAATTCGTACGTGCTTTATAGTCAAAATACGTGTATTTATTACGACTCTATCAGTGGCGGTTATATTTGACTTTTAAGGGGGGGGGGTCGAAAATAACAAAAAAAAATCGTAGGGTCAATAATGTTGGATAGACCTTTCCTCGATATTTTTAAATAAAATAAACACTTCATATAGCATAAATATTATTTTATTAATCATATTACATCAAATATCCATAAAAAAAACTACAGTAAAAACATGTGCCTATTCTTTTGTTTGGCAAAGCGTGTTATAATATTTTCTATATCTATAGAAAATATCTTTATGAATGTGGAGTAATGCTAGCCCATTCAACCTTTCTTCGCCAATTGTTGAACTTAAACATGTTTTCAATCTACGTAAATAAAAAAAAGCACACCACACATGCATATTATAATGTAAAATCCATATAAATACAAGTTAGTTAAAGAATAGCCTAACAGTTAGATAGAAATAAGTAAATACCTTTAATCTAAGCAAAAAAGCTGATAATACGCGTAGGTACACACGGTACCTATAAGAACAAAAATTAACTAAGCGCACAGACATCTTAACAAATTGCAGTACGATAACAATTAAAAATAGGTACATGTTTTTTCCTTTTTGTGTAAGATTGTACCATGATTTATAGGTACTAAATAAATAAATTTACAAAAAACGGCCCAGGGGGGGGGGCGATCCACCTATCGCCCCCCCCCTTATAACCGCCACTGGACTCTATCGATATCTTCAAACAGCAATTGCAACACCGACGAACAAATAAATTAAAACGAAGAATTCACGGTGAAAACGATTAAAAGCGTTCCACCCGTTTTCGGACGAAAATTAATGTCCTATTATAGTCTCGGTGTGATGAGAATCACATTAGTCGGGAAAAATGTGTTTCGTGCTAATGACTACCGTTTGTGCCGTCTGATCATGAAACGTACGCAAACACGCGTAGGCTTTGACGACGGCCGTGGGACACTTTTCATTAAAAGTAAATCCGACAAAAAAAATCTAATCGATTAATCGTTTTTCGGCCCATGTACCGAAAGGATAAACGAGTCTCTTTCATACGGGTTTGCGCGCACGCTCGCGTGTGTTTTCTTCGTCTCTTAATTAATTACGGCGGCGTTCGCGCTTTTTACGGCTGAGAAAACAACACCGCCCGTTCAATGTCGACCGTCTAAACGTTACTTTTTGACAACGCGTTTCGTACACGCGACCCCGTATACGCTATGATTAAAATATATTGATATCGTACGCACTCTGCGTTCGCATAGTAAGTCGTACGAGCACGTAGAACTATTGTTTTAAATATTTTTTCCAGTTTATACGTCGCTAGATTCAAGGACGTGCTTAAGGGGGACGGGATTGGGCCTTCAACCCTTTTTTTCACCGAAATTTTAATGACTTGAAATTTTTTTTTAAAGTATCTTTATAATGTGTTTCTTAATGAATAAACTTTTTGTTATTCGGTAAATCGATTCCTTCAGTCAATATAATGCCTTGTTGAAGCACTGGCGAAGCGTGAAAATCGTTAATTGGGTCTGGTTGAATAAAATTCACTTTTCAAAATACTCGAAATCTATAAGGTCTAGAAATATTGCGTCTATCGAGTGTTTTTCCATTCAGGTAAATTAAGGAAAAAAAAAGTAGGTCTGCTGTTTTTTGAATGGTTTATTTTATTTTTGGATATTCTCCCTTGGACATTTTTCCTCAAAACACAAACGTTTTCTCTGTGCTGATAAAAAAGGGAATAAATAATTTACAAATTGCACAAAGTCATTTTACTTGAAAATTATTATAGACCAACTGTATAGATTAATGAAAATAAATTGCGTTTATTTAATTTACAAATCAACGGTTATTATTTTATAGTGCAAGCTGTGAGTATTATATTACATTATGTTTCCTATTATCTGTAGGTAAAAAGTTGAAATTATTTTTAAATACCTGGAAACGATTACGTCTGAAAGTAGTATGAAAATAATTTAAAAGATTTTGATGAGTAATAATATTTTTATTTTACTAGCCTTCGTAGGAAAGAAAATGTTCATAGAGATAGGAGAATGTACTGATGCCTATTTTTCAACATTTGAAAGTTCTAATGTTTTTCTGATGGTTAAAAATGAATTAGTGTAACGTCAACTTGAGTTATCATGTGACGTAAATGGTGAAATACAAATGTCTCAGGGACTATAATGGAGAAATACCAGAATTTAATTGTACAGGATGAGTCGGATTTATATGGAAAACGCAATAACTTTTTTCCTATTAATTACTTTGAACTTTGAAAAAACAAATAAAATACTCGAGTCATGCGCTACAATAAAATCGCAATTTAAATTTTTTTATTTTTACAACTCAAATTCGAAATAGCTATTTTGAAAAAAAAAAAGATTTTAGTACATTTTTAATGCGTAAATCTCTAATAAAGGTTAATCCGTTACATTTCTACGATTTTTTTGAAGTGTGTGAAAAAGTCAACAACAATATTGTGTTTGACGTAATCTTATAACTGTATATATGATGCAGAAAAAAATAACAACCGCGAAATATCGACGATAAAATTAAAAAAAAACACACACGCTGCACCCTTATCGTCGTATTGACCGATCCGATCGATCGGTCAGTCAATAACAGATCGTACAGCGCGATCGTATGCACCCGACTATTTCCGGGCGGATCGTAAACGACCGCGTCGATTGTCGGCCGATAACGTTCCGACACGAAAACCCGTCGTCGCGTCGCGTCGAACGCGGGCGTGCCGCGACGGTCTCCCGCGCCCGTGTCGGCGGCGTGTTCACCGTGAATAAATCAAACGCGTTTTGTGACTCAGTAGCCTCTATGGCAAGTGTATCAGCTCTTTCGTTTCCTGAGATATTTGTATGACTCTGGTATCCAGATTATTTTTATGGTGGTGTTTTCTTTTTGTAATTTATATATTTGGTTCTGTATTGTTCTTGCAGTCTCGTTTGGTCTATAGGAGTTTTGTATACTCATAAGGGTGCTAAGGTAATCACTAAAGATTATCGCTTTTTGAATATTTTTATTTTCGATAAGGTTGATGGCTTGAAATATGGCTTGTGCTCGGGCGGTATATATGGAACAGTCATTTGGCAGTTTTAACATTATTTCAGTATCTTGACATGTCACTGCTGCACCGACACCTTTGTCCGATTTAGAACCATGGGTGTATATTTCGGTATAGTCTTTAAAATTTTCCCTTATCTGTAAAAAGTATTGTCTATATGCATGTGGTGATGTAAAATTTTTTTGAAATATATTCATTTCTGAATTTATATTTAATTCAGCTGTCCAGGGAGGGACTAAGGCATTTTCTCTAGTAATCATTCCAGCAACGAAACGCAACCCCATGCCAAGTTCAGGGCCGGATTAACCTAGGCGCAAAAGGAGCATTTGCTCCAGGGCGGCAAATTTAGTGGGGCGGCATAAATATAATTTCCAAAAAAATATATATATATATTAAGTGCCATAATTATTAAAGTAAAATTTTTCAATTATAATAGCTCGTATTATGATAGCTCGTATAGCTCAAAAATAATTCCGAGAACGCAATGTCAAAATATCGTAAATGCGATGATAATTTGGTCAGTTAAGTTGAACACGTGCATAATTATATAGGTAGGTATTTATAATGTAGGTATAAAGTTTTCAGGTTTTTATCGTTTTCAATAAGGCAATAACAATTCATAGAATCTATCGTAGTACTCAGTAATATCTGTACGAGTTACAAATGAATTATTGGATTTTCTATAATATAATATAAAAAAATAGCAACACTACTGGGACTCCATTCCGTCTACCAACAAACTTAAACACATAAAATGTTCTGTGAAACAGTGGTTTACACCTCCGGACCTCAACCGACGTCAAAATATTGCCATCACTCGTCTTAGAATCGGCCACACCTTTCTCACACACTCCTTCCTTATCAGCAAAGATCAACCCCCTATTGCATATAGGTTATTATACCTTGTTGCATACACATGCCAAACCCGTATCACCATAAAACATATTTTTGAAGAATGTCCAATACATGAACCTACCCGCACTCTTCTCAACCTCCCATCCAACATCAAAGAAGCTTTAAACGAAGAACATACTTTAAAAACCATCGAATTCATCGCCAAAGTCAACCTTATTAACAAAATATAGTTTCAATATAAATTTAAATTGTAAATCTATTTAAACAAATATTGTAATTTTTAATATTGTAATTTACTTTTCTTTTTTGTTAAACTTAAACAAAAATGTAGGCTAATAACCATTGTAGTTGAAGCCTGTAAACCTTTAAATAAAAAATAAAATATCAAATAATATGTCATGTAGGTCGTAGGTGAACCAATTTATTAATATTGTATTTGTATTTTGTGACTGTTTTAAATTCATTTTAAAAAAATTATTCGGAAAACTATTCTGTGATACTTAACATATAGTTATACTTTTTAGTGTAAACTGTAAATTGATTAATTATTATATTAAGTATATTTTATAATTGTACTTTATTTTTTTAATTTATACATTGAAAGCAGGAATTTTCTTTTGGTCTTATTAAAATCTATTTTCGGGGGGGGGGGCAATAAATATTTGCTCCGGGGCGGCAAGGGCCCTTAATCCGGCACTGGCCAAGTTTATTCAATGACCGACATCAAACAAATAATAAAAAAAAATAATTCTCAATATCTGGCAAAACGAATGGATAAACTTCTAACACCGAATTAAACGAAATTAAAAACCACATTCTCCCTTGGCCGAACAACACACTCACCAGAAAAGAAGAAGTAGTTATCAATAAGCTCAGAATAGGCCATAATAGATTAACACCCACGCCTTCCTAATGAAGAAAGAAGACTCACCCATGTGCCCGACTTGTAACGATCCCATAACAGTTAAACACATCATCACCGTCTGCAGAAAATACGAATTACAACGGAAAAAACGCCATGTAACTCACCATCTCGCTGAAAACCTCAACAACATCGATACAACCAACGTTCTCAAATTCCTAAGGGACACAGAACTTCGTAAAGAAATTTAATTTAATATATATTATAACTTTTAATTTTTTTTTTCACGATTTACTTTAATTTCACAGTATTTGCAGAAAAGAACAGACGAATCGTGTGAAAACGTATCTGAACCGAATTCTTGTACATAGTTTCTTAACCGTCGGGCTAGTGATAATTTATCTTTTGGCATGGTATAAAAAATATGTTATAATGAAAAACACAAAGTTGAACAAAGAAAAATGCATACATTCACAAATTCACTATACGAATAAAAACGTACATACGAGCGCAATCAAAAGTCGACGTAAACTAATCGATTACGTCGTTGTAGATCGGAAGAGTCTATAATTATTGGGTGTATAATCAAGTATGGTCGAAGTCGATAACAGAAACAACATTAAGATAAAAGATACGATAAACACAATATTGACTTGCATTGGGATATTTTAGGAATATTTTTTTCGATCGACAATGAGTTTTATAACGTCCCAAAACTGTCGATCACTGATGAGTGGCCGAAATATATATTTTTGCAGGACCGAGTTTTCGATTTTTACATAAATTAGCAATAAATAGCAAAATAGTCGAAAAAATAATAGCGAAACCTCTAGAATATGCAAAAATATGCACTAAAAACTTTTGGTATGGAGAGTTCATTTTTGTCTGAAATGGATTTATCGCTTACTCTGCTATCTTTTCATAAACTACAAAAAAATATGCAAATGCTACAAGTCTCGAGCCCTGATTATATGGTATAATGTATCTACCATATTTAATGTAACCTGTCTATTATTAATGTAAACGCTACCTATGTATTTTTTGTAGCCCATGGCCCGCAGTTGCCGAGGCATTTGTCACAATAAAAAAAAAAAAAAATCACACGCGTTCGACACGGATCCGTCGCCGCGGGTTCGGTAACGCGTCACAATGTTTACTATAGAATATCTGCCCGGAGAATCGGTTTCGTAATCCCGTCCGCTCTTCCTAGTCGTAAAATGGGTTTCGCGTGCGTTAACCGTGTGCAACACGTAGGTAGGTACGCGTTTGGCATTTTTCCTGCTCGTCGGCGGCGGTTCGTCGGTCGTTTCCGTTCGCCCGGAGCGAACAGAAAACGAGTTCACGCCGCCGCGATTATGCAATGTACATAAATAATATGTAACGTATCCGATAGATACGTGTATAACACCACGTATATACCAATATATAACATATATAAATCGCACTTATAAAAATGCGTTTGTAAAATCGAAACCGAAAGAAAGCGCAATTTTATTTCGGACAACGTTTGTAACACGCGCCCGTCGACGATTTTATCGAGTGCACACACACCGAGCTGAAAATCGCGCGATATCACGTAATTATTATACACATCCATGTATATTTTGTTGCGCATTGTCCGCGTTCTCGTTTAGGTAACGCGAGTTTTTAACGAACGTCGGCTGCAAACGGCGACGATAATAACGCGGCACAAGCTTTTGTCCCGAGAGAGAATAACTAGTTTTTTATTTTTTTTTTCTATTTTCATTATTTATTTATTTTCTTTCAAATCGTCGTACACGGTCCGAGATATTATTGTGACTCGTGTTTATTATTATTACTATTATTATAGTTATTACTATTATTACTATTATTATTGTGATTATTATTATTACTTTTTGTCGCTTCGCGTATTAAAACTCACACGAACGAACAACATAATATATATTATTATTACACGTACCCGCGAGTACAATGTTTCTATTCATCAAAAGCCATTCCGACGTTTCGCTGTCAATTATTTGTCTGGCACCTCAGTGGATTATTATTATTATTATTATTATTTAATGACATCGACAGGCAGATTTAGACTTCGGCCAAACAAGTATCATCGCGGCACAATAGTGTCGGACTACCCATTGTGTTTGGGAAATAAAAAAAGAAAAAGATGGGTGCCCGTTTTATTGCCAAAATTAAATTAAAAAAAAAAAAAAAAACAAAACATTTGATGAAAATTGTTTGGGATTCATAGATAGGTCCGAAATCAACAATGTAAAACGATTGTACGTGAAACACACTTAGGTTAGTTGTTGTAAATAATGTAATCATCTTTAGATATTGATTTTTTTTCACATATTTCCTGGTCTTTTTCAATGTAGTAAAATAGTTTCCTGTTTTTTTTTTTTTTTTTTTTTTAATAACATCTGCCGAATTCTTTACTTGTATTTTATTATTTAATAGTAAGTTGAAATATCAAATAACAATTAAGAAGTCTTTACTTATTATAAATAATGGTATGAAAAAATTAACGGTAATTATAACAGAATTAATGTTTCGCTCGTGTGGCAGATATTATCTTTCTGTATGGCAGATATTATCAAAGATGTACAGATAAAATTATTTGATCAGAAATACCCAGTGTATGGCAGGATGTTTTTTAAATGATAGAAAGCTACTTGCTGATGTTGTATTCAATTAGAGTAATTTGTTGATTATTTATAAGACCGGGAAATCATTATGACGGATTTCCCAAGATTTAGTAATAGTTTGAATTGGTCATAAACCCCAGGAAATCGTGAACATTTTTCTAAAATAAAATTTTTTTATTTATATAAGAATATAAATGTCAATATATGTAACCAAATACGTATAATTGAAAAAAAAATCAAAGTATAGTTATTTTATAGATACTAGATACAGTTAACAGGATAAATATTTAATTTTAATTTCGAGTTTTAAATTTTAATACGTTGTACAGCAATGCAACATAACGAATTTTGCCATTTGTGTGGGTCGAAAAGTGAAATAATAAATACGTAGATATATGTCTAGTGAAATATAAATTCACACTTTTCCGTCCGGGGGTAAATACTCGAGTATTTTCGTGATAATGTTATAACACGAAGAGATATATTTACCTTTTCAAAAATATGGAACAAATATTGCCCAAACAAATTATGCAACACACTAATATTGGTGCAATGTTTTTTTTTTTTTTTTTTTTAATGTAGTTTTAATGTGTGTAATAAACTCTCTAATACCAATAAAGATGCTTTGGGCCATGCCTATTAACTTTTTCGCAATAAGCATGTATAGGAATTCGAATAAAATTTTGAAAATTAAGTAATTCATAAAATATTCAAACAATTTTAATGGGAGAGTTAAGTTGAATTAGAAAAGTATTGGTCTTTTCGATAATTTTTTTTTTTTTTAAACAGTGAGTTTCAAATTTTCTACTATACAAATAATTTACATACCACATAAAAATGTTCAACAAAGCGAATTTCAATGAAGTTATGATTATTGACGTAAATAAGGGAGCGCCCCCTTCGCCAAATAAGCTCCCTTCATAATAACGATTTCAAAATATGGATTGAAAAAATGAATTAGGATTTTTAATTTAAAAAAATAAGTAACTGTACGCTTAGACGTTAAGTATCTAAAATATTAAATTGATTATTCGTTTTACCACAGTTGGAGTTTTAAAAAGAAATAGTTAGGTATATTTTAAGTTTAAAATAATCTTATCAATCGAACTAAAATAATAATAAATACATTTATTTATCAGTATATTATTCATACGTTTTAACATGGCAACGAATTATTGTAGACCTTGAATTAGGCACTCAAATATTAATCATATTTTTTAATTATAGACTACTGATTACATTGATTTATTTTAGAAACAATAGATCTGATGGTTTGATAATATGTTATTTTAGATTCTGAGCGGAGCGAAGGATCTATTGGTTTTACAACGATGTTTATTTCTCTTCTTTTTTCTTCTAGATACACTTTTGATGTACCTAAGTTTGTCCAAAAGTTTAGTCGAGCAATGGCAGATCGTCGTCTGTAATTGTCGAGGTCAACTTCAGTTACATTTCTCCTCAAGAAAATCAGTGTCCTTGAAGCATTTAAAACTACCGAATTTCTCATCTGGTTTGTTCACGTCATTGAGAACGAGTAGACTTTGACTGTAAATCAACTGCTATTTTTCAACATCGATACTACGTATGTGAATCAAATGCACATTGGCATAATTTGTAGGTCCCAAATTAACATGAAAATGCATATGATTATGTATAATACTTATAGCGAAATTCTGATTAAAAATCCCGACTAGTCATTGCTTTGAGTTGTCATTTTTTTCTCGGACATTTTTTGTATATTTTTCTATATTTTCGGAGAAATTCATAAAAATTGCACACTTTAAAATAGTAAATATAACTTGCAATTTAATAACATTATTTTACTTGTGTTATTTTGAGAAAAATATCTGTACCAAAAAATAATTCAACCTTTCTTTCTCGAAGTCAATATCAAATGGAAGTAAATAGTTGCCTAATACATCATTTGAAAATAAAGCTTTTATTAAAACCAGATTCATCCAGTTATGTACGACAGAAAATATACACTTAAAATTTATGGCTCATCGAATCATATTGTTGTACCTACAACCCGATATGAAACTCATAATGTTTTTGATATTTATACACCAGGTAACGATTGTTCGCATAACTATCAATGATTTTTTTAGTATTTAAAATAAAAAAATTTTTTTACGTGAATAGTAGTTTTTTGAAACTCAAAAAAGCAATTATGTACTAAAATTTAAATACAGTAAATCGTCTGAAACAATAATTTATTGATTCTTATTTATTTTTTAACTTTATAGATTTTTATATTATTTGAAAATTAATTCCATAAGCAAACCACTTTTATCAAATTATACATTTTGTGATAGTGATTTTTATTCAGTATAGATATTTTTTTATGTGTTAGTGAGCGTGCACTATGGTATTCAAGACAAAAATATAAGAATGTGCGTTCACAACAGTTAATAAATTAGAAAAATTTTACTTAGCATATTTTTGCATATTTTTACCACAGGGTATGCGTGTTCTACGAATTCATTCGCATACGACCCGGAGCCTTCCAGTGATTAGAATCTCATGGCATAATAAATGCATTTTAAATCGACGAGCGGTGTAGCCAACGTCTTCTATGCGTAATGAAGTCGGTATAAATAGTATTTCTATGCCCAGTCAAACCGACCGTTTACTTTTAGATTCTGAGTGAAGCGAAGGATCTTATGGTTTTACAATGATGTTTATTATTTTTTTTTTAATTTTTTTTTTTCTGTAAACACTTTTTCGTACAGAAATCCTTGTCCAAAAGTTTCGTCCAGCAACTTTTTAGATTCGAAATTGAACTGAGATGGTACTTTAGAGAGGTCATTTTCCAAAATCTCCATAGTTTTTCCAGTAATCAAGAATAACGATCGAAAAACTGAGTAAAAACGGTAAAATCGGTAAAAATCCGCCGTAAACGAGATTTTCACTGTTCAGATTTTAGGTATTTAGTCATAAATCGAAAAGTATTGAAGCTAGAAACTTGAAAATTTTATCCAATATCAAATACGTACTTTTTTATATTGGACAACATTTTCAGAACAATTATAGCACTTTTGACTTAAATATAGAACTTTTAATTTACCAAATTGTTTGAAAGTTTTTATGTAATATAATTTTAAATATTTGACAAAAAGTTCTGAAAATTTAATATGACCTTACTCATATACCTACCTAATTATCCTAACAAAAATTAAAAAATCGTGAGACAGGATTTTTTTTTTATACACACTTTAATAAATTATTATAACTCACCAAAAATTATACAAATAACCGTAAAATACGTAAACAGTATTTAAATAATAATATATTATATTACACTGAAGCTTTGCTCAGAATCGTTTTATACTAAAGAAATGAGTCATCATTTCTTTAAAACTTAATACATTCATCACCAATATCTTGTCCGAGGACCGAAGGGACGAAGGACGAACTTGTACCACCATCATCTCACTTTTTTAGGTATACTTATTATAGTGCGTACACAAGTCAATGAAGTCATGACCGAATGTCCCATCATCATTAATACTGCTCTAAAACGAGCGAACGGATAAAATACGTGCTGTCAATAGAAATTCGAATTGCCTTTTTGATTTTTGGCTTTTTGTCAATGTCAATCATTATCGTGAAGTTTGAAGAGGACTCGTCTATACGTGTGGATATAAAATACATTTTGTGTCTGTAAAACGTAACAACGCTTTGTGTGTTGTAGTGCAAAAACACAACGTTAAAATGTATTCGCGTACCCTTACAAACAGTGTACAAATAAACTATTCTCGCGTTCTTGACCCGAGAAAACAATGGTCTAATCATCAATTGTTGCTTTGTGGTTCACGACGGCAATACGTTGTGACAAAATTTTCATAGTGGGAAAAAAAATGTTCACAATATGCGTTGAAATACGGGTTTTAAAGTGAATAAAAAAAAAAATAATTGTAAATTAAAATTAAATGTCCGAAGAGATTATGTTATTATTTACTAAATCAGATATCATGTGCGTTTTTTTGTTTACATATTTTATTCGTACCTATTGTTGTTATTTAGTGGTCGAGTGTGCTGTTACCCGACCGGTCAAAATACGTCTACATCGATTCTAATTTCTAATTGTATGTTAATTTATCGAATCAATAACAGTAAAATCAAGAACGAACAAAAATATTGCGAAATCATTTTTCATGAAAATGCAACGAAAATTTTTCAAACGCAAGTATTATTTACCTAACCTAACCACAAATATCGAACAAAAGACCTGTTTATAATTATTATAATACACCTCTAAACTTGGTGAATTAAACACTAAACAAACGTCAGTAAATTATTACGTTTCATTAATTATATGACATCATTAGGTTAAGGTTACTTTAAGGTTATCGATACATTTGCATTTTGCATTGACTTAAATAAACATAGCCTTTTGATTATAGAAATTTCGAACAATACTATATATACTGTAGATAACCGACTATAAGTATAGGTATCACCGCTAATAATGAAACAATGTGCTAAAGATATGTTAGATAAAATAATAATAGCATGTAAATAAACATTATACACATTTTTAGAAAAATTAATTGCAATTATTTTTGTTATCGTACATGCATAGCCAAAATAACGTAATATCTACAACAAACTTAAATTATATTTTCAAATTTTAGATTCTAATTGAAATGAAAAATGTAATCGTTTTAAGAAAATCATAATTTTCAACTTTATTTCTTCCTGTTTTCAGTTTTTTGAGGGTATTAGAATTTGTTCAAAAGTTTTTTTTGCATTCTTTCTTATCCCTTATGTATTTAAACAAGTAATTTTTCTCTACTCTCACAAGTATTTTCAATATTTCAGAAAAACTACCAATCAATTGAGTATTTACTGTAAAATAAGCTGTAAACTTGATTTTCATTAAATTGAGTTAGTATTTTTATCGACATAAAAAATTATTATGTTAAAAAACTTGAAATTTTCTCAAAATATTATAATATTGATATAAAAATAGTTTTGAAACCAATTTTTTTAATTTAAGGGTATGAGAAATCTCATTCAAAAACAATTTTAAGGCAGTGCATTTTAAGCACTCGATGTTTATGACATGTTTCTCGTTCACCTGGAAATTTCTTAAAGTCGTACTCATATAATTTACTAAAGTTATACCTAGCTACTAAAATGATAAATTACTAAGTGAATATCAAACATCAAAACTTCATAAAATGTTGAAGTGCAAACCGGGAAAAATTGTTCTTCGTCAAAATACTCACCATGTAGTTATTTTGGAATATAAATAGTTCGATACATATGAACCTGACGCATTATCTTTGAAACGAGTTCAAAGATGAAATTACAGCGAAATTTCAGATGATTTTCTGAATTTATTTCATGAAATTTACATATTTTCATTGCAAGATGTGACTTATTTTGATACGTTTTTTTCTTCATGTGTAGCCTTCACATAGTAAGCAATAAAATATCAATTGAATTTTACTCAGAATGGTTTTCCGAACATAATGATTTTTCATATTTAGAATTTCAATTTAAAATAATATCATATACTATAGTTTGCTAGATGAGCTTACTTTAACAATGGTTTGTATCTAAAGTGTATTACTTCAACTAACAAGACCAATTTTTTATGCTTTTTATTTGATAAAAGAAAATACCGTAAAAAATCAGAATTGAAAAAATATATATTTTTTAAAAAATTTTAAATTACACAGACTTAACAATATAGAATAAACTAATATATTTTCTTTATTCATACAATTCTTGTTAAATTGTTTGATATATATTTGTAATATATAAATGTATGCATATTTTTATTATTATTATTATTTTTTTTTTTTTTTGAACTGTAGGTACTTCTTTTATTTTAAAATCAACGTAAGTACTGCATAAATTGTAGATATTATAATTGTTTATAATAAATATATTATAATTAAATAAATGGAAATAATCCCTACTTAATCAAAAGTAATCGAGAAAACGCTACATTCTGAAATGGAAATGAATATACCATAATTATTATTGTTTCAATTTCATTGATTTTATTTTTATATTATCAAATTAAAACATAAACATAGGTTTAAAACAAAAATATGTTTTATTTATATAATATGTTATTTTCGTATGATATTTATATGAATCTTTCCCGAAGTACGTCATGGAGAAAATCATCGGCCTTCGCTCATTAAATGGTTGAAATCACACGTGCATTTAGATAAAATCACGGATGGATCCACATGGAGTTATACCAATGCATAACAATGGCGCGAAGTGTACAACGCAGGTCGAGTACGCAGGTCGCTGTTACGTTTTTTCAGTACACCGACAATTTTACTATGTTAGGTTGGCGTATTTAACAGGAACACGCCGAACATTGAACTTTTGATCTATTGCAGTAGTTTGTAGACGCTCGCCCGTGGTATTAGTGCCACAGTGATTAATTAGCATTATTTTGTTTCGTATTATACAATTATTGTTATATTCATAAATCGTTTGGAGAAAAAATCAAGAATGAAATCAGCTGTACCGATATTGATAGTATGCTTGATTGCAATTTTGGGTTTAAGTAAGTTAACATATATTTGATACGGTTTAGCAATTTTTTTTTAGAAATTTTCGAATTCCTTTTGTTCAAGAATATTACAGTGTGTTTAGCTTTTCAAAATGTTGTGATGTGTCTTATTTTGTAATATTATTTTTTTTATTTCTGTTGTTTATTCGTGTATGGTTTCATTAATTACTAAAATAAAATCCTATTTTGAAAATAAACTGTTTAATTGGAGCCTCATTATGAAAAAAAAACTCTGGAAAACGTCTACTTTACAACATTAAATATTAATAACCAAGACTTCACACAAAACACTTTCGTTTGCAAGCAAATAGAAAATAATGCTTAAATCGACTTCGCAGCAAATTATTTGGAGAAAATGTTCACGTTTAGCATAGTTTTTTATTTGAAGTTTATTTTAATTTCATACGTTTTTAATAATGTTTCAAACGTAATGTAATGTCAAAATAAATGTTACATTATTTTACTTGAGCGATGTGCCATTAAATTTTTTAAACGACAATTCAAGTTCAACAATAGAGAGTGCTTATACTTATAACATTTTTTTAAACAAGCTTTTGTACATTGTACTTTTGTAGCTTCTGTATATAACAGAATTATACATATTACACCATTTTAGTCGAATTTTTCGAGTCCGTGATTTCGAAGCAATAGGAGAGTAAGAATATTTATATGGAAAATTAAACATTTTGCATAACATTAACACGTGATAATTTAATAACACGAATGAACATTGAACGTATTAAATATTAACGTGTACTACGTCCACATATTTGCATGTTTCCAACAATATTATAATTTTATCACACTTTTTTTTTTTATTAAAAGGTTCTGGTCTAAAATGTTACAAATGCAATTCAAGCGAAAATGAAAAATGCAAAGATACGATATTAAAAGAAGATTCTTTACTATTCAAGTGCAATGAAGACCAATTATTTGGATGTATTAAACTAGTAGGTAATGAAAAGTATATAATATCGTAGCTTGATGTCTTATTTTATCGGTGTCGAAATAATCCAAATTTCGAATGGTTAATCAGTGAAAAGCCTCAGAACGTAACGTATAATACAACAATAATGCTAATCTAGGAATTTTAAATATTGTTTTTCACATGGAATGGAATTTAGCTTATCTCTGAAATAATATTGTTCCCGGTTGATTTTAACTATATCGATTACCTAGGGTTGCTGATTATTCAATTATTTTATGTGTTTCGTCCATTTAAGAGTCACATATTTTTTATTTATCAAATACGTAACAACAGTATAATCTTTAATTATGTAATGATATTATATCATTATGAGTTGACTATTATCACAAAATAATTTCGATTATCAGTGTTATTGTGATTTTTATTGTTTTCACTGAAAAATATTGATATTACAGAAATCTAGTATTGCTATGATAATATGTTGTTCATTCAACAGACTTTACGCGCAACTAGTTACATTCAGGTTTTATTAATACCTGTTTATTTGATATTCAAATAGTAATGTTAGACGGATAAAAACAAAATAGTTACTCATGGTAAAAAGTGGACTGACACAATTTCGAACAATTATTATATTATGTCACTTTTTTTGATACGTCTCCGTCGTTGATAATATTATTCGCTGAGTTAACACGGTTTAAACATATTATACACGATTTTGATGGCATTATAATAAGTTGTTAGACTCATTTCAAACTATAATAATTTGTACCGTTCGTTAATTTATTTTTTATTTATCACGTTGATTATAATTTAGCATGCTGTTTATAAAAGTATATCACGATAAAGTGTATTATGTAGTACCTATTTTTTACGCTTTTGACTGAGCGACTCCCCTAATAAAGACAAAGATATTTATAAACCGCGTATGGTTAATAATGTGATAATATTATTATGATTGCAATAATACGAATAATGAGCAAAAAAAAAAAAAGTAAACTCAAATTTCACCACTACCAAACACTACGATAAAATAATTTATTGCAATATTATGTTTTTTGTTCGTATATAGTTAACGGCGCAAGCGGGACAGTGATTCGAAGATGCGCCAACGAGGGCGAAGAAGTGTCTTGTAGAGAAATATACAACAACGAAACGGCGTCATTGTATTGTTTCACGTGTAACGACGACGGATGCAATGGTCATAATAAAAGTTATTAACGGCTTCAGTCATGACTATGATATTGGAAATGGTTTGTGGGGCTTTCAGAAGTCATCATGATTTGTATTGCAACTAGACCAAATGTTTATTCTATGCGCTACATTAACAGACCTTAATAGATTAATGTTTTCATAAAAGTTATTGTTAGTGGTTTATTCAACTAAACATTTTGTTATTTATTTATTTATTTATTTTTTTGTTTGACGGTGTAAGATTTCACAGAAAATTTTTGAATTTACCAAACTCAATTAACTCCAATGAAAACGATTCGCTAACATATTTAACACAGCCATCATATTATATTCTATCATTATTAATCAGCTATCCAAGTATAAAAATGTATTTGTTATATTATTTATAATAATTAATCTTACTATTTATTATTGAATTAACAATAAAACTTTTAGCCTAATGGCTATTGATCGGAACTAATTTGATTTTTTTTTTTTTTATAAATAAAACGTAAACGGTATGTTATTTAGGTTTCATTCACTTGAATGAATAGTTTATGTAAGCTAAAAGTGTAAGTAATTTTTATCATAGTTTAAGTTTTTAAGAAAGACTTGCGCTTGGTTACGATCAGAGTCACACTAAGGATCATTTCGACCAATCAGAGGCCAATCATTAAAGATACTTATTTTGAAATCGATAACAAAAAAAAATAATAATAATTAATAAATAAATTGAAAAATCCATCACATTATCACCAGTGGTTTTGAACAAAATAATACGAATTGGGAACAGGTGAGAATATTCATCGTTGTATCCGTCTAAATATAAAATATTATACTATACGTATTATATGGGAAGTGCGAAAATATGATTTGGACAGATGATGTGGCATAATGGACATAGCAGTTATAAGTTGACTATCGGTACACTGAAACTGTGTACCCAGTGAGATCTCCTAAAGTCTACAATGACGACCTAAACTACGTTTATTTCCTAGAAATTCTAGCCCATAGACAAATAACATAGGTGATATATTATTAAAAATACATATGATCAAGTTCGCGTAACATTTTAACTTTTACAGCTTAAATAAAGACATATAATGGAAAAAATAAAAACAGAAAAATAACCAGTTGTTTTTCTGAGTTAATGATGTGAATTTGTTTGTACTCATTAATGTAAATTATAATAATTAAATTAATTAAACATGAAATCAAAGATATTAATAATGTGTGTGTGTGTGTGTGTGTGTATCATATATTAATTTTCAGTGAAATTATTTAGTTATTTAATCCATAATCGGTATTGAATTCTAGTAATTTTTATTGAATACCAATTTTCGACTGCAATATTTTAGTAGTATTGCTTTGAAAATATCCGATTGTTCAATAGCTGCGTTTCGCAACACTATACAGACTGAAAATTAAATCTATATAATACATTGAAGAATAATATTTTTCGAACATTATTATGATAAAAGAATATATCAACCAGATTATGAATTCAAAATTTAACAATGTTTTGACTACAAAAAAAACTTACCTACAATTTCACAAAAAACGTAAAATGTGTTGACTTAGATGACATCGACGTCTTTTCACGAGAGAAATAAATTATTTTTTCTCTAAAACTAAACACAACCAGCATCATTGTCCATTATTTTGTCCCAGGACCGACCGGGTAGTGATGAATTTCTATCACCACTATCTTATGACTTTTTTATTATTATAACATATCAGTATGGACAAATACGCTGTTCACACGGTTCGTGTTAAAATGTATGATGCAACAAAATAAATAAATTGACCACCTAATAATATCGTATGGAAGTTAAGAAATATGATATTTTTTAGATTAATGTGTATTTTAAAATGTAAAAATTGGAAAACCCGTTTTGATTAGAATGTATTTTGTTGAAATCGTGGTATTTATATTTGTGTACTGCTTATGAAAAGTCAATTTGAATAATTGTGATTGACAATCATTCAAATAAGTATACTGAAAACAATGACTTATAAAATAATTCAAAATCCAATCTCCGATCAAATAAGCCAGAAGCAAATCAAAGCAATACGAAGTGCAAGTGAATCGTTGACCGAAATAATTGAACTATCTTGAAATCTCCGTATAAACTTGATGATACCACTAAAAATACATCAGAATAAATGAGGACCATCTAAACAAACTCCGAATGTATTTATTTGAACACGTTCTAAAAATTTCGTACGATTAGTCATAATTTTTCTTTACTATTACTATTTAAATAAATAAAAACCACAGTGAAAATAGAAAAAAAGAATTTTCAAAGAAAACCATTGATTTCCCTCAATACTTTGTAGATTTTCTTTGCGCTTGGAAAATTTCTTCTCTTTAAAGGCAATTTCTCTTGGAATATTTTTCTTACAAAATATTTTGATGACAGACAATATGTAAACAATTGAAAAATAAATACCGATGCGTATTTTACATCATACTTGAATGTAGTTACGTTTGTCATACTGGTAAAGTGATAACTATTCACCAAGTGTGATGAATGATGATTAAAATATAATAGTTGTGTGATAAAGTTTATCATAATTTAAACGTATGTTTCTCGCACACTGCCATCTGGATGTCATTTATGTCCATTATGAGCGTGACAAAAATGCTCAGTTCTGTAAATATTAATCTATCGATCACACAATGAACCATTCATTTCAAGAGTCACGTATTCTCCGGATATATTGTAATTAATCTATGATCGATTTCAGAAAAAAAAAGCTGAGTATGGAATATATTTTAAAAATAATATTGTTGGTGTATTTAATCATGGTTTTTGCTTTAAGTAAGTGTATTGTAATTTTATTATGGATTAGTAAATTAAAAATTTAATGAATTAAATTTAAAATTCTTTCAATTATTGAGTGGTTATAATATGTTTAATACGTTTTTTTCATTTATTATTGATTCTAAAAATCAATTTTTAAAGATATTCATGAAAAATCTCTTGACATTGATATTTGATAACACAAATTTAGTATTAAATACCAAAAACTAGGTTATGTATAGGTTGAAATTATCATTATATATTCGAATGAAAATCTATCTGATTCTGATGCCATTTGATCCCAATTAGTCGTAACAAATGATATTTTCGAAAATTATTTTCAAGTATATTATGGTAATTAATATAATATGTATTTTATTTATCGTTACCGATTCGACATAGAACAATTTTTCAAATGTAAATTGTAATATTTAAGAATGATACACGTATAAATTTAAAATCAATAATTGTTGACTACATAGTAAAAAAAGTTTTAAACTTTAGATACAACAGTATTCAAATTGATTTATTTAATGCGAATTATATATATATATAAATTATTTTTTTTTAATAGGTCACGAAGTTAAAGCTTTGAAATGTTACGTATGTAACGAACAATACGAAGTTGATCCAAAATGTGACGAAATAACTAAAAATCAAGAAAATTATTTAGTCGAATGTGATTCGAGTGTTGATCGATGTATGAGAGTAGTGCACTATGGTTTGTATACATGTCCATATTATTATAACGTGTTGTTTTAAGAATCAGTTCGTTCCGGTGCTTTTTAAAATCGAGTCGTGTAGTTTTGTTGAGAAAAAAAACGTACTCAAAGATAACGGTATGAATGCAATCACTGCAAACTGTAGACATGCAACACGGACGAGTACTGATCGCAGCCGAAAACTCGCATGGCGGGGGGGGGGGGGTATTGAGGGTTGCAATCGATTCACCGTCGGCAACTTACACGTGTGTAGTCCAAGGATTTCCGACCGCTGTGCTGTGACGGCAGGGCTGGCACGATGGGGGGGGGATTTAAGGCCCTTGCCCGGGGCCTCGCGGCTCAAAAATTGTATTTTTTTTTTAAATATAATAATATAATCCATTAGAAAAAAAAAAGTGAAAATAAGATTTCGTGTTCTTAATTATTGTAGAAAAATATAGTATAAACTTATACAAATATTAAGTAAATTTATATAATAGTAAAATTCAATACATTACTAGGAAATGTGGTATTTACTATAAAATATTTATGGTAGGTAATTCAAATTTCAATGCATTTGTTTTTTAAACGCTTGATTCAATGCAAGGTACTTTACAAAATATAAATGTGCATTCAACTGTATGAAGTAAAAAAATTGCTATCAGGATATTGTTCTGGGATATTTTTATGCATTTTTGGTGATTACTAATGCGTTTTCAAAATTTTAAAACCATTTTAGTAACATTACAAAAAAAAAAAAAATTACTTGACCTAAGATCGAAATACCAACAATATTTATGATACATAATTTATTTATATTCTTACAATTTTACACTATAAGAACATGAGATCATCAGGTTTCAAAATAAAACAATATCCGAATTTATTTATATGTGATACTAATTTGGAAATTAAAAATTAAAATAAAAGTTGCATATTCATTTTTGAAAATTGTTTACATTTTATCAATTTTTTGTAGTTTTCGGGCCATTAATTCATTTTTTGAAAGGCATTTAAATCCAAAACTCAAAAATCGTATATTATGTAATATTTCCAGTCTAATAAAACATATCCAAATAATACTTATTATACTGTTCACTAACGGATGACTAGAAAAAAAGTTTTAATAACACAACTAAGTCGACTAAGGTAAAAAGTAATGATGAAATTCGTTGTTTTTAAAATGTTTCATCTAATGAATTCCAATTTGAAATATTTCCGTATGTTAATACGGCTCATGTTTGGCATTTAATATTCCAGGGGGGGGGGAATATTAAATACCACTTGCCCCACTATTCGGACGCCTATGGTCGGTAGGCCTTCTTATAAAATGGCCTCGTGGTATACTTGGCCCAGGGCATCGCAAAAGCTAGCGCCGGCTCTGTGTGACGGTACGGTGTTTTCGTCAGCTCATAAACACGCACTATAATGTTCATTTAATAATTATTAATCGAAATCGATTGTTTGTGTTTATCGTGACTTTTCGATAAAACGTTTACCTTGCCGCTGGTCTCTCGTAAATACGCTACTCACGAACGCGCATTGCTCGTTAGTGTGTTATGTCTTGCGGCGGCGTGCGCGAGAAAATTTCTAAAACGCTCCCCAGTCGAGGATCCCAGCGTCGTGCGTTTAAAAACCGTAGGCACGAGGTCACTGACCCTGGAACCCGGCTAATTCGAAATTTTTACCCAAAAATAATTTCAATATTTAGTAACTAATTCGTAATAATTCGTAACCACGAATTCAGAATTCGTAACACAATAAAAAATCCTCTGAAATCAATTTTCCCTATACGGGTGCCAGGGTCAGCTGTTAACCTTGACACCCGGTACTCGAAAAACGGTCATAAGGAGTACAAACCTACACCTAACCTAACCTAACCTAACCTAACCTAACCCCCCCCCCCCACCGTCCTGTGTGTTTCGATTCGAGTCGGTCGCACCGACCACGTGACGCGCACGACGAATTATTAAATTAATTTATGACCTGTTTTTCAGGCGCGTCCGACGAAGCGAACACGTCGGAAAACTCGTCGAACGGAGAAGCAGAATTGGCAGCGGACGACGGCACGGTGACGTCGCGGAGATGCGCGCCCGCGGACATCGTGAGCTGGTGCCGCGAGTTGTCTTACCCCAGCATCGATTGTGCGATCTGCAACACCACCGGTTGTAACGGGTTCGACATGAACCCGTAGGCGTGGCGGCCGCCCGCGCTATAGAACACGGCCCGCCGCACAGTGGTCGGAAACACAAATTTAAGCGGACGAAATTATTTTATTTACAAAACGTGTTCCTTATAATGTTATTACGTTTCAATTTTAATTATTGCAAAATTTCAAATACGATGAAAACGTACTGAAACGAAAGAAATTGTATTTTTATTTTTACGAAACAGACCCCATTATAATAATATTAGTTTTAAAATTGTTGTTGTTTCATTCGGAATCATCTTCATTGATACTGTCACTGTCACTGTTACTATCAGAGTCACTGTTTGTGTCTATCTCAACAATAATTATTAGTGCCCTAATATCTTCATCTAGTGATTTTAAATTAATTTTAGATGTTAATCTAATGACAGATAATATGCTAAACATAGACGCAACTCGACGCAGATAAAAATTATGTCATTGAAAAGCTAAGAAGTTTTTTAGTAATACCTGTAATATATTTATTTATGATCATTTTAGATTTCTTCTTGTATAGTGTATTTAAAAATGTAAAACCACTACTAAAAAAAAAATATTTGATATTGATGCAATATATATACAAGATGCATCCATTAGAATAATATGTATGAATTTAAATTTAACTTACCATTTGTATTGATAAATATCTAATTTTTAACCTTTTTTTTTTCTATTTTGTCCGCCTAAATTTGTATTTCCGACCACTGTGCGCCGCGCCGACGCTCGTAGTCCGAAAACGAACATTGATCACAACACCGTACGGTACGAACATCACAACGAATCGCGCAGTAACGGGTTATAAACGTTTATACTTTTTTATTTTTTCCCCCAAACGGCGGTTTCGTGCGATCCGTTCACTGTAAATAAAACGAAATCAGCCGACTTGAAGTGAAGACCCGACCACGTTTTACCCACTGTTTCTTTCAGCTGCTGCTTCTTCTCGTACTCGACCTACTGGTCTCTGGGAAACAAGACGCGCGTTGGCGGTACAGAGGATGACCGTGGTTTACGTTCACGACGACGAGCGCACTGGATGTCAACAGCTGACCGGCTTCAAAAACAATTTTAATGAAAAATAAAATTCGAGTATTGGAAAAAATCTCTTTTTTTTGTTGTTATTTTAAAGATATAATTTTGCAAAACTGTTAATGGCGTTTTCTTAAATAAATACAAATCACTTTGAGAATAACTTAAACTTCATGTCACCATATTATACTACATTTTCATTGAGACAATATAAATATTATTTCGTCACAACTACGAATTTCGACAATAACACGACTAAAACTAAAAATTAATCTTAATTCCAATAGCAGACTTGTATACTATTAAAACTTGACTTGTTTTGAGGACTAAGTATAAGACTTTGAAAAACATATGATATTTTTATTTTTTATTTTTATTTTTTTATTTTGCTTTTATTGGTAATATTACAGCAATACAGTTATTAGAGGAGAAAAAAAAAGAAAGAATAGATATTATAATTGAAAAATTATGAATTATATAAGACAAATGAATAAATAAATAAATAAATAAAATAATAACAAATGGGTTTAAATAAGGAAGCCAGCAGAATGGACAAAGTTAATTATGGAAGAAATAATGGAAGTGGAACGAGAATTAAGAAGGAGATTTGAGTCGGGAGTGATGTAACCAAGAGATGATAAAAATGAAAAAAGGAGTTGTCTACTTAGTAGAAGGGAGGGACAATGAAAAATTAGGTGGTTGAAATCACATATTGCATCTTCGTGGTGTCGAGTGCATAGTTGGGAAGAATTGAGGGAAAGTTTGAAGGAATGGTGTGGGAGTAAACTGTGCCCTAAGCGAAGGCGAGTGAATGCCACAATCAGGCGCCTTGGTAAGTTTAAATCCTTGAACCATGGGAAACGAGGTATTACAGGGACGGTGTGCCTGTGCCATAAGGCGAGATTGGGTGGTAAAGAGGACCATTTGGATTGCCAAGCGTTATGAAGAAGCTTACGGTGAATTGGAAGGAGATCGGAGGCAGGTAATTTAAAGCAGGGAATCTGTTTCGAAAATTTCGTTGAAAAAGCCAAATGATCAGCATGCTCGTTTCCGGCAATACCGACGTAACTGGGAATCCAAAAGAACTTCACGGTTTTGTTCACGAGACTCAAACGGAACGTTAGGTTTTTGATAATGAGTACTAGAGGAGAGAGGCGAGGATTGAATGAATCGGCGGAGATGGCAAGAAGGCAAGATTGTGAGTCAGACAGTATGAGAAAGTTATTGGAATCAAGAGAAAATAAGATATACTTTGTGTTTTAACTTATCATCTTATAAAATATAGTTGTGTCACTATACTTGTAGATTCTTCTTATTTAAAAAATCAAGATACGTGAGACGATATGTAATATTTTAAATACAAAAATTAATCATTGTTGCAATGACAAAAAAAAAAAAAAAAAATGCCGTATTAGAAATATCATTGAAGTTGAAAATATTTTTAATCTTATGGGTATGTGTTTGGGTGACAAATATTTATTTTTAACGGTCGTTTTATTTTTTTACCAAATAATATAGTATTTATATACGTAAACATAAAAATATTTACTCCTGTGGTCACATAAAATGATATTATGTAGAATGTTAAATCTATATTGTAAATGTCCAGCAAGCGTAGCAAGAAATGTTTTGTATCGTAATTTGTGATTACGTCTTTTTCTAGCCTTCTGCTTTTCAAAACCAATTTGATCTCATTTTCTATTAACATTTTAATCATTACAAGTATATCGAATTAGGCTGATATTGTTTTGCGTAAAAGGCTTTCACACTGTCACACCCAACCATTTGTTATCGTCCTTTGTAATTTTATATACACGCAGCAAAACGAAAAAAAGTGGTATGTATTGTTGAAATGAATAAAAATAATCGCCGAACAAACAAAATTTTTACTAACATCAAATTAAAAAATAATCAAACATTATTTTTACAATGGCGTTAAATTAAAATGATTGATGTTAAGTAAATAATTTATAAATTGCAAATATTTCAATAAACGCTTTAAGACACACTCAAGTTTTAATGTTCACTTTGCAATGATATAAATGTTTCTCTAATATTAGTATGTAATATTATAATAATGATTCGAATAATACGATGTGTTTTATCATTATTTTTTGTTTAAATATCAAATCATAATTTTGACCGAAAATTCACAATTTATAATGACAAATAATGGAGATGATATCGGAAATACTGATATCATTATGTGATAATTAGATTTTTAATCATCAAGCATTTAAAATCAATTCCGTCAATGTATTCACTTAAGATTATTTCGCAAATTATAAAACAATTTTTCGTAACAATAAGTGTGATACAACTTGTACCATCGGTAAAGAAATACAAAAATGCAAAAAGATTAAAGCCTAAGTGGAACTTTATAATATATAATAAGTGCAAAGATTAATAAAATCGAATGCGAATTTGCGTTGATAATAAATTACATAAACTCTAAGTTCACAACCCTCTCAGTGTGATTTTTAAAAAAAAAATAGTGCCCGTTATACACGAGTCTGAAGACTGATCTTGAAACCATTACGTATAATTGACATATTTTGTCTATTTTTGTGGTGTAGTTGAGTAGTATAAATAAAAAATTTTGAAAAATTATTTAAAAAAAATACTTCTAATGCGTTTACTGTTTTGCATATTTCTATGGACATATGATATAATATAAAAATAATTTATACTCTCTCTATATATAGTAGCATGTAGTGTGTAATATATTTACTGTATTTAAATTACTATTGTTAGTTAAAAGAGTTAACAAATATTCATCTACAATTGTATGTTTTCTAATTATTGTAATCATTAGCAATCGGTATTTAAAGCAATGTTGAATATCCTATAACTTTTAGAGGACAGTAACTACTTGATAAGTACTTCAAAAAATCGTAAAATATTCGAATATTCGAACAGGTATTTAAATGTTTTACGATTTTTTGAGCTCGAGCATTCGAATTTATGTTGTATCAATTAGTACGCAGACTTACTCGTTTATGGTATATGACACAACTAAGCACAGAAATAAAAGTATGCAAAAGCACGAAAACAAAATACGAATCCGAACGACGTAAAACAGCGATCACCATAAAACTATACCGACATCGCGTATACATTCTGAGACAACAGGCGTTGTAAAATAGGTCGGACTCGATCAAATCACCGTAGCTCGGTGGTAATTTTTTTTGAAATATAGAAGAAAAATAGAATATTTAAATAGAGTGAGTAGTTTCAAGGATTCCTTAGAAATTAAAAAATACGCCTTTACTTTATGCGTTTATAGTATTATAATATGTTGCATAATGACATGTTCATAATATACAAAGATTAATCGATATCAGAGTGGCTTGGAGATTCTAAATTTTACATCGGATCGTTGATAATCACGAGACATTTTATTTCGTGTCATTTTATACTTTTAATCGTTTCAAAATATTGAATATTGTTCAAAGGCCCTTGTAGATTATCGATTAAAATTGTAAATTGACGTAGACACGTATCTCACGTATCTCCTTACTTTAATAGTCCGCGTCCAGATAAACGAAATTGAGTGGGAGTCAGTGTTGATAGTAAGTTACATATTTGACGTACACAGCCCATTCAGTTTGATTTCACGTTTGTTTTAAAAAGCCAGCGGAGGCCGGGAGTGAACGAATTTGAAGACTGGTGTCGAAGTCCTGACTCGAAACCGACCCAAGCCCAAGTCTGTCTTGTTGATCCATTTGTTTTACGTTGATGCGAAAAAAGGTCAGCATGAAAGCAGTCGGTGCAATTATATTGTTGATGTATTTAGTCGCCATGTTTGGCTCAAGTGAGCATAATATGATTTATATTAAATAATATCGATTAGATTTGTGGCCGAAAAAAAACGTTGAAATGCTACTCAGTGCAAATTAATTGTTTAATTTTAAAATCTTTAATATACCAAATAATATTTGAGCGATGAAAGCAATGTTTTAAAACACCCAGAAATAATTATATCTTTCATTTAAATTCACGGCACGACCATCAAATTTAATTATACGCTTTAAATATACATTTGCTACACAATTAAAAATTCTTCAGATAAAATTATATTATAATATGTAATATAGTTACAATTGTATTTAATAGTCGTAAAATTATTTTGCGAGACTGATATTTTTCACACATTATAATATAGAGTTTACTGAATCCTTTTCATACGTAAAGTATAATAAATAGTATGCTGGTGAAATAATATAATGATTTTTTGCAATTATGTTTAAATTGATTTTGGGTTCAAAATGTAACAACAGTGTTAATTTGAACAGAAATAACTGTTTTATTGTTTTTGAATCACTTAGTTTATTTATTCAATTAAAGCAGTCTAAATTTCAGTTTTAATTACTCAATGGTTTCACGATTCAGAAAATAATATCAGTTACCACATTATTAATTTATAATGACTATTACAATTATTATTATATTAAAATCACGTTAGGTGTGTGCTATCTAGTGGACGGCCATCGCACCTCTCGTTCAGTGAGCAACATAAAACAAGGACACCGTAACTAGCAATCACTGACCCGTGTCCATCCTGTTTGGAATTAATCCGTTTCGTTTCATTGTATAAATCTTACGCTTCCATTTATGATTTCCATTTTAGTGCACCGAAAAAAAAAAAACATAAAATGCTTTTTGATGATTTGAAAAAATTCAAAAGTAACTGGTCTTGCAGTTGGTTAATTATGTAGTCGACCAAAAGGAGCGAAAAGTACAGAGTTTTAACAAAAAACACTTACGTTGCTCTGCGATTTTTATTTCATTTTTTATTTTTTTGGTTCTTATTCTGACCTCAACGCTAAAATCTACATAAGAAAATATGTAATGTAATAAATCGACAAGGGAAATATAAGTTGTTATGTGAAAATAATCAAACATAATGTATTGTAGCTACTATTTAATTAAACACTATGAAATGAATACAAAATATTTGACGGAAAATCATATTATAAAATAAAAATGTAGATTTGAGAATAATGAAGTTATACTGTGTTTGTAAAAAATATTTCGACTTTTACGAAGATTTTTTTTGTTGATTAAAATCCACCGTAAACACAAAGCAAACGGATGATATTACAGGCAATATTTATATTTTATTATTTATTTTCTGTATACCATGCTGCGTTGATTTAACTGTTTTCAATATTCAACTTTACTATTTTATTGCAAAATGCAGTGCTCTTAACGACCCGACGATTCTTATGGTTCTAATTATGACATATGGTATCGCAATGTCACAACTATAACACGAATATTATACGAAGCAATATATTGTACATTGGACGAGTATTTGATTTGATTTTTTTGTCAACAGGTAAAAGCCTAAAGTGTTACGAGTGTAACTTAAAAGGTGAGAAAATTCGCGATCCGAACTGTGAAATAATTGACGTCGCTCAATCGACTTATTTAACTGAATGTCGAGAATTGGGTGTAAAATGCGGTACTATAGTGACTTATGGTTTGTACAATGTTTTATCACTGTTACTGTCTCAAATGCCTTACTCTTTCGATCTGATTATAAAAGTATCTTATTTATTATAGAATGAACCTCTAATTATCTCATTATAATTTATAATATGAACTAAGAACGATATTTTCGAAAGCATTCGCATGGCCAATACTTCCGATTCGTTTTATATAAATTCTATTGGTTGTACCTGATAGATTAATCTTATTCGCTATACGTTTTATTCAACCTACGTCACACCATACACGTAAGTTGTGTTGAATGAACGTGTTATACGAGATGTCGATGTAATATACTACCTTTCTTTGTTTTTCAGTCAAATTCGGATTGTTTTTTTTTTAAATTTAAATCGAAATATCAATAACTATTTACGTACAATATTTTTATCTGGGTTGTTCTTTGTTACCGTATTCGAAAATCTAATATTTAAAACGTAATTATTGGACCGATAGTTTAAGGGGTACAAACTTTTAAAGTTTTGAATAGCACAATAGTAGAAATACATTTTTGCGGATCTTTCGGCATTTTCAATTCACTTCATTAAACTTTAAACGCTTATAATATATTATAAAATATTTATTCAAAAATCTAAATTTCTAAATTTATATTCTCTTACAAAATGGTATGCTGTAAATAATGGATGCCATTTCAGAAAACTAAAAACTCAAAAAATAGTTTTTTTTCCTAAAAAAAAAAATGTAGTTTTGTTATTATTTTACATCGTTTTGGAAAAAGAATGAAACAAAATCATTATACAAGGTTAAACCGCTACGAATAAAACCTCGAAGAGTATCTCTTATATGTATTAAAAAACAAAAAGCTATTTTGATGGAATTTATTTCAGGGCGCCAAGGTGAAGTGGAAAGCGTATCACGAGGGTGTATGGAAGAAGCCGAAGCAGACCGTTGTGATAATTTACAACATCCATATATTTCATGTAAAACTTGTGAAACTGATGACTGCAATTCAATTAGTGCGTTTGATGTTGAAAGGTATCAAGAGTTTGTTCACGATCCATCTGAACTGTAAATTAATAGTAATTATTTTGTAAATTTTACTATGCAAAATTTCGCCAAGATGTATTTAAATGATTTTAATAAATATGGTTTTTTAAAGATTGATATGTTTTCTCATGATGTGTTTACATTGAAGTTTAATGTAATACATTTGTTATTCATCTTAGCCCATAATTCCGTTAACCAACACATTTTAATAAACACGAAAATCGACCAAGATACAAACTTTCTAAAAACGAGATTTTTCAAATGTTCAAAACACGTTGTATTTAGACCTTAAGTCATCAAACATTAAAAAAAAAAATTAAAAACGATTTCATAAAAATTGTGAAAAAAAAAAAATGAAAATCTTAGACCCTAGCCACTTTTAAAAACTATTATGATTAAGGATAACACGAAAGGAAAAAAAACTTTGATTGTGAAACAAACACATTTTAAATGAGAATTATTTGTGTGTGATGAAAGTTCAAAGTTTAAAGTTTTATAATGCTCGATCAATTCAAATATGCTTCAAGTATGTTCTAATAATTATTCGATTCTAAACATACGCATGTTTTTACTAAAACTTATTTCATTAATTAAGTCACAGATCAAATAAATTTATTAAAAAAGTATTAACATTTAATAAACACGTGTTACTTCAAAAATACAATTAGTAATTCAAATTTTCTTTCTACTTTTATTTGAATTTATTATAATTTATAATACAAAACTATTGCAACCTATTTCTACCACAAAACAAAGTTATATTCCTTTAAGTAGCTTATCAGTATATTATTTTCAATTCGTTCTAGTTAAATTACGATATTTATTACTATTATTATTATTATTATTTAATTGTAGTTAATTTATACATCTCACTTTTCTAATCACTTTTTTATGTTTATTACTGTTATCTATAGTAACAATATTAATAATTATCTTTTGATTTCTAAGTGAGGTTTTATATGTTTTGTCATACCATGTGTATTGATTAATAAGTGCATAACGTATGTTTCTTTTTTATTACTTTTTTTTATAAATGAATTTATTAAATACTTACCAGCTCACAATTATATATTCAAGTCTAATATCGGAGGAAAAATATCGTAATATAAAACATTCACGAGAGTATAAGACCAACATAATAATATCCAAAATTTACAATATTATATCAAAATCTAAAAAAATAAATAAAGGTATCTAATGACAATAATTATCTTGATGCACTCTTGGTATATCTAGTTACAATGTTTTCTAAATACTATTTTTGAAATTCAATTTAGTGTCATAAACAATCAATAGTCAATTCATTTTTATAAAATATTTTGATTTGTGTCTTGAAATAATATGTCATTAATTTTTTTTTTTTATAGGATTTCTTTCATAAAAAAGTTTATAATCAAATTAGGACTATTTTTTATAAATGAAAAATGTGTTTTTTATTTTTGAATTATCTAGTACCTGAATTTCATAATTAATAATGTACTCCCTTTGAAATAAAATAAAATTATTTTTCTTTAATCTATAAGAAATTAAGTTGTGATTAACTACTGCACTGATGTATACGGTATACCCGACTTTGCCCGTGCGCAGTTTGGAATGAAAAAGTAATGATTTATAGTATAAGTTAAATATAATTTTTTTAATTTAACTTTATTCGTAATATTTAAAAATGATTTCGTGCATATATTATTATTGAAAACGATTCTGCTAAGACATTTATATTTAATAATTTATAATTGCGGCCAATTTTCGTTTAAGTGCATTATGTGTTTTTATATAATCTGTGCACGTACATTTCTCGCATACAAAAGATATTATAGGTACGTTTCAAACATAAAAATGGATAACAGTATAGTTGCTGACACGTTGAATTAAATCACAGCTTCTTAAACATTAAACAACATGATTTGCATTTTCACAATAAGAAAATAAAATAAGAAATAATAGAACACACGAAGGAGCAAAAAAAGTGAAGTAAAAAAGTTCATAAAATTATTCAATTGTGTCACCGAAAAACCGTAAAATGTATATACAACACATCTCCTATCATTCCTTATCCTAGCATAAAATGGTGAAAATGGCACCTACATAATTCGCAAGGAATTATAGGCAACAATTTCATAAAAAAATATTATAGAATCATTGAAATGCCTAACTGAAAAACCGTTACATTTCAGTACAATATATCCCTTTTCTCTCTATCCAGACAAAACATTAAAAACCGGGCAACACGGGGAATCTCGGGGAAGAATTTGGAACTACTCTGTAAAAAAAAATCTTAAACAAGTTCAACAGTATACGACAATATACATATCAAATATTGGAAGGCGAATCAAAATTTTAGATCGTATAAGATTGTAAGATTGGTGACCATTGTTTATTATAAAAAATTGATTTGGTGTCGATTGCATTTTGGGTTGTTTGGAAATTACGAAAATTGTTCAAATGCTTGATAGTTTATCGGTAAAAATATCGAACCAAAATAACCACGTGTCCCTTTACTTGAACAGCGCGCTCAAAGATTAACAAAATTGAGTGGGAGCAAGCGTTGATAATAGGTCACGTATTTCACGTACTCCACCCACTCGGCATTTTTCATGAATAAACCAGTGGCCGGCCAGGAGTATACGAATCTGATGACTGGTGTTGCATTAGTAATTTTAAATTAATTTTAGCCAATTTGTGGTACAAGTGTTATATTATTTTTCAATTATCTGAAAAATAAAATTCAATATGAGAGCTGTTGAAGCGGTGACAGTGGTGATTTCAATGATGACCTTAGTCGCCATGTTCCATTTAAGTGAGCACAACATGATATTTTGTATTATAAATATTAATTAAGATTTATGTTAGAGGCAAAAAAAAAATGAGGTCTAGAACAAAATATATATTATAGTACAAAATATTGTAATATCATAAACCTTAAAACTAAAGTAAACATTTAGTATCTAGCAAAGTTAATATTATTACGTGTTAAATACGACCTTTGAGATGAATTGACATGAGGGTTCGGATCTTAATTTGTGGTTTTTTATGGTTTCACTCTTTTTCATGATCAACATAATTTTTTATTGAAACGACCGTCAAGGACGTGTAAGTTTATTTATAATAACGAAATAAACTAGTAACTATGCGGATAATGTAAAAATGACGGCTCAAATAACCGAAGTCGTCCACACAAACACATTGACCTCCGGGAAAAATTATATGCTTACATGTCAAAAATTAATAACAACTAATATTGACACGTAATATTTACTTAATAAGTAATTTTCAGACAAATTGACATTTACGTGGTAAGGAATTTTTCTATCAATAGGTATAGACATAGAATTGTAAATTTCCATGCGGATAGGCTGGTTTATTCGATTACTTTTTTTTTTCAATAGGTAAAAGTTTAAATTGTTACGAGTGTAATGTAAATGGCGATGTATACGATCCAAAGTGCGAAAAAATTGACGACAAACATAGAGCAGAACTTGTCACTAAATGTCCGGATCGAGCTAGAAAATGTGGAACAATGGTTACTTTTGGTTTGTACGATTTTTAATGCAATACATCTTAACTGGGCTAGCCAAGTAAAATGCACATGTTTTTGGATTTTTTTAATTGCTATTTAAGAACTAATTGAATTATATTTGCGTGGAAAACTTTTTTTTCTACTTTTTTTTATCAAATTTTAAATTTTTATAAAGTTTTTTAGTGGCGACCACTTTTGAAAATTTCAACCATAAAAATTTGAATTTCCGAGACAACAGTCATAGAAATATTTAAAGTTTTGAGCAACAGAGAAGTGCCAATATAGATACTTTAAACTTTAAATAAATAATATAATTTTTTAAACTATGGTCCAACAATACAAATTTAAATACCAGATTTCTAAAGAAAATATATTTGCTTTCATAATATTTTGTAATAAATAGTAGTTATCGTTTAAAAACTAAATATATTCGTTGAAAAATATAAATATATAAAAAATAATATTGTAAAAAGTTTAATTTTTCATAAAAAAAAAAAAAAAAAATAGTTCTATTTGTGATACAAATTAAAATATTTATCTACCAATTATACCTGGTAGAATTACATTGTGTGCATTTCTGTGTAACACGTTGTAAATGTATATCTATTAACAGTACACCGTATACACTTTACAGTTTATTATATAAATTCTACTACGTTGAAATATATTTCAGGGCTTCATGGCGAAAAGGATATAACATCACGAGGATGTTTGGATTCGTATGAGACACATAGATGTGAGGAATTGGACGATCCGAGTGTTTCATGTGAAGCTTGCGATGATGACGAATGCAATGACGTCTCTATATTAACAGACTGATGATTCACAGAGAACTCTAATAATTCATAAATCAATAGGAAATATAATACAATATCACGTAATAATGTATTTAACTGATTTTAATGAATATCAAAAAAAAAAAAAAAAAAGGAATTAACGTTCAACAGTGAAATAAATTTAATTTAAAGAAGTGGACTCATCAATATCGTAGTTGCAAACTACATTTACCGACACATTTTTCTCATTTTTTGAGCGTTATTAGTTTCAGAAAGTATCTAAATTCAGCATATTTAAAGCAATAAAAATGCCTCGTTAAATTATCTTTAATTTTTATATAGAATATTTTCATAATTTAAAGCATTGGTTTCTTATATAACCCTTAAGTTTCACAATTTGTATTCTCTCCATTTAATGCACTTATATGCATTTTTTATCAATACACAATGTCAAAATGTTATTTTTAATTTATGCAATATGATGATATTTGGTAAGCAAGTACAATAAAATCCTTAGTTACTTGATAAATAGAAAGTTCAAACCTGTGTTTAATGTGTGCAACTAGATGATCATAATATTACAACACATTAAAGCAATTTTCCAATTATGCATAGTATCTCTTTTTTCATTGTAAGTATACAAACGTATGATTTTACAGTTAAATATATTTTGAATTTACAAAAATTACATTAAATTTACCAGTTCGCATTTGGATTTTAACGATTTTGTTAGATAACACATTTGTCAAAGAAATTTAAATGTAATATATATATTTTAAATTATTTTATGTTGTAATTTGATTTTTAAGTACATAAATATCTATGTACGGTAAAATTGTATTTAAGTATATACTGTTTATAGTGATTAAACCGTCATAGATGTTAAAAATCCATAAAAGATTACATTTTTTTTTTTTTTTTTTTTTACCTTTTGTTAATTATATTTATTTTTAGATTATTTTTACCATACTCAGATTGTATTAATGCATTATTTTTACTTGTCCATCACCGCACTACCTTTAATCACGATATTGTAGCCAGTTGTTCGACTCAGTCAAAAATCTTCATCATAATATTATGTTAGTGTGTAAGTAATTAGTTGTAAGTAAAATATAAAAGTAGGTATTATATTTTAGTGGATGTTTCTTCATAATTTCATGTAGTATATAATTGTTCATGTTTAAACTAGTATGACACTTTTTGGATGTCTAAATAATAAACGAAATTTGCCATGCTGAAAAGAAACGATGCACTTCATAAAACGTTTTCTATTACGTGTACATACAATCAATATTTCATAAAGGTATTACAACAAATATATTTTTTAAGAAGTATAGATAATAATAACTATTCATCTTGTAAAAACAATCGATTTTTATAATATGGCATGAATGCGAATAAACAAATATTTATCAACATGAATATTAACAGTGCTGTATGTTTATCATTTATAACCATGAATATTTAATTATTTTTATTTTCACATTCAAATTCAACAAGTGTTTAAAAATCTAGTATGCTGCTAAATTAAAGAACCATTTTATGTAAATCACAACATAATAATTAAAAATTAAAAATAAACGTGTATAAGATAAATTTACTGATTTGTGTATTCAAATATTTGTTTTGTTTTTGTTTTTGTTTTTTTTTTGAACTGAACTTTATTTAATCAAGTAGATACTTTATTTCATCTGCTTATTAGTATGATTTATTAATTTTTGTTGGTATACTTTTTACTTAAAATAACCATTATGAGATACGATAATTAAGCTTTTATCGTCAACAACTTGTACACAAATACTCATAAAAAGAGTCATAATTTAATCATTGTTCACTGTTTTGGTGCCATTTATGAAAAAAATAAAGACAATTTAATTCATTATTAACATCACTTATTTATGTGAATTATCCGGAAAATTAAATGACAAACGAAACAATGTAACAATTATATTCATTTTTTTATATATAAAAAAATTTGGAATTATTATTGAGTCAAAACATATTTAGGTTATTGAAAATCGTATTTATTTGATCTAATTTTTTCATTGTTCTACTGCTATACAACACAAACTCATCATTGAAAATAAAAAAAATATAACCATTAATTGGGTTATCAAACTCATGGATTTGTTTGGAAAATTTTTTCAATATTTCGATCGGTTTATTCCTGAATTTAAATTCGTTATGTGCTTGTACGACGAGTTTTAAACGATTTTTATTATTCCATAATCATTGTTTTTGTAACTTGTACCGTATCGTTATTACAATTATCGACAGTGACATTGGCAATAATAACTGTTCACGACTGTCACGACCAATTATTTGTAATCTATCGAAATTCGTCGGGCAATTATTTCGGTACAAACGGTATTATAATTCGTGGAGAACATGGTCGTGATACGACGTTCACGTTCGACATGTCACGTGCGTCCGAATTAGAACATTTCTGTACGAAACAATAAGTGATTTATGATCAATAAAAAAAAAAAAAGTATACTCATACGTGATTATCGGAGTAATTTGAGCTCACGTCATGTCGAATACGGAGTGCCGTATGTCGAATGTAACAACAAACAAAATTAAATAGACGATAGCGTTCGTAATGAATAACGAATAATAAGCATCATACTCTCCGTTCACTGTTCAGTATATGTGACTGTAGCAAATTCCCGTTTGAAAAAAAAATGTTCGTGCCCAGTCCTACGAACAAGTTCTCGATTGGATTAAAAAACTTCTTTTTTAATATTACTGGATTATTCGTATATTTAGTACTTTGACAAATTCAATTTTTATCAACTTCAAAACAAATAATTCCAATATGAAACGGTCTTTGACAATCCTATTGGTGTGCTTTATCGCCGTTTTTGGTTTAAGTGAGCGTTTTTTTTTTTCTTAAGTTGTATGAATAAAAATTAACGATTTGTTAGAGTGTAACGTAAATTAATTTTTTTTTTAATTTTCGATTTTATATCTTCGGTGACTTTTATTTTTATACTGTAACGCGATTTTAAATTACGTAAGACTGAACGCATTACTATGGCACTGCAAAAATAGGCTTTAACATAATACGATGCTTTAACAATCATCTTTGATCAAATGTCTTCATTACAATTTTTTTCTTATTTCACCTATTTGCGTTCTACTAGTGAGAAGTAAAGAGATTTGTAAAAGCAAGTGTTTTCAAATATTTTTTAAGGATCATAAAGAAATTAAAACTTTTTATTTATTGCAACGGATTTTATGTGGTATAATTTTTCAAAAGTCTATAATACAATAAAATAATCACCTATAAATTATAATATCACAAATTGATTATTAATGAAGGTACTTTTTGTATTGAAACGTTAATAGTAAAATGGTCCGTTAAGCGTCTAATACAAGGTATTATGTTTTAATATATTTATTTTTACTTATTATTTCCATTAGGTTATAGCTTAACGTGTTACGAGTGCAACTATATGATTGACCCAGATCCAAATTGTGACACACTTAACAGTAGTTCAGCAGTTCTTTTACAAGAATGTGATGATGATACGAGATGCCTTAAATTGACTATCTATCGTATGTATACAACTTTGTAATTTTACAATAAAAATAATCGCAAAGTACATTTGAAGTCTAGGATTTAATTAAAAATAGCAAATTGTTATCATGATTTATTATCGAAAACATCCATGGAAATAAATTGTGATTTTCAAATATTAATACGGTGCACTTTAAAGTGCTTAATAATTGAGAATATGCAATTATATTTCAAAACGAATGTTAAATTAAAACAAAAAAAAGTGTGTCTAAAGATAATGATGTTGCCAATAGAATCGTAGATTAATCTCATTTCGAAAGTCCTTTTTTTTAATTCAGTGTTCACGATATATCAGCTATCATAGCATTAAATATTATATTTCATTTTAAATTTACCAATAGTAAATAGTGATGAAAACATTACCAATACCAATTAATTATTTTCGCAGATAATAGTTAATCGTAAATAACGTATTATTCCCAAAATTAAGTTGATGAAAATTGAATAAAAGGTTAGTAAACTACATAACATTTGGTACTTGATCAATCATGATGAAGCAGTAAAACAATTGTGACCACTGGTGTTCATAAGTTTAATAATTGACAATACCAAAAAAACTCTTTTTCTTGTTTTATTACACATTGAAAGAGACAATTTTAGTTACTTAAGTTACACTTTTGATTAATTGGAATATATGACAAATTGAAACTAAACAAATTAATATGTTTACTGTATTATGTGTGCCATTCACTAAGAAAAAAATTAAAATAGTGTTAAATGGAAGAACATCTTTGAATATTCAATTTACAATTACCGAATGATTTATTATTCACGAGTTTCATAACAACATTTTAATGAATATAAGTAGTATACTTTTATTAATGCAATAATTTAGAGTATTTCAAAGTTGCTAATTTAATTGCAAAAAATTAAATTAGTTGAATTTTACACGTATTAAAATTATGAATAATCTCCGTTCATTCATGTGAGGTACTTTAATTATAATTTTGAGAAATTAAAATACTGCTATACTTGTATATTAATTACGTGAAATTATTTTTAGATAGTGAGTGAGTGAAGTGAAGGATATTATGGTTTTACAATGATATTTATATTTTTTTTTCTTTTTGCTTTTTTTTCCGGGTACACTTTTTGTTCAACTTAACTTTGGCCAAAAGTTTCATCCTGCAACTCTATAGATAGATTTTATTGTATGTAGATGGTTACTTAGAAGGTATATTAACCTCTCATCTCAATAATTTTTCCAGGCGATAGGAAAAAATGCCTAAAATGGAGCGAAAACGGCGAAATTCGCCGTTAATTACATTTTCATTCGATGGACTTTAGTAATTTCATCATAACTCCAAAAGTAATGTTGCTAGAAACATAAAATTTCCACCATATTTTATTGAAATATTACTACATGTTTGAAAAAAAAAAAAATCGAGAAGTTTTGAGTTAAAATTTCTGAATCATATAACAATATCAATGATCTTTCGTTTATTTAAAACTCAATACACTCATCCCCATTAACTAGTCTGTGGAGCAAAGAATAACCTGTGGGGCAAAGTACGTACTTTTTTTTACCGTTAAACCCCCTAAGAAAAATATTTCTAAATACGTGCCTATATAGGTATTATTGCATTGGCCTGATTCAGTACAGCCCTACACTTTACGCCTTTGAAATCGTCGAATCGCGTATAACGTTGAATAAATCACCTAATACTACGCGATTGTTTGGTTTCAGAAACAAATGGAATAAATATCACGATGCGACAATGCGCGAATATGCCGACTGCGACCTGGTGCGAACGATTAAACAACACCATGGCTGTGTGTGAGCTTTGTGACACCGACGGATGTAATGATTCCCCAATAGAACTCCGACCGTAGTCTTTACGCGTCTGTTCTACCGGCTGTACAATGTACATTTTCGAACCTTCAAGGCCCCAGGTTTTTCATCAAAAGTGGCGTATCAATATTAATCATTATTTGCTAATAAAGTTACAGCTACATACAGTCTGTAATATTATATAAAATCATTTGTGAATTAAACTAAACGATTTATGACTGATTAATTTGTGCGTGAAAAAATTGGTTTCTTCACAAAAGATATATTGTAAAATCGATACTTGTTTCGTTAAAATTAGAATGTTTTACAAATGGTTCGTTAAACTAGGGTAACCATGTTTTATTTAATGGAAACCGGGAAAAACTTCTTTTAAGTTTTTTTTTTTTTTTTTATTGATTTACAGACTATATAACAGAATTGTTGATACATTATATGGATAATGATTAAAAATATTTAAAGCTTTAACTCACAAGAACAATATGTTATGTATACATCATACATAGACACAATACACATAGGTACTATTGATTTATACACATATGCGATATGCATTCTAACTATCAATAAATATTAATCGCTTTATCGCATTGTGTTGTTAAATAGTTTGTTATGACTTATGAATACATGTAGACGATCGTGAAAAGTTTTTTAAGAAAATGGAAATTTATAAAATTAAGCATTTATATAAACAAGTAATAAACTACATAAAGAATCAAAAATATTTGCGAACGTATAGTTAAATATTAAAAATTGTATACTTATTAAGATTTAAAATTTTTACTTATCTCGATAAAATAATATTGTCTTACACTAAACAAAAATTAATTATGATTGTTACGAATTCACAGTTCCAGTCATAATTCATTTAAATACGCATTAATAAATAATTTAAAATCATAAAGATACATATATATATATTATGTTTAATTTTTTTTTTTTTTGGAAATCCAATGTACATATTTTGAACCATAGACAGCCAATGTATTTTAAACATAATAATAAGTAAAAACCTTTAAAAAAAAAAAAATTAAGTTTATGCTTGAAATGAAAATAAATATTAAATATTTATCTTTGTGTTCATGTTCATTGTTTAAAACAGTAGATAAAGAAACATAAATTTAAACTAAAGAATACACAAAAAAACAAAAAAAATTTAATCTGTTACAGGAAAATTTGTGAACTTAGTGGCCTAGAGGTCTGCTTTCATTTAATTTTTTTACATATTTTAACGAAACACTGAAATAGCCCCACTGTCTTCCAAGTTTTTCATGCGATCTACTTTTCGTTCTTTATAGTGCAATACTCCGATCGTAAATAAAATGAGTAAACAGGTTCCTGCAAAAACTAATGCACTTTGAAGTATTATACGGCTAGGCGTAACAAACAATTTAATTTGCCAGTAACTTGGCTTATTTAATGGATTTGGAATCAGAACTATTTGGGAATTGGGAATAATCGAGTCTGCTTCGTGGGTCCGGTGCAGAACGGAAACTTCAAGTTGTGTTATAAAATTACAAAATCGACCTAATCCAAAAATAGTGTATGGCAAATGAAGTGAAAAGTGTGCCGACTGAGGTAACTGTGCGGCGACGCCTTTGTGATTTACACCTTGATAAGTTTTAGTCTCATAAGTTATTTTTGGTCCAGGTAAGTTAACACCAAATATGAGTGATTTTTTTCGACCATAGTATGATAACGTATTATACTTATCATTTTGTAAACCGGTTATAACCATTACCTGAAAAAAACATAAATAAAATCATAATTCAACAGAAAAAAAAATAAAAAATTTGAAAATGTTTGCCTACTGACTTTCAAAAAATAAGCATCGTTATTTAAACTGTTTTTAAGAGCAGTCATTTTATAATCGCCATTCACTTCGCTAACTAACAACACGTCTAATACACCATTTTGAGAGAAATCATAAAACGCTCCCATCACGTGATTGTTGCCATAGATCGTTGAATCGAATAGCTGATTGATTTTGAATGTTCTCGAGAATCCGTCACAATTGTCGCATTTGATATTTTCCAACAAGATTACTTTTGTATTTTTTGAACCACGTCCAGACAACGTCGCTAATAAATCAACATAGCCATCCAGATTGAAGTCACCCGGCCGCAACGTGATAGTTTCCAAGTACGAATGATTTTCTCTGGTAGGTACGAATCGCAAATCGTCTTTCACGAAGTTCACATTTAAATCGTGCCACGCGGTTGAGTCGTGAAAATAAATAGCACTCGTGTTACAATGAGAATCGAAACAAACGGGCACAACATTGTCCAAGCGTCCTTGAAGTTGTAAATCGATGAACACAGATTGACCCATTATAACCGCTCCGTCTGGTTTCGATATGAACTCATCGTGTCTAAACGATCCGTCTTCAGAAACCCATATTTCATATCCGTCGTCGGTAGTTAAATATAAATCGGGCGCGACATCTGAAAGCGTTCGTACATGCTTAACAAATAAAACACGTGAGCTACGTAAAATAAATACAATTATTACATATACACAGATATTGATTCTTATGACTAGAGACCAGATTTTTATGTTTTTACATATTTTTACTGAGAGTATGCAGCTCCAAATGGATAAGCTTTCTGGACGATTCATTTACCTATGATCTGATATAAAAAAGTTTTCAGAGCATAAAAAAGAATATTTCAAGGTTAGAGAATATTTAGTGCAAAAAACATGTTTTAGGAATATATTGGTGTATTGGGGTTTAATTCGAATATTTTATAAAAAATCTAATAGTTTCTAAAAAAAATTCAAAACAATTTTTTTGTAGTATCATATTATTTATCTTGACGAAAGGAATATTGAAAAGAACATAAATTATTTGTGTTATATACTGTTATTTTATAGTTAAATATTTTATGCAACATTACTTAATTTTTTGAATTCAAAAGACTGAATTATTTAAGTTTAAATTGTTCTGATACATAATATTATTTTGTTATTTAACTACGTATATTATGAAATACATTTTTGTTTTTATTATTTAAAACATGTTATTATTATTGGTTGTACACACACACATCTAAAATAAAATTAAACAATATAGGTACACAAGTGTATCATCATATTATTACTGTTATTTATTTTTTCAGTATTCAATATATTTTTACGAAAAAGAATATTTTTTCATAAAAGAATATGTTTGAATATTAAAGAATATTTTGATGAAATTATAGAGCATAGAAACATCTTATTTCTATGGTTTTAAGTGCATATAAATCCGGTCTCTACTTATGACTGATATGGAATCTCATGAAATACCTACTGAGACAGAGTTCATCCAGCACTACACCCAGGTACCTACTTTGTTTTAGTAAAATATCAGATAACATTATTTCTAACGATGAAACAATTATTATTTTTTGTGAGCCACGAGTAAATTCAAACACTGCACACATGAAAACCGACAATGTTTGAACGCGTTCGAAAAATCCGGATAAACTGTAGAGGTGAAAATCCGACTTTTGTCGTTAAACCCAATGAAATCTAATGTAAAATTCAGCGCAAAAAAAATAAAAAATTTCCAAAAAAAAAAAAATAAATAAAATACAGATTTAAAATATCCTAAAATCTACGTTCACCGAAAATCTACGTATATTTAATATAAAACGCCACCATTTTACAAAGGGCCACTCACGAATACAACCAGGCCCGTGCAACTCCATCGAAATCACATAATATTATCTACAGAACGCGCTTTTATTGCGGAAAATAGAGTTATTGCTGCACTCTAGCGGTTGAAACAAAATAAAAGGATATTTCATACATATTATGTTAAGTATAGAAAAATTAAAATATTATGGAGTGTATAAGTCGAATTTATTTTTCTGATAATAACTACGACAATTTTATGAAAAAGGTCTACCAATAGAGCGCGGCACTGCGCCCGTGTCTAATTTTCCCGTAACAAAAGCATGTACCTATTCCTACCGAAACGTGCGCCTGCCATTATATTCTAAGACCGTGAATACAACACCAACCTCCTTTTACATCTACGTATCCGTGCGATTGGGGAATTTTCATGTTTGAACATGTAGGATTGGTAGTTTCCATCGGCTTTTCTGTAAAATTGCCATTGGAGTCGAATAACCAAAATGTTTTTTGTTTGCCGTTCGGCAACTTTTTAACGCCAAACAAGTCCATTATCATATTGCCGTCGTAGTCGATGACCAACGGCTGATCGACAATATGAAAAATTGGGCGTTGATTTTTTTCCGGACACCGTAAAGAACTTAAATTTCCCCACAGTATGTGTACGTCGTTCGTGATTTCATTTGATTCCGTTCTGTTTTTCACCGTAACTAATGCGTCCATGAGTGCGTCGCCGTTGAAGTCTCCCGGCACCACCGATGTTATCTGGCGTCCGGCAAATATACATTTTATTCGTTTGTCGGGTTGTTTGAACTCGGTGTCTGAACCGAACATGATTTCTACCGATTGGCCTCTATCCGTCAGTATGAATACGTCGATCAGTGCGTCAGAGTTGAAATCGCCGAAAGCGACTGGTTGACCGTTATAGTTATTTATCAAGGACAACCCCATACCGTCTTCATAAGCAAACGTATGGTTCAAAATCATCAGTAACATTATCTGGAAAATAAAACAATTAATTAAAACAAATTATTGAAAGTGAGAGAGAGAGAGAGAGAGAGAGAGAGAGAGAGAGAGAGAGAGAGAGAGAGAGAGAGAGAGAGAGAGAGAGAGAGAGAGAGAGAGAGAGAGAGAGAGAGAGAGAGAGAGAGAGAGAGAGAGAGAGAGAGAGCAATTTACTTTATTTATGTAACTATAATAATTTGTGATAGAAAAAAATTGTATGACTTTAATTGACAACTCTTTAAACTTTTAGCTATGCATTGTCATTTTAAAACATTCTCGAAACTATAAAAACAAAAAAATATTTAATTTTAGTAAAAAAAACTCGTAAGCTCGTTGCAAGTTTATCTAAAATGTCAGTACTCATTTCAACGGAAAACAAATATGTTTCCGAAAAATAGAAAAATCGTCTATGAATCGAAAACGAAAAAACAATTGACATGATTTATCCCAATATCAAACACGCAAACCAAAAGGAATATTTATTATTTATAAAAGTTTAATGATTATTGAAAATGATATTATTTTTTTTCCTCATAGAGAGTAATAGGTATTCATATGAATTCAGTATTATTACGACTAATTCCGAAATATGATGTATACGCTATAATATAATTAGATTATAGTCTTTCGCGAAGGCCTATAAATGAGTGTAACGACCAGAGAAGTAACACTTATGGAATATTGGTAATATGATTATCATTATTGACTGTGACATACGTACGTACATTTCGGTGATATTGCATAATTTTAGGAAGCGATTTACTTTTGTGTTCAATAATAATAAGCGTAGGGTCACCCGGGCAGTCGTGTTACCGTTACTTAAAAAACATTTTATGTCTGTTTCGTAAGTAAATCACAAATATAATTTTCAAATCATGAGATAACATATAAAACACATATATTTTATACATAGGTATTAAGCTTTTACGTATTAACTGTTAAATCACTTTTCTTTTTTTTTTATTAGCCTTTATAAAAAATAAAAAAATATTCTGCTCTTAAATCACTTTTATTTCATTATATTTTACGACTGATTGATACGGTTGACTGGTCTTTAAAAACCATACAAACTACTAACTATCTTCTTACGATTCAAGTTAAAACAATATTACAAATTTCTGATAATGGGGGGGGGGTGAGGGTGTAATATCCCTTCCTATGTACTTTTTTTTATGTATTGGTAGTTTTGTCATGTCTGTGGTAATGTATTCGTAGATATATCTACAATCTTGAACGCAACCAAAAGATAATAATTTTAAACGTCACCATCGGCATAATATCAGCTGATGCCTGACAACAGTTGTTGCACTTGATAAACGATTCTAAATTTGTTATTTATAAATTATATAAAGTAACAAAATACAGGTCATCCCCTCTTGGAAAAAAGCTGAGCACGCTACTGATTTCACGTTATATACTATAATATTATAAATTATACTGCGGTAAATACTCACACTCGTCACAGACCCCATGATCAAATGATATCCATAGAACTGACAATATTTTTTCAACTTTTCATAACGTGCTGTAGGACGCCAATAATGAGCAAGATCTCATTTATCAGCTTTACTCACACCTTGATTACGAGATAATATTCGAGATACGAAATATTCGGTAAAAACTATTTAACGAAAACACAATGCTATCGATGCAATGTTATTTAATTTTTAGGTAGATGTTACCTTGGAAATTTACGGTAAAAATGCATTAAAAATAAACTGTTATTCAACTGTCAATATCTATACTACATAAACTAAACATTGAACCACTGAACACGAATTTTTGGTGCAGTAGCTGCCTAATCAACAACACGTATTTATCTAAAATGTGGAATTTTTTTTTTTTTATCACGAATTTTATAACGTATGATAATATCTATTTTTATATACAAAAAAAAGACCGGATTTCTGGATTGAGATCTTTTAAAAAAAATGTTTTTGTTGTAATTTTTTGGATTCGGTTAACTAAGCGATACGGAAAAATTATTTTGAAATACTGCCACAACGAACGATTGAAAAATTATTATGACCAGGAATTTAACTCACCATCTCCAAAGTCGCTTGAGAGGTACCTATGCGGAGAAAATCATTTCTAGAAAAAAAATGTAATCATTTGAAACACAACATAGTATGTTTGTGTATTATATTTTTTAAATATTTCTACAAATAAAAATAGGTTATCCCGATAGTATAGAGATGCCGCTGATAAAATTTAAAATTATTAAAATGTATTTAATTACATTATAATATCATAGCTTTTTGGTTTCAGGGACCCTCAGCTTAAATTGTAAATTTATAAAATTTGTTTCATTATATTTATAAAATCATTTCGGTTGTTAGCAGCGGTGGGGCATTGCTCAATGTTTCGAATTCTGAAAATGTATTTCATTAAAGTTAAATGCTGCTAGTACTCGGTCATCAGGCCCGAAAACCTGTTATTTAATTTCATATTTTTCATAATTTGTTTTGTGTACAAGAATTTGTTGTCTTCTAATCGAAGGTCTATCGATTTTGTGAACCTGAAGTAGTCGTTTATAGTACACTGAAATAATATTTAAGGTTTTTTTTTTTTATATAATCTACTCGATAAAAACCTATCTAATAAAATTACTTTATAATATTATTTAATAAAATTACTTAATCTATTTCATAATATAATTTGATGATATATTTTTTTAATTGTTTTGGTATAAAAAAATTTTTATTGCAATTTTTAAGCGCAATTTCGGGTTTTATTATAGCAATAATGCAATCAATTTTATAACATTTTTAGTGCAATAAAATCTAAGCCATAGTTATAATACACCGTAGATAATATTGTATTGGCTTGAACTTATTTTCTGGTATTTGTTATTTTAGCTAAGCAACTGAAACTGACGTCACCGAGGGAACGAATAGATATTATACATTTCGTTAAGATGCTTATTTAGAAAACAATAAAATTTACTTTTATCACTGTCAAATTTTTCGCTTACGATATTCTAATTTCCTATATATTTTAAACTCCGAAATTGTGCCACTCCAACATGGCCTATAAATCTACGTTAGTGAAGAGTAAGTATGACGCAATTACTTCGACAGATTTATTTACCACGTTTAATGATTTTTGATTGAGGAAATGGTTTTTTCCAGAACAAATGTCAACGCCGATGATGATCAAGCCGACGCGGGCTGTAAAACCAGCACAAATTACCAAGTAACACATGTTTAATGAATATGAGTAATAACGCTTAGATTTTAACGATTTGGTATTTACGCCAAAGCCAACTGGGATTACAACACTATTCTCCGTGCTCGGACCAAGACCACGAGAGATATTTATCCGTTGACATTCGATTTATTAATTCACACTTTCGTTCACGACGCGAAATCAGAAACGATGCCGGTGACACTTGTTCACGGCGAATATTTCGCAGACTGAAAAAAACGCGTCCCTCAACCGCATTTAGATCCTTCACAACTGAGTCCTTCCATCTTGTTCTGGGTCTGCCCAGAGGTCTTTTACCTCTAATTTCAGCCATCAGGGCTTGTTTAATAATTCGACCATCCGCCCTCCATACGTGTCCTAGCCATTCGGGCCTTTTGCTCCTTATATATGACAGAATATATTTGGTCTTCCGTATAGCTCCTCCCGTAAATCAATATTATGTCTTCTTTCAAATTGCTCTGTTTCTCTGTTATATAGAGGACCATACATTTTTCTCAGTATCTTTCTTTCAAATGTAATTACGCTCTGGTGGTTTCCCTTGGTGGTTGACCATGTTTCACATCCATATGTTAGGATCGGTCTAATGTAACTGGTGTATAGGGTTTTCTTTGATTCACAGGATAGATGCTTTGATTTAAGTAGGTTTAATAAACTAAAATAACACCACTTGTTGGCACTTGATAATCTGTTTTTAATTTCATCACGCATAATATTTGTACTGTTCACGTTTATCCCGAGGTATGTGAATTGATAGAACTTTTTCGAAGGTAAGATTATCTACTTCTAGATCCGAGTTATCCGTATCTGTTCGTGACATACACATAAATATTTGGTTTCTGTCGGTTCACCTCTAATCCCACCCTCTTGCTCGTCTTCAGAAGTTTTCGAGTGGTTTGTATAACATCATCTCTTGAGTTTCCCATTATGACTATGTCATCAGCATTCGCCGATAGAACATTAGAATCGCCGAGGTTCATTTTTCGATTTCCTGACATATCCCTTACCACTTTCTCCAGGGCTATGTTGAATAGCATTGGAGATAGTGCATCGCCCTGTTGGAGGCCAGTCTGTACTTTAAATTTAATTATTGTACGAAAAAAAAACAATCATCGTCCATTTTTCCATTTTTATGTCATATATCAATCCTAATCGATTTACATTTTAAAATTATTTACGTATTGCGATTATGTTATGCTTTCATTTTGATCGATGTTTTGGCAACTTATTATTTTTTTTCACGAGTTCGTTTCCCGAGCAAGGATTTATGAAAACTATTTTACTCGGCGTAGAGAAAAAACCACAGATTTAAATCGGCATTGATGAATAAAGCTGTAAAACTAATTTTTTCAACGATCGTGAACGTAAATGCGATCCTCCTTTTAACGAACGTTCTCAACACTGATTTGGACGCCACTTAGCTCTTACGACTGATAATAACATTTCAGTCGTTGAGTAATTTCAATGTTAATTTCAATGCCGTTGAATAAACATGCGTATACTTACGAATTCTCAAAAATAGTTTCGATAATTGTATCTCTGATGCGTAATATTCAACCGGGTCTTAGTCGGATCTAACAGTCGATAATTCGGTGGTTATATAATACGTTTGAAATTTAGGAGTCCTACTGTTTCGTTGTCGAATTTTTCAAGACGTACCAGCGAACTGCAGCTATCAAACCGTTCGGCGGCGTCGAATAAAAGTTTTTTCACCAGTCGAATGGAGCCCAGGGTAAAATAAAACATAATAATATAATATAAACTTGTCTAACTATACACACGTGTCTACGATATTAATCGTAACTACGACGTGATGGTTGATTGAATTCAATGTCATTTTAACTCACTGTACCTGATTAAGGATTTGGAAATTTCGTTGACTTTCAAAAGCCCGGAATGGACCGGAAAGACGCTGAAAGAGAAAAATCAATGGGTCACGAGATTTCTCAACAAGACGAAAGTAATTATCCGATTTCTTTTGCGAATTAAGTAAACGCTTAGAGCATTAAACGGTTTTGTTGATCCGAACGTTTTTCGACTGATTCGCAGGCGGACATAAGTTGTGTTCTCAAACACGTGAGCACTATCATAATGGACGGCGATTCGGCGATGAAAGACGAAGCGTGCGAGTTATTATCAATGCCCGGCATAAACCCACGGGTTTCGGTGAGTGCAAACGGCGGACATTTGCGTAGTCATTAGCTTATAAAACACACGTGTATAGTGTACTCCACTAGTATCAAGTATCGTTGTCACTAAAGTTTATGCATAGATACCTCGTCGTTTCCAAACAATTTTTCATCCGTGTACTTGAGTATATGATACGTAGGTACAGCTTAAACTCGCACGCGTACATAGAGAATCTCGGAATCGTTTAACCCTGCACAAAAACGAACACTAGGAATGTATATTATGGTTACTTTTTACAATCAAAAAATATATTAAAAATAAAACCAATGTAGTTGATTCGTATAAATCCGGAAAACATAGTGCTTATAACTTGTCTGTGAATTACACAAAAAAATCTTTTGGGAAATCTTTCGTAGATTATTTAGGTCCAACCTACTTTAATCAGTTGCCAACAACAGAAAAAAAATATTCATCGTGGTTTTTTGAATGAAAAAAAAATTGTTTACAATTGTTTGTTTTCTGAATTAAATATTTCTCAGTGAAATCCGCAGTTAATGTATGTTATTTAATATGTTATTAATATTTTAGTTTCTTAAGTACTTATATGTTTTATCTTCTTAGATTTCTATTTTAATTATTGTATATAATGTTATTTTATTTATTTTCTTAATTTCAATTTTATTTTATGATCGCTTGATAATACTCTACTCTACCACAAGCCTAGGCTTATAGGAGTAGATATATTCTTTATCCTTTTTTATAATTACTTATAATATTTGTATTAATTTGTAAAGAAATCTATAAAAAAAAAATAAAAAATATTATACATAACTAGCTCAAGGCATGCGTGAAGAGTGCCACGGGGAAAATTATATGGGTGGTATAATAGTTGTCGTACAAAAAAAATAAAAAAAAAAATTGATAAGTACACAAATTTTACTTGCCCAAATTTCAAATCCAAAGGGAACAAAAAAACTTCGAAGTTCGAACTAAGTGATTTTTAAGTTAAATTTAAAAAATGTATTAAAAAAAAAAAACGTCTAGATGATGTTATGTTGGATTTATACGAATCAATAATATGAATTTATTTAATATTATTTTCGCTACATTTCTTAAAACAAATACGTGTTATATTTTACACTTAAAAAAAAAATCTTCCAACAAAAAAAAAAAAAAACTTATAATGATCGACAGTAATAACCGGATCGATTTATTAGTTATTACCGATAAATTCGTGTCGTGTTTTAGACAACTTGCAATTTTAAAGATATTTTTTTATCCTACGTGAATCTGACGATTTATAATACTGTTTGTGATTTTCAAGGCGACAGACAATTGTTTACGAGCAATCCGTTCGAATCTATTAGAAGACAAATGCGTTAAATTAACATCAGAGCTAGAAAGCAGAGATAAAATTATAAAGGACCTGTCCGAACAGCTAAACAAGGATAAAAATAGTCAAGAAACACAGACGTGCGGAACGAGTGTAGACGAACTAGAAAAGAGTTTGTTAGATACATCGAGCAAAAACGATGTTTTGCGTTCAGAATTGAGTTCATCAAACCAGTTGATAGAAACTTTGCGATGTGATCTAAGAGGGAAAATCGACGAACTAATCAGCACGTCGACGAAAAATTCGTTTTTAAATTCTAAAATAGAAAATTTAGATAAAACCATGGAAGAAATAAAAGCGCTGAATTCGAAACTAAATGCGCGCGTCGTCAGTTTACAGGCGGAGAAGAACAAATTCAAACAAGATATTTTCGAAGCTCAAAAACAGAGAGACGACTACTACGAATCTTGGATGGAAGTCAAAGACAAGTGAAATATATACACCGCGCGATAATTGTATTGTATGTTAATTAATGTGTTACTCATCGTAACCTTAATAGGTATGAAAAAAAGAGTGAACAACTGCAGAAGTTGCAAGCGGAAAGCGATGCCAACGCGATAAAAATCCAAGATGAAATTTACAAAAGTTTGATGGAAAGCGATCGGATCGATAGAACCCAATCACTGGAAAATAAACTCGGTGAAAAAGAAGAAGAAATGGCAGAACTGTGAGAATCAATATTTTAAAGCGTATTGTATTTAATTCCGTGTGTTAATAACACGTACGTGTTGCTATTACAGGAGATCGGTGATCGGACAATTGGAGAAAACGATTGAAAATTATGTACGGATAAGCGTAGTTTTGTTAACTAACAAGAATAATTATAATATGTTTGTTTTTCGATTAACGATAATAATAATAATAATGTGTCTTGCAGGAAGAAGTCGACCACGAACAATGGAAAACTATCGATAATTTAAGGGCAAATTTAAAACAAATGGAATCGAGAGCCCAGTGTTGGATTAATCAGAATGTCCGCGATACGTTCCAATCGAAAATCAATCATCTTGAACAGTTAGTGGAAAAGTTAAAACAAGATAAGAAACTATTGATTAAAGAATACGGAAAAACAACAGCGGAAAACAGGTATAACACCTGTCGAATATCCAGTGGCGTATTTTGGGGTTTTCCGCCTGTAGACACTTTCTTATTCACCGCTCCTCCCTCATCACCTCAACAATTTTCATAAAATATATTTGAACTCACAGTAAGATAAATCGAACCTACGTTGAATGCGTGCGTTTTTCGGTACCTTCGCGCGTACTGGTTCGTACATCATAACTGTTTAATTTCTAGCGAACGGACGCGATTGTTTACGGTTCAAATCGTTACTCAAAATCATATTAAATATGATTTGTATACAAATTTTTCTACTCGAAAAATCGGAAAAATTAGATTTCGTTAAATATAAAAAATACTTTTTGTAATTTTGTAAAAAAAAAATTGTTAAAATTTGCCGCCCTCCAAATATCGCCGCTCTAGGCCCGGGCCTAAATACGCCTCTGCGAATATCTTTTGTTATTTTGAACCACGCGTGAACGTGATTAGTGATTAGTGCAGGATGAAATAATAATATTAAGAAAACGCATATTATTTTGAATCGATCATATTTAACAACGGAAGATTTCACTTTATTTTGCCCATAGCGAACAAGCAGTCAAAAGCGATAAATACATCAAGAGACTGCAGTCGCACATGGTCGTACAGCAAAATCTCATTAACTCGATGCGAAATATAAAATTCGACCAGTCGAAACTCGAACAGTCGTCCATTATGGAAAACATTTTTCTCAAATTCGAGGACGAACAAAAAATGAGACGAGATTTAGAAGTAAACATAGATTGTAAATTTGTGTTATATACCGTTAGGTTAGGGTGACCATACGTCCCGTATTATACGGGATTGTCCCGTATTTTCACTTTGTGTCCCGTTGTCCCGTCAAAAGTTATACGGGACGCATTTTGTCCCGTATTTTCAAGTCAGTCCCATATTAATCCCGTTTTTCTCTTCATTGTTAATTTATAAATTCTACGATATTTTTGTATCACAATATTCATTAGAACATATTTGAAATCTATACTTATCAGCATTATATTTAGATTCTTGTCTTGATACATTTTAAAAACTTATCTTGTAATGAGTTTTAAAATATTCTATTAAAAGAAACTAAGTTACTCGATGAAATCAGTTCAGCACAAAAGTATACAAAAACATCAAAAGAAGAAATTTATCTGCCATCTTCTTCAAAATAATTTTTTTTTGGACTTTTGTGCACATGTTATACTTATTAATATTTTTATTTTATTTGTATTTAAAAACTATTATACAGCATACATTTAATTTGTTTTTTTTTAATATATTCAGTTCAAATTAGAATTTCCTTTTTTTTTTTTTATTAACTTAGTGTCCCGTATTTTTATTTTATTTTATGGTCACCCTACGTTAGGTTATAAGAAAAAAAAAAAACTCGGACAAAACCGTGTGGATCGGCTAGTGTATAATACGTTTTATAAGTACACGTGGCGGTTCGTGCGTGTCACTAAAAATCATAACGTTTATCACGTCTATCAAACCCTCAAATTGTTCAATAACATTATTAAAGGCCACATAAGGGTATCGCCACACTGCGGTTTTTTCGCCGTTTAGGCCGAACGGTATTACCGCCGCGGTTTTAACGTTCACGAAAAGCATACTTACGTGTTTAAATTTCGCGCGCCACGCTCAGCGGTTTTACCGTTCATCGCCGTTCGGCGCCGCTTGCAATGCAGCGGTTGGACGGCGGCGCCGTTTCGCCGTTCGCTTCAATATTACACTATTTCAAATGAGATGAGTCGCACTGCGTTTTCGTCCAACGGTTTGAACAATATTTTATATTCACTTTTTAATAATTTTTCTGAATGAAATTTGTTAATTTTTTTATTAATTTTTTATTTTTTCACTTATACGGTATACTAACCTACCTACTTACCTTTTTCAAATCTATTACCTATCTATCATATGAAAATTATTGATGTGGAGTTATACTGCATTATATAATAAATTGAATTAAATTTATAAATGGGTTCAAAACAGAATGACAATTTTTTTTTAAATTTGGTTTTAAATTAATTAATATGAATACAAATAACGTGTGTCGTGTGTACATCACCAATTTCCAAATGGAAATAAAACAAAAAATGGAAACGTCAAACGGTTTCGCCGCTATAGTGTGGCACAGCCATACGAACGGTTTTTTCAAGCACCGTCGGTAAAACCGTTCGGCCTAAACTGCGAAAAAACCGCAGTGTGGCGAGACCCTTACGTGGACGATTCGTTATTCACCGATGTCTGTAATTAAACTATGTGTAGGTACTAAAAGTTTTGGTTCTTTACAGATACTCATTCAAGACAACGACAGATTGCAAAAAAGGAACGCGGAATACAAAAAAGTATTAGACTCCCACCCCTTTAAACAGTTATTCGTAACATATTAATTCGCTCGGCTAAAAGGTAATGTTGCTAGTGTATATAATCAATGGTTAGGTAAGGTTAGGTTAGGTTAATCAATGGCGTTTCCTGGTTTTTTATATTGGACGCAAATATTTTTTTTTAAGAAATGTTTTATTTTATTTAATTAATGAATTATTTTAATAATACAGCCAAATATTTTAGCCGTTAAAAATATCACTGTAGGAAGTAATAAATAACACTAAAAATTAACATAAGTAGGTACATAATAATTTAATAACTTAAAAAAAGTATTTATATTCTAATCCAATTATTTCTTCTTTCTTTTATTATAAATGTACTTGAAGCTTAATGGTAAAATTTAGATATACTCGTATCTTTTCAAAGTTTAGATAATAACTAGGGCTCGGATTTATATGTATTAAAAAAACCAAAATATGTAAATATACATGTAATAAAAAATCACTTTATATGTGATAAAAAAAATATATATATATATGGAATACAAAAAAATTACAGAACATTACTGAAAAAAACATTGAAAATTACATATTATGTATGATAAATGACATTATTATCTAAATTACTTATTTTACTTCGACATTATTCATCTTGATCTTGATTTTGAAAGCAATGAGATACCATACGTATATTAAATTGTGATCAAATTTTCAAAGTTAAAAATGATCTACCGTTTGGTCGTAACACAGATTTATACCGACTAAAGGAGTGCTCGACTTCCACCGAGGTAATAAGTCCAAATGTCATATTTGAAATGTCCAAAGGAGTGTGTTTAGCCGGCAATATTACCAATTAATTTCGCAATGTATATCTCTAATTAATTTTAGGCAGCCTAAACCAGGATTTTTATGTGATACACTGTGCATTTTTTCTTTTACTGCAACTCCCAAGGGTCCTTGTACTTGCTCTATGCATTTTTCAGCTTTTTCTGTAATTCCTAAACTTTGAATCGAAGTCATTTTACTTGTTTCTAGTTGTTTTATTGTATTCTCTTAAAATTAAAAATTAACTGATATATAAGTTAAATTAGTTTGAATATCGAATATAATATAATATCGACCGTAAATCACGGTCGGTTAGTTCAATAATTATTTAGGTATTATTTTGTTTACGTACTTTTGGAAACATGGGAAATTATCTTTATTGAAAAATATAATCGTATACAATTATCAATAAATCGTAAATGAACAAATCGTTAAAATATGTAGGAGAAAATGGAATTTTTGAGAAATATGTAAAAATATGTATTATAAAATATAGTTCATTACATTGGAAATCGCTTGAAACGAATTTATCACTTACCTAAATTAATTTATCAAGTCACCGTAAAAATATGTATTTAAATATCAATCCGAGCCCTAATAATAACTATTTCTCTATTGATATGAAACTCGGGTTATTCACACTTCCATGAGTTAGTGTTGAACGGCAATAAAAATGTATTCTTTTCAAGGCCGAAATCTAACATTCAATGGATGACGTAGTCGATATTATAATAATTAGCAACGTTTATAAATCTCCGAGAATCTCAATTTTATATCAAATTCATTCAAGTAATTCTTATAATGTATATCAAACATACAACTCATTTTGTAACTCGCTGAAGTGAAACATATCAGGATTTAAAACTTATATTTTAGTTAGAATATTAACTATTTTGTAATTGTAAAATATTGAATAATACTTCAGTAAATGAAAGCAATGTTACTAAAACTTTCATGAAAGATATATTTCTGAATGTTTAAACCTTTTTTGGTTTTTTTGGAATTTAGTACCACATTTAAACATTTCAATTATACAGTATAAATGAAATGTTTAAAAAGTCTTGTTGAAAATACTTTTTAAATGTATTCAGAATATATATTTAAATGTTTTGAAATATTTGTATTTGAAATACGTAATCGAATACTTTCTTTTAAAAGTATTCAGATATAAATACAAATACCTTTAAAAAGTATTCAAAATAATTCATAAATACTTTTTGTTAAGTTCAATAAATTCGATATGTCTAAAAAATGTCGTCTGTAAATACGTCAGCAATAGAAAATATTAAATAATGTTGAATAGTCACAGAAGTTCTCCGAAAAACTGTAGACTTATCTAAATTCTTTAAACATATTGCTTTATTCAATGTAATCTATTTCATTCGTGCGTGAGTTTAAGTGAAAACATACGTCATCCAGAGACACGCGTGGTTCACCAATTCGTCGAATCCGAAGTCACTCGAAGACAAGGTAAAAAAATTTAGCTTTATTGATTTAGTTTCGTATCATTTATTCCCCTTTCTTTTTATGATATAAGTCAACTCTTGACCAGCATTTGTATTATTAGTAATTACAATTATTTCACCTCCACACGTAAGTTAGTATCAAAAATCCCCATATAACAATAAACACTGAGTAAATATATATTGCTTGTTAAAGGCTATCGATTTAACGGTAGAGTGAGGCAGTTAACCAAAACATTACACTCGTTATACGCAAAAATACAAACGAAATACGACGGGTGAAATAATAGCGATTTTCATTGTTCCTTCATTGGCCAGACGAATAACTCGGTTAACTACATCCGTGGTAGCTAAACAAGTCCTGATATCGATCGGACTAAGTTAAGAACGGCAGAGGCTGCGGAAATATGGGAGAATTTCCATTGGGTTCAAACGTGAAATGAAGAAGTAGGTATGACTGATGAAAGTGAAAAATGTCGTGGTCAATTTGCGGAATTGTATTTCGATAATGTAGTGGAATGCAATAAAATTATGAGAACATCATCTGATTGCAGTTTGAGTTGGTATTGATGAAATCGATGTGCAATCAAATGTACAGTCAGCGATCAAGTTAGTTGCGCTCGAAATACCGACATTAACTGGATCATAATATACAGAATGGGTTACGTACGTTTGGCCAGCCCCCCCCACCCCCAAGAAAAATCCATAAACAAATTATGCAAATATTTAGCACGTAATTCGCACGAATTCGCACGCCTGGTTTGGAAATTCGCACGACCTTCCTTCCCCTCCAAAAATCAAAAAATCGTGGGGGGGACCAGCAAAACGTCTCGCCAGCCCCCCCCCTGCCGTAAAATTAACATTTTTGCAAATTTTCTTTTGCAGATATTTAGCACGTAATTCGCACGAATTCGCATGCCTAGTTTGGAAATTCGCACGACCTTCCTTTCCCTCTAAAAATTAAAAAATCGCGGGAGGGAAACCAAAATCGATTTTGTCTAAAACCGTTGTTACGTATAAATGTCTGTTTATGTTTTTCCTCATTTTTTTTTTGTTTTTCATTACTCTTTTAAAAACTATTGACAATTTTAAACTTCGACCTCTCAAATTCACTTTCCCATCAGAAAAGCTACAGAAATTGATAATCTAAGCAGTTTTACTGTCCTAAACGGTGATGACAGACACAAAAATCAAAATAAATAAAAAAACTCATATCATTGTAAAATCAATAAATTATTCCACTCACTGAGAAAAAGTATTTAATAATTGTATACATTTATTTTTAGTAAAAATCTACATGATATACAAGTATACACATTACACAATTATCTTATCAAAATTATCTTATAATTCAAATTTTTCTTACCACTTTGTTTAGTCAAATTATTTACAGTTGAAACGGGTAATGTCTTACTAGGTATTGCTGTTGAAATACCTAAAATTTCTTTGACTCCGTATCGTCCTTTATGCACAATAGTATGAAGAGCACTTGGTGCAATTTTGTAGTTGAGATGAGCACTAATGTCTGCCCAAACACTATTGGTACCTTTAGCTATTTCTAAAGGTTAATAATTAATAATTAAAAAACATTATGATAATATATAATATAATATATAATAATATATGGGTAAAATTAGTCTTAAAAAAAATTAATCCCATGCATTTAAAAACTAAAATAACTACAATTTTAATAAAAAACTATCTAAAAAAAAATTCATATGCAAAAAATCAAAATTTATGACTATTCAATATGGTTAGTCATAAATTTTGATTTTTTGCATATGAAATTTTTTTTAGATAGTTTTTTTATTAAAATTGTAGTTATTTTAGTTTTTAAATGCATGGGATTAATTTTTTTTAAGACTAATTTTACCGATTTGGTTTTTTTTTTTGATTCGACATGTGTATTATAACTATGTTTTTTTATCTTAGATATTTAATTCAATATTTTTTTTTTCAATTTAGTTTTTTTCATAGTATATTTTTAATTTTTAGATAAATATTAAAATACAATTATTTTTTATTCAATTTATATTTTTTAATTCAATTTAGGTTTATTTTTTGATAAAATTTAGATTTTGTAGTTAAATCAGATTTTTTATTCCATTTAAGTTTTTTTATTCAATTAATATTTTTAATACAATTTAGATTTTTTAGTTAAATTATATTTTTTAATTAAATTTAGATTTGTTAGTTAGATTTTATTTTTATATCAACTTACATTTTTTTATTCAATTAAGATGTATTTTATAACTGTATTAATTTTTTTCAGTTAAACTAATGTTTTTTAATTATTAATTATTAACCTTTAGAAATAGCCAAAGGTACCAATAGTGTTTGGGCAGACATTAGTGCTCATCTCAACTACAAAATTGCACCAAGTGCTCTTCATACTATTGTGCATAAAGGACGATACGGAGTCAAAGAAATTTTAGGTATTTCAACAGCAATACCTAGTAAGACATTACCTGTTTCAACTGAAAATAATTTGACTAAACAAAGTGGTAAGAAAAATTTGAATTATAAGATAATTTTGATAAGATAATTGTGTAATGTGTATTCTTGTATATCATGTAGATTTTTATTAAAAATAAATGAGTACAATTATTAAATACTTTTTCTCAGTGAGTGGAATAATTTATTGATTTTACAATGATATGAGTTTTTTTATTTATTTTGATTTTTGTGTCTGTCATCACCGTTTAGGACAGTAAAACTGCTTAGATTATCAATTTCTGTAGCTTTTCTGATGGGATAGTGAATTTGGGAGGTCGAAGTTTAAAATTGCCAATAGTTTTTAAAAGAGTAATGAAAAACAAAAAAAAATGAGCAAAAACATAAACAGACATTTATACGTAACAACGGTTTTAGACAAAATCGATTTTGGTTTCCCTCCCGCAATTTTTCAATTTTTAGAGGGGAAGGAAGGTCGTGCGAATTTCCAAACTAGGCATGCGAATTTGTGCGAATTACGTGCTAAATATCTGCAAAAGAAAATTTGCAAAAATTTTATTTTTACGGCCGGGGGGGCTGGCGAGACGTTTTGCTGGCTCCCCCACGATTTTTTGATTTTTGGAGGGAGGTCGTGCGAATTTCCAAACTAGGCGTGCGAATTCGTGTGAATTACGTGCGAAATATCTGCAAAAGAAAATTTGCAAAAATGTTAATTTTTACGGCCGGGGGGGGGGGGCTGGCGAGACGTTTTGCTGGCCCCCCATGATTTTTTGATTTTTGGAGGGGAAGGAAGGTCGTGCGAATTTCCAAACTAGGCGTGCGAATTCGTGCGAATTACGTGCTAAATATTTGCATAATTTGTTTATGGATTTTTCTTTGGGGGGGGGCTGGCCAAACGTACGTGAATGGGTTGCGTTCTATTGCAAATGCACGGCGTTTATTCACGCCGACATATCACTAACTGATGTTCGAAAAGTTTTCTGTTGCGATCATCTTTAAGCGAAGAGACACGGACAAGGTCACATTCGGTCTGCGTCAACGTCCGTCGAGTGCAGCGTTTTCTAGTAAATACATTTTATGCATTTGTAATTCATATGAATATCAATGTGTGCCGAAATTAAAATTGTGTCGTTTTCGCCATGTTGTACCATTTTTACTCAGTTTATTGGCAGCTATCCCTCGTGCCTTGAAATAAGAGAAAATGACTTGCATAAAGTACAATTCACATGCAATTTCCTAGGTATCTATAAAGTTTCTGGACGAAACTTTTGGAGCATTATCACTACTCAAAAAGTGTTAACAGAAAAAAATAAAAAATAAACATGTTTGTAAAACCAATAGATCCTTCGCTTCACTTAAAATCTAAAACTGCATCAACAGCTGTTTACCATAAGATTTTTCATTTTTTCGAAAACTTAGCTAATTAACATTAAAATTTAATTACTTGTATAAATAGTACAAGGTAGCGAATACAATTATCAAGATAGTATATATTATGAACTACCAAAAAAAAAAAAAAAAACTTATATTAACCGCTCTACAATTAAATATTATAAACATAAATAAATAATACAAATAAATATTGTTAGTAACAACGAAAATACAACATAAATATTATCGTAGAATACAATAGGCTTATGCTACCAAGAATATAAATAAATATAAATAAAGGTGGATACGACCTGCCTCTCCCGATCGTGGTCGAAGTACCCTGTTAGTAGAGCGAACGAAAAGTCGAACTGTAAGAGATCTTGGGACTGCTCGAAATTGGATGGGGCACAAACACGACGACGGGTGAACAAGAGCAAACGATATCGCCGGTGTGGACGTACAGGAGCAAAACAACAGGGCAAAATTCATTCGAGTGCGGGCGCACAGAAAAGGCGGAGAAACGGTCGGACACCTGCAGGTTCCCGCACCGAGTAGCGGACGACCGACGCAAACCTTTATGAAAATTAAAAGCACCAGGTGACCAAATTTGTCGGTTAAGTGAAAAAAACCGGTATGATAGCCACGTCGTACCGTTACACATAATTTTGAACAGTTTGGCTTCTACGAAAAAAAAAAAAAAAAAAAAAATATATAAACCACTCACATCTTTACGTTTTGAAAGTTTGCGTATAACCTTTCTGCTTTTTTAGTTGATGCTTTTAGGTTTACCTTTCAAAAAATTATAAAATTGATAATCCAATACATTTTAAAATAGTATTTTAAACACGTCGAAAATGAAAAACAATTATATTTATGCGTGCTGTTTATATTTTTTTATAGAATGGAGTATTTTAACAGAGTGAATTTTAAGTTTCTACCACCATCAGCTATTGTAATTAGTAGTTTACTGTTAAATTTTCAATTTAATCGAAACGTACAAAGATTTGACTATTTTCCTCGTAGCGTCCAACTACGTTCTTATTGTAGGTAAATATTATTTATTTATGTGTATAATATCACGAGTAATTCTACGCAAATTAAATACATTAATGTACATTTGGTTTTGTTTATGCTGTTAGTATAAAATATACGTTTTAAATTTTAAATCTAAATATCGGTTGTAAGAAAAGTGTGCCTGACAATTGAAATTTCAAAGTACAGTTTTTGTTAAATAGGCCTACAATTTACATAACATATCTTTTTATAATATAAATGAAATAATAAATTAACAAGTGAAAATGTTCGTGGTCCTTGTCACATACGTTAATATTTTATGATATTTATAAATTATTATAAATGACATATGTACACAAGTGAACAACAGATCATGAAAAAAAAGTAATAACGTTCGTTTGGTTTTATTTTTGTTGCTAGTTTAAATACGTTCTAAATCAATAAATAGTTCATGTGAAAAGTCAGTATTAATTTAAAGAATAAAAGGAACTTAAGTAGTGTGGTCGTTAAAAATATCCATATGGGGAACACTTAACCTTCATTTCCGAACCAGAAACATCAGAGTCTCATGTCGTGGTGGTGCGTGATGAACATTTTGGCAAGCTCAACGTCACGATCCCGAAAGATACGGTGGTGGGTCATTTTACCAATTTATTGACTACACATACTTTACTTTTCGGGTTATGACATGGTGTTCACCTTTAAAAAAAAAAAAAACCCCGAAGAAAATATTTGTATTTACATTTGACCTCTTATTTGAATAAATAGAATTATGTGAAATGTAATGACAAAATATATGACGCTTGAATCGCAAGCGTTAACTATTATTATTTTTCATTAAAATGTGTACATTTAATATCAATATATCAGTATAATCTAGTCTCTCCTATTTGTAATGAATCCTAAATCATTATTTTCCGACATGAAACATATTATTTATGGTCCAGGGCTCGTGGGTAAATAATGTACGAATATTGGTGAACATAATCATTTTACGTACACAGTGTACACAAGTTCGCAAAGTATTAATTAATTAAAAATACTAGTCTATACCAGCTACCCTCTACACATATTGATAACATAATGTGTACACTGTTTTATCAATATTTATACAAACATACTAGTGTATGACCTTTACGCCTTTACAGCGTACGCCTAACTAATACACATCATAGACGTTCATCAAAAATATTTTAATACAAAATATCTGCATCGATATCGAACCATCTCTATGTAACGATTCTCCACACTCTACGCCATACCAATACTTTATGTCCGTTATTTGTTACATACATTTGTTCAGTGGTAGACGGTAGTACGGTATAGATATTATTATCATAATATCTAGACGGGATTTAGCTGATATTTAATTTTTATATAAACTAATCAATAACCATATTGATGCACCCTACCTATTAGAACATATTTCATTCAATATCCCTGCTTATAATAATCGAACTACTCCCATTTTCTATTTACCATCACACAGTACAAATTATTTAAAAAACTCCCCTATTCTTAGAGCCATGTCCCTGTGCAATAAACTTGCATCTAATATTGATTGTTTTTTTTACTCCATTATCCTCAATTCATAACACTTACTTTACTAATAACAGGTAATATTTTATTTTATGCACTCGTTTCCATTTTAGTTTATATTCTTAGTTTATTATCATTATTAATTTATGTTATTGTACGATGCCCGTATCAACTTATTGTTAAACTTACTTATTTACTTGTACTATTGGGCTACTTGCCCGTTTTATTCTTTGAATAAACAATATTATTATTATTATTATTATTATTATTATTATATTTATAAATTAATCGGAAATAATAGTAATACTAATAAAATATGTAATTAAAACAGGTAATATTACGGTAGTTTTCTTCGTAGATATCATTTATTTGTAATGTCGAGAGTACTATAGTATTCGGTTCATTGATTCCCTATTATGTACCGTATAGTAAGAACAAGAATAGTCAATGAAAAATTGAAGTACCAATGACATGATATTATTGATTATTGATAATACTCGAATATACGTCACAAAGTTCGATACCGTCAAGCCTGTAAACGGTTTGTAAACACAAAGATATACCTATAAACTTCTCATATTACCGATTACGCACATTTTAAAATAATCATAATACGTACAGTTACACTCAATAATGACAATAATATGAACGAACATCACATGTTTTGTCTATATAATTTTATGCACACTAACGTAGGTATTTAAAATAAATATTACATAACATAATTTAAAATTAGATATATCCAAGTAGTTCGATAAATGTATATCATAATAATGACTGTTAAAAATTATTTTATTATTTGAATGAAAAAAGTCAATTGAACACAAATGCGACAAATTACAGTTAAACATACTTTAAAACCCGTGTTTCATAAACTCATATTTATAAACCGATTTGACATCAATATTTTATTAGAATGATTAATGATAGCATATGAATGAGTAATTTAAATTTTTTTCGTATTTACGGCCCATTAAAATTAAATAAGCTGTTTACCTATTATTAAATCAGTGTCTTTATGATAGGCATATAAATCAGGTACAAAAAAACATTTGATCGTTTTTAAAAACGGTAAAGGTAAAATCACAGTTTAATTCTTTTTTTCGTTTATTCTGCACAATAATTAAAATATATTTCAGAAATACTGCCTAATAATTGAGCTTTAAATGTTCATGAAACACTCATACCTACGTTGCACTATTATGTCTTATTACTAAATAACTACTTTATATTAATTTTTCTAACTTTCTTTGAGAGTTTTAAACATTTTATGAGTCATAAAATCAACGAAGAACTGCGTTTTTACTTTTGACATTATAATTTAGTTATATATGTAAGTACCTATTTATTATTTTATAACTACTGATATAGTTATAATTTGTATTTTAGTTAATTGAGGAATATCACTGACAAAATGTTTTAAATTTGTTATAATTGCGATCTTATTTTAAGTGAAACTATTAACTTTTTTTTCATACGTATTTTATTGGTAATTGTTTTGTTTTTTTATTAAATAATACACTAATAAACAAATATACCACAGTTCCAACAAAATTGTGTGATTCTGATGCAGATACTCACTCATTAGTCATTATAATAATAATATATTAAATTGATTGTGTTGAAAGGAATTACTCTCACCACCATTGAATATATTAAGATTTTTACAGACTGTAAAAAGTACACTTGTATTTATTTCCATATTATGTTCATTGAATTTATAAATACTTTTTTTTTTTTTTTTTTTAATTAGAATCAAATAGACTAATACATAGATCTTTGTTATTGGGTTTGTAATTTTTAATTTTGCAGCTACATATTACACGACACGATTATATAACGTACCTACTTTATTTTGAAGTTTATCATATTACATTAGTTAAAATATTTCAAAAAAAATGTTTTGTATCAATTAAAATATCTCACATGCACAAATATATTGTTAAATTATGCGTTGAACGTAAACCAAAACAACAGTCCAAGAGTTTTTTGACTATATAATAAAATTTATGAAATATAATATATAGTAAATATTTAAATTCAAATTTGTTTGCTGTTTGTCTCCAACAAACCCTAAACTATTTATTACTACTCTTATGTATTTTTACAAAAGGCATTATTATATTATTATATATTATAGTAAGTAAGGTACATTTTTTGTTTTCTGCTAAAATTAATTTGTATTAAAATTGTATGACATAATATACTCGAAGTAATCTTAAAAAAAAAATTAAATACATTGAAACAATAAAACTTAATTAGTATGAAAATGGAATCTATAATAAAGACATAGACGTACACTTTAACTATATTATGTGTTCAACGTTTAATCTGTCGAATCATAAATACAATTTCTGTTTAAATATCATTTGATTTTTATTCATTATGTGCGTATTTTAATTGGTTTTTTTTTTATACTTGTAAAAATTTCAGGAGAAAAGGTTCGAGCACTCTTCTTTATTCAAACGTCTGACATTGGTGGAGTTTCGTGTACTATCAACACAAGTGATCATCGCCAAACATAAACGGAGAATTATGTTGAACGAGTTCAAAATAACGGTGAAGAAAATACTAGACCAAGGAGTTGAAAATGTTATTAAGGACTACCCAGAAGGCCTACTAGTGGCTTACCGTCACTGCGACAAAAAAAAATTCTATATACGTATACATGGTAGGAGCACCTTAAATAAATGAGCCGTTAAAAAGACAATATTTTTCTGTACAGAATTTTAATTTTTCTGGGTAAATCGGTTAGCACATTACATAATATGTTTTAAGAAAGTTCATACATACTGTCGTTTAACTAAAATGCAATAATAGATCCATTTGTTAAAATTTAAAAGTGTGGTAAAATTAACATGTTAATAAGTACTAATGTTAGAATAATAATTACGGGATTTTTTTTTTTTTTTTCATAAATAGGATTTTTCTAAACTATCCCATTACATTACTATCGCCATTTGTCTCAAATCAGTAAAAATCTTCAGAAGCAAACAAATTCACAGTTTCGTATTTCTTTACCAAAACAGTAATTTACGTCGTCAAAAATCTAATTTATAATTTTAATGAAATAGTAAATAATATTCATTTACTTGCGAAAATGATTTGATATCGTAACATTTCCCTACGAAGGTAGTATAACATGGTACTTGTATATTATTGTACATTATGTGTGTATGCAAGTGCAAGTACCTATGCTAATAAAGTGTGTGACAATATTTGCAAGAAGTTCTATCGAATTTGTCGGCTGTTATATACGTTTAAAATAGACGTGAATTAAAATTACATAAAATAGACGTATAGCTAAATGCCCAAAGTTGATTCAATTAAAATGTCGTCTACAACAAATTTTACTTAATTTTGAGGCACACGTTCCGTACAATCAGAAAAATTCGATGAGAATACAGAAAAATTACATCTTTAAAGCACCAACTAGATGAAATTTCTGATGTTTTATGCTAATTGACTTAACTATTGGACCGCTTCTACAACCCGAAAACGCGATAACATGAAAAAAAAACACGTCGTTGTAATTTCCTTGTTTCACCCAGAATCTAAACCAGTGATACTCTTTTACATGTTATGTGAAATCGAATGTAACTTATTATATATTTTACACTAATAATAAGTAAACTTCTGAACACATTCGATTTTTATCGCATAAGGATTATGTAAGTTCAGATATTAGGTACCAATATTCCACGTAGAACATTATAAACAATGATTAACATTTGTACACTGCGGAAACTTTTTTTGAAGAAAATATTGAATAATTGCATTGAATCAGTAACGGTTCTAAATATGAATGCCTATTATTTTGTGCGCTTAACGAAATGTTGATCCGGTTCATATGGTCCAGAAAATGAATAGTCTGACTATATTATTCCAGTGCCGTTTTACTCCAATTTTTTCGTCCAGTAAAAATGAGGCCGAAATACGCTTTAGTCCAATATATTTTCGTCCTACCCACAAAGTCTTAAACACTCAATAAAAAAAATTTAAAAAAAAATGTTTGTCTAAAAAAGTTTTAATGACCGTGGTATTTATCAGGGTCAAATTTAGGGAAACGCCGTGGGCCCACAATTATCAGTGCTACTTTTAGTATTAAATAACTGGTGTATAAGAAAAATCTAATCAGATTGTAAATTTATGACACGAGAATTTGTCGAAACCAATAGACATTAATTATCTTTAAGTGATATCATGACGTTTTGGTCATGTAGTAAACATGAAATTATTCATTTGGTACGTAAGACTTCTTTAATGTATTTATATAGCATTTCGTTGTAGTTATTAGTTAATTCAAAGTGTTTTTTTAACTTATTGAAAATATTTGGAAAGTATTAATAACATGGACAAAACAACCGCAGTCGTATATGCTTAAAGTGACCATATATTTTTTTAATCAAAACGGGATAAAAAAAAAAAAAAAAAAAAAAAAATCATAATTATTAGTTACAAACAAATATTTTTAACTTTAATTAATAATATTACTAGCAAATTTCTGTGGTAATTAACTTATTATAAACAAAATGTTTTCGTGTAATAATTACAAAATTAAATACTTGTATATTTGTCTAAAAACGATATTTCGTCAAAGAACATTTATTTTCATTATTTTTTTTTGTCTACTTTTTGAAAACGGGACATTTTAGCGTCCCGAAGATTTCCCAGGGGATAATGGGACAGAGATTTAAAAAACGGGACTGTCCCGTTCAAAACGGGACGTATGGTCACCTCATATATGCTACATCAAAATATACTATGGTCAATGACTATCAATTATCATATATTTGAGTTTATTATCAACAAATCCATTTAGTGACGATCGAAAGCAAAAAAAAAAAAAAGAAAGATCACAACTCAAAAAACGTAAATTTCATAAATTACACAATCTTTGAAAGTATATTTTTTTTTCATAGGGCGTCCGCTCCACTTTCTTCTCTTGGTCCGGCCATTTCGGATCATCATTGCTAATTTTCGATGTATTTACTTATTATATATTTTTTTCATGTGACATATTTAAATTTAAAAGAGTGGATCGAAGTATTTTTATTATGCTGTTATCAAAGTTAATTTTACTCTTGAATTTGTATCATAGTTTCAGGTATTACCTTGTAAAAACAATGTATGATTGTTCAATATACGTAAATATTATTTATTTATCCATCTATCAGCGTAGGAATGATCGAGAACTAAAGCTACTAAGTCTACATAAAAATAACACGTCATAAAAATTTATTTATCATCAACTATTTAATTTTAAACTTTTGTCACGTTTGATTTTATTTTATTTTTTTCAATCGACCTGTACGCCATTTCGAATCGGTCTTTTTGCCGCTCCCAAAAATATTTGCACATGACACGCATGCCTCTATTCCCTCCCCCCCCCCCCCGGCACAGCTATGTATACGTTAAAAGCATATGCACAATGATTTATAGTGTTGGATACATCGGTAAACGTCGAATTGGTTCCCGACAAAAAATACTTTCCAGTATACAACTGTTCGAATTGGTTATAAAATTACTTATCAGTTTATCAGTATATAAACTCAATGTTACAAAATACGTATATGTACAATCGATAATCTTATAATATTTTATTAGGTTTTACGATGTCTGGGAAAGTTTATAAATATGATTTTATATCTAATAGATTGATTATGTTTCGTCAGTCTTGTCACACCTAACCTAGTACGTTCGTTAAAATGGAAGTGATGTTAAGTGAACAAAATAAAAAAATCTTCGTTATTAAGGGTGAGTGCGTTAAAGTGGAAGTGATGTTATGATATATTAACTACTAAGCAACATTTTTAACCATACACCTAGGTATTCTTCATAGTGTTTAACCTAAGCTATTCAAACTTATTTGAATTCTAGACAGTCCTCAGTCTGAATAAATGGGAAGAAAATTGTTGCTGGTTGAACATATCATAATAATTTGAAAAGTTAATTTAACAAGGTCGTATTATTATGAAAGCTTGCGGGAACCAACTCGTATGTTACCTGTAGACAACCCGGGAACCAATTCGACAATTGGGAACCAATTCGTAGTCGTCCAATACATCAAAATATGTACCTCACCTGTATTAAAGTCCTACGATCGGTCATGGTGGGTATACGAGTGTAAACTATGCGGGAACACAAGCTATGGTATGTAAATAAAGTAACAATATGACGTGCGTACGGACTGGTCCAGTACAATATTACGGTCTATCTGATCGGTAACGCGTGACGCCCTGTTCTGCAGTATGCAGATTGAAATCGTAGTGTTTTATTCAGCAATCGTTTGCTCTTTCGCTTTCTGAAGTTTTTTCACTCGTAAATTATCTGGAGAAAAAACACGGTAATCACGAGATTCACTGTGGTAATTGTTCTAATTTTCGATGTGTCCGGTTGTAATGTTCAGTCGGAGTATGCACTTTGAGATTGCGCGTATGTGAAAAATAGGTATTACGGTTCTCTCTCATCAGTCATGCGATTTGTAAATCAGTTAATTATTTTACGTTTAACTTTCAAAATATCGAAATTGTTTTATTTATAAAACGTCGTATTGTTATGTTAGTTGTTTATCAAAGATAATTTCTCTGAATCGTATTTATTCGATATCTTGAATTTAATTAAAACTAAACAAAAAAAAAAAAGGACATTTTTCATTTAAATAATGATGAAATGGCTATTTAAGGCATTTAAGAGTCTCGTATTACTTTTGAATAGCTGTTTTTATTAGAGATGTAAAATTTACGTAAATTTACCGTACATTATGTAAATTTGGTAAATTTTGATAATTTTTGTATGTCACACCCCAAGGAACTCTACGCTTCCTTTTTTCATGAACTTATAATTATTGTAACCTTTATTATTGTTATTTACTGGATAGTAGGGTGTTCATGGACTATACGACACGAGCATATGTTGAAACTGAGAGGCATCAATTTTCCATGCATGATGTCATAACGATTTGGACATGGAGTAATCACTAAAATAGTTTTGACATCGGACAATGTTAATAAACGTATTATAGATACGGTTTTTTTAAGGTTATTTTTACTTAATTTAAATTCTTTTAGATTCCGAGTGAAACGAAGAATGTGTTGGTTTAACAATGATTTTAGATTCTGAACGGAGTGAAGAATGTATTGATTTTACAATGATGTGTTTTTTTTTTTTTTTTTTTTTTTTTTTTATTTTTTTTTATTTTTGTGTCTGTCGACACGATTTGGGGCAGTAAAAATGCTTCGATTGCCTTATATAGCAACTTTTCTGAAAGAAAATTGAATCTAGTTGGTACTTTGGGGGGTCAAAAGTTAAAAATTTTCAATATTTTTTTAACGCGCCGGGAAAAACCCTTAAAAAATGAGGGAAAAACGGTATATTATACGCAAAACCAGTTTTCGACAAAATCAAATTTTTTATTTTGCTATAACTCAAAAACTAATCGATGTAAATACTTGAAATTTTCACCAAATGTTTAGATTAGCGTTCTCTATACACCGTTAAATTTTCAAAGTATTTTGACTTTTATTGAGCTAATTATAGACAATTGAAATTTTCAATTTTTTTAAGTATTTTTTTTTAAAATAACGATAAAATTTTTTTTTTTTGCCAGAAAATCTTGAAAATTTAATACAAGGTTTCTTATAAGTTGTTCCATAACTGATAAAAAAAAATCCAAAATCGTAAGTCACAATTTTTTTTTATAAGTGCTCAAAGTTCCAATTTATACGAAATATGTAAAAATTGCGAAAATTTGAAGTTATTTTGCAGTTGAAAATTCATAAAATTTTAAGTATTCAAAACTAAGAATTGTAAATTCGGTACAAAGTTTGACATACGTTTTCCTTCAATTATCTGTAAAAAAATTTGCACTGGAATAAAATCAAACATTTTTATGAGTGTTTGAAATTACAATTTTTTCACATAATCGCGTAAAATAACAATTTAGGCATCATTGATTTTTGATATTTGTTCTTATTCAAAAAGTATAGGTCGTAGAAACTTAAAACTTTTACAAAATGTTTAAATAGGCATTTTCTTTACATAGTTGTATTTTCAAAATATTTCGTTTATTTTTTAGCTATTTATAGGCATTTGAATAATTCGATTTTTCTTAGATTTTTTTTTATAAAAGTCGATAACAATTTTTTGGCCCTACCAAATCGCTTGAAAATTTAATAGAAGGTTTTGAATAAGTTGATCTAAGAGTGATTCGAAAATTATTCAAATACGTAGGCACAATTTTTTTTTATAAGCAGTTGAAGTTCAAAAATCGACAAAATTTGTCAAAATCACGAATATTTGCAAATTATTTTGTAGTTGAAAATGTATAAAAATTTTTGTATTCAAAGATAAGAAATGAAAATATTATGTAATATCACAGCTGATAAAGATAATTAAATAGATTAAGTTTATTATAATATAATCAGTAGCTGACAGCTGTTCTATACAAAATATTGGTAGATTGTAAACACAAGGTGTATAACGTACCTTTACATGGTTGAATAGAAAGTTACTAACTTCCAATTTCCAGTTATTTTAATGTGTGTATCAGTTCCATAAACATGCGGATTTTATATATTATTATTAATTATTAATATTTAAATAGACGTAGCCACGGAGCATTCAGCATATATGGACGGCGGGGTCGGGTGGTACCGTCACGATAGTGCATTTAGGCAAATAATATGGTATTTACCTACGTCCTATCTATGCACATCCTGGTTTGTCCAATGCTCACGAGCAGAAGTCACATGAATAGACAAATGTAAATTTAACCCAATCTAGGATATTAAAATAAAATATATATTACAATTTAAGGCTGACATCTTCATCTTCGTTCAGAATCGTTTTTTTTTTTTATAATATAAAATAATTCCAAAATCTATCCAATAATGCCTAATCTAGCAATGCATCTCGTGTATCCCACCCAACTACTGTATCCTGTACTTAACTTACAATGATTTATCATTGCATTCAAATGTAAAGTACCATACAACTAAACTATCGTAAACCAGGTGATCCCATGATAGAAAGTGCTATACACTCCTCACCATTATCTTGTCCGAGGAGCGAAGCGACGAAGGACGAACTTCCACCACCATTATCTTATCGGCTTTTTTTTTTTTTTATATATTTGAATGTTACAGTACAAAAATTTCATCTAGCAATACAATGGATCAGGAATTTTACCTAATTTTAGGTACATTAAACAGGTAATTTTTCTAAGAGTATAGAAAAACTACTTGTAAATTGGGTATATTCTGGTTTACCGAGCACCATAAATGTTGGATTTTTTTTTCCAATAACGTTAAGTACTTTTTAACGTTGAGAACGATGGTGGAAACGAAAATTAGCTCTGATCATTAGTTCAAAAGTGATCGAACTTTGAAATGTCAGCGATTACTGCTCTTGAGCATACTTTTCAATGCTAATGTTGCTGTAAATTTCATATTCTAAGTCTCAGTATCTGAAATACATTTTTGGAAATTTTTCAAAACTTTTTTAAATGAAGGGACACGGATATGAACATATCCTATTACACCCGAGGTGGTTTTTCATTGCAAATTGAGGTTTTATTGGACTTGCACAGCGAATCCTCACCCTAACGACCGAAGTGAGTGAGGTTGACAGCTTTGTTTATGTATTTACGAATATTATAGATTATCATACCAAAATGTTCCCACGTTGCACCGTTAAGTCAAGGGACATTTTTCGATTCGTGGTGCGAAGCGGACGTGTCAATGAGCGAAGCGAACCGAACTAATACTCGGTGAACTAATCTATTTAGAAGCCGACTGTATGCAAATCGAGCTATGTGCCTTGCGAATGAGCGAAGCCGGCAGACATAGCGATCAATGCAAGTAATTTACCTTATAATTATGTACGTGCAATGAACGTTTTTCATTTAACTGAAATCACATCAAAAGCATAGATCAGAGCCGATTAGTTTCTTTACAATGTTTTTAAATAATTCGGGTAATTTATTTGAAACAAATAGAAACATGAAAAAAGGTTACGGTCATCAGCAAAATGTATGAGTATACTACATATGCGTAAATTCGCAATTTTCAAATTGCGTCAACTCAAAAACTACCGATCTTTGCTAATTTTCGTCCATGCCATCGTTTTCAAAACGTTAATTTATTTTAAAGTTCAGAAAAACGTGGCTACGGTCATCACAAGCAGACCAAAATACAGATGTAGCTACGTAATTTATATTTATATGCGTGAATACGTAATTTTCGAACTGCAATAGCTCAAAAACTATCGATTATCGCTGATTTTCGTTTTCACCATTGTTAGTCGTACCAAAATTGTTACTTGAATTCCCCTCCAAACCGATTTCCGAAAATAATGATCTATCGTTGATTTAAAATACTACCGTAGTAATCGTAACGTTCGCCAATCTTAAAAGTGGCTTATTTGAAGTTCTCTACAACCGACATAATTATCTTATCCGAGTACCCGAGACTACCTATGATGCGAGTTAGATTTTTTTTCTTTTTTTTTTTTTTTTAATTTATCCAAACGTTGAATATAATTACGTGGGCAAAACACCCGCGTTATTAGTATCCGAGTATCAAACGTGTACACTTTCGTCTTCTATACATTTTCGTTATACTGATATTGCGGATTTTATGGACATGTTATTAATATTATTATGATTAATGTTTTTACCTTATTTTTCACAATAATTTAATCGCGTCACAATGAAACTCGGGTTTAAGCCAGATATTCATGCTACACCGTAATGCAATTTATTTAATGACTGTTGAATATTCGAAGAGATGTTTAATGCATCCATTTGCAGGTGACTATTGACAGCAAGATCTAGATAAATTTTTCTAAACGGTAAGCGCAAGATGAATAGAAGATAAATCACCATTTCATTACTATTTGAATGAAAAGTGTCCCTATTTTGTTTTTTTTTTCAATGACGTTCCAACGTAAAAGTGAAAACTGTTGTCAGAAATTATATTTGATAAGCAATTGACATAACAATACGACGTTTATTAAAAAAATAATTTTCATATATTGAAATTTTAACTGAAAATAATTAGCATAGTTATACACCGAATGAGTGACGAGCGAGAATCGTTATATTTTTAACATAGGTGTACACGTAATCTTAAAGTGATTTCTTGAACTGAAAAATCCTATGCTAAACACACCGCCATTAGAATAATTGCAACAGTGGATCTTGCGGTTAATAAGTTTTTCTCCAGATAATTTACGAGTGAAAAACCTTCAGGACGCGAAAAAGCGAATGATTGCTGAATAAAACACTAGGGTTTTAGTCTGCAGACTGAAAAACAGGACGTCACCTATTACCGACAAGATAGACCATGATTCTTGTACCGGACCAAACCGTACGCACATTGTTACTTTATTTACATACTTTCACTTGCGCACCCACATATTTCATGATACTAGGTATCTATGAATGGTCGTAGGATTTTCCTTCAGGAGAAGTACATTTAATGTATTTAATACCAAAAATTATTCGTAGTCATAACAGGTATATATATACACCTGTACCTTGGGAGAGAGGCGTGCATTCCAGGCACAAATATTTTTGGATACGCTAAAAATATCGTTTCAAATATTTAAACAAACCTATTAGAAAACAAAATAAATGTGATTCAAACATGAAAGGAAATATTTGATTATAAAATAAATTATTATTACGTGTAATCTTTATGTAAATCTTTATGTAATATAGTGGGTTTAGTTTTTAATTATTCCTGCACTGATAGATGAATAAATAAATAGCATTGATATTGAACAACAGTACAATATTTTTACAAGGTTATACATGAAATCATGATGCAAATTCATGAGTAAAATTAACTTTAATACCACATTATAAAAATAATTTGAACATCTTTTTGAAGTTTGAATACACTTAAAAAAAAGTTATATATATATAACTTTTTATAAAATATTTTTATAAATGATAAATAAATGCATAAAAAATCAGTTCCACGTAGTATTAAAGACTAATAAATGAGTCAAACCTTTTAACAAAAGAAGAAAGAAAAAAAAATTAAAGATTTTCTCACGATCATTATTATTTATCATTTCTTTAAAATACTGAACAAATTAGATTTTTTTTTTAAAAAAAGTCATTGTCCTATGAAAAAAATATCATTCTCTGAATTTGTTCATTACTCAACGAGGTTTTCTGATTTGTGGCAATAAGTTTTAAAATGTAATATTTATGGTAAATAATTTAATTGGAGAAATAATATTCTTAGATTTTATATTGTATCCTTAAAACCCTCACATTACTATAATGCATGTAATACATTTCTTTGTTTTTAATCTGTTGTTGAAAATTTCTATTAATTATAAATAAATATACATTTTTTTTTGTTTATATATTTCCATTAATATATGTACATAATGTTAAGCCTAAATTATATTTGTCCTTGAATCTAACGACTGAAATGAATACATAGATAAAAACAAAAAGTAAAAACTTCCGGAGTATAACTACAAGAAACATAGCGATTTACAAGAAACTGATATTAATTAAAGGCTAGGAGAGTTTTAATTAAATAATTTAGTTTTGAAATAAAATAATGAAATCCTACATTTATTAAAATGTTGTTTTTTTTACATAATTTTGATTAATATTGTCAGAGTTATGGCTAAATTTAGTGTAAATTATCGTCGACACTCGTAAAGAACTATAAAGTATTTTCCGAGAAGTGAAACCATAAATACCCTGTATTGCGTAAAAATGAATTTCGTTTCAGTAATCATCGCATTCTCTTTACGAATGTTGAATCCCTTTTCACCGTTCACGGTTTTCCGACCAACTCATCATAAGATTATTTCACACTAAAACAAAATCCTAAATTTATTTGGTACATTTTATTATGTTTGGCACCGTTTTGTTTGAGCAACACTTTTCATACCTACTTTATTAAAACATAACAGCACCACTGGGTATTATAATCATATTTGAACGTAAGTATTTTAAATAAATAATTATATAATATATGCATTATGAACATTGGCACATATTTTTGAAAATATTAATTTCAGATATACGTTTACATTTGGATGTGTTATTATAAAAATTTCCAAAATCAACAATTTATTTTATTTATTTCATAATTGTATAATACATGAGCCTCATATAGAAAAACATTGAATTTAACTAATATTTTATGCTACGTAGACATAATATATTATTTTTCCTTGAATTACCTCTGCGTGACATTCAGCTGTTCAAATCCATGATGTATATCAATTCGAATCACGGTATTATCATTTGTTATAAAATACACTATTTCTATAATCAATGGTATAATTTTATTATAGATGATCCCATGACTCCGACCGAAAACCGACACTATTAACGACGTAATAAGCAATTTATGACGGTCTGTCGTGATTCAAAAAGTTTTTCCACCGATCATAGAGTTTAACCGACCAGTAATTGAACTGATTTTCAAACACAGAAATTTAGTTATCTATTTAAATACCACCGATTATATTACAATGCTTGGGCATACGGCACTAATGTATGACTTAGTAAGCATTTTCTTTACATATCTGATACAATTTTTTTGTAATTGTTATTTCTATATTTTATTCCATATTATATTATATTCCATTATATTTTGTAGAAAACTTAGGGCACCCTAATTCGTCGAATGCGAAAATACTTCGTCATTGCTCTATTCTATCGCCATCAACGCCTTTGAGAGTTGAATTGAAACATTGTAATACCGCCTTATATTATACATGTTGGTTTCTGAAGCCAGAAAATGCAATTTAAGTTAGAACCCCATTTGTGTGTGTGTGTGTGTGTGTGTGTGTGTGTGTGTGTGTGTGTGTGTGTGTGTGTGTGTGTGTGTGTGTGTGTGTGTGTGTATATATGTGTGTATAAAAAGTACGTAGGTGGGTATTTTTTCATTTCAGGAGAATTTTACTATTAATTAGTAGTGCGACATCGGCTTGGCAATTTTCTCGTTGTTTCTTACGAGAATTATGAGCGAACGCCGACCGAACAAACTTATGCGTACAAGACTACGGTGAAACATCCGAGTGCAATATTATTAATAGTCATTGCACTGCGTAAATCACATGGATCCACATGATCTGAATTTAATGTTTTGTCACATTCGTCACGGTATAAGAAAAATGTTAACAGCTCTCTTTATTTTTGAGCACCCTATTTATTTTAATTATTAATGAAACGTTCATTATTAAGACCACGGATAGTTTATTTTCGAAAATAAAGTTAGTGAAATAGCAAAAAACGCGTTTGTTAGACACTGTGATTATTTATTTTCTGTCGTAAAAAATGTCACGTTTTTTTTTTGCTCAGCGAGAAAACAACACATCAATTTCTCATAACACGACGTATTCGCCGATTTTTGTTCTTTTTTCGATATTTTCGTTTGACGCACGGGAACGCATTCATAACAAATCAAATACACCAAAAGTAACTGAAGCCATTGCTCGTCTAAAGTTCAGAGACAAATAATTGACGAAAAACATTCAAAATAGATCGCTTTTCTCATTTGCATTTAGTATATTACATCGACTACGTTTGGTATAGGTACGAAAATCAATTACAGTTGTATTGGAAAGTATTTTAATGAGTTTTTTTTTCCAAGGTTTCACTTACGTGTGTCTAGTGTAATAACGCGTATTTCAATCTGTTTACGTTAAAACAGGGACGCCCGGAGCGAGGGGCCCGTGGGGGCCATTGCCGCCCCTGAAATTTATCATGTTGGTTACAAAATAAGAGGTTTTTTTTACATGAAGTCGGTCTCACACGACTAGGGCACTCAGTGACTCTCCGACAATCATTGTACCATTAATTACGAGTATAATATTATTATGTACCTACTCGTAAAATTAATAGTTGTACTTCACGAGTCACAAATTTTTTTTTTGCCCCCCCCCCTGAGTGACATATCTGTGGGCGTCCCTGCGTTGAAATTTATTCGGTTTTCACCGGTAAATGGTGTTCACTTATATTTTCATGTTCAAATAATATGTCAGAGTTCACTTTGTGTGTACATTTACAAAGACTTTGCTGTTAAAATGTATGTACTTTTTTTAGGGTAGGTAATTGGATTCTACTTTATTCTTTGTGTACATTTTCAACTCGGTCGGAACGTGTAAGTTTACACGTTTTAGATTCTAGACCGAACGATGATGCAATTGGCATTGTGATGATGTGGGTGTTTTTTTCACTCGAAAAACTTTTTCTAGGATATGTAATGTAATGACGTAAAATTTTCACGGACATATTGGAAAAACTTTTAAAGTGTGAAATGTATTTTAAATCCACCCGTATACCAGTCGAAACACTAACATTTTCCGGCTTTCACCCTGACTCAAGTAAGTTCAGCAATTACCATCAAAACAAAATTGTATTCGAATTTATTTATTACATTATATTTATTCTTATTTATTGTTCGAAATTTCGGAAAAAGCAATACGAATTTTACTCGAGTGCATATTATAATCTTACTGATGTTAAGATAATCGAAACAACCGCCACTATCCGTCACCGGATCGCCAATAAGTGCCCTGTTATTATTCTTGTTCTCGTGCGTACACAGTTTTCATAAAATATTCAAATCAGCAAATAAAAGCGAATTGGTCTACAGAGAAACTATAATAGCGACGACAATACTAAGGGAACAGATTTTTTCGGAGAAATAAACAATGATTCTCAAGGACATTTGCACAATTCGGACGAATAATGCGCCCAATCATTCCAAGCACTTTTACCAACTCATTGCCCTGGCCCATTATTAAAGTAATAACTATTTTGGTATCTTTTGACCGTGATTTCTAAGTAGCCTCATATGTGGTTTCCATAAAATTAAATGTGGTCTAGATCTAATGCAGTGTCTAATATACGAGTATGTTTAATGCAACGGTCTTAAAGTGGTACAACTATAAAATTACAAATGGAATCATTCTTCTCGGTAAATCTATTCAATCGAGCATCGACATAATTTTACGTCTGTGACAATACTCGCTTATACGTCTGTACGGACATCATTTAAAGTTCATAACGTAAAAACGTCAAAATTCCTGAATTTCGTTCGCTAGCTGTGCCCCTGATTTTCGTAGGACGAGAACCTCCGGCGGTTTTTTCCGGCGATTCCGTAAACGAGTTTAAATTGCGCTGTTACTTTTAAAGTGAATTTATTTTTGTGATAATCACCTTATAATTTTGTTTTTGTTGCTGTTTCATTTGATTATCCGGTGATATTTCGTCTATTTATACCCGACCATTATACCACTAAATTACGCACGCGCGCGTGTGTGTGTTTAGTGAGATTGGCCTGATCTCCATCGCCTAATTGGTAGGTTATAAACTTAAAATATCATCGTATTTTATAAAATTAGAAAAACGTGACTGGTGCTTCACAAAAGTAATGAAGTTCTAAAATTTGTAAAAAAAAAATATATATATATAATATATAAAAAATAAATAACCATAATTATTATTATTATTATTTTTTTTTTTTGGCCAATACGCATCATACGATAAAAAACATCATACAATAAGTTCTCTTAGTATACTTATAGATGTATTTTAGTTTTTTTTACAAGTCAGTTATTTTCGAAACGAATATAATAACTATCTTAACTGGTTTGTGGTCGCTGGTTAGTTTAAAATGAACAAAAAGTTAAATAAGTTATTTTAGTCTTTTCTGAACACAAACAAAAATGTTTATTAAATGTACTTATTGTTTTACGCTTTTTACATTGACCTGTGTCATGGGTATTGTGAACGTTTTAACATACATTTTTATATCCTTTTAATAGTATTTTGTTGTCGAGTTTTTCACATAACGCCCTCTATGTTGAGGTTCTACGTACTACAAGTAGTACTTGTGTTTGCCGCAAGTCAGCATTCTAAGATATAACTTTGAACTTCCTGAACAACTTTTAAAAATTTATTTTATCGTTTTTGTATTGAAAGTTGTATATAAATAACAGAAGTATGCATTAACCTATAACTAAAATTAAATTTAAATTTTATAAAACTATTTAAAAACTTGAATACACCGTCATATGATCATTAAATGACACATACTCAAAACTATGATTATTTCAAAATAGTTTATCATTTAGGTATTATATTTTCATGCCGATCGCATGAATCAATTATTATGAATCAATGAATCAACATCAATATCATGAATCAATTATTATTGTCATCTATCTAAAATGCAATGTACTTTTAAAAATAATAACTTAAAATGGACCACCTTCAATACGAATTTATTATGTTAATTATTTGAATTATATGGTATTGTATTCATACAATAATCAAAACCATAAAGATAGTTGTAACTTTTTTACATAGCAGAATAAACTATTATGCGGTCAGTCTAAGGCCGGTCAGTTTTATCATAAAATATTTGGAGATTGCTTGAGTAAATTACGTTATTTTAAGAATTACACCATGTAACAAAATTCGATATCATAATGCGTAAATGATTCACAACTATGAAATTCAAATTTAAAAACTTGAAAAAAGAGGTTTTTTTTCTTGAAAGTATACAATTATTTAATACCAGACAAACATATACATATACGAGTTTATTTTAAATGATACAAAAAAAAAAAATATATGAATGTACGGGATCTTGTTTGTTGTTGCGATTTGTCAAAAAAGCATCTTATACAATTTTTTGTCGTCAAGTGTATTTACCCAACATTAACAAAACTCGGCCGAGTCACTCAATTAATACAGCGAAGACTACCCAAAGTAATCATTATCGATTGCAGTGCGCATGTCAACTTAAATCGATGGCTTTGTTCGTTTGTTTTCAACTTGTGTTTGCAGAATTCGCACACGGTTCGTTAGATTCTTGATTCGGTTTACGAAGTAACTTATTATAAGTACCGTTGGTCAAATGACGACAATTTTTGAAAGTTCGTTTCTACCACAATCGTAAAGGAAATAACCGTCAACCACTCGTTCCGGTGGCCAAACACAATGTAGGTATTATATTGTCAGGTAAGTCGGAAGTACAATGTATATAACCGAGAGCTTAAGACGGATTTGTTTCGATTAACAAAAAAGTACGAACGTCATGACCATCGCCGCAGTTTGTTTAAAAATCATGAAATACGATTGTTGGAACGGTATCAATGTAAAATAACTGTTAAATACATGATTGTACTATTGTACTAAGTCTCGAACGTATATCCCCGGTCAGATTTTATGATTCAATAATACATTAAACTAATCCGTTTCCTTCGTGAGCTAATCAAACGTAAAATAAAATTGTAAATTGATGATCTTTACTTCAGCATGTATCATGTTATAATACAGTTCAATAGAGAACTCGAGAAATTCCGTAATAAAAAAAATATAATAAGTACAACAACATGCAAATCCTACGAATCTGACACAATTAACGATATAGCAAATAAACATGTTTTGTTTGTTATCCAAACATAAAACGGAGAACAAAAACATCAATTAAATATTATTTGCACGACGATATATTGTTTCACATCAGATAAAAATTAAATGCTTGCAGACGTAAACACAAATATTTGTTCACGATTCGTTTCATTACATTATATTAATATGTTTTTTATTAATTGACCAGTTTTTCCAATACACGTTCATATTACCCGATGTCGGTACTCAACATAATATATCTCAGATGTTCATGAAACGTCAAATAATTTAAAAAATGAAGACTCATGAAATGATATTTAAAAAAGAGGGTAGACAATATGGTATACGCCTCAATGCAAGAAGAAAAAAATCCCTCTAAATGACTTTCCGTTTTAACTTCGGATTTTATTGGATGCAGCATGCTTACGGTTCGGTTTATTTATGAAATAAATAAATCCAAATGTACAGAAACGTATTGAATATTCATCATGGTTGATGATAGTGGATTAGCTGTGATAGCCATTGAACATGAATTGGCAAAATAATTCAGTGAAGTTGATATTGCAAACATACTTCATCAATGTTAAAGCAAGAAAAATATGTTTTCAATAACTATGTTAAATGTGTACATTTAACTTTGTTTTTTATTGTACTTTACTTAACCAAAGGTTTCAAAATATTTGCATTAAATATAATGAATAATTGCATACATATTTTTAATTAGGCTTAGTGTTTTTTTTTTCCAATGGAAATAAGTGAAAAAATATTTGTGTTGATTATCAATATTTGTTTGTATGTATTATACATTATAATTTAAAGGACAGCAAATTGTTATACTGCACCGGGCGGCCAAATACCTAGAGCAAGCCCTCTGGTTTTCGGCGACCATGACGTGTTACCGATGGGACAGCTCGCTCGTTTTCTACTTTACACGCGTGTATGCGAGGAAAAAAAGTCGATCACTCTATTAAACACGCACTGTGGACGAGACGCTCTCGTGACTCGTCGGCACACGTACGTCGCACAATTATTATACTATGACAATATAGTTAATGCTCTGGGGTGTTAGAAACAACGATCGTGAGTTTGTTTATGATCCACTGAAAACAATGCACAGGGGGAGGGGTGGGTACTCGTAATGATATGTAAATGTATTACATTATATTGTCATACGGGCGATTATTTATCTTCATATCGCTTTATGTCACGCTATTGAAGAGGTGATTTATGACACTAAATCGTATGTGAAATCTAGCGCTATACAGTTTGATATGAATTCGAGTTTCTGCGGGCGTCGTCACCATGTTATATAGTATATACACATTACACGCACACACACACACACACACACACACACACACACACACACACACACACACACACACACACACACACACACACACACACACACACACACACACACACACACACACACATACTGCAGTAAAACGAAACGTTTAACATGCAGTACATACGGCTGGACAAGGCTGTAAGAGGACACCAGCCCCTTGCCTACGCGTGAACGAAGTGAGACACGAGTTTCAGAATCCGATAAAGAAATCTCAGAGACAGCATTTCCAAGGAGAGTTTTTCCAAGTTCATTTTTACGGATTAGAAATAGCTGCGTATGGTGTGGTATCTAAATGGTCGGTTTTTTTTTTTTTTTTTAAGAATCATAATGTTATTGCGATTTTTTCGAGTGAGATTGGTTTTTTTTTCCATACTAATACTGTGCCAATCACAAAATCGACATAAACATGAATTTTATTTTATACTGTTTTCAGTATGTTTCTAAAACATCAAGGAAAGTCGGGATCGATCAAGTGAAGGTGTTTTCGATCACTACATTATCTTTTCGTACGTTTTGCCGTGAGGTACGTAGTCGGTTGACTTTTGAACGACGTATAATGTGTCTTGTTTAATATCAAATCGTCTTTTTGATTTACCGTTCTTTGTTTCCGATCGGGCACGAAGAGCGCACCTTTACACGATGTGCGAAAATCATTCAAAAGCTAATATTCCCTTATCAAATGAAAAAATACCTATTCGTTTTTATCATAATTCAAAAACTGTTAAACGTCGTTTTTACTCAGCTTACTACACAGCACCCAATATCACGGCATAATAAACTTTATTACTCCACCCGTGATGAAATACATATACCGTTTTACTACAATCCACAGCAACATTAACTCACGCTAACTGTAATTAAACTTTTTGATATTAGTCGACGGTCACATGTTAGCTAGACAAAACTTTAAACGTTAAAAGTTATAACGAGTTTTGCCACTGATGTGATAATACACATATTTATATTACTTCCTTATAGTCTTATTAAGCGTTCTGTGATCAGCGTGAAACGCCAACCACTGAAATATTATATACGTTCATACACCTGACAGTGTAAATAAGATGAAGACAGTGAATATAATGGGTTTCTATTGGATTTCGTAAGACAAATATACTTAATTTAAATATACATTTATTTTTATACATTCGAATCCAATTAATGACCAATCAAGTGTGAAATTAGCTTATTATTTCATAAAAAAAGAAAAAAGTTGTATAGTGACACTAGAAAACTATGAGTTACTGAATAAACAAACATAATTTATAGTTTTTATATAACTACTTATTAATTTTGGACTTTTAATCATATCTACTTATTCGGATGCATACTCGAATCCAAGTTCGCATACAGAAAGTAAACACGTAATCACTATGTACACGTCATAAAGAAAGTATTTATCGTCACAATTAACCCCCTAGTATAATACCCAGTGGCGGATCTGTAGCTTATTTAAGGGGGGGGGCGAATCGGCATCATGGATTCTTAATTAACAAGGACGTAATAATTGAAAACGTACTGTATTTTTATTTTTTTTATTATTATTATTTTTTTTTGTGATTTGAATTTGGACGAAATCGACTGTTTTGATAAAATTTCATATAAAACTGATTCTCCACTCGGAATAAATTTTTATTGAAAAATGATTTATCATTGCTTTACGATTTGATACATCTACCCCACTTAACACAGCAAACGCAAAGAGAATGTACTTATTAGACTTCTTGTTGCGCTATATTCGATATTTGTTCTTATTGATAATCAAATAATAAATAATATTTGATAAGATATACAAAAGGATACCGTTTTTTATTATTTATTAAGTTTGACTTCATAGTTATGTTATAACTATGAGTTATGAATTTCATATTCATTATATCATACGGCGCTATAGTTCAGGTAACAACAAAAATCCCTAGGGGGGGGGCGATCGCCACGTCGCCCCCTCAAATCTGCCACTGATAATACGTACATTGAAAGGTTATCATTGACGATAAGCTATATATGTATATGTTACCGGAAATGTTGACAATTCAGGAAAAGATGACAATACATAAGAAATGATGAATTTTCCTATAACGTTTAGGCAATGGTATCGTTGCTTAGTAATCATCATGTTTTCAATTAACTCTGTATATGTAGTTCTAGCTATATTTACACATTCATATTATTGAGTCTCTACAATTTTTTTTATACGAACTCGATGTGTCTAAATAAGGTAAATAGAATCAATTTTACAGATACTATAGAATCGACATTGAAAATTTTTGTTATTTTTCAAATCTATTTTTGCTTGAAACTAGACAATTTTTACCTATTGTATATCATGAGGTTTATTATTATTATTATTATTATTATTATTATTTTAACTTAACTAGTATGTAATTCTAAAATTGTAAATTGAATTTCGCTCAAAATCGTTTTCCGTAAGCAATGATTTATATTTGGTTCCAAATTAAAAATTAACATCACGTTAATGGATAATCTATGGTCCTCTCCGCATAAATCCATTATCTTGTTCGAGAACAAAAAAAAAAATGAAGGACGAACATCCACCACCATTTTATATCCAGATTTTTATTTTTTATTCACATGACGTTAGACATAGTTTTTCAAAGTTGAGTACTTTTGCGCGATTCAATAATTTAAAAAAATAATCATTACGAAAATGTGAAATGAAAAATTCATATTTTCTGTAAACAATTAAATGTATGTAATTTATAAATTTCAAATACTGAAAATGGATTTCTTAAATACTTTTCCGCCAGCTCAGAAGTAAATCCAAGCTAAGCAAAAATTTTTGATCTGGCCGAGATGTAAAGGCTTTGACAGCATTCAGGGACACAAGAATATACCAGATGTCTCTATGAGACGAAATGTAAAAGCAGTTAATGTGTTTGTAAATCAGAATTAAGGATATGCACTACTAAATACTATGGAAGTTTATTGTGTGATAATAAAAATTATTAATTCATAAAACCGAACGCCTTGATTTTTTTCTTACTTAATACTTAATCATTGATATCGATAAATAAATATGGTAGAACAATTAAATAAATAATTCAAATCACAACCAATACAATATAATGTGATAATTTTGATCATTATTTGCCATATTTAGGAAATTATAACAGCAACTATGGAATGATATCATTTCCTGACACTATTAGGAAAAGTCATCCATTTCTAATTGGTAACATACTCGTATACAATACAGTAGATTTTTACTGAACGAATAATTAAAGTTAAAGAAAAATATGAAAATAAAATATCGTGTTACTACTTTCTGCGGTCGAGTGAGCCACAAAAAGCAATTTCTTCATCCACCTATAAAACTATAATTATTTGTGTAAAAATTATTTTAGGTAATTTTCATATGAATTTATTAAGTTGGTAAATGAATTGTACTTGGTATAAGACTCCTTAAGTTAATATAAAAAAAAATTGATATTTGACAACCCGATCCCGGAAAATCACATAATATGCTATGAAATTATTTCTTGTATAAAAAAAAAATAAAACAATAAATTGTGGTTTGAAGATTAGCATAAGCAAATGGTTCAAATATTTTTACACAAAAAAAAAAAACCTTTCACGTCGTAATATTTGCTCAATTTAGGTATTATTTAGTATTTAGTATTGAAACATGATTCATAACGAAAATTATTATTTTAAAATTTCAAACCAATTGATGAAATAATAATGCTTTGAAAAGCCAGTTTGGAATGAAAACTAATTGAAAAGTAAAATTACACCGTAAATAACTGTTCTCATATTACAGTTTCTATATTCAAATATCTTGATCACACGGCCGAAAGTCACTTGAACGAAAATTATCATCTCTTGTCGGTTGTTGCGTTGTAATTTCGATAAGCCTACGCCTTACATCGTTCGAAAGGTTAAACAAATGTCTTGAGAATTACGGTTTTGTTTACTTTCGGGCCGATTTTAAGGAAATATCTAGTCATTAAATTAATTACACTGTAGGATTAATAATGCCGTTCCGTGGGCGTTGCCGAAATCGAGGATATTATTAATCCACCTCGTCGTTATCCACGTAAGTATATGGGTGTATTCAAGTTTGAGTGGATGCCGGCATTTGAAACGCGAGCAGGGAGCATTGACGACGAGATAAAGGAAATTCGGCTGTAATATTTATGTTATATATGGTGCGAGATAAAGTCAACGAACTCAAAATGCCTGAAAAATCTGAATATAAATACTGTACCTACGAGTTACAAATTCATCACGATCATTTAAATTACGTTGGTGAACTAAGTCACAACGAACAAATAAAATATATTGTAAGTTAATTTCATTTTTTTTTCACAAAATTTCACAATTCGCGTTGAATTTCAAAAATGATACTCATATTTAGTCATATAAAGTAAGCTATACAGGAACCTGTAATACTAATGAATAATAACATACTTTTCAAAAATAAATCAATAGTGTTTGTTTCCGATCATCGTGTGAACATAAATTATTCAACAGAAGCATTTTATCGTTTATGACATGCATTTACCTTCTTTCTTTTCTTTCTGTCCATTATATCATATACATACACTTATTGTATTTACCTACATTGTCGTGCTGTGTCGTTGGTCGGAGGGTCGACATGTTCGCTTGAAATTAAATGATATCCTATGTATTTTTAAATGCCAATCGTCACGTCCCCATCGTTATAGAAACCGTGGTTCCATAACAACGGTCGGCAACTGGCGGACCGCCGTCCAAATCCGGACCGCGGAAGGCACTGATCTGGACCGTCGACATATCTTTCTTTGATAGTTTGATAAGTACGTTATTTCAATTTCCATCGTGACTATTAAAAAAAGCGTCGTTTCGTAAAACAATGTTTTTCATAAACAAGTAGAGAACAAAGTTAACCTTGAGCCTTGAGGAGACGTATTTCGTATTAGATGTTCTACGAGAATTCCCGAATTCAAGTTACTAGCCGTAGACGAGAAATGCGATTTCTCATATAACATTACGAGACCCGTTTACTCTTCAAATAATTTTAACATTTTAGTAATAACTATGGAATAAAGTTAAAAAAATTAATTTTTTTTTCTACGGACCCCTCTCACGTATTATTATAGTTTTCCGGACTCCAGTAGAAATCACTTGCCAACCCCAGTTCTATAATTTATAAATTTCATAGAGGATCGGGGATGCGCTTTGTACGAATAGATCAACGATATCGTCAGCCACTCGTCAACCACCCCCGTCGATCGATTTTAAACTCAGAAGAATGCTCAACGATGAGATTCGTCTTCATCCCGTGGATATTTTTGAAACGACATCCCTCAATGAGATGAACATTCGTTCGCGTGTTGAGACATTTCACGAGGGATAAACGGCAGACTTCCTACATAGGTACGCGTTTAGTGTAAAGGAGAATATAGCGAGTACGTACACGCCGAGTATATTACGTACAGAGGACATTAACTATAAAAGAAAAAATTTGTTAATCGTTGGCGATTTTATTGTAGATTCACATCGTCTGAGCTGTACAGGTTATAAGTACGCATTAAATAACCCCTTAGTTTCATGAAGTTATCATTCGCGATACGTATTTTCGCGTGAACTTAATTTTAAATGACCCGTTTGGGATCAAACCGTGGCTCAACTAAAAACACAAGATTCGGCGCGACAAAGGCAATACGAAGGTAACGGTGGCGTGAGGTTTCTGACGAAGTCACGTACTACACATGTATGTGCATTTTGACGTGTATCATATTTATTTCGAAACGAGTTTTTTGTAACATCGTCGAAGACGTGCCACGAAGTTTGAGAATTATTCCGACACATTTTTACTGTGAAACATTTCTGTAACACAACGTTTCAAATAATAACACTATACTAATCAATTAACTTTTGAAGAAGTTTTTAATTTCGGTGAAATTGAGTGTAATAATTTCATTAAAATCCCAAAGATTTTTAATGCTCATTATTCTCACTTCTTAATTTCAAATAATTTTTCTCATATTACGTTTTTAATTGCTTGATTATGAAATGCATATAATTGATTTGATCAATTATTTTGTACCCACGTGGGTCTAAGGTTTTAACTTTTATCAATACTGACTAAATAAGTTGCGGTTTTTCTTTATTACTTATTTACAATAATAATTACCCTAATTTCTATCACTTAATTGGTACTCGAAAAATTGATTTTTTAAAGTTATCAATAATTTATTAAAATAGAAAAACTACTTAAAATATTCTGAATAAAAATTGTAAAAAAAAAAAAAACCATACATTTGTATTGCACTAAATCCATTTTAGTTATGAGTATTTAGCTGTCACTTCAAAACTCAAAGGTAATAATGGTACTAGATACTCGGTATTTTCATCACTTGAGAATATTTAAAAAACAATTTGACCACATCATTCGGTCTTAGGAAAGAAACGATGAAGGACGAACTTCCACCATCATTATCTTACCGGATTTTTACTAATTAGACTTGATCACAATATTGTTTTTTCTGCAAAATTTAAAATTAATTACTAATTTAAAAAATATTCTAGTGGGTTTTTTTTAAACTTAAAGCTTATTTTCACTGTTTAAATTACAACGAAATTAGTTTTTTCATTTTTTCATTTTTTTTTTTTTTTTTAAGATTCCTTAATGGGTTCGTAACAAATGATGAAATAATCTGAATGAGTAATATTTATTTTAAAAGAAATAATTATAATGTAATGTATTTTTAATTATAAAGACGTTATTTTTTTTCTTTTTTTCTCTTTAGAAATATATTACTACATTTTTGTATAATAGGTACTTGATAAATGCTACCCGGGTAATTGTTACGAGCTAGAATGCCGACGATACCGAACATCCGCGAATTACTAATCTCGTTATTTTAAAAGAGCAAGCTCGATCCCGCAATACGAACGGGCATCGATAACATGTATATCGGACAAATGTGCTTCACAGGTGTAAATTTTGACAAAAACTAGCAGAGACAATATATTTGTTCGGTCATTTACTCGACCGTTACCAATTAAACAGTAAAATATATGTGATTATACCTGATAAAATACCGGAATCTTATTGATATATTGACGTGGGTACTTCGTTTAATAGTGTTCAGACTTATCAAAGCAATAGTACGACGGGATGCAGGTCCTGTACAGTCCACAATATATAGTCGTACCGGTTTACGAACGAAAATGGTTGCAATACAACGTGTATTCTCCGCAGCTGCGTATGGTATCGTATAATTTTATTCTGGTGATTTCTCGCGAACACGAGCATTATGGTTACATAAATATCACGCACAGACAATAACATGTAGGTACATAAAGTTTTCTGACCGCAATAATATTAATTTTCGCCACGAAAAACTATTTTAGTATAAATATACAGCTGGCGCGTATGTTGTTCGAAAGATTCGTATCTATTTGTAGTACTGCAGAAGTGATGATGTACTTCTTCAGGCAAAAATTAACAGTAGCACTCAATCAAACCCGAATGGACTTATTACGATAACATTGTGTACATCGAAATTAAAATCAAATCGAAATAAGTTTGGAAAAACCTACCAGGGACTGGAACCTAATGAGTTTTTCGGTTACGGTTTCGGTTTTTGTTATTTAATCAAAATTTTTAAAGGTTCTGGTACCGGTTCCGATTTTCTAAAAAATGTAAGGGCTATAGAACCGGTTAGTACCGGTACTGAAAAATATCGGTAAAAAATAAAATGAGTGTAGTAAATAAGAATTAGCTGCACATATAAATAGGTGAAACTTACATGTCCGTATTATTATTACTATATTTTTACCCGATTGAAGGTGTATTTGTATTATCTCAAAACAAGAAATTGATATAAATGATATAATGCATTACTGCATTAATATATATGTACATTGTTCTTAATTGGCCAGAATCGAAAAAAAAGTGATGTGTTTAATAATATTTATGCATTAAAATTTAAAAAAAAACAAAAAAAACATCAAAAAATGTAACTTATATTTTTCTGTACTCATCGACAAATAGTCATTACTTCTAACCGAAATCAACCCTTTTAAAATTAAGGTTCTAGTTAAGGTAACGGTTTTTAATTTGTTGAAATAATGGTTTCGGTTCCGATCCCGGTTCCTACATTTTTAAGGTTGACCGGTTCTTTTCGGTTCCGGTTCTGGTCCCTGAAACCTACAAGTTTCTTCGACGTAATACTGTCGTTGTTGAAAATTCTCCACCCGCAGCTATAGTCGGGTTAGGCCGAGGATTGATCATTCGTCTCTGATCACAAACAATACGATATTTTATACCGTAACAAAGTAACGCAGTTACACAACATGCAAAAAACTAGTTGTTTGGAGAGAAAAGCGAAAAAACAATACATACTGTACAACGCACACCCCGCGTGTTTGCACAATTTTTTCTCGTGGTAGTTTTTCGTTTTTTTGTTTTGTCATAATATTTTTTTGTACATTGTTGACACATCAGTACTGACATTCCTGCGACACCGTTGATGTTTTATTCAAAAAAAAGTGTCACCGGAACGTCAAATAACGTGATCGGATGTCAATAAAATATCAAGCACATCGCCGGAATGTCACTTAAAAATATCGAGAATTTTTTAACCCTGTGAAATTATCGTCATTCTACGACAGGTTTGACTATTTCAAAGTGGTCAGTTTGCCACTGTCTGATGGCCAAAACGAGCGCGAACTGTGATTGTCGGCTAGAAACACGCTCGGTCTTAGTCGTTTGGTTCGAGGGCGTTGTGCATCGATGCAACCGACACGACGCACGTACCATGGTTTTACTATTTGAGCTCACGATTCAAACAAATAAATGATAATTTTTTTTTTTTTTTTGAAACGGCTCGATGTTTCTACTCAATCGACGCAATGTAAAAAATGTGCGTTACGATCAGTAGAGATTTTCCATTCGTGATTACATCATAATGATTACTCGTTGTGTTTATCCGATGACCGAATCGCATACGATAATGAGTCACGTTCGATTTCCTCCCATTAGATTCGTTCACCGCCTGAAAAACGACGAAACATCAAAGTAGACAAGACACTAGTTCTCGGTGAAAAGTTTTATTTCCATTCTCTTTGAGGTTTAGTCGAAACTAACTTCCCTCGGTATCCGTGTACTATGGTTTATTTGACTTTTTAGGCGGTAAAGTGAAATATATTTAAATACGTATATACGAGTATATACATATTATGTTTATATTAATAAATAAATAAATAGTTTCTCGCGACCGAAAACTGTGTGCATCTTTCGACGACGACGACGGCGACGGATAACGTTACGTTTGATAAGCGAAAAAGTTTAATGAAAAACGACGGCGTTCGTTACGTGCGCGTTTCGATAAACTTTATATCTGGGATCCCTGTTGCCGAAAAGTGGCTAGGGCGGAGGAGGGAGGACCTGCCGACGGTATAATATTATCTCGCCCGAATAATCCGCAGCCGTACGAACGAACCGACGACGAGTCCACGCCGCACAATTTTCGTGCGCGTCGTCTCCGTCACGAAAATATTATATTATATGATATACTGTATTATACGTACGTATACATTTACTCGTGTACAACGCGTGCTCGACGACGAGTGAATTGGAGCGGAAAAGGCGTAGTCTTAGGTTAGGTCCGGTAGTTCATTTTTACGTCTCAGACGCCATTATCTTCCGGCCACTTCTTCGCCGCGTTTCAAGTGCCGTTCTCATGCGGCCGCGGTCCGCGACAATGGCGATTTCATTTTTATTTATTTTTATATATAATATACAGTAGATTCTCGTTATGTCGAATCTCAAGGGGAACAGGAAAAAATTCGAGATATCGAGTTTTATTAAAAAATTGTGTAAAATTTAAATACATATATATATTTTATATATGTATGGATATGATTATTACATAATACGAATGCTTAAAATCCATAATTTAAAAACTTAAAATACTGAAATAATTGAAATAACTGAATATGCATGATTGAACGAATAATTATTTTTTTTTTAAATCTGTCATTTAAGTTTGCTTATTATTACTTCTTTCTGCCACGACGTCTTCCATAACTGAAGTAGTCTCGACAAAATTCCTTAATATTTTTAAAGCACGTTTAGCTTGCTAAATTGTAACTTCAAAAGTGACTTCTTCCTCATTTTGTGGTTCATCTTCACTATCGCTGGTTATTTTCGGTGGTTTCTGATAAAATTTTGTTATTTGTCCATGTTCCACATACGTGTAAATTATAATCCTTTTCCACACAATGTGAATAAAATATTATTTGTGTACTCGAGATAACGAAAAACGATTAATTTTATATCGAGATATCGAGATCAAAACACTATGAAGTGTAATAGTAGTTTCAAGGGGAATTCAATTTAGTTCGAGATAACGAAAAATTCGAGATAGCGACGTTCGACATATTATTAAAAATCTACTGTATATATTATATAAAATACTACTACGTGTAGAAAAATGTTATTTTCGGGCACACAATTGTTATGGTTTAACTGACTATAATAAACGATTTGGTTTTCATTATTTACATTTGGTGAGGGTTCGACGAGCGTTGGCATTGTTTGTTGAGGTTCAATAAGGGTTTTTGTGAATATTTTCCGGAGGTTTGGTTACGGTAATTTTCGTGTGCGATCATTGTACACAATTATCGTGCGTACAACGGTTAATATTGTAACTAAACCTCCGAAAACTTAGATTTACCTTTCTCAATTGACTTTTTACATTTTATTCAGAAGATGAGTGAAACAGACTTTAATCACCTTCCCTCCCCTAGGGGATAAATCATCTAGATCTGGGGTCGGCAGCTTGTGGCTCTCCAAGCATTTCCGTATGATGTGAATATTAAATTTAGAATTTAAATAATTATACACTCTAATAAAATACGATATCGATAACCGTCTTTCTATCCGAAAACAAATAGTGTCGGTATACTTCAGCCCTCGTTAAAATGATTACACGTTTTTCGGCCCTTGATAAAAAAAAGCTGTCAAACCTTTAATCAAGTACTTGGTTGAAATTACTAAAACCGTCGCATCGAAACAAAACGTTTTCGTCATAATGCGTCATAACTGATAAATAATGAAAATGTTTTAACACGCTTGTCTTAGCAATCAATTTATACCGTAAGGTAGAGCAATAATTTAGATTTTTTCGTATTTTGGCCGGTAAGTTCCACTATTTGTACGGATATATATATATATATATATATATATATATATATATATATATATATATATATATATATATATATATATATAATTCAATTTAGTATACACGGTGCACGGTGATATATTATTTTTAACTGCCTAAAAAAAAAAGGAGATAGAGATCTTGGATAAAGTGTTTTGAAAACGCAATTTTGACCTATGAGGCGGTGTAATGGACACGTCTATAAAAATTTTAGTGTTCATAAAAAGTGATATACTAACACATGTTTTAAATATTTTTTTACAGAAAGAAGTATGTATTACATAAATTATGAATATAACTTCATAATCAAATTTCAAAGTTTTAATATCATGCACAAAATTACAAGTTGTGTAATAAAATAAAAAAAACAAAGTTTTAATTTCAACAATCTATATAAGCTTCAAAGTCGGAGGGAAAAAAAATCAAAAAAATGTTTTATTTTAATTATTCGAGAAATAATATTATAAAATATTATGTTGTCCGTGATGATCACAAATAAATAAACGTTGTATTTGAGTTATTTTTGATAAAAATTAATTTTTTAAATCAAATGCATAATAATTTTATATATTTATGAACGTCCTCGACGAATTAGCTCATTCCTGATATTTAAATGATGTTCATACGTTTAGAGTAATTTACTCAATTGGAGGGTGAAGATAATTAATTTTCGATTATTGACCAAAAGGCTATTATGCGGTTTTTGTACTGATATCTTTTTATTTTTTAATATCGAATATTCACGCAAGAGAAAAAAAAACAAAAAATTTGAAATCACGCGCAGTGGGTATATTTTTCTCCAGACGTACACGTTTCTTCAGTTCTATATAATAAGTTCGGTTTCGTAAGCATTAATTTGGAATCTCAGTGATGCTGGGTAAAATGACAAAATTTATAAAATTCCTCCCTATAATTGATTACATAATATGTATTCATAATTTTCCTCTGCGTATATAACATATGACTTACGCGAGTAAGTGATAAATAGCTGATGTGATAATAATTATTCATTAGTTCATAAATGGAATAGTGCAATGAAGAAAAAATCAACAGGGAAATTCCGTCACTTAATGCCAGAGTCACTGTTACCTCCCATAGATTAAATATGAATTATTATAATGCGTTAGAATATAATATTTCGTAATAGTATATTAAATAGCCCTATAAACCGTACGCTGAATACTTGTAATGAAATTACAAATTTTGATTTTTGCAAAGATCCTTTACGGTATTGTTACGTATTCGCGTTGAATTAAATCAGCGGTTCTTAACCTTTTGTAGAACACGGACCACCGATGAAAGATTTTTAGACACCGCGGACCCCCTACCAATTTTTTCTTGAATACTTTTATACAAAACATCTCATGTTATCATAACCAAAATTATAATAACTATTATATATTACAAAATATATAATAGTAATATTAAGTAGACATAACAAAATAATATACACATTTATATTTATTTTTATTAAACTTAATTTTTCATTTTGAACTTTAACATCATAACAGCCCTTTTTTAGTATTAAAAAGTCGTCTATGTCATTTCTCAGTATTTCAGCTATCTAAGTACCAAATTTCATTTAAATTGGTTCAGTAGTTTCGGAGCCTGTTCAATTCAACCAATCAAATCTTTCCTCTTGATAATATTAGATAATGCACTCATGTCACATATTGACTTATGTAAGGTGTTAAGAGTACCACGGACCCCTTACATGAGTATGGCGGACCCCCAGGGGGCCGCGGACCACAGGTTAAGAACCGCTGAATTAAATGTTTAACGTATAATCTCATATCTGTGACCGAAACTATGTTTTTTTATTTAGTCAATTTGTCTTTGATTTTTCACCGTAAATGCCGTGTATGATAAATAGTAAACGATAGACGTTGGATTTATTATTGTATGTATTATCACGTACGCATAACATGACTCCGATTTTATAACTAACGGGTGTATTTCTGTGTAAACACGTATAATAATATTAAAATGGCGACGGGCCGTAGAGCGTTTTTTCGTACGTATTATATCACTATTCAAGACGTAATATTATGTGTACACACGACACGAGAAAATAAAAAAAATAAGAAAAGATATATCTTTGAAAGTAAATCGCAAAACTTCACCCTTCAATAAACATCGGTTGACGTTTCCCATAGGGATCTTCTCGAACGGAATAGATTATTATTATTATACGAAAGAATGGTGTCAAAGACAGCCTTTGAACATACATTATCGGCCGTAAACGCGCAGAAAGCAAATAAATACCTATAAATAGCTTCTGCGAGTTTCGCAGCGATTTCTGCGTATTCCGCGTGCAGGGCGGGAAGTTCTTCGCATACGTTTCGTACGTATAATACATTAATATTACGTATTATTACGACGCGCTATCTGATTCGGCACAAAAGTATGGTTTGCTGGTTTGGAGCGAAAACGTCTGATAGTGTGTCGCACGGGAGAAATTATTATTAAAGTACTAAGTTTTCATTATACGTTTCGCGGGTATCGGATGCATACAAACGGGGTTTTGTTTTATTCGCGATATACTCGCTGTAAAAATATTACGAGAGCGGAGGACTTGCGAAAAGAAATTAAAAGAAAAAAAACAACAACAACGTTATGCGAATAAATGTATTTATGTTTTGCATAATAGTATTTGTTATTCGTCCGCAAAAATGATCGAGAAAAAAAATCGATTCGGTGTATTTCGTGCAAAAGCCGAATGAAAAATAATAATAATATATTATTTTGCTCTTACGTACAAGCCACGGCCTATAAATTAAAAATAAATTATACGATATAATTACGGCGAAAATTGCCCAAAGCCTTATTATCGCGTAATAACAACGTCTACTGTTATTAATGGATGTGCAAAACGAACATTAAAAAAGTCGAGGTTATCTTATACCACCGGTGGGTAGGTGGCGGTTAATCCCATAGTCGCGCCATTAATTACGCGAAAAAATTACCGCCCGTGTTATATTTTAAGTGTATTTACGGCGGACCGAAATAAATATCACGACTGTTTTCGGGTGCACACTTTGGCGAAATGACTAATTAAAACACATTGTGGGTGACTGATGTAACTTTTATAATATGTGCGCATTATAAATTATAATACGGCGTGCACGTGCAACGTAAATAAATCGTCGTGCACGCTCCCGACTCCGGGAAAGTTCGCTAATTATTAAACTATACAATTTAACGGTCTCCGAACAAAATTAACTGAGCCAGGTAAAACTTATTTCAAAATACTAATCGTAATAAGTCGGTGAAAAAGCAGAGTTAAACACATTAACAGAAAAAATAAAAAAATAAAAAAATTTCAAACAAGGCAGGTTTTCCTTTAAAATATATTTGTTATTTGTGTATAGCTGGTTAGCGGTTCAGGACAGATTTTGAGATTTTTTTTTCTTTTCAAAATGACATAATAGGATGACATAAAACATGCAGGAATGACGCAGGAACCGGGGTTAGTATGCTTAATTTCCTTTAATATTTTTCACGCAATTACATGGTTATAAAAAATAATTTATAAATCGTAATCAATCATTGGACATTGATATAGCTGTAATGTTCATCTCTATTTAATTACCTGTCAGCACGCATTAAGGAGAATTATAATACGTTATTGAGTAAATCGAATCCCTCAAAATGTGTTTAAAAAAAATTATATTTTAATAAAACTCTGTTTATCATTCATAATTATAATCTACTAAAATTTCTTTTCGTTGATTTAAAAGATTTAATAGTGCCAAAAAAAAAAAAAAAAAAAAAAAAAAAAAAAAAAAAAAAAAAAAAAATGAAAGAGAGAAAAGAGATCCAGGCGAGAAAACTTTGTTTTATTCCAGAAAACCAATAAATTAAACTAGTTCCGAACAATTTGGCACCAAATATTAGTTATTACACTTTCCTACAATTGAAAACTATATTCACATACTTGTTCAAGCATTTACAGAAAATCGGAACTTAGTCCGAGAATAACGTAGAACCGACCCACAAATGGCGTGTAGACATTACGTGTTCGGAAAAGTCATGCATGCATAGATCATAAGTTAGTGGCGGATCTGAAGCTTATTTAAGGGGGGGGGCGAATCGGTATCATGGATTATTAATTAACAAGAACGTAACTGAAAACGTACTGATTTTTTTTTTTGTGATTTGAGTTTTAACGAAATCGACTGTTTTAATCAAATATCATATAAAACTGATTCTCCACTCTGAATCATTTTATTGAAAAAATGATTTATCATTGCTTTACGATTTAATACATCTATAGTGGTATAGTTCAGGTAACAAAAAAAATCCTAGGGGGGGGGCGATCGCCACGTCGCCCCCCTCCCCTCAAATACGCCACTGTCATAAGTGCAAATTCGCACGTCGTAATACATTTGTGTTCGTGTAGTACCTTCCAAGGAATAACCAAGGAATTACCTAACCTAACCACATATATTATGTATTTTTTAAATCTGTTAAAGCATCAGCATGATCAATTTGATTACTAGTTAGGGATCAAATGTACGCACGCATTTCGGTAAAGTACAATTTATTCAGTAAAAGTTCGGAAATTCTATGCTGGAACGAATTTAATATTTAGGACGTAAAAGTGCAAAAAAATGAAATAGAATTTGAAATTTTTATATTTTACCAACTGATATTCGTAGTTAGATATACAGTGTGTCGGGTAAAAATAACACAATTGTTCAATGGATCGACGAATGATGTATTGTACGTCGTTAACGAAAAATGTATAAAACATCAGTTCGTATTAATTTTATTATTTATGAGGTTTTCCTCGATTATCATTTGGTGGTTTTAAATCGAACACGGCACTATGATATTGTATGAACGCATACTATCACTGCTGATGCACAAAACAAAAAACTGTTCGCCGCGAACACACGAGTAAACAGCTCGGACAAACATCGACTAATAATTGGTTATTCGCGTCGTAGTTTTCGATCAAATAATAATAACATACCATTTAAATCGAACGTAGCGAACAAACAACGTACCACAACACTTATTCAAACAGCGGGAATATATGTTTTGATAAAACAAATGTCCGTTTGAATTGATATATTAAAAACGATTTCGTACGAGTATAAATAAATCGTGTGCTTTATACGATTAGCTAGATGAGTAGCGTATTATATTACAAACAAAAAGTTAGAAAAAAAAAATTGTACCAAAGAATTTTTATCAGAGTCAGAGGCGTAATCGCGAGGGGACAGGGATAGGTTTAAGGTTCCCTAAAAGTACTTTTTATAAGTATTGGGCCAACAATGACTTCTGAACGTACATTAACATTGAATGTTAATAATTGTCAATAATTGAGGTTGCATCCAAAAACCGCACACTTTTGATTCTGATCCTAAAACGGTCGATAGCCAAAAACCGCACAGCTTATCGATCAATTACCGCACATTTATAGTGGGTTAAAACCACACACTATTTTTAGTGAAAATAGTGAAAAGATAAGATGATGATAGTGTCATCTATGATATCTACCAGTACTATAAGGGAATTCAAAATATAATCCGTCCAATTGAAAAACAAAAACAAGTTAGTAAATAGGTACATAATAATAATATTTTTGATTTTGATTAAATTGTATTTATTTTTAGGAGCATTTGTTTATTTGTTGGGAAGAATTTTTACGTGACGGAAATCGAATAAAGCTTTTAGAAAACGTCGGCAGTCGGTTTCAACCAATCAAACTTTGAGAGTTTTAAATTTTTTTTTAAATTTTTTTTGAAATTAATATTTTAAATTTTTTTAAAATGAATATTTCAAATTTTTTAAATAGGTACCTATAAATTTTTAGTTTTAGATTTTTTTTTTAATTAATATTTTAAATTATTGAATATATGCATTTTTAAGTTGACATTAATTAATATTATAGGTATTTTTTTGTTTATCGACATTTTTGGGGTTAAAATCATAACTGTGCGGTTTTTGGATACGACAATTTTTAACATTGTGCGGTTTTAACCTATTAAATGTGTGCGGTTTTAACCAACCAAAAGTGTGCGGTTTTGTCCTGTATTTTATCAAAAGTGTGCGGTTTTTGGAGTCAACGATAATTGATTAACATTATTGGTTACTAATAGGAACGTTGAATTTTAAACCTGACAATGTAATTAATTATATTTTCAAAATGCCAAGCAAATTATACCTAGTTATATAAGATCTTGTTACTCTGCAGGCACCATCGATTTTGAATTTTCAGAAAACAAATTTTTCAAACAAACTGTTCCATACATGTATCGACTGGAACAATTAATTTTGAAATTTGAACCCTAACATTTCTCAGACAAAACTGTTTTTTCTGATAGTGATAAGCCAGAGAAAGTTTTGTATTTCGTAATTTGTTTTTACCCTTAATTGTTAATTTCTATGTAAATTATCAGATAATATCCAAATAAAAATCTAGGTCTCAGTCGATTTCAAAACTTTCTTTGAATTTGATAAGTTCGAATGGAGAAGGTGAATGGTGGTGCTAGGAAAACGTTTCTCTGGTACCATTAGAAGATATACAATATCATGATATTTATGAAAACAAATTTTTGAAAAATTTGAAATCAGTGGTGCCAGGAAAACGCAAATTATTTTGACTTGAATCATATAATATGTATACTGACTTGTGTTCATTTATCGAATTGTTGTAACTAGAGTTATGAGTTCGGTAAATTTTTACCTGAAATGTAAATTTACCAACTTTTTTTTACCGGTACAGTTTTTTTTATCAAATAAATTATTAAGGGACCTTTAAAATCAAATGTTTTTACAAAGCCCATATTTATAATCTAACAATGTAATATTTTATCTAACCGAGAAATAATAGGATTGTGAATCATGTCAATTATGTATTCAGTTTAATCTTCAACATCAATTAATAAACTCGTGTAATTTTGTTTTACTAACAATGGTAGATGATGGTTTTAATTTTAACTACAAATAGTTTTATTTCTCTGTGTTTTTCTAGTTTGAAGATATCTCATATGCCTAATACATTGATACCTAAATTTTAAATTATATTTGTTGTTTATTTGTTTAAACAAAAACTTGTAATGAATTTGCATAATTCATTGTTATATTCCATTAATATTTATTATATTAAATACTGTATTCAAGCTTACCAAAATTATTTATTAAAAATAATCTAATATTAGTATAAATAGTAGATTCTACTATGTAAAAAAAAAAAAAAAATCAAACAATAATATAGTTTTATATTTATAAAATTAAGGATAAGTGGTTGTTTTACGGTGCCCTATGGCTATGTAACTAAAAAATAAAAATAAATTATCAAATTTACGGTCAATTTTTCTCTAAAAATTGTACACCTCTAGTTATAATCAACAAACTATTTGTTTTCTAAAAAGTATGTTCACCCTTGCTGAAAGCATATTCCTAACTATTAGTATTTTCCATAGTAAAGTTATGGACATATAACTAGATTATTATATAACGCAAAGTGCAACGGGGAGAGTGGGCGTGTAGCTCTTCACTGCACTTTAATAAAAAATCGTTTATCCTCACTGCACCTAGAACAAATTTATAACTATTGCCCTGGATTTCTGAGCCCTTATTCAAGTCGTGTTACAAATAAAACCATTACTAGCAAGAAATGCCTATTGTTTTCGATTTACATTTAATTGAAGTTTAATTGAAGTTGGAATGCAATCATTCCATTCGTTTAACTGAACGCGTTGAAATATTATGAATTTAATTTTTAAACTCACCTATAGTACTGTTCATTGGTTTACTTTTTAGTATAATGCAACTGACTTAATTCAATCGTATACTGACATCAATAGGTAAGCTTTTAGAATAAAACGATTGACTTCGTACAAAAAAAACAAAACTAAAACTAATCGTTTCCTCCATTTGAGAGTGTATGATATTCTGAACGTCGTGCATAAACGAAAAGTGTTGTGTTATTTATTATTCATTCGTATTTTATACAAGCAAATGTTGTAAGTATAAATTCTCTCGTTACGTGTAAATTATTTTCACGGGGGCTAGAAATAAATACACTTTATGATACCATTATTTTACTTAACTACGCGTAAATAGTGGGAAATAGGATTATATTTTCCCACTAACTCGAGTTAAGGGAGACTGAAACGACTATATTTCATATATAAAAAAAAAAAGAATACGGTAAACAACGTGCCGGCCATTTCCGAAATCTGTAGCAAACAGATTTAGACTAGTTTGCTTTGTTTTTTTTTTTTACTTAAGAGGAATGATATCCAAAAAAAAAAAAATGCTGGAGATTTGATTTTTGAACTCCCTCGGTATAACGTAGGCAATTTTTAGTCAACGTTAATACGATTTAAAAAAAAGTTTTCTGGTTTATTAAAAAAAAAATCGGATTATCGTGAAACTAGCCCTAAATGTGTTTCCTTTATGACTTATTCATAATAAAGTTCGCAGTTTTAAAAAATTGATTGCAAACGTAAACGAAAAGGTTCCGAAATATTTCAGCGTTGAATTAAATTTAGAGGAAGCTAACCTCACATAAAATGCAGAATCGCAGCATAATATATTTACATATATACGAGTAGTTTATAGCATACTCATCCTATTTTCAACGGAGAATAATGATCACAATTTATGTTTTTATATGTGACATAAATATACATTTTTGTGGAAATATTATTATTTTTACCTATAACGTGTTTGGAGGTTTTTAATTATATTAAACGATAACCACAACTTGAAACTTAATATTTTGAGATTATTTGTTTGAAAAATGTTAATACGTAGATACTTGAATTTAAACTGGTCTATTCTACGAGTAGATTTATGATGTAAACCATTAGAGATTAGAACAGTTAAGTGGTTGTTTTCGTCCGTTTCACGAAGGGGAAAAAAGAACAAAAAAAAAAAAAAAAAACAAACGAAAAGCCGGATATACTTCGCACACCGACGACGGGCGAAATGGTTGTGGGTGGTGGGTACCTCGGATGAGATACTTTTACCCTTGACCTTGACGGTACGTGTACAGTTTTGTTTGGAATCTGAAATCAACGATAAAATATTATTGTTTTCGGAATACGATTCGGAATGTAACTCAAGCAACAATAACTTTACCGACGCAGTTGTTTGAGATTCCGTCAAACGAAAAATCTTATGATCAACTATTTATTACATAATTGTAAAACCGACGCATTCTTCATTTCGCCCACGATTCCACGGGCAAGATAATCGTGATGGGTGCATTAGATTTTTTAAAGAAACAATTATTTACCATTGCTTTATTTGAACTGTTCTTAGAAAAGTTTCATTGTTGCGTATTTAACGTTTACATATTTCACCGTTTCAGTCTGATTTCCAGGTATAGTTTTGTTTTGATAAAAACATACAAAATTGTATTCGAAAAACGGCAGACCTTGTGTTTCACCGAAAGTTTCAATACATGTTTTTTTTCTATCTACACACCATGATATTCATAATGATTGGGAGGATCGATTATTTTTTACAGATATAAATTGATGTAAAACCCTTTGATTCCGTAAAAATCGTATTTAGTAAAATAGTAAAATTGCTTCGAAACGTATGTCAAATATGCAATACCATATTGTTGATTTACAGTGAAAGTTTCCAGTTTCTGCACTATTATTTTGGAGGTATGACTAAATAACTGAAATAAATTTAACGAAAATCTCGTTTACTATACATTTTATTGTTTTAACTCAATTTGTTCCGCCATTTTTACTTACGTCTGGAAAAAAATATTTAGAATATAGAAAAGCGATCTCCTAAAGTACCGTCTACATTCAATTTTTGATTTATTGAGTGGCTGAACGTAAGTTTTGGACGAAGTTTACTACCCGAAATGTATCTACAAAAAAAAAAAAAAAATAAATAAATCGTTATAAAACCAATAGATCCTCCGATCCACTCAGAATCTAAATCAAAACAAAAAATTTAATGGTACTAAAAGTTTTTCTTTGACTTTTAAAATAACGATAACATATACGAGTAATGTGTGTTATATTATCCGAGTGCCTTGGGTGACCGATCGCACGATGATGTTCGCGCACGATGTTATGAAATATTATTATTTTCAATTATTTGAAACCAACGATATGACTCTCTGTTCTTTGAAAACGATTTTCAATGGAATCTTATTGCTACGTTAGTTTTATTATTGGTTTAGTTTTTTAAAGAAACGCAAAACCCTATTATAAGATATAATAATACATAACTGATGCGTTTTTCAATCGAAGTAATTACCGATCAGGAATGATATGGCCAAATAACCATAATAAAACTAAAAAATTATTACAGCTGTAAGATAACAGCAGTAGATACGTATTTCACGCACACAATATTTGTCGTGTACAAAATTACAATGAGTTTACATAACTAAATGGCTCTTACTTATTGTGATTAGTGTAATAAAGTCTACGAAAATTCTCACCGTTAACGTTCAGAACTGTAAACCGTTTCTTCACCATTGTTCACATCCGCGGCGGAAGCACACAATGTCCCGCTGACCCGATGTGTGAGTTAAATTTTTGATGAATAGCGTGTTTTACGACGATTATGAATACAGCTACGTCAAAAAAATTTCCCGTTCGACACTTTAACTTAAAGACGCTTAAAAAATCGCCGATATCGAAACGCACGGATACTCTGCGTATAGGTGCTATTATTACCACACCGGTCACCGGTTATTTCGATTTTTATTTTCTTAAAAACACTTATGCCGGGTTGCATAAAGAACAGTCTGTAAATTCGCTACCGGCCCTGTAATTTACCGACTCTGTAAGGATTTTAATGATTGAGTAAACTATTTTCGGGTTGCATAAAGAAATATTAAATTATTGATATTATGGTTATTGATTGGTTACCAAATAAATTAAACCATGTTTTTTTGATAAAACCAAACCAAACAATTCTTATCATAATTCATAAAAGTAAATACAAATTATTTAAATTAATAATTATAATATTATAATATTTATTTCATATTCATACCTATTTTACCTATTTTACCTATCTTATCATAATATTATATTATTTTAACCGATCTGTAACTAGTTACAGAGTCCAAATCGGATCTGCAATTTAAAGGTCCGGTAGCCGATAATTTACAGAGCCGGTAACTTTACCGAGCGTTCAAGCAACACCTAATTTTATTTACAGATCCGTTAACGTACTTACAGATCTGTAAGTAGTTACAGGACGTTTATGCGACCCGCTCTTAATATGGTCTGTTCGAACTAAGAAACACAGTCGTCGGCCGACTTGTGCGCATGGGCGTGGCTTCTTTATGCGCACCTTCTCTAGACCATCGCCGCGGACGAGAGCGTCACGTAATAGTCTACCGTTGACTTGATTTATTAATTATTAATTATAATTATTATTATATCATTAATTAATACCCGTGAATTTATTACCCGTGTATTGTATATTAATCCGAATATATATTGAAATACAAATAATTACTATAATATAACATTATTTTCAGTGTCAACAATATTATTAAGTAGTTATTAATAATAATAATAATATTCAAACACCCGGGTAATTTTTATTATACGGGTACCCACGTTGTTCAATACTCTTGTAAAATTCCTGTTTTGTAAAACGAATCATTTTTTTTTTTTCAAAATAAATTATTTTTTAGGGGTTATCTTAGTACATACATGTTATATAACACTTACTGAACATTAGTGAACGGGTACATCGTTCTTTAACAGTTATTAATTAGTTATTAACATAATGATATACATGGTATATGGTTGACCTACTGTACGGGTACCCGCGTTGTTCAATACTCTTGTAAAATTCTTGTTTTATAAAACGAATCATTTTTTTTTTTTCAAAATAAATTATTTTTAAGGGGTTATCTTAGTACATACATGTTATATAAAACTTACTGAACATTAGTGAACGGGTACATCGTTCTTTAACAGTTATTAATTAGTTATTAACATAATAATATACATGGTATATGGTTGACCTACTGTACGGGTACCCGCGTTGTTCAATACTCTTGTAAAATTCCTGTTTTGTAAAACGAAACATTTTTTTCAATTCAAATTATTTTTTGAGGTTACCAAGTTGGTATAGGTTATGGAATACGCACTGAACGTTTGCGACCAGGTGCATCGTTCATTGTGCGTCATCGGTAGAACAGACCACCAGGTGGTTGTTTCATTAATAGGCGTGACCTGACCGCGGCCGACGAAAACTGGCCGCCGCCGATTGTGTTTGTCGTTTTGAACAGACCTATAATATAGTATTCAAACGATGGCGACTGTTTTCAAAAAATACACGTGGTGCTATCGAATACCAGTTGTCTCTTGGGTCAATCGCGTACGCGAGACCAGACGTTTTTGAAAAAAAAAAAACTCTCCTTCCCCCTTAGGATGTGTTTATTTTCACTGGAAAATAACGACTATACACCGGCCGTTTTGTTTTCACATGGAAAAAAAGCAGAGTGTATATACGTATTTTAAGTTAGGTAATAATACAAATTGACATCTTCGAAAATTGCAAAACTGGCTTGAAGTGATAAAGAAAAATAAATATAATAATTTAGTGATCTTTATTTTTTACACTTAAGTGTGATCACGTTTATTCGAGAGAAAAAAAAACCATGACTACACTATTTACTGTAAAATTGTTATACCACACCCTCACTGCTCTTTTTATGATAACACGCGAATCATTTAATAACTTCGTAGTAGATAGGGTTAAAATTTGAACGACCCAGTTACCGTAGAGATACTTATAAATTTTATAAGTAAATGTGCTAATTATAATTGCAAGTGCTTTATCATGGTGTTTCGCCACGTTTACAAACACGCAAGATGTACAACAAAGTTGCTATAATAATATCCTCTTTAACATATTGTAAAATATTTAAAACCCCGTGAGAAATTATTATCAGTACAAGTTTAATTAAAAATTGTATCATATCTTTAACCTAATAACTTTCGAATACATTTCGGATTTTGAGCGGTTCTCTCCATTACTTAGTTTTCACAAGGTAATAGTGGTCCAAGAGTAACGCGCGTCCCTTTTATAGTTAGACCGTATTTTACGACTAAATTATTTATTTATTCGCCTTCGTCTAATATTATCGTTTTTTGTTAGTTCATAAATTCCAAGTGAAGCGAAGGTTATCAAAGAATCTATTGGTTTTACAGTGATATTTATTTTTCTTTTCTTTTTTTTCTCGGGGAAAATTTTGGTACCCGCTCTTTACTTGATCGAAATGTTTCATCCAGACACTCTAGAGATCGGAAATTGTATGTAAATCGACAGTTGTTTAAAGCGTGAGAAAAAACTGCAAACATGAAGTAAAACCGGTAAAATTTGTCGTGAAGATATTTTTCTTAAATTGATTTCAGTTATTCAGCCATAAATCCAAAACTAATGTTGATAGAAACTTAAAATGTTCGCCGTACAATAATGACGAACCGCTACATACTTAAAAAAAAAGTTTCAATTACGAAAAATTGACGATTTTTTGGCTAAAAATGAAACTTTGAAAATACTACTTTTTTTTTTTTTAATAGTATTTTTAAAATTTGACAAAAAAGCCTGACAATTGAATAATACAATCATACACCGCAATGTATCGTGGACAAAATAATTCACCTGTTCGGAAAAAATATCGTGGACGCAATTCACCTATCTGTGTATTAACATTTTTTTTTTTTTTTGGGGGGACGCAATTCACCGAACCCGGATAATGTTATAGAATGACAAAATATAATATCTATTGGTAAAAACCAGGAAATTCAATATCATAATACAACTATAAAGATAAGCGAGCATAGATTGTCTGTACCTACAATATAGATAATCGTCTCGGTAGGTCACACCACCCTTACCACATTCTCGGTAGGTCACACCACCCTTACCACATTCTCGGTAGGTCACACACGACCCGGTAATACAGGTATAAGTCACATACTGAATTCGATTTGAACCGCGGTAGGTCACATATACACCGAACGAATACCATCATTCGTTCGTCTTCATAACGTGTTATTCGTGTGTAAACAAACGTATAAAGCAGGGACACACTATTCACACGCCACGTGTTAACACGCCTTTACATACCACGTCGTGATAAGACGTGCGAGACGCCACTGTACACATTAAGACAACGCGTGTGATAGCGTCGTATGCTGGTCACACTTTTTTGCACGCTAATTATTTGTATCAGTCAGTACCATTTTTCTGTCGAAAGAATTAGCAAGATCAACTTTGTAACTTCGTTATGAATTCTTCGGCAAGTTCATCTGACAGTGATTGGATAGAAGAAATGGAAGAAACGGTTGTAGCAACATATATTTTAGATCAAACCTATAAGAACCGTAGATTTTGGGTTCACCCAATATTAACAAGGAAAGGAATGAAAAAGGCGTATTTATGAACTTATTTCCACGGTTAATAAATGATCCGGAAAAGTTTCATCAACACTTTCGTATGTCATATGATCAATTTACTGATTTACATAATACGACACTATCACACGTCACACGTTTCTCGAAATTGTTTGAAACGCGTGGCGTGGAATTGAGTGGGAACGCGTTGCGTGTTATAAATATGATCACAAAATCGAAAAATATATAAAAATAAACGCGTTAACACGCGTTTTAAAATTATCGGCGTGTTAACGCGTGGCGTGTGAAGACATTTATTTATTTATTTATTTGAATTAAACCGACAATGTCCTTATACAATATAGTTTACAATAACAGTAATAAGATACACTAAAATAAAAATTAATATGGTACACCGAAAAAAATATATAACAGTGATTATAGAGCATATTTGATAAGATACAAATAAACTAAATTAATACAATATAAAGTTATAGCAAAATTAAGGCAACTAAAACAAAACTAAATGTAGTCAAAAGTATAAGTATTACCTGCAATCATTAGAAGGTTAGCCGGAGAGTTGAGCATATAATTTTTATCGGAATAATTAGGATAAAAAGATATAGGATTTCTAGAATTAAAGGAATTAATTTTGAAATCGATTGAACAAAGTAGATCGGGACAATCATACTCACCAGAGATTAATTTTCGTAAGAAATTAGAGACACGTTAAGACGTGGCGTGTGAATAGCGTGTCCCTATAGCTTAATAGTAGCCGGCCGTTCGGAACAACAACGCGACGCCTCCACGCGTCACCATGTTAACTGCACGCGGGATTTTGTTGTGGTGCCGGCGACGACGTGAAGATTTCACGTCATTCGTTTCGCGTATCTGAAACAGTGAACACTTGATTGAGCTACGCCGTAAACCGTATTTTCGCCGTGCCAAATTCAAAGAATCTCGTCATGGCGTCGTCTTCGAGTACACCGCGCCTTAGCGTACGTGCGCTCGTCGCTTTGTTCGGAGGATCGAATAAGACCATTAGCAGCAGCAGCAGCAGCAGCAGCGACGCTAGCAGTGGCTGCATCGAAAATGGTCACCCCAAGGGTGACGCCATCAGGTCGGGCCACGTTGGCCGCCTGGTTGGATTTTTCGAGGCGGCAGCGGCAGCGCAGGACGCGTCGCCGGTCGCCACCGCGGTAGTCGCCTCCACCGCGGTAGTCGCCGCCAACGTCGCCGCCGCCGCCGCCCCGATCAAACGTCGGGCCCTCGCGCCAGTCGTCCCGGAAAGACGCCTGGCAGAAATCCCGTCGACGACCGAGACACCGGATCGGGACTCGGGAGTCGACAGTGGACGTCGTCGGTGGAGGCGACGGCAACGGCACCGAGCCCGCCGCCCGGAAGAACCGGAGCCACAGGTGGCTGCTGCCCGTTCGTCCTTCGGGGGCGGTGACCGTGCGCCTCCACGAGGTACCTCCGGCGCCGTCGAATGCCGGGAATCCTCGAGCAAACCGGCCGCTCCGATGCGGCAGCAGCAGCAGCAGTTGCAGCAGCAGCAGCAGCAGCAGCAGTTGCAGCAGAAAAAGCTGCAGCAAAAGCAGTTGCAACAGCAACAGTTGGAGCAGCAGCAGCAGTTGCAGCAGAAAAACCTGCAGCAAAGGCAGTTACAACAGCAACAGTTGCAGCACCAGCAGCAGTTGCAACAGCAACGAGAGTTGCAGCACCAGCGGCAGTTGCAACAGCAACGAGAGTTGCAGCACCAGCAGCAGTTGCAACAGTTGCAGTACCAGCAGCAGTTGCAACAGCAACAAAAGTTGCAGCACCAGCAGCAGTTGCAACAGTTGCAGCACCAGCAGCAATTGCAAGAGCAACAAAAGTTGCAGCACCAGCAGCAGTTGCAACAGCAACAAAAGTTGCAGCACCAGCAGCAGTTGCAACAGAAAAAGCTGCAGCAAAAGCAGTTGCAACAGCAACAGTTGCAGCACCAGCAGCAGCAGGAAATGTATGGACAGGGGCGGATGCCAGAAAATTATGAGTATGCGGCCGAACCATACCCATCTGAACCAGTGGTGGCCGGCTGGGTATGGTTCCAATATTGGGGATGGTGTTGGGTGGAGGGGAGGTGGGTTTGATGGAATGCAATGATTGTAATTATTATTATTATTATTCTTTTTTTTACTTTAAAAATATAAATAATTTGTTTTGTCATTTGACCAGTGTGTTTTTACTAAAACAGACAATATACATCGATCGCTATAATATGATCAGTGATCACTAGGGCTAGGGACTTCATGCCCTAAAAAACCTTAAGATACGCATGCATTTATATGCCCTTAAAAATTATCATATACGCTATTAAAATATGCAAGAACGTTGAAATATTCTCTTGAATATGCTCTAAAAAAATTTGTATTTTCTGTTAAAACCGCAAAGAAAAAATATACAAATTTATGTAAGTACACTATTATTTTCATTTCTCCTAACACAGTAAAATGTTTTTAAAATGTTTTTGAGCACTAACTTTAACTTCAAAAAGTTCACAAAATATGACTGGTTGATCAATTAAAAACATTGCATTTTTACTTTAGGCATTTTCGATTTAAATAAAAAAAAAAAAAAAAAAACTACCAAGTCTAGAATATTATACTTATTACTAGACCAAAACACATACAATATACGTACATACGAACTAAATTGACGCAAGACGAAAACACATACGATACGAATAGACGAATTATTGACATCAACTGTTTTATATTAGGCGTAATCCTTGTCGACTGATTTCGTTTTTAAAACACACAAATAATTGGGAAAACGCAAGATATAGATTATTTATTAATTTAAATTTAATCGTTTTTATTTTTTTTTTTTCTGATTTCTAGAACATTCATATAAAATTTTGTATAGAAATTCATGTATAAAACATTATTCTCTGCCGTGTGTTGTTTTAATTTTAATAAAATATATGATATACGCTCTTATATAATACTAATATAACAATAAATATGCTCTTATACGGAAAAAATAGCTGAATATGCAAAATATGCAAAATAAAAATGATTGCTTTAAACTCCTAGTACGATGAAACAAATTTCTATGTCACTTAGCTATTTTTTAAATGAATATTGAAAAACATGCAAACTCCTATAAGTCCCTAGCCCTATAGTAATCACGGTTACACGAAAAAATATTGTCTTTAATCAAAGTATTGTCATCAACCGATTATATGCATATAACCCAGGGACGGATCCAGGGGGGCCTAGGGGCACAGGCCCCCCAGACATATTATTTCTCAAATTTTTTTTATAATTCTACACATCGTTCTAAGTATAGTTTGTACATTACCAATGAGTGTAGCTACTGCAGAACGAAGTTTCTCTACTCTGAGAAGGGTAAAAACCTGGCTACGCTAGGGTGACCATAAAAATAAAATAAAAATACGGGACACTAAGTTACTAAAAAAAAAAAAAAGAAATTCTAATTTTAACTGAATATATTAAAAAAAAAACAAATTAAATGTATGCAGTATAATAGATTTAAATACAAATAAAATAAAAATATTAATAAGTATAACATGTACATAAAAATCCAAAAAAAAATTATTTTGAAGACGATGGCAGGTAAATTTCTTCTTTTGATGTTTTTGTATACTTTTGTGCTGAACTGATATTTCATCGAATTGTACTTATTTGGTAAACGACGTCACACATCAATAAAATAATATTAATAACATTTTGTACGTTATCGTTATACCATTTGTATTTATAATCGTTGGTTTAACGTTGTCGATAATGATGTGATGTTATTAGTTCTCTATTTTCTAACCGCAGCAATTATAATAATTTATTGTCAAGACAAGAATCTAAAAATAATGCTGATAAGTATAGATTTCAAATATGTTCTAACTTCTAATGAATATTGTGATACAAAAATATCGTAGAATTTATAAATTAACAATGAAGAGAAAAACGGGATTAATATGGGACCTACTTGAAAATACGGGACAAAATGCGTCCCGTATAACTTTTGTCGGGACAACGGGACACAAAGTGAAAATACGGGACAATCCCGTATAATACGGGACCTATGGTCACCCTAGGCTACGCTCTAGAATGCAGGAGGATCGCCTTACTTCTTTGTGTTTACTATGTGTTCAAAGGGAAGTTAAAATAAACATTGATCAAATAATTGATAGATTTGGAAAAAGCGACAATGTAAAAACACGTTTAGATTTTATAATTAATTATATAAAAATTATAAATTAAATAATCATTAATTAATTTACTACATTGATTCCCTATGTCCTATACCTACCTACTATTATGACAAAATTTTTAAATTATGAAGTACCTAGAAAAAATTGTAGAGCCCCCCCCCCCAGATCTTTACTCTGGATCCGTGCCTGATATAACCTACGTTCAAAGTTATATTTACTAGTGTAATATTCAGTTTTGTTTCAACGACGTATCGTATGATAATATCTGGAGTTATCGATTAAAAGGCCCGGTGAAAAGTAAACCGTAAATTAACGGTTCCAAAGTTTGATGCGAGGGCTGCAACATTTTAAATTATAACATATTTTACTATAACAGGTAAATATGATTATCGCGCGTCATTAACAAAGACAATAATATATCAAAAAATAAAACAATACAATATATTATACAACACAATGCAAAATCAATTTGTTTCCCGAAAAAAACAGTTTCAATTTACTCTCTAATCGGGCAGATCTCTGTACAATGGATCCCTAAAACCTCCTCCACCCGAATTACATAATATTATGCTATTTGTTCAGTGAATGTGTGTTTTCATAAAATAAAACACAGAATATGGCACACTTGAAGTGTTAAGATTTAAGAAAACGGTATTTTATTCCATCAAGTATGCATGTATATAATATTATGTTTATTCTTTTGAACATTCGAATTTAAAATGACAATATGCTTATTTTCCGTCCTGGTGAGAGGAGTAGGGCGCGTTCGAGGCATATACGCTATAAATTAGAATTGAATTATTCAAAACATTTCATCACACATATTTAATTATGTGTCATTTTATTAACATTCAAATTATATTTAAATACACTTAATTAATTAAAATTCATCCAATTAAACACACGTGTATTAATTATATTTTATTTTGATACGTGTTTCATATACTTAAAGGTATCGTTTGAATGTATAACTATCTTCGTTTCGGCAACATTAGAATTATTGGATACATTTCATTTGACCATGACAGTATCATATCAAACTTAAATAATAAACTACTTTAAATATAAAATATAAAGATTTAATAATACCTACAGATTTAAGCACCTCGAGGTTAAATTTCTACTTATTAATTGTCTCAGTGTGTATCAAAGTTTGATTTTAATTCAATTTTTTATTGTTTAGATAAAATTCAATGTAGTTTTTAGTCTTCTTTCGTGTTTGTTTTCTAGATATTAAATATTACGTCTTATATCAACAAATTAAACTTATTAAAAGTTATTTTAATGTTCTTATTATATTCCTGAAGTTTACAAGTTTTATGTCAGGTTCAGCACACATTTTCACTTTCTTGAATATTCAAAATCCCTCACAAACATTCCGTCAATCCGCATAGTTATTGTTTATAATTAAGTTTAGAGGATGTTTCACCAAGTTGTACAAAATGCACTTACTAAGTATTTTATATAATTTTTTATCCAAGGAATGTTTTGCATCACTTATCCATCGTTTTTACAATACGTATAAAAAAAAAATCACAATATACTTAAAGAGTTATTTGAAACGTTGTCCAAATACTTATATTGTATAAATGAATTAATTAATAATGAATTGAATACGTAAAAAACCAAAATCATTGACGAAAGAATAGTTATAATTACACTTTTTAAATATTGCTAAACCATAATCGCTTAATTGGGTTTTTTTTTTTATTAGGTACTTCATTTCTCGAAATTGATTTGCAAACAATGCATGAACCACCGACATATTATTAGCATACGTTTTTGTGTTCCAAAGTCTTTTCGGTTTATAATAATCATAGTGATAATACCAAAGCAAATTCAAAACGCATACAATGGTCCAGAAACATACGATGTCGTAAAATGATCTACCGGAAAATTCTATGCTTAATTTCACAGATAAATTTTAAATTTCTATTACATTAATTTTAATGTAAAATAAATTAGTTTAAAAACAACTTCGAGTCACGAGATAAAATTAACACAAACATGTTTTGTGACGTACAAGTAGTAGTGGACATTAAATGCTCGTACCATAAACAAATCTAGACATTTGCTTTAGACTGAGAAATCTACATAATGTCTCCCCTAGGAAATCACATCATCAAATGTAATGAACGTATATTGTGTATTTTTACTAACGTACCAGACTATTTCCTGTATTTTTTCACACGCTTAAAGAACTAAAATAATTCGTATTTTAACGAACAAAATAAATGTAAGCTGTGTTTGAATTATGTTGTATATTTTGTACTGAAAACAGCATAGCGTAATAACGGCCAGTTTTGATTCGGAAACGTTTTTTGAGTGTCGTAAAATATTTTCTATTGGAACCATAATATTTCCAATGGGTCGGTGTGAGTCGATTTGTTATTTTGGTAAAATATTTAGTTTTAGTTTTATACAATATGTTCCCGATGAATGAATGTCGTTATGGAGTTCGAGATTTATACTGTCGGACTTGGAATGAGTTTCAAACTAACGTCCAGAAAAACTTGTAATGGATGAATTAAATAAGATTTAGAAAAGTATCAGATTTGAATGTCGTTAAACCGAAGTAGTCGGATTCACGGTTTTAAAATGACAACCTTATTAACGAAGTCGATTATTGTTTTTGAAATAAAACGAACTGAAATCAGACTATTCTACTATGATACCTAAATACGGATTTCGTTGTAAAGTATTATCAAGTTTTTGTTATTTAATCTAGGAAAAAGTTACTCGTTATAACGAAGAGTAAAGTTTACGCGGATGGGTTGCTTTAGTAAAACTTATCGAAGAAAATTTCGTTTCTCAAACATCTGCCGGACATGATTAATTAACGTTCGGCGCGTTCGTTATATACTGTTTATTCTTTCTCATTATGATTTGGTAATAATGATAAATGATCGCGGATAATATTTTAATAAACAAATTTATTATAAGTAAGTGGTTCAAGACAATTCTCTATAAAAAAATTTCCCCGATTTTTTATGAATAAAAAAAAATACAAAATACACGATTCGATTTTCGATCTTACCATTCTATAATCCGTCAGATCCATAGAATAACTGAAGTACATTTAATCTTTATTAGAAACAAAATATTACTGTCCAGGTGCTTTCCTCGGTGTGGCCCGACAGAGATTCGACAGAGTGTGCCAACGATTGTCTCTTATTGGAATTTAAATAATTTTTACCCGTCAATTATTATTTAATATCATAATTAGAGGAGCGATTTTTTGCTATAATATACGGTAATCCGATGTCAACAGACCACAAAATAAAGGCTAGGGTTCCCCCAAGGTTAGGGCGGCTAGGCCACTACTCTACACTACGTTTACCGACGACATTCCAAAAAATACTTACACCATTTTAGCTTCCTACGCTGACGACACAGCAATCTTATATCATCTTATTACGAAGACCCCCGAATTATAATATAATAAGTAAAACACCGCCTCAATCTGATCTCCTCGTGGACTATAAGCAACGGAAAATCAAACTAAACGAAGTCAAATCAAAACAAGTAAACTTCACTCTAAACCAAAAACATTGCCCTCTTTAATACTACATAACGATTCATTTTCCAGACTCAAATTCCATAAAATACTCGGAAGTAATTATTGATAAAACACTTTCGTGGAAAAAACATACCGTAGTGACAGGAAAACAATAATGCAATACACTCTTTAACCGTTTTCGTCTGATTTTGAAATTCAAACTTAACCTAAGCAACGAAATTTTCATCTATAAAGCCATTTTAGCTCTAATTTTGTCGCACACTATTCAAATGTAGACAAATGGAGACAAGCCAAACCGTCAAACGTCCGCCCACTAAAAGCTTTTCAGTCAATAAGTTTACGAGTAATCACTAGATGTCAATGGTACGTCACTAATGCAAACCTACACAATGATTTGCATACCCTAACACTCGAAAAACTATCCCATCAGTGCTACAACAGATTTTTCAGCAAACTATAACAAATAATAAAAATCCTCTTATTTCCCAAATGTCCTCTCTAACTACTCCGAGATATCACACGGGAAAACTAAAAAGAAATTGGCCTAAAGACTCCTTAAAACAATAAAAAAAAAAAAAAAAAATGAAAGTAAAGTAAAAATATATAAATAAATGTAAATAAGTATGTACATATATACGAGTATATATACAATTTCAGAGTTGTTACTAATGAAAGCAAGTATAGATTGTAAATTAGCTTTTTAAAAAAAGAAAAAAGAAAACAAGTACAAGAATGGTCTGTTAGACTAGTTCATTGTTATAACAAATAACAAAAGTGATCAGGCAAAATTTGCCACTTCCGATACCCAGTGTTTTTATTTGTGTGTTATTATTATTGGAAAACAACACATATTTCCACATTTTTAAAGATTAACCATAAATATTTTACAATAGATCGTGTTATTCGAGGAAGGAAATCGCCTATTAATTAATTATTTATATTACTAAAATCATAAAAAGTAAAAGTCTTAACTTGTATATTTATTAAGAAGATATATTTCGAAGAAATTTAGAAGATTGAAACCCATTCCAAGTAATTTATTTTAGTATTTAAAAAATATCTATAGATTATCAACTATGTTTTATGTAAGGAGGTACAGTTTTTTACTTATTGAAAAAATCGCTCTTCGCGATTTCAAAATATTATTTTTATCAATGTTAATTAATTAATTAATTAATTATAGTGCTCGGACCCCAATATAACAGTACAATTATTCATAGTCATAAATAATTTGAACAATATGACGCAATCGCTAAAGTAAACAACAATGTATATGGATCAATTAACAAACGGTATTTATAAAAGATGAAAAATGTTAATACACGGATTAAAATTCTCTTAATAATTAAATATAAGCATGAAAAAAATTTTTAAGTGAAGCTTAAGTGCTCGTTACCCGTGAGATGATTTAAACAAATTGTTGTAGTAGCGGCCTTGGGTCCAACCAAGGGAGAGTCCACCCTGTAGGACATTTTATGTAATATATATGTACCTAATAAATATTTGATACGCTATTATATCCATAGATTTAAAATGTAAATATAATTACTGTTAATACAATTATCTGTATGAGAGACGAATCGATAAACAGTATTTTCAAATATATTATTAATCGAATTCCAATTCCCAAAAGTGCTATTGAAACACAGGAACACTGTGATGACGTGATGTATTTTCCCCGAACATTTAAATAATTGTACTAAAAACATCTGCAACAATAACTACGAGTATATAACACTGTCGGCAACACTGAACTCTCTACGGCGGTTGAACAATTACCTGAGATCTCATTATTCCCAACTCGCTAGTCCTGACGGCTGCATACGAATTGCGTCCCCGATATAAAAATTGCGATTTGTGACATACTAATTGCGTCCCGGGTTTTCGATACGACTATACGAATTGCGTCCCGGGTTTTCGATACGAATATTCTAATTGTGTCTCGATTATCAACCAGAGTTGGTGGAGAAAAATTCAAGCTCTAGGTTTGAGTAATGAATATAATCTAAATTCAGAAATAATCAATTACCTAAAAATATTTTTTGGTCTCCCTTTTTTGAAACCTGAAGACGTAGAAAACTGTTTTACCAATGATATAGTATCAATTTTACCACAGAATAAAAAAGTAGAAACATTTACAGATTATATTTTAAACACATATATAACCCCCGATTGTGACTTTCCTCCTTCTTTATGGGCAATGTATTCAGGATCAATTACAAGGACAACAAATAGCTGTGAAGCTTTCCATTCAAAATTAAATGGTATGTTTTATTCTGCTCATCCAAATATCTATAAATTTATTGATATACTTAAAAACGTACAAAAAGACACTTATATAAAAATTCGTAGCAGTAGTCAAAGGAAGAAAATAAGACGTGAAATATGTGAAAAACAAGAATTTTTAAGAAATCAAATGATGAAATACGACTTTAACGAAATTACACGTTTTGATTATGTTAAAACTGTATCGTTCAAATTTTTACCGAGCCATAAATAATATTACAATAACATATGATAACTATAACCTTATAACCTAACTTATATTTTTTGAAAATTTTATATTTAACGATGAAACAATATTTTTGATTTACATAATAATTACGAAACGATAAAAAACAATATTTTTAACCTACCTTTAGCAATATAATATTTTATGTTGCTATTGACAGTCCTAAGTCTGTATTAAATGGGAAGGAAAATAATGTATTTATATTGGACGCAATTAGTATAGTTGTTGAATATTATCGGGACGCAATTAGTGTAGTTGTTAAATATTATCGGGACGCAATTCGTATGAAAAAGGGATCTTGGGACGCAATTCGTTTGCTGCGGTCCTGACGAGGTCCTTCGGTACTTCTGTAGTTGGTTTAAAATAAGGAACACATTCGGCGGCGACCGGTTTTTGTCACGCCTATTAGGTAATGAACCAACCACCTGCTGCTCGTCCGTTTTATCAATGACACGTCATGACGAACGATGCACCTGTTCGCTAATAATTTTCAGTACAGATTATAGGTATGTATAACTAATACATACTTGGAAATCCCAAAAAATAATTTATATGGAAAAAAAAGTTTCTTTTTACAAAATAGGAATTCTACCAGAGTTTTGAACTACACGGGTACCCGTGTAATGAAAATACCCACGTGTTTGAATACTTATTTATTTGAATATTAATATTTTTCAATAATTAATCAGTAGTAATTACTGACACTTAAAACGATAGTTTTATAAAAAATAAATATTTTTATTGAAAAATACATCCGAATTAATAGAAACAATACGGGTCGATTAAAAATTTAATACGGGTATTAAAAACACGGGTTTTCGTATAATTTTAGTATGTGTACCGGGTACACTGTATATATAAGTACACTGTACCCAGGATCCGAGTATTCAAATTGACAAATCAAAAAAGAATGTATTGTTATTCTCAAAGACCGGATTTATATGTTTTTACATATCGTTACTGGGTCTATGCAGTCTTATGAGAGTAAAAAATGTGGACGACTCGTTCAATTCTGAATGCGCCGGAGAAAAGTTTTTTTTGCATATTTGAGAATATTTCATGAGTTAGAGAATATTTAACCCATTTAGTATATTTTGGAATATTTCGTAAATTGTCAGAAAAAATTTCTATTTATTTTTAACTATTATATAAGTATATAAGTATATTATAGTTGTTTTAACTTTTGATTAAAATATACCAAAGGAATATTTTTTTTTAATTTTATATATGTATTATTATTTTGTATTCCTAGCTACTTCAGTGCAATTTTATTATGCAAGTGTAAACCACTTAAATAATTACTATTTAAGGATTACCTATTGTTTATAAATTTGTTTTGTTTCATTATGTTTTAATATATATATATTAATATTTGTTATTTTTTCACACTGTGACTTAAGTGATTAATGCAACTTTTAATTAAAATATACCAAAGGAATATAATATAATATAATATAATTGTTTTTATGTTTTAATATTGTACTGTTATATTTATATTATATCCATATTTCCCACTCTTACTAAAGTGCAATAGTATTCCATTAGGTATAATACGCAACTTTTAATACCTAATTAATACCTCACTATTAAAATAATCTTGAAAAAAAATTTAAAAAATGCATATTAAAGCATATAATGATGTTTATTGAATATTTTTGCATATTTTACCATATTTTTGCATATTTTATAAATTTTTGAGAGAATGTAATGAGAATTATTATCTAAATACCTATAAATATATTATCTAGCTTAATTTAAAAAATGCAGAATATGCAATTTCATGCAACGAAAATCAAAATCGTGCAATTTAGAATAAAAACTGTAAAACGTGCAATTTCGTGCAAAGTAAAACTTTGTTAAATTAATCTACTTCTCATGATTCGGATTTATAATTTGTTTTTATATGTTTTAAAGCAAAGGAAAAAAAGTTGCAATTGCACGAGAATCCGGTCTCTAGTTCCAACATTATGTGGAGAGTTTAAGTTCGGTCGGGACTACAAACGTCTGCATCAAAAACGTAATAGGATATATGGTATAATCCAATTCGAGAGAGCCAAAAAAAGAGCACATTTCGGCTTATCGATTGCAGTTTTCCTCTCGGATACCGTATACGTATATATATATTATATATTTTATTTAAAATGGCGAACCGCCAACAAAGTTGAAAAGTATCGAACGATTCCGGCGTGTTTTATACGGCACGAGACGTTAGGATTTATAATTACTGTTATTATAGCGATAATGATCATCATCAACATCACCATCGCCGTCGTCGATACGATTTTGTCGGGTCTTTAACCAGTTTAACCGTCCTTTTCGTGCGCGATAACATCGCGAAACGCTCGTTATTGCTATCGCCAATCTACGCGGTACACTCCGCGGAGACTGCACCGTCAGGAGTAATAATACCCGAGTGAATTCGTTTCGATAACGACCTGCGTCTTGTATACAACAACGTCTGTATATAAATATATTTGACAATTGTTCAACTCGTAATAATATTACATTATACCGCGCGAACTTTGACGTCGCACGTGACTCAATTAGTCGCATTTACATATATATTATATAGAAGACGTCTCGTCTCCGATTAAAAATTCGCGAGACTGCTAAACGGTGAGTCTCGAGTACGCGATCTGCAAGCCCTCGGAAAGAGAAGTTCTCGATTTATTATTATTATTGTTTTTTGTTTTTTTTTTTTTTTTTAGTCACCATAGTGTTTTCTCGAATTGATGACGTGAACACGGTGTTCGGGATGCGCAATTTCTATACCTATTAGAGTTGTGAACACAACTTCACTGATTGGTCCAAAATTGCCGCGCAAATTTTGAAATATTCTTAACACCCCCCCTTATATTACCGCCAAGTGCCGCCTATGATACCTATTATAGGCTTATGACAACATAGAATTACTAGAATAATTGAAAATAATAAATTACACAATGTAATACACTAATACTTAAAAATTGTCGATTAAATTCGTATAAGCTTAGACATATTGAATGTGACACGTTTTTATAAGTTTATACCTACGTCCTACATACATTATTTTTATATAAATACATAATATATTTAATTCGTATTATAATTTTTAATATAATTCAGATGCATAATAATATACAAATATGTAATTTTTATCAAATGAAAACATATAATGTTTGATTTTCTTTTTCCGATGAAAATATAAATTATTTTACTATAAATTGTCACAGTCATTGTATATTTACATAATTATGATATGTACCTGGCAATCTCTGTTGCCTATGTGGCTATGTCTATTTATTTCTCTATTAAAAGACTTTTGTAACAACAATCATTATCGTTATAATTTTACGTTATGATTTTCTGATAATGTCTGACAAATATATAATTTTCGTATAATATATAATATTCTTATATATGACTTTCTTTTACAATTACTATAAATAGGTAAGTCAAATAGGTATAATATATTATATGTTATCTAATATTATATCTTATAAGTATAGAAATTAAGCTACCTATGGATTTGGTCAATAACGTTAATAACCGCGGCGGATTACCGTAAATTAAACGTAAATATTTAAATATTTCAAAATTTGCGCGGCAATTTCGGACCAATCGGGGAAGTTGTGTTCAAAACTCTAATAGGTATAGAAATTACGCATCCGGGATACACCGGATACGCACTCGGCGGGTAAGAGACGAGTTAGACTATCGGGCAGACGTGTGCCGTGAAGCACACTCGGAGGTTTTCGTTTGACCGTAGAATATTGAAATCGTACGAGTATTTTTTTCAAATCCTGTACAGCGTGTACGAAAACTTATCCGACAATCGAATTTCGCCGCGGTCGATCGAAAATCGGCAGTATCATCGAGCAAACTCGTGGACGGAAAAAAATTACAGTATTTAAACACTGGAAAGCTTGACGAGAGTGCGTTGTAGTTTCAATGATGCCTCACGTCGTCGTCGTTATAATAATTAACTCACAATAATATTATTACGTGACATCATCGTTATTATGACTGGTAATAATAACATTATATCGGTTTCGAAAGAGCTCGCGAGGGAAAATAAAACATGAAACGACACGTTATTACACGATGGCTCACAGCGACGTGGTGTAATGCGGGCGCGTGTACTCGTGTTATAAAATAATTTATGCCTACATCCTAGTGAGCGCGCAGTCCCCTGGCATGGTACGTGTTTGGTGCGTACGTGCGTGCTTGTGTGTGTGTGTGTGTGTGTGTGTGTGTGTGTGTGTGTGTGTGTGTGTGTGTGTGTGTGTGTGTGTGTGTGTGTGTGTGTAGGGGAGTCGTACGTTTCCGCCAGAAAAACAGATTTCCGTCAACTATCATTTCCGCCGAAACGTCGGTTTCCGCCATCAAGTCGCATACACCGCGGTCGAACACGGTCGCCCCCCGGTCGTCACCGTACGAACCGACGACGCGTACGAGTATTTTAAACTCAGTATAATATACTATAATATCGTAATAATTATGGCTAAATACTTATTGGCGTGACGGCGACCATGACGTGACGTACACACGTCGCGTTGTTCATTTTTTTCCCCCCAGTCTTTATCGTTCTCGTCATACTAAGGCGATTTCACGATTTGTTTGCGTCCCGCACTGTGTGCTCGTGTGAGAAGTAAACGATCAGTAAAGTGTGTGTGTGTGTGTGTGTGTGTGTGTGTGTGTGTGTGTGTGTGTAGATGTGGTTAGGATCCCAGAACACTCGCACGTACGTGTATTATATTCGACTACTGTTTAGAAGACGGCATAAATTATTATCTCGTATCGACCGATATATTGATACGATATGGATTCTGAAAATAGATTTCAATTTACCGCCGTAAACTCTACTTCAAATCATCATCTCCACTTTTAATTTTTTTCACTTAAGATAATATCCAAAAATCGACTTTCGTTTATTTTTAAGAGTCTAATTTTTTGATTCGTACTTTATGAAATTCAAAGCATTTAAATTAAAACGAGAGGAAACGTTTATCTAAAGTACACTCTTTGAAATGCTCAAATCTGTTTTTAGAATCCTTATTATTCCGATTTAAATCCAGTCTGAACGAAAATACGTTACACGTGAAAGAAAGGGACAAAAAATCACCGCCTCCAATACACTTAATACACGATTCTTGTCAGCCGACGCCGACGGTCCTATTATCACATGGAACGTATTTAGATTCATTTATATATATATATACATATATATGCAGATATTTTCAAAAATTGCTGTCATTCCTAAGTATTTACAGTCATTGGTGTGGACGATAACGTTATATATTGACCATCAGATATTGTTCTTTTTTTCGTTCCTCTGTTTTTTTTTGTTTACGATCCGATATTCGATCTTTATATTTTGGAATTGCGCAAATTAGTATGTATTCTACTAAATTTCATTAAACACGAGATTTGACGCGTGTAGTTCAGCGCGGAAACGCATTTTCTCGACTTTCGAAACGAATTCCGTTCTCCTTGATTTATTAAAACGTGCGTATTTTATTTTGCAGTTCGTCTGCGAAATTCGTTAAAATTGTTTCTCGAAACACGAAAACAAATCCGCTGACGTATGTATTATCAAACATTTTAATTGAACTGTTGTCTGTCCGCGTAACTATTTACTATATGGTTTCAACGAATGTGTGTACAGTATTATGTCCAGGGTAAAATACGTCACACGCCCGAGTTGCTCATTTCATAAATCCGTGAGACGACAAGAAATCATTTAAGAAAATACGATAATTATTGGTACAATAGCTTTTTGTCTTGTCACAAACCGTTTTAAGGAGGATTACATATTTTTGTCGATGTACAAAAACGTGTCAATCGTCTAATGACAATTAAATTGCCGAATTTCGTCGTTATCGAACGTAGAATTAATATTAAACGCATCCCCGTCGTAAATAATTATCAAGATATGACGACCGTACACTATAATATAATATGATCAATTGTCACCGCGAAAATTACAGAGCCGCATCAAATTATCAGCGGCCAGAGTCACCGGCGTTATTTCTATTTGATTGCTAAACGCTCGTCTCGTCACACGGAAGTGATGATTCACACGTGGCCGATATTTCACGGAAGTCTCTGTAAAGGGTATAAAACGACTACGATGCTCGTATACATATAGCACTTCCAGCCGGCCGTAAATGCCGACCAGTGTTTGATTGGGCCGGACGGGTGAAAAACGTTTGTATCGCGTGCAGAGCGATAAAATCAAAGTCTAGGAAACACGGTCGTTCTCGTTCCGAATGATCATATAACAATATAATGGCTGCAGGTGTGTGAAAACATCGCGGTTGCGGTAAGATAACCCAGCTGCGGATAATTTTATCGAAATACCGCGCATTAACCGGACAAATGAAGCGGATAATATGTATACGATACATTATAAATCGTACACATTTATTTGAACACTCGAAATGAAAATTCTTTGGTATTTTTATACTTATATATGAATGTGCGTGGCGTGTACAAGTGTATGTGTGTGTGTGTGTTTTGGGTGAATAAGAGTGAATAGATGGATGAGGTTTGTAAAATTGCTCATTAAAACGAGCTACAGGATTATCCCGTCAAAAAAGAGTAATGTGCGCGTGTGCAGTGTATAAACTAATACGTATAATAACAGCTACCTGTAGACGAGCCCGGATTACGGGCGGGTACATACCTACTGGTGGTGGTTTTCAATCGACACGTCAGGAAATTTTCGAGCTGAAACGAAAATCAAAGGATTTTTTCCGATTACGCGTTTTGTTTATTTAAGCCGAGTCAATATAACCTGACGAATAAAATTTTACCAAATTCAATTTTATAAATTGTGGTTGAAAATCGTACGTTTTTAGTTTTTTCGATAATCAAAATGTAGTGTACAGATTTAATGTTAAATGACGATTTTCTTTAACTTCAATTATAAATTATTAAACATTTTAAACAACATATAAAGCTCTTATTTTTTAAAATTTTTCATAGTATCTCATGAAGTGTGATTTACAATCAATTAAAAAAAAAAAAAAATTCTAATTTTCAAAAATCAATTATAAAAATGTGCATCCGTGCAAACCATGCAAAATATCGTGCTTACTATAATGAGTCCTGGTTCCGTCCAGTGCTATTTTTCCCTTCCACAGGACCGTCATATATACGGAACGTACACACTGCGTGTATAAAATGATACATTTTTCGTTTATTGTCACCATGTACGAAAATGGTATACGTACTATACATGATATTATTATTATTATTATTAAGTCTCGGGGGCTCGTACGTCACTGACAAAAATCACAAAAAACGAAAAGTAATACAAGTAAGACGGACGCGTGGGTCTTCGGCGGAGTAGCTGTCTACCCCCCCGGGGTCGAGCTAACACCCGTCATCTTTTCACCCCGTCGGCATTCATTGTTCTCTTCGCGGCATCTCCATTACTCCGACAATTCGTCGTCGTCCGGCTACATATCATATACGTCGTCGTGACAAAACCACACAGTGCGTAATAAAAGTACAAACACACACACACACACACGCACACCCACACATACACACAAAATGCGCGCACAGTAAGTTTCGAGCATTGTGTTCCAGAACTCGATACACCACGGGTTGTGTAATTTAATAATTCATGGATGTGTACTATAGTACACTTCACGCCGAATCCGTGAAAGTGTCGGTTTTATGAATTCGGCAGAAAAATTGCGATGAAATCAACAATGCCGTTTTCACGCGGAATTGACAGAATATCAATTCCGAGCTCATGAATTAAGTATTTCGTCTGCTTTTTTCGGTTTTCTATCGGATGTACGAATTCGACCACACGTTATTTTATGATTTAAAATTTAAAAATAAATGAAAAAAATAAAAATAAAAATAAAGCCATTTTTGTTTCTCAAAATTAATCCCCGGTATAAACAAATCGATAGAATTAAATAATATTTGTTATACTCCTGCGCATGCACTCGTGACGATATTACTATACCGTTATCTCGAGAAACTACACACTATACAAATGGATACGATCATATGTGTTAGCGAAATATTACAAATTATAAAAAGCAGCTTTGATATTGTTCACGTCTAAAAACGAGATACCGTGTCTTGCACAACAGCGTTTTATCCGAAAAGTGCACGTGCCAAAGGACGGTAATGACACGAAGTTCAGTTTCATTACAGGAGACCCGTAATCGTAACTTAATAATTACACTCGTTTATATTTATCATTAAAAAAAAAACAAAAAAACAAAACGTTTGTTGATTTTATTTAGTGTGTATTAATACCTACCTAATCATTACGTCGAAACTGAATTAATTTAAATTCGTTAATTTTTTATTTTTTATTTTTTTGAAAAAAGCGTCGGTACTCGTTTAATTTTACGACATACATTTAACTTGATAACCAATCACGATTCGACGTTATCGTGTCTCTGATTTTTCGTAGTTATCGTTCGCGTTCATCGTTCAGTGCGGCCGATTTCACGTGATTTCACGCACTGTCTTCATGATTGCCGAACCCGTGTGTTCAATAAAGACGTTTCTGATTTCACGGAACCGACCATTTTGCTGGCCCGATCTCGCGAGATTTTCCACGAATGCGGCCGGACTCTTACAGGAGGTGTTCGAATCGCACTCGGCCACGATCCCGAGACCGTATACTGAAAGTTCGTCCCGGCAAAACCCGGAACGCCGCCGTGTGTTCACGAACACTAGCGTAAGTGTTCGGCGTGACGTCGTCGCCCGTACACAAAAGGCGGTGAAAACAATAAAAGAAAATAATATAATATTTACGTTTTTTGACATTTAATGCCTTTTTTTGGCACATAGAATCGAAAAGCGTTATCCAAGAAGCGTTATCTGCAAGATGCGTTACAGTGATTTATCGAAATTTAGAAAAACGATGCATCGTCGGCAAAAAACCGCGCGGTCGGTCACCCATCCGACAACTAGCAAGCAACGCACCGCGTGGTGTGTAACAACAACGGTTTTGCTCGACCACTCCGCTACACCACGCTCCATACATTCATCACGATTGTGCATATATTTAAATATAAGTTTTTAGTGAGATGTTCCGATGCTAATCGTGCATTCGACGACGTTCGAGAGAAGCGTCGTGAAATCCAAGGAGTGTATGGACGATGTCACCGGACAACCGACGTTGTTTTCCTTTTTTATTTCCTACAAGATGATATCGCAGTGTAAACGCGACAACGGCAAAATGGCTGGTGGTGTGGCGATATATGAACGTGAAGCGGATACCCACTCACTAAAGACAGATGACCGTCCATTGATCTGTATTGACAAAGAGAAAACAAGACACTCGAGGAAGTAGACGTCTGCAGTACAGACATTGGTGACATGTGCAAAGTGGAAACCACCGTTGATGGCCAGCGAGTGTTACTATAGTAGCCATGTACCTGTCGAATGGGACCACTTTGAGAGACAAGATGGAATTCCTCGAACGATATCTATACTTCCATACTCCATAAAACTGAAAGGTTTATTTCTATTCATTGACCGTTTGAAATTGTACGACCTACCCTATTGTATGTGTGGAGATTATAACATCGATTTTCGTTCACCTGATGGTGTACGCTTCCGACAATTCATGTCTGAAACATTTGGCTGCACGCTGAATAATTCCATAAATGTTTCAACGACACGAAATATGACGTGTGTTGATGGAGTCTTCACGAGAAACTTGTCCAATGTACAAACGCTTGCTTACGTGTCCTACTTCAGTCATCGTCGACCACTACTACTAAGTATCACTTCGCAAGATAACGAAACAAATAATAAAACCTCATTATCTATTTTGTTTGTCATATATGATAATAATAATAATAATAACATTAAAAAGTAATAATTGTATATTGAATTGTGTCAATTTTTTTTTGTGTCCGTGTCTATGTCTGTACTAAAATACATAAAATGTGTTACTTCATTGCAAACTTGTATGCAGGACAAACTCGAGTTGGGTCCCAGATTTCAAAAACAGCATGAGTTGGGTCCCGGTATACTTTATGTGATACACGAGTTGGGTCCCGGTATATATTATAGAGTACCTACATTAGTTGGGTCCGGGTATATTTTATGGAGTACATGAGTTGGGACTAGCCTATTTGCGTTACCCAGGAGACACCACGTGGAGGCTGGCTAGAATGATTAATTTTAGAAAATAGAAAATATTATATATTATTTAGCAATAAATATTTATATTAAAATAAAAAATAAGTAATAAATATTTGTACTAAAATAAATATAAGCTAGGGAATAAATTTAAATGACACTTCTTTTACAAAATTTAACCGCGTCAATTCTCCACTAGTAAAAGAAAGCATCTTTTCTCTTAAAAAATTTTCTTTTTCTACGGGTTTTTTTTTTTTTTTTGATTGTGTGGCTGAGCTCCGAAGTGATACATAGATTTCACTCTGAATCCCAAGTAACATTTCTATTAAAACAAAAATGTTAGGGTGAGATGCACTGATACTAGCATTTAATTTGGCATGATAACTTTCACAACTATTTGTGGTGCGATTTGTGGTTGCTGCAAACTCGGCCCTAATGTTAGGTGGAAATAACGCATTTTGCTCTATATACGTTTTTAGTAGTAATAATAATATATTATATATTACCGCGGACCCAATTCGAGTATTACAAAACAATACCGCGGACCCAACTCTCGTTTTCGCTGTATGCAATATGTTTCTTTCCCCGCCCTTTTTCCAGTGCCCAAATACGAGAGGCACGGGTGGACGCGTGAAAAACAATAATAATAATAATAATAATAATAACGATTATAACGATAATAATAATGATTATCGTGGGTACGAGGCCGGGGTGGACGGAAACGGTTCGCGTGTCGTACGAGCGCCGCCGGGACGACTGTCGCGAGCGGATCCCGCGCGTTTTCAACAGATGGCGCGGCGGAAATCCGCGCCGACCGAGCGCCCCGGCGTTTCGACCTAGGATACCGGCGACGGTGGCGGCGATCGGCGTCGTCGCTCAGTTGTGTTCGGATACCGGTAAAAGCCGCAGCGATAAAAACGGTCGGACTGCTCTAAAACGGTTCGCGCGCTTCGTCCGTCGGCTCTGTGATCCCCGCGACTCGCGTGCGTTCGTTTCGAATTTTTCGTTTTTTTTCCCTCCCCCGTCTTTTCCGTTCTTTTATTTTGGATTTTTTTTTTTTTTTTTTTGTTTTTTCTCGATTTTTTTCTCTCGTGAATTCGTTCCGTCGTCGCCCGTTTTTCGTCTGTCCACCGGGGCACGGGCCTAACCGTGAGAGATTTCGTTGCGTTTTTTTTTTTTTTTTTTTCTGACGTTTTCTGCTCAATCGGTCCCGCAGTGTAATAAACGTAAGTCACACTCGATTATCAATACTACTACTACTACTACTACTACTACTACTAGTGCCACTGCAGTTAATGTTACGATTTTAACCGTCATCAATCATTCCACAATAATAATAATAATAATAATAATTGTAATATCGTTAGGAATCTCAAAACGAAAATTCGCTACGGCTGTGCATGCGCGAAAAATACGTTTTCACACGAGTGAAAATATCATTTTTAAACACTTAGTGTATTGTTTTAAACGCGGCAGCGACGATAAATCGTTTCACTCAGACGACGATAATCGTGAGTGGTGCTTGGTGAACAATCGGCGTTGTTCAGAGTTCACATTAAAAACGCGAAGAGCTCATAAAACAATACATATATATATATATATATATATATATATATATATATATATATGTGTGTGTGGTTGAAGATTTAAAACCAAAGTTTTTTTGAATAAAAAAAAACCAGAATAATTGGATTTATAGTCAAACTTAAATTCTAACCTCGAGTTTTAACGTTCGAAATTAGAAACTATATACATTATAAAATCGTAAAAATAAAATAAAAACATTTTCGTAAAATTTATCATACTACACAAACACTTTTACCGGTTAATTCAAATATGGTAATAAAAATGCACACATAAAAGCTCATAACGAAAATTGTTCGTACAAACGACAATTTTTTATGTTTATGACAATATGAATACGAACATTTCGTTATACTTTAAAATTTTTAACTTCAAAACAAAAAAAAAAATAAAAATCAATTATATTCTAGATATTTGTTGTATAACATAAAAAAAAAATGTGTTTACAAATTATTACTTTAAAAAAAAATCTTACAGTTTTTATGGTAAATAAAATTGTAAATAAATAAACAAGTCTTGTAGAATTTTTAGGATTTTTCTTTTAATATGGATAGTATTTTATTCATTTTCCGGTTTTAACATAAATAGTTATCGTTTTAAATAATCAAACGTACCTATGAAAAATGAATTGTTGACCTTGTCCAAACTTCGGGTTTATAAAATGTATAGATATAAAAAATTGTTTAGACAAACTTTAAAAATATTAAGTTTTTAAAATTGTCAATGAGAACATCTGATGTACGACGATTGTAAAATACAACAATGAAAACGCAGTCAAAGGAGAATCATAAATAAATACTGTAAACTTTTTAGTTTTCGAAATCTTCTTAAACTTTCATCAGCTCGAATGGTGACTCTGGTTTTCAAACTTTTCCCAACGTGCAACTAATCACATGCGTATTTCGATTTATGTTTTTGTGACCACTGAAACACATGACGTGTAAAACGACGAATCGATTTGTCCCGGTTTTTTTCAATAGTAGCACTGTTTCCGGAATTCAAGACTCGGAAAATTTCACTGTACGACTCGTTTACGACGACGAAGACGACGACGGTTTACGATTCGTCTCCGAACATGGCGCGTTATGTCTCGACGACCGACGAAAACAAAATAAATATCGTGTGATATCCCATGTGACGTAAACCTGCACAACACAGTTGAATATCACTTTTGTGCTCATTATTATACGTCCGACACGAGTACACGAGTGCACGATTATTTTGGAACACGAATATTCGCAGTGAAGCGAGAAGAAAAAAAACCGATTGAATTCGATTTTTCCTGCCGAAAACTTAGTAGACACGCGGCGGACTTCTCGTCGGCCTGGCGATCTCTTGCGGCCTTTAATCTACGTTCGTGCCCTCTCTCGTCTTATGATCGTCGCGTTGACAGATGTGCGCGCGCGACACTTGCGTCGTCGGCGAATCGGTCCGGCGTGTTCAAGGGACGAAGGCCGTAATTTGGGGGGGGGGCTTTCTGAACTGGAGTCGGGTTCCGGGGTACTCGATCGCTTGAATAATTCACGAGTCGGCGGGTCTGTGGTGACGTTTCGGCATAAAAACGTCGTCGACGACGACGGAGCCGGTCGTCGTACAGTATTACGGCCCCGTCGTAGTCTCTGATACCGTCTGTGGTTTGGTGAGATTCACGCACAATTCCATCCACTGACGAGACGCCGCGACGTAGAGGCGCTACGAGCTGAACGATGAAAAATATGACGAAAAGACTTTTTAAGATCTTTAGAAGACTCTACTAGAGTACCTAAAAATATAAACACGAACGACACGAAATCAATAAGAAATAATATCCCGTCACGCTCGTAGACGACTTTATACAAGATTACCTAAGACCACACGAAAGTGTTATAAACTCAATAAACGTAACTACCGACAGGAGACGAACATTTTTCGTTAGGTGGTAATCTAGTTGACAATATTATTATTTACTCGAGTTTTCCGATAAAATTTAAAAATATATATATATAAACGTGCCGGACCCAACTCGTGTACTCGATAAAATACGTCAGGATCCAGTGCGGTCTATTTTTGAAATTTGGTACCCGACTCGAGGTCGTCAAAGCTATCTGCGGTCCCCGAGACTGGCCCCCTCCGTAAAGTTGTATTAGACCGCACCTACGGGCGATGTTGTAAATCGAATTATTTTCTTCCCGCCGGGACTCGATTATTCGGGTATACTGTCCGATATCTGATCCGTTTAGGAGGTGTCAAAAGTAAAAAAAAAAAAAAACCAAAAAAAAAAAATGTTATTTGACACTTTGTACACGACGACACGCTCGATAGCAATCGGGACTCTATAAAGACCCCGTTTGAAGACCCTTCCGAATTAGTTCCTGGTCTATTTGCATCCAGGCGGTATCCGAGGTTCTGGACGCATGCCTCGGGGCGCGCTTCGATAATAATACGTTATTTTGTGCTGATTCGCGCGAAATTTTCATGAATAAATTAACTCGAGACCGGAGCGTGGTGTCGTCGACGATCGATAAATCTGACTCGTCCTGGATTTTACTCGCGGTAGGCAATTATTTCTGAAGTCGGCTTTTAAACGTTTTACACGGTCGTTTGTTCTTCTTTTTTCTACGCTCGAGTGTGCGTGCGATAATTTTGTGTTCGACTTTAACAAAATATATAAGACGTGTTCTTTATTAACTTTTAGGTAAATAATTAATAATCAATATAATGTTCTATTTTTATGTTTCGTATACGAAGGAACATTTACGCGATGTAATGTCGACAACGGGTTTTTAATAAAAATGTACATACAAATATGTATGAAAATAGACGCACATTAACGTATCGTTTATTTTAATTTCCCCCCACCCCCACTAAGTAAACACACGTTTTGTAAAATGGAACGAAGCCATCGACCAGAGGCGGTTATAAGGGGAGGATAGGTGGATCGCCCCTCCCCTTGGGCCGGTTTTTGTAAATTTATTTATTTATTACCTATAAATCATGGTACAATTTTACACAAAAAGGAAAAAACATGTACCTATTTTTAATTTTTATCGTACTGCAATTTGTTAAAATGTCTGTGCGTTTAGTTTATTTTTGTTCTTTATAGGTACCGTGGGTACCTATGCGTATTATCAGCATTTTTGCTTAGCTTAAAGGTATTTCTTATTTCTATCTAACTGTTAGGCTATCCATTAATTAACTTGTATTTCTATGGCTTTTACATTATAATATGCATGTGTGGTGTGCTTTTTTTATTTGCGTAGATTGAAAACATGGTTGAGGTCAACAATTGGCGAAGAAAGGTTGAATAGGCTAGCATTGATCCACATTCATAAAGATATTTCTTTAGATATAGAAAATATGATTACACGCATTGCTAAACAAAAGAGTAGGCACATGCTTTTACTGTAGTTTTTTTTAAAATGATATTTGATGTAATATGACGAATAAAAAAATATTTATGCTATATGATGTATTTATTTTATTTCGAAATATTGAGGAAAGGTCTATCCAACATTATTTTTTATTTTTATTTTCGCCCCCCCCCTTAAAAGTCAAATATTTATAACCGCCACTGCCATCGACAGTGAATCCATAGCGGTCAGCGTAACGCGAGGGAAGAGCGAGTTGGGCGCTCGGTGATTCGAAAAGTTTGAACAGTCCATAAATGTACCTACGGCGTGTCCGTCGGACGTAAAAAAATAAAATTTCGACTCACTCTAGATTCTAGTACCTATGCTCTCTGGCCGCCACGTGTCCGATTCAGCGTAATATACGAAACAACACGCTGGAAAATATGCGAACGAAACGCACGGCGCGTGTTCTTTCGACTGGACGTGCGAAAACGTCCCACGACCAAATGACCGGGCGGTGACGTTACGATACAATATCGCTATGTAGGTGACGAAAATTCGGACAAACGCCGAGGCGGACGGTCGCGGAGTGGCGTCAAGTCCGTTCGGCGCGCCGACACCGCCGTCATAATCGCATAACAAAAACAAATCGCATTACAATAATAACACGTAAACACGGCGTTGCGTCGTCGAAACGCATCGTTGACGTATCGAGGGCGGTCGAACTCTTCTTTTTTGTTTTTTTTTTTTTGAATTCCCGTGGCTAGTAGCTATTGTCGACAAATAACGCTCGCGCGTAGTAGAACCGCGTCGCGAAAAGCAAAGTGTGCAGAATAAAATATTCATTCGCGTTTTCATTTGTCTCGAGAGCGTAAGTACCCGATTTACATTTTCGCGTATGATAATCTTGTACGGATGACGCGTCATATAATAACGCGTCAGAGAAACACACGACGACAATCAAAAACATAATATTTTTGAGAACATTCAACGACTCCTCCCCGTTTCAGCGTGATTTGAATATTCTATATTCACATAAAACCACACACGCCATAATATTATGTGTTTGTGTGTGTATGTGTTTGTGTTATAACGTGGATATTTTTTACAACTATTTTAATTGAATTGGCATACGTCAAAGAACAAAATATTATAATGTTGGTATTGAGGATACGTGCTTCTAAGAAGTATTGAAAATTAAAAAAAAAAAAATAAACAAATCAATTATTATTCAAACGTATTAAATACTTAAAAATAAAACTTCAATCGACTAACGTAAAGAAAGCATGTCATCCGTTTGATATCTAAATGTTTATTGACCTTTAAAAGTCTATATAATAATATTGCACTTCAATTTTAAGTGATAAATAATTTAAGTATTTATATACCGTGTCCCACCGTAACAGTTTGATACAAGCATCTAAATCAATTCTTAAGTAAAGGTAAACGGTTTTGTTTAAAACATGAATTCTAAGCTTGTTAAAGTTTTTTGAATTTTAAACTTACCATGAGATTTACTCAGTTGATTCAATACAATAAAATAAATTCATGTATATATTTATATATGTGTGTGTATGTTTATGTGTGTGTGTGTGTGTGTGTGTGTGTGTGTGTGTGTGTGTGTGTGTGTGTGTGTGTGTGTGTGTGTGTGTGTGTGTGTGTGTGTGTGTGTGTGTGTGTGTGTATTTGAACAAACTCCCTTCACCTCTTTAGGTTAAATTTCATAAAATTTAACGAGACTTTATATGCCCTGGGTATGTTATTATTACTCATAATTTGAGGAAATGTTTGTGTTCTTTAGTATTTCAAATTACACTTTTTTCACTCCTACATCAAGATCTTAAAAAATATCTCTCAGAAAGATAAATACACATTTTCTTTTTGTAAAATCTTTACCAAAAAAAGGTTTTTAAAAAGTCTTTTTCTCGCTACATACGGATTTGGTCGTAATAAAACTAAATATCATAATAATCATGAAACATGTTTTAAATGTATTTTAAAATATAATATCATACGATTTTTATTTAATGATAAATGTAGATAACTACGAGATTAATAAATTCAAAGTTACTTGTATAAATCAATTTATTTCAGAAAAAAATTTAATGGGTATGTATATTAAGTCTATTTAAACGTAACTAAAGTTTTCAAAATGTAAATACTCGTATATATAATTATTTGAAACCGTGCTACCCATAAAACTTCAGTTACATGAATCGGAGTGAACTAAAACATTTTCATTTTGACAGTATTGAATATTTCAATAACTTCATACGGGTGTTCTACGTACAATTTGATATTTAAAATCATTAAAATTAATTACTTTTACAAAACAATACATACCAATATGAAATTTAAATTAATTTCGTTTTACATATTGAGTTCTATTATAATTACGTAGATTATATTAATTTCCTGTGCACACGAAAGCAATTTTTCAGTATTTATTAATCTCAGCGTTGTAAATAAACAAATATATTAGTTAGGTATTCAGGGACTGGCATAGCGGTGTACCGTTCTAGAGGACGGTGGGCCGTTGTCATTGTTTGAGTTAAAGGTCGGTTCCTGGTAAGTGGCATGATTATAATATCGTAAACACAAATATAGGATGATGAGACATAATATAACAAATAAGTGATAAGTAACAGGACATTTTTTTATATTATTATAGCTTCAAGAATGTATTGTCAATTTGTGACAATAAACAGTTTTATTGTCTTGCTAAAAATGAATATGTAGTAGGTACCTGCTTATTATCTGTAATAATAATATTTGTACGGTTCTTTTTAATTTTGTCAATCATACTATTACATTATTAGATAATTATTAGTAAAAATTAAAATAAATATAGGACCCTTCAAATAATTGTGTGTTTTTATTTTTATTTTTTTTCAAGGCTTACCTACATCATAAAATATCTAATTTGGAAGCTATTATAATGATGGCAGAAAAAAAATCCTGGTTGATTTTCTAGATGTCTTGGACATAGTAAATATTCTTCGTCACTCTTAATGAAACTATTGACAAAAAGTTGAATTATTTTTATTTGTTTTTTAAGTTTCGTCGACAAATAAATACATTGTAGGTAACTGGAATATTTACAAGTCACAATGACGTATTTTCTGTATTGTTACATAACAAAAGCAAAAGATTTTAATCTTTTAATACTTGCAAATTTTTTATATTAAAATAAATTTATTTAGAGTTCGATCTTTGTGCCCTTCCGGCTCTCACCGCAAACATTTGATAAGTGTATATAATTTTTGCATATCATGGATCGCCGGATCGGTTAATATGTCATTATAGAGCCGTCGTTATATTATCTGGGACAGTGGGTCAGACCCTACCCAGCCCGTTTTCGGCTAGAATTATAAATCATTAATTCCAAACCAATTTTAAGGAATATATTTTTCATGCATTTCAGCGAATTTATTATTTTTTTATTTCTAAAAGGTCATTTAAACAATACATTTTTAATGTCTATGAATTATAACCACGAGTCTACAACGTTTTAGCACATTAAACTTCGTAGTGGGTACTGTTATCTTACATGACAGAATTAACGACTATGCAAGTACTTATATGATTATATCGCACGCGCATACGAACAAATATTGGCGAAGACGATATACACGTAAAGATCACATTTGTCAATAACATTTTTAATTTTTCAAATCCATTTTGACAAAATGAATACGCTTAACTCTCTATTCGTGTGTGGTGCAGAGTTAGACGTCGAGTTCCGTGTAAAACTCTTGAACTAGATGTCGTTTCTAAGTACTCTAAAATACATCGTGGGCCGAAAAATTATTATTTACGATATTTAATTTACGCTCATGACGAAACTATCAATCAATTTATACGCATTCGGAGACTACGGATTCTTAATCACTTAGTGTGCATACACAGCAGGTGTATGAATTCGTGTTATTCACTGGATTCGCACCCTCATTTTGATTAAAATTATTACTCTAAGATACACTACAGTACACGAATAACACGAATGCCACGAGTTCTCAATAATTTCTAACAAGATTAAACCTATATATTTGCCTCCAATACGTATGGACAAATTACAAATTAATTAATACTCGTCAAGTCGTAATTAATTAATGTCTATCGATCACGTTATAAATGTACCACGCGTATACCATCATGATACAGACGTTTGCATGAAAAATAAGCGCTTAGATAAATTGAGTAAAATTACATTTTTATTTCATATTTTACGATCGAAAGTTCAAATAAAAGTAAATTCAATAAAAACGCACTAAAGTTACTCGAGCAAATATTAGCCAGTTTTATTAGACAGTTTTCCGGGTTAAAATATAAATATACATTTCAATAAAATTGCCGTTCATAATATCATTGGTTCACGATGTCAATCACAATTCTTTTTATTTTCGTTTAAATATCATATACACGTAAGTATAATGTCGTTGGAATTTAATTTATAACTATTCTAAATGAATTGAAGTCGTCTTGAAATGTTCTTGAAAGATTTTCCGAAGCAAAACGTACTAAAAACCATCTTGAAAATTCGTAATTTTGTATGTCGATATCATTGACGTACCAAAACAAAAACATGAAAAAATTACACAATCGAAAATTTATAATCTCATACGAATACTTATTTTTGCGTTTTAAACCATTCGCGTGGTTTAAGTCCGCGTAAAAATCAATAAAAAAAACAAAACAAAACGAAACAAAAAAAACAAACGAAAAAAACACATAAAGATAGTTTTTAATTTACTGTGGCGAAACAGTTGTCTCCAAAAATAAAACGATAAATTCGAGCCGTTATAAGCGTAACAGTGTAGTCGAATGAGCATTAGGTACTTTATTACACATATTTCTGTAATTCATTCATTTCGTAATACCGCATGATAAATATTAGTTCTGCTGCCTGCGATTTGAATGCGAATCGTATTTTAATAGAATTAAATTTTACTGCACCATGGCAATGAATCAAGTGTATGACGAATAAAAATGTCATTGTAACGATTTTAAGATGCACAATATATTATTATAGCTTCTCGACGTCTTATTGAAATGTTCGTTGTGTGCAAAAAAAAAAAATAATAATAATAATAATAATAAATAATAATAATAATATAATATTTTATCGTCCCGTTAAAAACATGCAGGAAGCAGTCGTATCGGATATTAAATCGAGTTTTATTCGTATTTCGTTTAATGTTTCGACGTTTATTGGCCGCATTTTAGGTACTGTACCACACACGTACGATAGTTAGAGATGGGAATTTTATCGTAAAAAAATTTTCGGTAAATTTACGCAAATTTACGTAAATTTTTTAAAAGAGTATATATTTTTTTACGAATTTGTTACGAACTCAATAACGTGTTAATAGCAAAACTTACTTTTACTACCACACTTGTCCACACTTAATCTCAAGCGTTATATTTGAATATGTACATGTATGAATAGTATGATCGATAAATTGTGCAAATTTGAAATTAATTGAATTACGGAAAAATTACAAAAATCAACTTATTATAAATACAATATTAAAGTTTACTAGGTACGTCAAATTCGGGGAGTGGTGGTAATTTGAGCGGGTTTCGTCAAATTCTCGTTATATATTGACGTATCGACTAAATACCGATAACCTCGTAGAAATGTCACTAATGTCAATGTGCACGTGAAAACATTTGAAATAAGTGGTCACGCGGTTTTTAAAACGGTAAAAAATATTGACCGGGTGAAAAAAATATCGGTAAAATTTACGTAAATTTACCAATCTCCCATAGCTAACGATAATAACGATGTGCACACGCGTTCCTAAGGCCGGGCGCAAATTGAGACGTACGCGACGCAGCGCAGCGCAGCACAAGACGTCAGCGTAGGACCAAAATGCGTGACCCGTGTGAGTGAATATTATTACACAGTATTTCAACGCTGTTTCGATGAAAAAATTTGAGATCGACATGATGGCTCACGAATTATTTAAGTTAGATTTAAGTTCGGAATCTGATTCTGATGAGGAATCGGATGAACTGGTTTTGTATTCTTTATAATTAAACGAAAAAAGTCGCGAAATAGTGATTTTATGAAAAAAAGAAAGAGTCACGGAGAATTAGTTTTGACAAAGGAATTATACCTAATCTATGACAATAAAATAAATATTTAATCTAATAAATTATTCTTACCGTTTTTAAATTTCGATTCATTAGCAATATTTTCACATATATTGTTTTTCAATTTTGCCTTCATGTAGTCAGGATGGCTAATGTCAAATAAGACACTGTTATGTCGAACTGCTTCGATCAGTTTTTCTTCCATAACATATTATAGCTTAGTAAAAAAATTTGAATTCAAATTTTTCAAAGTCGAAGTTGAAAAACTGCGCTACACATTCGCAGGAAACTGTGTCATAAACACTGTGCGACGTAGGCGCAGTACTGCGCTGCCCTACCCTGCTACTTGATTTAAGCTCGTCTGTTCAAACCAGTAGATCACAAAAACTGTGCTGCGCTGCGCTGCGTCGCCTACGTCTCGATTTGCGCCCGGCCTAAGTGGCGTACGAAAAATTACGCGCGCAATCCGAGACGAAAACGTGTACTCGTCGTACCGAATTTTTATTGTTTTATTGTTTTCTGCGTACGTTGAAAAAGCGTTCGACGATTTTGTCCGACGCGAAAAAATCGACACGGGTGTGTGACATCAAACTCGTCAGACCGTCCGAATAAACTTTATTGTATTTAACGGAATTATTCGTAATGTGCGCGAACACGATTCCGCAACGTTATTGCTACCGTGTGTTTATCGAATAACCGAACAGGTAATTTAATTGTTATTTTATGTAAATCGCCGATCGGGGGCTATTATTATAATTTAACTCGGTCGTACAAAAAAAAATCGTATTTATTCTGTGCGGTTTGAATTCCGTAATTACCTACGCTTCGTTCGAAAGCCGTAAAAAATTCGATTCGTAAAAAGTAAAAAAAAAAAAAAAATAATAATAATAATAATAATAAATAAATATTTAAAAATAAATTCCATGTAGGTAGGTACTTAAAAACATTAGTTGTCCACACGTTTTATATCGGTACGGCGTGTGTATTTGTATTTCAATCAGTAGTTCGTTATAATATTATGACATGTAATTTCATGCGTGTTCGTTGAAAACGTTATTTCAAGTCTCGGCGTAGTACAATGCGTTCGTTCGATCAACGTTTCAATTGAAAATTAAACTCACGGTAGACGTTTCAACAGAAGTTTTTATTTCGAATAAACGCTCAGAATGTTTAAAATGTGTTTCGTACGGCAAACTTCACACATATTGTATACTTGCATATAGCAAAGTTTATTAAATACTTGAAATTATTCACATAATGATGTGTTATCGTGATATTATAGAGAGTAAATAATTAGTGGTATTTGTATCAAGTTTTACTGTGGGAATCAATATTATACGGAATTAAAATGTGTTTGATAATGTTTAAAACGGTTTTTTGCTGTTGAAAATCAATACTCGTAGGATATAAATATAATTTTAATAAATACATTTTTAATTGAAATTGTTTTGCTGTAAATAATTTCAATTACTTAAAACATGGATAATATTATTATTAAAACGGTGTAAACGTTCAACATTATTCATGTAAAATTACAAAAAATTTTCAAAATTGCATGTTTATATGTTTGATAAATTCAAAAATGATAGTTCGTTTAATTTATGAAGACAAAATTAGGCAATAATACTTAAATGGAAAGAATCGACGAATATATAAAATAATAAGTCATTACTCTTTTATACGAGAAACTAAAAAGTAGGGATGGGCCGATACTTGAACCGATACTAAATATCGGACGATATCGGTGGTATCGGTTTTTTTTCAAACCGATACTTCAATTATTGGCAGGACTGTTATTACATTACAATAATATTTTAATAATTTATTATAATTAACAATCAATGTTTTAACTTTTCTAGGTAACATTTAGGTATCGGGTATCGGTTTTATTATAATATAGGTTAGTGGTATCGGTTTTATGGCGGTATTGGCTCATGTTTTTTTTGCGAATAATGCTGTTTTAATATTTACATAATATTATCGGGTATCGGTTTTATATCGGCAGCATATATCGGAGTATCGGATATCGGTAATAAGTGGTGTCGGTCCATCCCTACTAAAAAGACAGAAATTGTTAAATAAGTGATTACCTATACACTCGATCCGATAAGTTTCAATGTGTACTTAATACTTATAAACAAAATTTTCTAAGTATTTTTTTTTCTCCACATAGTAAGTTTTATACGCCATATAAACTGCGTATAATATCACGCAAACATACAGGATGTGCCAGGATAATAATGTGTCAAAGCAATAACATTTGTTCTATTCAATATTTTTCAATATATTTTCAATGAATACTATAACACTGAGCTACGATAACAGCGTATTGAAAGATTTGTTATTTTTAGAATCAAAATTTGAACATTTTAAATTGCGTCCTACACTCAAAAACAAAAATCAAAATACGTGGTAAAATTTCTTTTTAATTTATTTATTACGATTTTCTAAATTTTTAAGAAAAAGTGTATTTTATAGAATGACCATGATCAGTTGTATTGGTTTTCAATAAGTATTATCGGTTTAAAATTAATATTAATAATAATTATGTTCACCACGATTATAAATATTTTAGTGCATTATGTATTATTTATATTTCTAATGTTGTAGCAGCTATTAGTGATAACAAAATTCTTCGATTTTGACTAACCATTATTATTAACAGAAATTATGTGATGGATTATATTTTTCACATTTTTATATAACTTTAAAAAATCGTAGAAATTAACCTATGAATCATTATGAAAATTGTTAGCATTGACATTTTTTTTTAAAGTCAGTTTTACATAATAGCCATTTTGATTTTTCTATTAAACCATAAATAGAATAACATTTTTCATTTCAAGACAATACATTTTTTAAACATATCTTAAAACCGTATTATCATAGTGCCAAAGCATAATATTGAATGAAAAAAAAAAAAAAAAAAAAGTAAAGAGAAAAATAACGAATAGAACAGTAGTTTGTCAACTAGAGTATATTAGTACTGTTTTTTTAGGAATTCATAATATGCTAACTCAGCACCGGAGTCAATCTGTGTGCGCGTGCGAGTCTACACACTCGTGTAAAATTCAAAGTTATGGTTATACCTTAAGTATATATATATAAGTTGCTAAAGGCGTTTTCTAATGGAGGTTCGTATATTGCATTACATTAAACCGCGTCTTGTAATTCACTCGTGGAAAAAGTCGTACACACACCTGATACCACCACTGACGTCATATAGTGAGTAAAAAAAAAAAAAAAACGACTCGGACGTGGTCTAAATTGGTTCGAAACGGCGCACGACTGTTTTCTGTTGCACAAAATTCGATTTTCGGTTCGAAGGAGGGGAAAAAATGTAGTCGAGACGGGAGAACGCCGCGAGACACGTAATCGATTATGAGGCTAGAACCACGTGCAGTGCGCCGCAGACATTTGTGATTTTATGGCAGACATTGCGCGCGGGTAATGAGATATCATATTAAATTTCTGCGTTATTAATTTGAATTCCAATATCGACAACAGTCTATACGTAATAACGGCGAGTTTGAGTCGATAAAAATCCTGTGCGAATCAATACCTAAGTGTTAATAAACAGTTGCAATCCGTATGCCATTCATAATCTTTTTTTTTTTTTTTTTTTTTTTTTTTTTTTTTTTTTTATTGAACTTAAAAAAACATCAACAGCAAAGGTTATTAGTTTTTGGTTAAATTACAATGTGTTGGTATTTATATTACAATTTTCTTAACAGTAGGTTTAAATTTTAGTGTACAAATCAGATTTTTTGAGGAAGGCTAACATGTTCAATGTGTTTTCGCTATTCGGTCCTAGAGCTTCATATAAGTTGGGTGGAATGTTGAATTTTTTTAACTCTTCTGAATATTGATAGCTATCTGTTATTATATGCTTCACTGTTAGTGTGACCCCACAGACTGTGCATTGAGTTAGTTCTTCTTTGGTGTTTGTGAGTAAGCCTTGTGTGACCTATTCGGAGACGATTTATAATGATTTTTTCTCTTCTGCTGAGATTTGGATTTTGCTGCCAGTTTAGAATTGTGTTGTTCATAATCTTTGTCGGTAGACCTAAACGTATTTTAAATATTTCGTTCAAACTCATTACACGTATTTTTATATAAAAAAAAAAAAGAAAAGAAAAAAAAAAAGTATTCACTGGCTATTTCGTTAAAAACGGTCAACACGAGTTGTCATTTTTTTTAAATTTTACTGTTCTTATTGTGTTTATACGCAACGAGACCCGCGGGTAGTGTATAATATCGAAAGTCGGGTGGTGCTGTAAATATCTTGAGCTGTCTGGAACGTTTTCCGAATTACGTATTATTGAACGGCGAGGAAGTGATTTATCTTCAGTGTCCTTTTGTAACCGTGTGTAACAAACGCATGGCCAAACAATGAGTACTCGATCGTTTTTCATTTGTCTGTTTGAAAATAAAATTTAAAAATGTATTTCACGTTCGGCGTTTGACCTTTGACTTAATGCACGAGTTGATTTGTTGTTACGTACTCGTGAAAAGAGAAGATACTTTGATGTTACTCGTATCGTTCTGAGTAGAATAGTCAGTATAATCAAGTCCAAGAGTACCCACAGAGGCGTAGGAAGTCTCGCTAGCGTCCCTGGCTGCTGCAAACGTAGAAAAAGTCACCTTTTCACCGATTTAAAAATTGACGGTTTTTGTTTTTAAACCCAGTAATAATATATTTTGAAATATCATTGATAAAAATGCCTATTTAAAAATGTTTTATGTTTTTCAACTTGTACCAAACAACAAAAAGTGTTTGAAAAATGGCGTAGAAGTTAAATTGATATACTCATAGTTTATTACATTAAAAATCGATTCATCTTTAGTAAAATTTATAAATATTACTTGTCATTAGGAATCGTATAACTTTGTGTGAGAGTACGACAAAGTCGGAAGGCCGAGAAACAAGTAATATTACAAATGGAAACCGTTATTCGTATTTATGCCATAATCCACAAGAGCCATTATATGTATCATTGTTATTTTCAATATATTATTGTCGTCAATTAACGGACAATGTAATAATATTATTATTGTACTATTGAAATAAAAATACCTATTTTCAAGCATGATTATGCGCCCGTTCACGATTTGCGCCCCTGGCGTAGGCACATTTCGCCATACCCTTGCTACGCTACTGAGAGTACCAAATTAACAATGGCTTTGATAATTCCTTCCGACTGGAAATAACCGCCATTTATATTTTGTAACGATAACCAAAATGCAATAAAGTCGTGATTTGCAATAAAGTCTCATGGCGATTGTAGGCTTTTGTCTGAAAACCGTCTCCGTTACTCACCTAAAGACTCTACCTAAGACTGGGGCTATACACGGCGTTTTCCGTCGCGTTTCGTACGCCACCGCGTTAAACGCCATGTTTTCTGTTTTCATCAAAATACGTTGATTCCGATTACTTCGGCGTTCGTCCACAAAAACGCTGGCTGGTCGGCGTTTTCCGTCGTGGACGAGAAGCCCCTCTAACCCAAATCAATGAGTTTTGATAAAAACAGAAAACGTGGCGTTTAACGCTTATATGGCTCCAGCCTAAGTGAAGCAATAAGAGTCAAATGGTCAAAAGCTTTGCATGTTTTTCACTTTGAGGATTTCGTTGGAAAACATATTTTTAGTCTAAAATAAAACTATTATTTAAATGTATAAACAAATGTTAACATACGTATACATAACATGTATAGAAAACGAACGGGAATTCGACATAGATCGAAAAAAACTAGCGAAATGTGTGCACCGTTAGTGTTCTAGAAAAATATGAAGAATGACTGAAAATAATAATTCGCAAACAAATTCAAGTAATGTCTTGATTTAAATTTTGGTTTTTCATTTAACCGAATCCCGTTTGAAATAAGCGTAACAAATATTAACGCATCAAGTGCAGTGAGGATAGTAATCGTGTATTATCTGAATTTAAATTTTGAATCGATTATTATAATCTGCATTGGTTGTATTCAAGTCGTTTGTCGAATACATTTTGACTGTGTACACTTGGAAATCACTGACATACTTCCCAAGTGACAAAATCCAAATTCATTAGCTTCAAATAATATTTACTTTATATTGTAATGTTTAGAGAAAACCGTATTTGATGTTAAATCAAAACTATGCGCTCTCGTGTTCTCAAACGGTCTGGAACAATAACGTTTTTATTCTTCTCTTTTAGCGACGAACATTCTTCATCAAAAAAATCTAAATCAGAATACCTAAACGTATTCCATAACACATTGGTTTTATACACTTACATTACTTTGATACTGACCTTACTCGAGAAACCAGAGAGATAAATCCAACCGTTGCACGTGCATGTGATAGGTAAAATAAATATTGGCCTAATTTATAATTCGATAAAAAAAAAATCAAATTATAATTTTTTTTCTACACAGTATCCACTAACGAACGTTATCTATGTCGAGTGTTTTTTTTTGTCGTAATACTGAAAAACAAGCTTTTTATTAAATTTACAAACACTGTGAAACGATACAAAATACAAATACAATTTATCGTGTTTCTACTACATAAATAAAGGAGTAAAGAGAAACATTGCTATTTGATTACTCTGATCTAAAAACGAAATAATTTCAAAAGACGATTTTTAAACCGAAGGCTTTTATTAGGTTTCGAGCATGCATAATCCTTTTAAATCACAAACAATTCAAGTTAACTAGTTTATCGACTTTGTCGTTATAATTGAACTTAAAACAATCCAATTACCTGTGTAATTATTTTGATTTTTTCTCTTTGTCGACCAATGAAAATGAAACCCTAAAGGCCATAATATTTAAAATGTATGATAATATATGATAATAACATTAGTCTAAGTAACATCAAATCGGGTATTGAACAGATTTGTATGCGAGCGTCCATTATACTTTATGCGTAACTCGCACTTTAAAATAATTTCTAGAAATCGCTGTTATATCAAAAGAGTTGGACAACACTTTCTTTATAAAATATATATAAATTTCCGTTTTTTAACGTCTCAGCGTTTGAAAGCGAATTCAATCTCCATTCATCAAGTGTAATGAATACAATATCGGCCGAGTGCAAAATGTTTATTAAATCACGACCGATTCCCGTCTGGATTAAGATTCGCACGAAGCGTTGATTATCCGTCAAAAATGTCGAGCGTGATTGAATTTACACTAAACAGTTTTTTCGTCGTGATTTAAGCATACAACATCATCAGATATTAAATCACGTTAACGAACGAAACAATAATAATAATTATATATTGTAAATGGGTTTGATTGTAGAGCAATGCTTAGCTAAGTAGCAACAACTTATTCTTTACACCATGCATAATAATAATATATTATACTTTATATTTCGACGATAAATTAGTTTACGATTTTTTATTTTTTTCACAAAAATACATTACGCTTTAACTCGAATCATAATTGACGTGTGTTTAATCACAACTGCATCTCTATTGTAATGCGAAATGTAATTTGTTCCATTCGTGGTTCTTCGGTTAAACTTAATGGCACTTGTTTGTTTCGACGAATTCGCTATGCGGTCCACATTGTGCTTCTAGAATCGGAGATGGTATTTCGAGGTCGGGCGTTTGGAACTCGGTCCCCACATTTCTTATCCGGACCAAAGATAGTAAAATATTCATTATTTGAAAACGACGATAAATCGTCGCGTTAAAAAACGGTTCTGTTTTTATATAACACTGTTTTTCGAACGCGTTTCAAACAATTATAAATCCCTTTGGATTTTATGCTAAAACTTATGGAGCGCGCCGCAGTTTTTTTTTTTTTTTTTTGAAACGATAAATCAACGTTTCGTCAACATATACCACGCGAAAGATCCAAAAAACAGAGTACGTCGTTTTTAAATCTAGTTTATATAATTCGGCGCGGAATATTTCAACGTCATAACGTCGTCGTACGGAGAACAAAAAAACAATGAAATACAATCCATCAACGCGCGTACGGCGTGGTATTAAAAGGACCCCTCGAGATAGCATTCGAACCGTATAAATGTCTATTAAAATCCTCAATTAAAAAAAATTTAACGACCTCCGCGCCATAGACAATCGACCACTCGGCCGGTTAAACGTTGAAATGTCGATTAAACTAATAATGGATAATATAATACAAACACCGAACGCGTTTCGATTTATCGGGTTTGAAACGAGTGCACTTGTGCAAATCAAATTGTGCAGTGTAAAAATGTTTGAACGTCACTCGATTCTACGAACGCAAAAACACGTGGACGGACGACGAAAACAACAATTAATTGTTGAACGCGTTTTGTTTTGTCGTTAATTTTGTTTTTCCATTTTTTTTTTTTTTTTGACGCCATCCGTTATAGCGAATATAACGACAACGATCGTATGCGAATATCACAAGTGGGGCACGACGCGATCGACGCGACCGTCCGCTGACGAATGTACCGTGCGAGTCTGAAACGTTATAGCGTCAAACACGGTCGGCTATACTACGGCCGCCGAGAGAACGCAACTAGAGGTGGCGACCAAAACTAGTCTTTTCTCGCGCATTCCCACCACTATACTGTCAGTGTTAGGACTTATCTAGATAAAATATTTAGAAAATTATTCTTTTATCTTTCATATTATCTAGATAAATTGAAAAGATAATTTTTTTGTGAACATTAGAGCTATATTTGGTTGAAATCGTTTCATTTTTACTCTCATTGTCTCAGGCACAAATTGTACGTGAAATACAATACTGGGCTAAAAAAAATATGAATTTATTCTGAAAATACTATAAATTATTTAATTATTCCTATTTAGTTCTCATAATTAGTTACTGTTATTAATAATCAATATTCTGTATTAGGTTATAACTTATTAAATATACAAATTCATTTATATAAAATATAAATATCCTTTATTACTGCAGTAGTTGTTATTTGTTTGTTGCGACCGGTGTTATTTCCCAGAATTTTATAAGTATTTTAAAATGATAATTACAATAGGAATAATAGAAACAGACAAGTTATCATCACCGCCGTCCGCCAAAACAAATTTTTTAACAAATTGTTTATTGTACCTTTAATAAATATTATTAACTACTAACTAGTAACTATAGGCACCTATTATGTTTTGTATTGTAATTGTTTGAATATTTTTTTATATAATCTACCTAATGTAATTTCATTAAAAAAAAAAATTGTATTACTTCATTTGAAGTATTTTTTGTTTCTTTGATAGTTCCTCAAAGATGTTAATATTTTATTTTATAACCTTTAATGAGCATTATTTCTAAAAATACTATTAACTAGGTGTATTGTGTTTTTAGGCCACTCGACAGTTGACACCTACTTTACTGTAAGGCGACTTCCTCGATTTTTATTCATACCTTTTTCATCACCTTTCTTATGTTGTGTTGAAGTTAATGTTTGGTAATACACAACATTTTATAAATCAAGAAGAAAATAAGCATATTATACAGACATGTACTAACATCATGGCAGTAAATATATTTTTTTTAATTAGTTACTTTAATTTTATTTTGTATAATTATCTGTTATTTGTCTAGATAAAATATTTTTATCTTTTATCTTTTCGTTAGATGAATTCGATTTGTTCATCTTTTATCTGTATCTTAGATAAAATGTAGTGTTGTTATCTTCATCTTTATCCAGATAATTTTTTTCGTCATCTGTTCCTAACACTGTATACTGTTATACTGTACATCACCGCGCGATGAGTGGGGGAATACTTTTCTTCTTCTTCTTCACCACACAAATTATTACAACGATTAACCGGGAAGATTTGTTTCGGTAAACGATTAATGCGCCAGGTTTTTTTTTTTAATTTATCTATTTGTTTTTTTGTAATTTTTTTTTTGTTTTTTTTTTTTTTTTACCAACTCAAACGCGTCCGATGGACTTTGAACAACTATGCGCGACCGGAGCGATTCGACCGGATTTCATTATAAACGCAAACCGAAACTTTTCGACGATTATAACGCGTTTTCCGGCGTGCGTTTCGGACGGCTGACCGGACAAGGCCGAGCGCCCACCAAAGTAACGTGACGGGGTCCATTTCTCCGGCCCCCCCGATTTGGAATTTTTGAATTCTGTTTGGACAGATCGTTTGTGCATCGTTTGTGCACGAATGTGCACGAAACCCCGTCGTTTGTGCACAAAAACAGGGGGGGCTATCCTTAAATCAAATACGGGGGTCCATTTCTACGGCCCCCCCGATTTGGAATTTTTGAATTCTGTTTTCGCGAATCGTTTGTGCATCGTTTGTGCACGAATGTGCACGAAACCCCGTCGTTTGTGCACAATAATTTCCCGAGATATCGAAAAAACAAATTCTGGCGGGTAGTTGGGGCCGTAAAAACGGCAGCCTCCTCTTCGATTTGGAATTTTTGAATTCTGTTTTCGCGAATCGTTTGTGCATCGTTTGTGCACGAATGTGCACGAAACCCCGTCGTTTGTGCACAAAAACAGGCGGGGTTATCCTTAAATCAAATTTGGGGGTCCATTTCTACGGCCCCCCCGATTTGGAATTTTTGAATTCTGTTTTCGCGAATCGTTTGTGCATCGTTTGTGCACAAATGTGCACGAAACCCCGTCGTTTGTGCACAAAAACAGGCGGGGTTATCCTTAAATCAAATTCGGGGGTCCATTTCTACGGCCCCCCCGATTTGGAATTTTTGAATTCTGTTTTCGCGAATCGTTTGTGCATCGTTTGTGCACGAATGTGCACGAAACCCCGTCGTTTGTGCACAAAAACAGGCGGGGTTATCCTTAAATCAAATTCGGGGGTCCATTTCTACGGCCCCCCCGATTTGGAATTTTTGAATTCTGTTTTCGCGAATCGTTTGTGCATCGTTTGTGCACGAATGTGCACGAAACCCCGTCGTTTGTGCACAATTATTTCCCGAGATATCGAAAAAACAAATTCTGGCGGGTAGTTGGGGCCGTAAAAACGGCGGCCTCCTCTTCGATTTGGAATTTTTGAATTCTGTTTGGGCAGATCGTTTGTGCATCGTTTGTGCACGAAGTTCAGTCGTTTGTGCACAATTGTTTCCGAATATATCGCAAAAACATATTCTGATGTGTTGGTGGGGGAGGGGGAGGTTGTTGAAACAGTACCTTCTCATTTTACAATTTTGAATTTCTGATTGTGCTTAATTTACTTCTGTAGAAGTAATTAAGTGTTGATTCTGCACTTGACATTTTATAAGTAACGTGTAGGTATTGTATCAACACCAAACTCGTCTAAGCTGGAAAATAACGTGCAATGTTTATAATATCAACACCATTTAATATTGAATCGACAGCAGTTTTCTGTGTGTGAAGTAAAACCAATCTTGTTAGATGATGAGCCTTTAAGCTGGTACCAGTTGTTCACGGAAAAAAAATAACTAAATACATTTAGGTAGAAAAATTATAGTTAAAACAAACTTATTTTAGTTGCATGTACTTAGTACCTACCGTAAAAAATCATAGGTAGCCGTCAATTTTTTTTTTTTAATTATATTTAATTTTATTCATAATTATTGGATTATTATTAGGGATCGGGACTTCTAGGAGTCTGAATGTTTTTAAATAATCAATAAAAATATAGCTAAGTGATATAGAAATTTGTTACGTAGTAATGCGAGTTTATATTTATAATTTATAGTTGCATATTTTACATATTATTATATATATTATATATTCGACCATTTTTCATTTTATAAGTGCATATTTCACAGTTACCCACTAAAAATTTCATGTTGCCTAACATCTCTGCGATGTATCTTTTTGATTTTTTACGGAACATCACATTTCAATGTTAATGAGACATTTCTAAGCTGTTTAATTTGAATTGACACTTGATTGTGAATTTATAACATACCTACAACGCTAAAAATTTAACTTATATGGAACATCACTTTGCAACGTTAATAGATTGTTTTGGGTATGTTGCCATAATGCCATGTTGCTATTCTGTTCTCGGGAAATATCTATAAATAAAATTGTTCCGGTATTTTCAGTTTTTTTTACGTCCTTATCTAGCCGCTGCCCGACCGACGGGCGACGACCGACCGTTGATGTGTATAGTGTATTCTGTGTATTGTGTAATAATTATTATTGTGTTAGCTTAGCTTAGCATGACGACGTTGTCTGTCGTTCATTTTTATTTTTATTTCTATACGCGATACTTCATTTAATTTTGAGTAAAATTGTGTTGTCATGTCGAACATTGCAACTGCTAACCAACCAGGTCGTAAGGTACTTACTAATTTAAAGCAACTATGATAGAAAAATAAAATGAATACATGCATTCACTGTAGCACACAAACCAAAAACACTAGGCGCAACTATAACTTAACTTCACAAAATGGCAAATGACAAATTGAACAGAATTGATTTTTACAAAACTGATAATTGATGACCTATGGGCTATGAGTATGACTCACCGATTTATACATGTGTAGGCACGTGTCTGGACTTAGGGTACCGGTTAGCCATACAGACATATTATTCAGCTATTATAAAGCACACCTGGCCTAGTCCCCAACGTGTACGGTACCTACTACCATTGATTATAAATACAATAGATCGCTCACTGCCTGTATAAATATACCGCGCGGAAATTATTTCCGATAGAGCGCGATAAGGTATTTTGTCTACGAATCCAATAAAGTTAAAAAAAATATATAAATATAATTATTGATTATAAAATATAAATATAATAGAAAATAGATCACCCACTACAAAAGAAATTATGTCACATGAAAATAAACTGCCGTTAGAATGCGATCACGGCATATGAGTCACAACGACGCGTTCCCGATACTCGATATCAATGTAGCATACATGGGCACATGGCTAGCGTTCTTTAAATAAAACACTTATTATTCTTTGATATTTCCAAACAATTATAAAAAACATTGAAATCATCTTCTCATTAGTGATCTGATTCATAAACAAGATACACTAGTTAAGATGCCTAAAATATTGTTCAAACTTACCAATCAATCATTTTTTTCTGAGATATTCAAAAACAAAACAAAATAAACAAAAAGTTTTACCTTACTTACAATTATTCACAAATGTCAAAACTTCTAATTTTCGGATTTGGTTACCTGGATATATTATTTGATACCACTGTACTGTACATTTTTTTACTACAATAAACATAAAACAATAATTACTTAGTCACGAAATAATGTTTATGATAGGTATGCCTAATTTATAATATAAAGTAGGTACGTCAGATTAGGGTACTCCTCAACTTTCACTTTAAAGGCTTAAATAATATTATTACTTTATTAGTTATTAAATTTATATTTACCTGAGTGTTAAATTTGTTAACATGATTTTTATAAACATAACGAGCAAAATAAAATAAAGCGAAAAATATGATATTATACAAACAGAAAAATTAACAATATACAAATAAAAATTAATAAAAGATCAACAATTAAATTATTCAGCAGAGAAACTTGATCAAGCATAAGATTATGTATCAACCTAAATTAATTTAAATTTAAAACATAATACTTTATTAGATAGGTATAATAATTAATAACACAAGTTAAAATCAAACATACTGGTGATACAACTACATGGACACATGGTGATAGTAATTAATCGTAATTCATTTGTTAGACAAAATTCTTAATTTTGCGGGTAATTTATTTAAAAGTTTGTTAGAACCGTCTTCTTTCGACCATTTACATTCTTTATAAATTCTAGTTATTAATAAGAGCTGCACAATAAATTCATAATGATCTTTACAGGTTGAGTCATCAAAATGTTTAATTTGCTTGTTTAATTTTAATACAACAACTTTTAACATTCGCTTAACTATTTCTTTTTCGCTTTTTATGACTGCAAACATTTTTGAAAATACATTAAGACCAGTATTGCATATTAATATTTGTAAGCTAGATGGTTTTTTTAATCCCTTGCTGTATGTGTTATTTAGGTGTTCGAAAGTCTTAAAAGTTATTAATAATTGATTTGGTTCATTAATAACATCATGAGTCAATAAATTTGTTTCACAATTTGTACAATTAAAATGTTCAATAGTGCGTTTAGCAAGATAGCCTGCAAAGTATATTATAGAACATTCTTCTAATGTTGTTACTTTTGGTTTTATCTCAGTAGGTAAAGTTGAACATGCTGAACTTGAATGTTCATCACTAGAAGTATCAATTGTCTCGTTTTCAATTTCTTGATCCGAAATGTTTTCGTTAGTATCATTGTTAACATCAACCTCGATGTTAGATAAAACATCAATAGTTAAAAACTCGTCTTGATCTGCTTCACAATTACATTTCTCCGAAACTTTCATTAAGGAAAATGAACAAATACTTGCAAAACAAGTGCGGAATATTTTTGCGGTTGGATTTCGCGTGTATCCATTTTTTTGTCTCATAATTGAAAACATGTTTTCTAAAGGATCTTGGTTAAGTCTATTTGTTAACAAAAAAAAACGTTTTCTCATTCGACGGAAAGGTATTTTCGGCTGTAGATCTTTCTAATTCGTACAATTGTTTTATAGCATTTAATGACCACACAATTCCCGTAAAACATGGTGGCACTGAAATTTTGTTGTTTTTGTGACATATTTTTTTAGCGTTTTGAAATGTTGAAATAGTCTTGTTAATGTTTTCAAAAATATGTTTATTATGAGAGCTCATTGGACGTCTGTTAGGATTTTTATCATAAAGATTTTGACTATTGCATGCGTCAAATGTATTGTTCAATTCAAGTAAAAAGTCAGCTGTGTCATTAGCAGATTTTGATTTTAACTGACCAGTATGTATTGACGTTTTTATAGCTGAAGATACACTGTTGCTAAATATTTGTAAAGCTAATTTGCATGACATTTTTTGAAATGGATTAGGGTTTAAATGAATAGGTGATATCTTACACATACTACGAGCTTTTGAATTTTTAGTATCAATTTCATACGTTTGAACAATATCTTGAAATACAATTTTTTTTTGATTTATTTGAATATCACCATTCAATAAATTGTTACGGACACTCTTAAACAAATGTGGTACATCGTAAATCAAATGAAGTATTTGGTTATCTATTTTTGTTGTTGGGTTGGAGTCAGTTACTCCCAGGAGAGAAAATAGTTTTTGATTTTGAGTTCCTTGGTCACATACAAGCGCTGTTGGTAATAATCCAATATCTCCAATTTCTTTTATGCTTGATTTAATTAAAATACACAAATCGTTACCCTTGACACCATTGCTAGTTAAAAAATAGCATAATGGAAATTTCCAGTTACTATATAACCCTCTCACCATAATTACCAAAGCATGTTTAGCATATTTTGGAAATCGTCCTAAAACACCCATATCTTCAAACCCTTCAATCAAATCAAGTGATTTATTGTACTCAATGTGTTTCATAATTGCCACTTCATCAAATAAAACTGAACATTTTTTATCACTTTCTTTCATTGAAGAAACTTTTAGTTTAATTTGGTTTAAATACTCTTTGACAAAACCAGGTACGTAAAGTATAGATCTTAACCAACGCCGCACAGTACTTTCAGAAGGTAAAATTATACCATTTTTCCTCATATAAATGTATGCAGAAGGTGACTTGTAGTAAAGTGAAAGTGCAAGATTTTTTTCTGTTTTTGTCCAGGGCCTACGATTTTTGTGTAAAACTTGCATTGTCATAATAGCTTTTGAGTTTACCGATGAAAATAACGTTTTATTGAAAAATTGTTGAACATAGTTCTTATCAACCTTATCATTTTTTTTATTTTTTAAAGATCTAATGACGGCACGCTTTTTTTTTAATACTCTGCGAAGATTTTCAAGTTTTTTTTTAAGGATCTCATGTTTATTAACTTTTTTATATAAGCTAACCGTAGGGACTTCTTGAGGACTGGGCATATCTATGAAAGATGATACGTACTTTCTGGTTGTTGGTGTTATTGATAATGAAGGGCTGTTTTCCGGAATAACTAAAGACGACGATCCATATTGCCTACTTTCATATGTACGTACTGGTGTTAATACTTTTAAAATATTTGGCGATTCTGAATTCAAGACATGGTTTTGGTCTATTAGGTAAACAAAATATTAATATTTTCATATATTATCAGTTTATAACCTCAATATTTGAACTTTGAAAGCAAATACAAAAATTGTGACTATGCATTTTTATTATTTTTTAATAATAATAAAAATAACTTATGAGGAACTTGGTATTAATTTTTCAAGTATTTTGACTCGGCCAAGACATTTTTATTGATATTTATAAAAAAACTAAATAAAAACGGATATTTCAAATGAGTAAATGACTTTAAATAGCATTAAAATAAGCGAAATATTTTTGAATCATGTAAAGAAATTGCCAATATAAAAAAAAGCGGGTAAGTAACTAAGTAAGTGGATGTCGATTTGCTGTACAGTAGTTTACAAGTGGGTTACTGTAATGGATGGTATTAAATTTGAATTCAATAATATAATATCATTGTATACGAAAAACGATTCTGATCGGAGATGAGTTTTCAGTCTTGGATATTTTATACAATATTAATTATATTATTTTTTTTAAAAATGTAGGTACCTATAAAATAGATTCTAAAATAATTCATTAGATTCATTATATTACGTGAAACCTTGTTTCAAATTTTAAATCCTTAGCTATAAAAGTTAAACATTTTATAAATTTTTAATAACTATAGAAATTATTATAAATTTTCAATTCAACAAATTTTGTTAAAATTTGAACTATAAATGACTATAAAAAAAAATCGTGACTGTATTTTAAATATTTTCTATCTGCTATTATATTAACTTATGAGGAACCTTGTATTAGATTTTTAATTTTTTTGACCGAACGAATAAAATTTTATTGACATTTATATTAGTATAAAAAACTAAAAAAACGGAAAATTTCAAACGTCTATAAATAATTTAAAAATTGTTGAAATATTTTATCATATATAGAAAATGCCTGTATGAACATTCTGTGAAAATTTCATGTTTCTACGGTGATTAGTGATTTTTGATTTTTTTTTAAACTACTACAATAAAAACAACTTATAAGAAACGTAGTATTAAATTTTCTAGTTTTAACACTATCATAATCATTTGGTGAAAATTTCAAGTATATTTACAGTGATAAGTTGTTTTGCTGTCACTTTTTTTTTTGTATTTCCCGATTTTTTTAAAAAAAATTTACTTATGACGTCTACTATAATGCACCAAAGATGTTCACTTTGCCATTGGAATCCACCCCCGAAGTTTTAAATTGAAAAATTATCTCGATAATTCAATATATCATTTTATACGAAAAACAATTCTAAGCAAAAACGGTTCTTCAGACTAGAATATTTTATAATACAATAATAATAATATTATAGTATAACGATTATATATATTTTGAATTATTATTATTGTTTACAATATAATAACTTATGTGGGAATAGGTTCGTGGTATAAATGGGACTTCAATATTATTTGGTCTAAATTTTAGTTAAAAATTGGAAATGTCTATAAATTTTTTTTTCATAACAATATTTAACTAATAACTACAAATGCTTATAAGAAAATGTGTGTATGTGCATTTCAAATATTTTAAAGGGAGCATAAAAACAATTTATGAGAGTTGTATTTTTTAAATTTTTTAAATTGTCTTTATTGTCATTTGTAAATAAAAATAAATATATAATTTTTTTTATTAATTATTTATAAGTAAAATACCTGTTAGATTTTCATCGTCAAAATTCAACACACGGCTTACAATTTTTTTACGACTAACAGGTGTAGTTATCTCCAAGTTTGAATTATAAACCGATGAACTATGATCTGGAGATTCTGAAATTGTTTAACAACATCATCAATTATAAAATATTAATGGTATGTTATAAAATACATTACTTTCAGAAGAGACATTATCATATTTTTTAGGAACAGCGTTAGGAACTAATGTTAGTACTTTAGCTTTTGGGTTCATGTACATGTTTGTTTCGAAATGATCACCACATATGTACCGCTGTCGAAGACGTTTTGGACTTAACGAGTCCAAAACAATGTTTCCTGAATTCAACAAAAGATATATTATATTTAGGTTTAATATTTTAATAATAATTATAACACAACTTCCACTCATAATATAATATAATATTAATAAATAATTATAATAATAGTTATTACTTGTTTAGAAAATAGAAAATATAACATAAAGTATGTAAATAACAAATATTTAATATACTTACCAGAATGTATAATCCATGTTTTCATATTTTGCTCATTTTTTGGAAATGAGTGAAAGTTTAAATTTGGATAATCACGTTTATTCTTACCACAATTAATATAAAAGCACTTACGGCTGGAAGTCATATTTATAAAAAATAAAACTTAACAATTTAATATAACTCGCACAGATTTATAATATTGGGACTATGATAAATGACAATACTCGCGCGTGGTTCACTGTTCAAAGCTTGCCCGACGAATGCGTACAACTATTATATTGGGATTTCATCTGAATAATAATTTTTATTTTTATATTTCTAAAATAAAAATATAACTGATCAAAATAAACACAGTGTAATGTCCAAATTTAGTTTACTATTGTTTATTTATAACATACTGAATATTGATGTTGTATTATAATCGCCGGTATACGATTTACTGCATGAAACAAATTAATTTAATTATGTGTATCATAATTCATCAAATATGAATAGGAAAATAATATGAAATTGCATAGAAACATTAGAAACCCACGGCCCGAGCTCTAGTCATTTCTCATTACACTTAGGTAGTTAGGACTTAGGTCTAAGGCACAAGTATATTATATTAGTTTATTAATAATATTAATATTATAATGCAACTATACAAGCGTTGACAGAATATTATGTAATATAAGACTTATAATAATAATATAATATTAATTATTATTAATAATATTCTAAGTCCTAAGACGTCGAAGAAATGTTAATCTGCCGCCGCGCCGCGTCGCGTCGCTGCCGCACGACGCGACTCCAGCGATCTTAACGTCGACGTCTAGAAAGGTGAGTCGTCCCAGCACCCGTATTATATCATTTTAACATCAAAACCATATCAAATTTTTGTACCCAATTTGTATCCATTTGTACCCTCCTTAAAAAAAATTGTACCCCCTTCGTTTGGGCGGAAAACCCAATTTCCTATCCGGGTGCTGTAACGACGTCGTCACAGCACCCGAAACCTTAAAAAATTATTACATCGAAACCGGACCCATTTTAAATTTTTGTACCCGATTTGTATCCATTTGTACCCTCCTTAAAAAAAATTGTACCCCCTTCGTTTGCGCGGAAAACCCAATTTCCTATCCGGGTGCTGTAACGACGTCGTCACAGCACCCGAAAACTTAAAAAATTATTACATCGAAACCGGACCCATTTCAAATTTTTGTACCCGATTTGTATCCATTTGTACCCTCCTTAAAAAAAATTGTACCCCCTTCGTTTGCGCGGAAAACCCAATTTCCTATCCGGGTGCTGTAACGACGTCGTCACAGCACCCGAAACCTTAAAAAATTATTACATCGAAACCGGACCCATTTTAAATTTTTGTACCCAATTTGTATCCATTTGTACCCTCCTTAAAAAAAATTGTACCCCCTTCGTTTGGGCGGAAAACCCAATTTCCTATCCGGGTGCTGTAACGACGTCGTCACAGCACCCGAAACCTTAAAAAATTATTACATCGAAACCGGACCCATTTCAAATTTTTGTACCCGATTTGTATCCATTTGTACCCTCCTTAAAAAAAATTGTACCCCCTTCGTTTGGGCGGAAAACCCAATTTCCTATCCGGGTGCTGTAACGACGTCGTCACAGCACCCGAAACCTTAAAAAATTATTACATCGAAACCGGACCCGTTTCAAATTTTTGTACCCGATTTGTATCCATTTGTACCCTCCTTAAAAAAAATTGTACCCCCTTCGTTTGGGCAGAAAACCCAATTTCCTATCCGCAACCTTTTTTAGTTAAAACTCATTATTAGCCAAGTCATTATTCCAAATAAGATACCTACTTATTTTATCTGTTTTATCTAATAAACTTAAATTATTGCACTAGCTATTGATATAGATTTATCAAGTATCTGGAAAAAGTCAATATCATAATAAAAGAAGCAGGTATTCCAAAAATTGAACAAACTAAAAGTCCAATATATCTGTAAACTATTATATGCGACTGAAATGCCGTAGTATTTTATTTCTTAGTTTTAGTACCATTTGCGTAATTTAAGCGATGAAATTGATTACAATAATACCGAACCAACTTAAATTTCTGTGACCGATTTGTATCCGTTTGTACTCTCCTTAAAATAATTTGTAGCCAGCCTTATACAACCACGTTTGGTAAAAACATGACTGCCTCAATTTTTAAATTTTAGATCCAATTTAATAGTACTGACAGTACTTAAATATGAAACGTTACTATTTTATACTTATAAAATCATTTTTTAATTTTTTAATAGTTATTTCTATGATTTAACTTTATGAGTTTTATTTGTGAATTTTATATAGTTAATAATTCAGTTGGTAAAAGTATGACATTAATTTTTAATACAACTGTTTTTACACGTCAATATTAAATCGTTATTTTTTATAAAATAATAGCTTTTAGAGCCATATATTTCAGTCGTATTATAAACATTTTATAATTTCTTCAATTACATTTTTTCGAATTTTTAGGTTTCATATAAAAATAAGACAATTTTAATAATAATCCTTCTTTTTATTTAATACAATTTTTTAAACTGTATATATTAAAAATTCAATATTTACAGATTTGTTTCCGCTTACTTGATTTATTTTATATTTTGTGTCATCAATTACTTCCCAATTACCATTAGACCTTAGAGCATAACCTATGTAGTGGCCGGAACTTATTCGATGATGACGAGGACTCTTAAAGGCAATTATACCTCGCAGAATATAATTACTGTTATGTATGTTTAAATGTTTAGGTAAATTATCCAACTTTTTTAATACTAAACCAGCATAATTTTTCTGAATATTATTCTGTTCTATTGATTGTTCTTGAATATAGCTGACTGATGCATGTAAATCTATAAACACAAACGACATATAATTGTACATATTTTAAAATATCAAAGTGTGAAAAACATGTTGTTTACCTGATGGAACTGATACTAATTCAATGAATATATTACCAACTGGTTTTATCAATGTACCTCTCATTTTTCCACAGTTGGATATATTACAAACCTCAGAAGTATCAGAAGTTGATGAATAATAACGTAGAATTTCTTCTTTTAAATCTATTTTTCCATCAAATGCATTTAAAGATATGACTGTTGATCTAGTTTCCATCGAAAAATGTTTACACATGTAATTAGTACATTCAGTAATCCGAGAATAAGAGGGAAATTCTTGCAATAACTTCTCTGCTACGTTTTTAATCGTACCATTTAAATCCAATTGTTTTAATCCTCCAACCAACACTTGTGTATTATCATTAAAATGATTTAATAACAGTATTGCCCTTTCTTTATACATATTATTGTAACTGCTTTGTGTAAGCATTTTTAAAATAAATTCAGCTGTTTTATTTGTTGCTTTAGCTTGAGTTAATATTTTTTTATAGCATTTGCTATCAGCGGCGGAACATGCTAAAATAGATAAAATGGAATCTACCGAACAAGTGTTAGTTAACACTAATTTTCCAGTTCCCGGTATTTGAATGGGTTTATGAAGTGAACTCCCATTTTTTAAGTGTATAATTTGCTTAAATGGTCCTTTTTTATTAAAAACTATATGCTCAAAATCAGGCTGTTTGTTCAGGTACGATTTAGTAGAACGGTTTTTTGGTTGAGAGACTTTTGGTGTTCCTTGATTTTTCCAGTTTTCAAATGTTTTATTTTCAATATCAATTGATTTATTTCTATCACTACATTGCAAGCAAATTCTAGCTTCCCCACAACCTTCTTCCGTCTGATCTGCGGGTAGTGAGCAACCAAAAAGATGTATTGCTTTTTTACATAACTGACAACAATGCATACCAGTAGGTAAATCTCCATTTTTACACATCAAACATTGTTGACTATTTTGATCAAGCACTAAACTATTAGAACAAACATCGTTATAACTAGATGTAAGAAGTGGAGATGAAACTGGTGAAGTATGAACACTGGCGTTGAATTCATCATCAGAGTGATAATCGTTGAGGCCATTATCAATATTGATAATAGAATTAAATTCTATAGGGTGATTATTGGTATTCAATTCATTATTAGGATGAAAGCTGATATTATGGTTTTTTTCATGAGGAGCGCTAATAGTAAAGTTGTCAATATTAATATTTGGATCTTCGTCAATTCTTACGTTATTTTCTAAATTGAATATTTCTGTAGGACTCTGAGAGGTTGTATGTATATCCCACTGCCTTGATGTCCCTTGATGCAATAGATTATCACCGTTATAATAAGGGAGTATTTCTTGCATAAAACTGTCTACTCTAACTGGCATCACATCTTGTTTAAAAAGTCTATTTTTTAACTGGTTAAAATTACTTTCAACTCTAGAACTAGAAACTGTTGGATCACCATAACCAAACGATGAAATCATTATCGACGACCAGCATGGAAAGAGTTTCATCGCATTTACTATATATGTTTCAAGTTCAATTTCAAACTGTGCATTATCACTTGTTCCTTGGATACTTTCTACCTTTTCTTTACATCTGTTGGCTATTGACTTTGTCCACTCCTTGAATGACCTACAGTTTAAAGCTTCGATTTCCTTTTCATAATTACCTATATCAAATAAGTTTAATCGTTCAAAATTATTTTCGTTAAACTGGATATTAAATTTGGTCGTGTTACTTCCTTTTATTTTTTCTCTCAAAAATTCTTTGGACTTATGACATGGTGTGTACTCGTTAGTGCCAACAATTTTGTCATCAAATTGACTGAATGCAACGATAAACATTGCCTCTAGAATTTGTTCTGCCTCTATCATACTAGTTGAATATACAAGAAGTCCCATAGAACGAGAGTATAATTCTTTGGTACTGAAGTGTTTCGCTTTTTTTAAGGGTGGCCACTGGGTAACTAAATGAATGAAATGATTTATATCATTTCGTAAAAAACATTTTGGTAATTCAGCTTTTGTATGTCTGTTTAGTATTGCAAAGCAAACTTCCAAATACTTTTCAAGTGAATCATACTGAGTAAAAGCTTGCACTATTCCAGACATCAACGGTAAAGACTGATCAGATACAGCTACTTTAGGTGCTTTCACGCCTTGTCTAATCCAGCGTTTAAGCCATAAGGAAATAGACACATTGTCGTGTTGTTCTGATAGCATGGACAAAACCGTAAAACTTTCTCCAGATAGGTTCATTACACCTTCGTATAAAAATATTGCCCCACTAACTTGATTACCATATCTTTTAATTTTTTTACAGACTCCTCCTGTAGCATCAAAACTTATTGTTACCGGGTGCATTTTAGAGTAAGAGTCTTTATAGATCTTAAGTTGAAGATCACTCCAGAAATGTAGGAAAAATTTATCGTATCCGATGTCATGAATTGCTGCTCCATATCTGTCACTATTTTTAAAAATACCTAATGCAATTATTGGGTCATCGTGTAACCTTGAACGCAATAAAGTTTTGCTTTTTGCTTGTCTCACACTTTTGGAACTCGGGATATGAGCTGGCAAAACATCACCTAAAATAACAATGAAATTAATCTTATCTGTCTAGGCTGAGAGGAATTAGGGAAAAATATACAAAAAAAACATTGTCTAGAAGGAACTTGGCATGGGACATATCTTAGATAAACACTAATCGAGCAAAATTTTCAAGAATACACAGCTCAACAGAGTTAGATATGTAGTTTGGTCAATTTTATTAGTAAAAAAATGTTGAAAAGATGATTGTATGATAATATGGATATAAACATATATTGTATTCTGGGTGGATATTGGAATTTAATTCCATTTTATAAGTTAAAACTCACAGAAAACGAGAAATTTCCAATATTTTCAAAGTTCCATACTTAGTTCAAAATTTGGCAAATGGTTTTGAATATTTAATGAAGTATACGCGTAAGCATTTTTAGTAGGTGGTAAAAGTTTCAAGTTTCTAACTTTATTATTGTTGATGTTATAGCTAAAAAGCTAAAATAGATTTCACGAAAATCGAAAATAAGAAATTTTCCCAGATTTTTGTCAACTTTTCGTCAGTTTTCGCCCACGCTTGGAAAAACTATTGAGAATTCGAAAAATGACCTTAGTAAAGTACCATCTTGGGCTATTTTCCTATATAAAAATTTGCTGGATGAAACTTTTAGTCCAGTATTTCTACCCAAAAAAGTGTCTTCATACATAAGTAAAAAGAAAAAAAAAACACACAGATTTGTAAAACCAATACATTCTTCACTTCGTTCAGAATCTAAAATTGGGGAATTTAATATAGTAACTGCTTTGAGTATGTACGTAGTATCTCTTCGCTGAGAGACATTAGAGAAAACGGTACAATATTTGTATGTCTGAAAGAAACTTGGTATTAAGTATTATTGATAAACGAATCTGATGGTTAATAAGGTGAATTATTAGCTTAGGTTAGGTTACATTTTTTACTTCGTCCCAGCACCCAAAACTTTAAAAAATGATTATATCTTTACCGGACCCATTTCAAATATTTATATCCGAAAATGTGTCTCCATACAAAAAAAAAATGAATAAATAGACAGATTTATAAAATCAATACATTCTTTGTTTTACTCGGAATCTAAATAATAAAAAAGTCTCTTCTGCTGTCAAATTTAATGTGAACATACTAAAATTTGAGATTCTCGATAGGAAATTTTATAAAGACATTAGGTACAATTTATATTAAACTTTTTTGGTTATTTTGATTTTTACCTACCTTCAACCATAATTCTATTTGTTTCATTTCTTGTGTACACTGATGGAGCGATTCCTTTATCAATTACAGAAATAAGGGCATTTTCCTTAGCAGAACCCATTAATTTTCTCTTTTTCATATGATTTTCAATAAAATTGCCAGTATATATACATTTCATCATAACTCTATTCAATATTAAGTTAACAGTAATATTAGTTATCAATACATTTGAATAATAATGAAAACAATAAGTTTATAGAAGATATTATTGATTATTTTACCTTGAATTTCCAGATGGAATATCTTCAACAATTCCATTAAATATTGACCCACAGTCTACACAACGTCCACGAACTGTTACATAAAATTTTCCTGTCACTGTAACTTGTGCCTTTTTGAATGATAAGGCACATGGAAGCCTTGAGTGTAAGAAAAAATGTTCTTGAATAAGATTACTCCAAGTGAATGGAGTTAAAATATCATAATCTCTTATGCCTTTTTTTTCATGGTATTTTTTTTTCCTTGGTTTGATTGAGTCCCATTCTTCACATGAAAATGTTATGCAAAAACTAAGTTTTTCAAAATTACCATCAGGTTCATCATAATCTGAACTATTATATTTTTCTTCTTTAGCAGAATGGAAATCTAAGTAAATCATATAATATAATTACCTAAACGGACGTCCTCATTAAAAAATTATAAAAGGCATCAACATATTTTTAGGAAAACATATAAATAAATTAGGTTGATAACAAGCTCATTAGAAGGATTTTAAAAGAGGTGGTCGATAGGGTTACAAACTGTAATATTATACAGATTTTATAGTCAAAAATTAAAAAAAATGTTTTGGAGAAAAAGAAAAAGTCAGGGAATTTCATAAATTCTAAAAAAAGTTCCTAGCTTCAACATACGCCTTATAAAATAAATTTGATGATAATATTACCTTCAATTATATCACTAGATGATATTGATTCGTGGATCTCTGTCGATTGTATTTTCAATCCTAATTTACTTCTTATGTCATTTCTGTTAAGAGCTACTCGTAGACGTATCGAAGCAGCTGTAGTAAATCCATGCACGTTTAATTCATTTGCAATATTTTGCCAAACTATAGCTGATTTACCTGGTATATCTTTCATAAATATCAAAACATTTTATTCGTAAAAACAACTAATAAATATATTATTATTTTTTATTTATGAAAAATACATTTGATAAATCTTAAAACATTGTTAACATTTATAAATATAATATATTCGTCTTAAACAATGTTAGGAACAGATAATAACAAAATCATCTGGATAGAGATAAAGATAATATCTATTAATTTTATTTAAGATACAGATTAAAGATGAACAAATCAAATTTATCTAACAAAAAGATAAAAGATAAAAATATTTTATCTAGATAAATAACAGATAATTATTGAAATTAAAATTAAAATAACTATTTTGAAAAAATGTATATACCATCATGTAACTTACATGTAAGTACATGCCTGTATAATATGTTTATCTTTGTCTTAATTCATTACGTCATGTTGTATATCAGTATCACCGAACATTACCTTCAACATATATTATATAAGTCACCAATAAGGGACTAAGGAGTAACAAAGGTATAAATAAAAATCAGGGAAGTCACCCTGATGTAAAGTAGATGTCGAGTATTTTGATTTAATTTCGTGTAACTATTTTGAAAATAATTATAATTTATAAGTGTGATTATTATTACTAACTGTTAAAACTATGAAGAAAAATTCATTAAAAACAATAATTATTAGTATTTATATAGGTACAATATTATTAAATTTAACTTTGAAGGACAATAAACTGGAGCAACATTTTAAATGTATGTATTTTCAGAACTTTTCGTTAAATATGTAAAATTATATTAGATAAAAACTTTCAAACAATTTGGTAAATTAAAAGTTTAATATTTAAGTCAAAAGTTGCTCTAATTGTTCTGAAAATATTGTCCAATATAAAAAAGTAGGTATTTAATATTGGGCAAAATTTTCAAGTTTCTAGCTTCAATACTTTCTGATTTATGACTAATTAACTAAAATATGAACAGTGAAAATCTCGTATTCGGCGGATTTGTACCGATTTTACCGTTTTTACTCAGTTTTTCGATCGTTTTTCTTAATTCCTGGAAAAACTATGGAGATTTTCGAAGAATGACCTCTATAAAGTACCATCTCAGTTCGATTTCGAATTTATAAAGTTGCTGGACGAAACTTTTGGACAAGGATTTCTATACGAAAAAGTGTTTACAGAAAAAAAAAAAAAAAAAAAACATCATTGTAAAACCATAAGATCTTTCGCTTCACTCAGAATCTAAAAATGTGGCTGGCCAAAAAATCTTGAAAATTTAATACAGGACTCCTCATAAGTTGTACTTATCGGTAAAAAAAAAAATCCAATGCGTAATGTACGATTTTTTTTTTTTATGAGCATAGAAAGTTACGAAATGAGTAAAAAATCGCGAAAATTTGAAGTTATTTTGTAGTTGAAAATTCATAAAATTTTAAGTTTTCAAAACTAAGAATTGTAAATTTGGGACAAAGTTATCCATACGTTTTCCATCAATTATCTGTAAAAAAATTTCCACTGGAATAATATTAAAATTTTTTATGAGTGTTTGAAATTAAAATTTTTCCACTTAATTGCGTAATATAACAATTTAGGCATCATTGATTTTTGATATTTGTTCTAATTCAAATAGTATAAGACGTAGGAACGTAGGACGTAGATTGGTATTTAATTTGCAAGATTTTATTTTCAAAACATATCGTTAATTTTTAAGCTATTTATAGGCATTTGAAATATTCGATTTTTCATAGATTTCTTTTTATAAAAGTCGGTAAAATTTATTTGACTCAGCCAAAACACTTGAAAATGTAATAGAAGGTCTGGCATAAGTTGATCTATGAGTGATTCAAAAATAATTCAAATGCACAATTTTTTTTTATCAGCGGTTGAAGTTCAAAAATCGACAAATTTGTCGAAATTACGAATATTTGCAAATTATTTTGTAGTTGAAAATGTATAAATATTTTAGATTCTGAGTGATGCGAAGGATCTTATGGTTTTACAATGATGTTTATTATTTTTTTTTTTTTTTTCTGTTAACACTTTTTCGTATAGAAATCCTTGTCCAAAAGTTTAGTCCAGCAACTTTTTAGATTCGAAATCGAACTGAGATGGTACTTTAAAGAGGTAATTTTTTTGGACAAAAAGTTCTGAAAATTTAATATGACCTTACTCATATACTTACCTAACTGTTCTAACAAAAATTCAAAAATCGTGACTCAGGATTTTTTTTTATACTCGTTTTAAGAAATTCATATAAATTCGTATATGAATATCGACTGTTTTTACGCTAATTTTCCAAAATCTTCATAGTTTTTCCAGGAATTAAGAAAAACGATCGAAAAACTGAGTAAAAACGGTAAAATCGTTACAAATCCGCCGAATACGAGATTTTCACTGTTCATATTTTAGTTATTTAGTCATAAATCAAAAAGTATTGGAGCTAGAAACTTGAAAATTTTACTCAATATTAAATACCTTATTTTTTATATTGGACATTTTCAGAACAATTAGAGCATTTTGACTTAAATATTAAACTTTTAATTTACTAAATTGTTTGAAAGTTTTTATCTAATATAATTTTAAATATTTGACGAAAAGTTCTGAAAATTTAATATGACCTAACTCATATACTTACCTAACTATCCTAACAAAATTTCAAAAATCGTGACTCAGGATTTTTTTTAATACACGTTTTAACAAATTTATATAATTTCGTATATGAATATCGACTGTTTTTACATTAATTTTCAACTGAAAATGTGTATAAAACTTTTTCGGTGTATCCGATCACTTTGAAACTTGGAACATAGATAATATCTATTTTATATTACAAAAACATGTTTCGAATGTTTTGTTCACAGAAAATTTCTAACGAGTTAAGAATTGAATATTTTATGAGGGTTTAAAAACAAAAAAAACTCACAAAAAATTAGACAAATAACTGAAAAATACGTAAACAGTATTTAAATAATATATTAATATTACACTGAAGCTTTGCTCAGAATCGTTTTATACTAAAGAAATGAGTCATCATTTCTTTAAAACTTAACATACTTATCACCATTATCTTGTCCGAGGACCGAAGGGACGAAGGACGAACTTGTACCACCATAAACTCACTTACCAGCTTTTTGTGTTTAAAGTTAAGAAATGAAAATTTAGTATAAGATTGTTCATAATTTCGGCTTACAATAAGTATAAAAAATATTGCGATCGGTTCAATTAAAAAATTTTAACGAGCGTCTGAAACTGTAAGTTTTACTTCATATATTACTTTATTTGAATATTACTATATCATTACAGCTACTTTAACTAGAATATTAAAATAAAATATATTATAATTTGAGGCTGACATCTTCAACTTTGTTCAGAATCGTTTTTTCTTTTTTATTATATAAAATAATCCCCAAATCTATCAATTCGTCTCGTGTATCCCACCCAACTCCTGTTTCCTGTGCTTTTGTTTTTGTGTCTGTGTAAACCCATAACTAGTCGAAATGATGCTTCGATTATAAACTTCATGGATGGTTTTCGGTAGAAAATTTTATATCGGAGGTACCATAAAGAGGTCAAAAGTAAAAATTCCCAAAAGCTTTCAAATACGGCGTGAAGAGCCCCCAAAAAATGACGAAAAAACGGTAATTTTTGTGCAAAACCAGTTTTCGACAAAATCGACTTTTTTATTTAGCCGTTACTCAAAAACCAAAAGATGTAGAAACCTGAAATTTTCACCAAATATTTAAATTGAAAACACATATACGTGGTACAATTTTTGAAAACTTTTGACTATTTTTGAGCTTTTTATATACAGTTGAAATTTTCAACTTTTCTTAGTTTTTTTTTTTTCTGAAACGTGGATAAAACAAATTTGGCTGGCCAAAAAATCTTGAAAATTTAATACAAGGTTCCTCATAAGTTGTACTTATCGTCATTAAAAAAAATCAAAAATCGTTAGTCACAACTTTTTTTTATAAGCGTAGAAAGTTCACATTTTTACGAAATGTGTAAAAAATCGCGAAAATTTGAAGTTATTTTGTAGTTGAAAATTCATAAAATTTTAAGTATACAAAGTTAAGAATAGAAAATTTGGTACAAAGTTGTCCGTAAGTTTCCCTACGATTCCATGTAAAAAAAATTCTACCTGAACAATACCAAAATTTTTTATGAGTGTTTGAAATTAAAATTTTTACATAATTGCGTAAAATAACAATTCATCCTTCAACGATTTTTGATATTTGTTCTAATTCAAAAAGTATAAGTCGTAGAAACTTGAAACTTTTACCAAATGTTTAAATTGGCGTTTTTTATGCCTGATTTTATTTTCAAAATATTTCGTGTATTTTTAAGCTATTTACCTATAAGCATTTGAAATATTCGATTTTTCTTAGATTTTTTTTTTATAAAAGTCGATAAAAAAGTTTTGGCCCTTCCAAATTACTTGAAAATTTAATAGACGGTTTTAAATAAGTTGATCTAAGAGCGATTCAAAAATTATTCAAATACGTAGGCACAATTTTTTTTTATAAGCGGTAGAATTTCAAAAATTGACATAATTTGTCGAAATAACGAATTATATACATATTTTATATACACATTATATATCATACGCCTACTATAGTTAAAGACGTAAAGTTACTTACTTATATTATTTTCACCAACTATTTCCTTTTGGTACTTCATAATTACATCATTAATTAATGATGATGGTAAATTTGATCGCCTTCCCATTTTGAATACAAATTACAATTACAAATTACAATATATTATACAAATAAATTATGGTAATTGTACATTGCACAATAAATTCTACTTCAATGCGTAAAACAACAAGACCAAAATTAAAATATATTTCACAAACGTACTGTTGTACGACTTGTTTGTTTCACTTCTTCACAAACAATGAATGATAATCGCTAATTTATTGAAACTATCTATATCCAGAAATTAAAAGTATCGTGTACAAATATAAAAACTCGCGATGATTTCATTGGTGCTAGATTTGGTTTTGTACTAATTTTAGAAAGACTATAATTGGTATTTTTTCCCCAAACATCATAGACCGCGACACTGACAATAACAATTAAATGATAACACAATAATATGCTAGTATTATGTAGGTAGGTATATTATATATATTTATATATAATATAATGTATATAATTCGTTTGCATATAAAATACCTAGCTGAATAACCATACTACACCCATGTACAGTTTTTTGGAATTCAATATATTATTAATTTTATATTATATCAGTTTCTGTATCACAAGTAATGGTTGCCTTTAGATCATTGTGTTACAATGGTAAGCGGAAAATTGGGCCACCGGATTACTGTGAGATTTCCCGGTAAGCCGATCGTCATACCACTCATACCTATCATAAATTAGGCCCAATCTTTGCATTTATCGGCTATTTTTCTAATTATTTTGATATTTATTGCTACTAAATAAAAAATCACAAAGTAACACATAATATGCAAAAAGAAATATCCAATATTTTGGAGTGATTGGCAAAATTAGAATGTAGTACAATGAATCATTTAGTAATCCATTGTCGATGGACAAAATAAGTCACGAAATATTCTTTTATACAAGTGAACCAAATCTAATTTCAATAATTACATTTTGTTGATCTATTTAATTGTAATGATTTCAGATACCTATGCATAAAACAAAGGGAAACATATATTTTAAGTAAACTTAAGAATTTTTTTGTAAGCACAGAAATCTGATTTGAAAAATTTTAAATACAATTTTTTATTTGAACTACATGAAGATTTTTATCTTTAAGATCTTATAATACTTGTAGCTTACATTTTTTGGCACATATTATAGTGCATACTTATTTCATAGTTTTTATGCGCCATAGGTATCATTCATATGATATTATCTTTGTCAAATTAAGTGAGTATTAGAAATAAGTACTTTTAGGCTAGCCTATCATCTTCATCGGTCAATATACCAGACACCAATTACACAAATGGTACTAAAACTAAGAAATAAAATACTACGGCATTTCGGTCGCATATGATAGTTAACAGATATATTGAACTTTTATTTTAGTTTGTTCAATTTTTGGAATACTTGCTTCTTTTATTATGATATTGACTTTTTCCAGATACTTGATAAATCTATATCAATAGCTAGTGCAATAATTTAAGTTTATTAGATAAAACAGATAAAATAAGTAGGTATCTTATTTGGAATAATGACTTGGCTAATAATGAGTTTTAACTAAAAAAGGTTGCGGATAGGAAATTGGGTTTTCTGCCCAAACGAAGGGGGTACAATTTTTTTTAAGGAGGGTACAAATGGATACAAATCGGGTACAAAAATTTGAAACGGGTCCGGTTTCGATGTAATAATTTTTTAAGGTTTCGGGTGCTGTGACGACGTCGTTACAGCACCCGGATAGGAAATTGGGTTTTCCGCCCAAACGAAGGGGGTACAATTTTTTTTAAGGAGGGTACAAATGGATACAAATCGGGTACAAAAATTTGAAATGGGTCCGGTTTCGATGTAATAATTTTTTAAGGTTTCGGGTGCTGTGACGACGTCGTTACAGCACCCGGATAGGAAATTGGGTTTTCCGCCCAAACGAAGGAGGTACAATTTTTTTTAAGGAGGGTACAAATGGATACAAATCGGGTACAAAAATTTGAAATGGGTCCGGTTTCGATGTAATAATTTTTTAAGGTTTCGGGTGCTGTGACGACGTCGTTACAGCACCCGGATAGGAAATTGGGTTTTCCGCGCAAACGAAGGGGGTACAATTTTTTTTAAGGAGGGTACAAATGGATACAAATCGGGTACAAAAATTTGAAATGGGTCCGGTTTCGATGTAATAATTTTTTAAGGTTTCGGGTGCTGTGACGACGTCGTTACAGCACCCGGATAGGAAATTGGGTTTTCCGCCCAAACGAAGGAGGTACAATTTTTTTTAAGGAGGGTACAAATGGATACAAATCGGGTACAAAAATTTGAAATGGGTCCGGTTTCGATGTAATAATTTTTTAAGGTTTCGGGTGCTGTGACGACGTCGTTACAGCACCCGGATAGGAAATTGGGTTTTCCGCGCAAACGAAGGGGGTACAATTTTTTTTAAGGAGGGTACAAATGGATACAAATCGGGTACAAAAATTTGAAATGGGTCCGGTTTCGATGTAATAATTTTTTAAGGTTTCGGGTGCTGTGACGACGTCGTTACAGCACCCGGATAGGAAATTGGGTTTTCCGCCCAAACGAAGGAGGTACAATTTTTTTTAAGGAGGGTACAAATGGATACAAATCGGGTACAAAAATTTGAAATGGGTCCGGTTTCGATGTAATAATTTTTTAAGGTTTCGGGTGCTGTGACGACGTCGTTACAGCACCCGGATAGGAAATTGGGTTTTCCGCGCAAACGAAGGGGGTACAATTTTTTTTAAGGAGGGTACAAATGGATACAAATCGGGTACAAAAATTTGAAATGGGTCCGGTTTCGATGTAATAATTTTTTAAGGTTTCGGGTGCTGTGACGACGTCGTTACAGCACCCGGATAGGAAATTGGGTTTTCCGCCCAAACGAAGGAGGTACAATTTTTTTTAAGGAGGGTACAAATGGATACAAATCGGGTACAAAAATTTGAAATGGGTCCGGTTTCGATGTAATAATTTTTTAAGGTTTCGGGTGCTGTGACGACGTCGTTACAGCACCCGGATAGGAAATTGGGTTTTCCGCGCAAACGAAGGGGGTACAATTTTTTTTAAGGAGGGTACAAATGGATACAAATCGGGTACAAAAATTTGAAATGGGTCCGGTTTCGATGTAATAATTTTTTAAGGTTTCGGGTGCTGTGACGACGTCGTTACAGCACCCGGATAGGAAATTGGGTTTTCCGCGCAAACGAAGGGGGTACAATTTTTTTTAAGGAGGGTACAAATGGATACAAATCGGGTACAAAAATTTGAAATGGGTCCGGTTTCGATGTAATAATTTTTTAAGGTTTCGGGTGCTGTGACGACGTCGTTACAGCACCCGGATAGGAAATTGGGTTTTCCGCGCAAACGAAGGGGGTACAATTTTTTTTAAGGAGGGTACAAATGGATACAAATCGGGTACAAAAATTTGAAATGGTTTTGATGTTAAAATGATATAATACGGGTGCTGGGACGACTCACCTCGTCTAGAACCACTTTCCTGACTGAAGCGCTCTACAACGGCAACGTCCAATTTCCGCGCGGTATATTGATACAGGCAGTGAGCGATCTATTGTATTTATAATCAATGCTACTACCTACCTATATTAAAGGTATACTTACCGAATAACTTACTGTTTTCTAGGAACCTTTCATTTTTACCGAGGCAGTAGGCACAGTCACCGATAAAATAGAAAGTGTATTAAGAAGAACAAACTACAAAATGTAAATAATAACTTATACGTCTGACAAAGATTATGCAGACTAAAATTTAAAAATAAATTATTAGTAAAATATAATTTTTAGGTACAATTTATACACACGATGAGCTGCAATACTGTATAATACGTTAAAAAAATAAGTCTTCTATAATATATTGGATTTGTTAGGAAAAATAATAAGGAGCTTATACAACGCCACAAACCTGTGATGCCTGGCATCGTTTTTTGAATACATACATAAAATAAAAATAGGTATCAACAATGAAATATTACACATATTACGCTACATCTGGTAACAGATATACAGCTCCTCATCGACCAGGATTGATAAAATTTCAGAGGTAGGTATCTATAACAGTGCATAAATGTTTAGTGGTACAGGCTCTAGGCCTTTGCCAAGGTTATAATTAAAATTTGTGTTATTCCAGAAATGAAGGAGCACAAACAATCTGACAAAACACAATTTATCACAAAAAAATACTAAATTGTTGAATGTTGGGTTCTATGTAAAAAAATCACATACATTTTTTCGAATAACGTTATTTGAAATATTTTACGTGACGTAGGTATAGGTATACTGTATTCTTAAAATTTAAAATGTACAAATTTTTTGTAATTACAAAATTTCTGTAAACTATATAAATGTATAGAATATTTAATTTTTATAGCTTATAGTTGAAAATTAAAAAAAAAAAAGGTTCCATATAATAGTAGCGCATTCCGCAACCAAACAATCAAACGAATATATAATAATGGTTTTCAATATAATAAATTGTTTAAATTCGGACGAAATTACATATTAAAATTTAAAACCAAGAATTCGATTTTGTGTCATCTTGTTGTAATTCAAAATATTATTTGTTCCTTGTGGGTATGTACTTCAAATTTTTATAGTAGTTATATTATGGTAATCGGTCAACATATCCACGGACTAAATATACTGCACACACATCAGTTAAATAATATAAAATAAAATGTAAAATAATTGTTTTTATGTACACAGTACACACAAATAATAACTACAAATTTAGTACATGTTTTTAAAAATAGAAAATTGTATATTCTCGTCAAAGAAAATTAAGAAAAATTTGGAATGTCCCTAGTGCCATCATTGTATTCTTCACAAATATGGTTTAATAAATCTTTTCTTTTCTTTTTCGATAGTGGTCAAATGGTACCCAGTTGACGCTGTGCAACTATAGTTTCGTCTGCAGCATTTTCATGCCGCATTCCACCATAACACATTTATAAATACGCCTCTGATATATACTATATAAATATCAACAAGTAACAACTAACAACAATTAAAAAAGCTCAATTCAGGGGTGGATTGGGATATGGAATTATATAGAAACCGGATCAGTTCCTAGATCCTTTCTAGGTATATTAAACATTTTTTTATTTATAGAATTTTATTTTTCTTGTCAAAAGGCTTATACCTATTATTTGAACATTTGAACTAATTTTATTTGCAAGTAAAGTTTAATGCACTTATGTTTTCCTAGATTCTTATATTCTTATATTATTTTAATTTTACATCGTTACACTAATGACAATTTCACGTATCTACAATTTGGAAACTTTTCAGGAGAAGCAAAAAACTGTTTTATTTTGATTTAAAAACATTTTTTTATACTTCTATTATATTTTTACATTAATTATTTGGTTCAAAATAGTTTTTGATCAATTTCCAAATTATAACTATCAATGCGAGTTTTTTAAGGTAGATACGTGATGTTTACAAACAAATATTTAGTTACGTGTTATTGCATGTGTAGTTACGAGCTATTGCATATTTTAATTTCTTGATGCAATCAAAATAATTGTATGAAATACCACATGACTAAATGAACAAATTGTAATAACTTTACAATCAATTACCAATAAGAAGTTTTAAGAATAAATTAAATGCAAAATAAATAGGTGAATACTATTACAACTGTTGGGTATACTGTACCCAATTACTTTACAAAATGTAAATACGTAGCTAAATAATTGCTAAGTTATATTAAAATAATAGTATAGCAATTAAAAGTGAAATTATTAAAACTTTAACAGTAGAATATTTAGTGTGACTTAAAATAAATATTGTTTATCACACTTTATTTCATTTGAATAATATTAATTACTGTAAATACAAAATGTGAAATTATAAAAAACATATTAATCAGTATAAGTGTAACATAAAGTAAATTGTTTATTATACTTGATTTCATTTTAATAAAATTAAAAACTTATTACTTAAAATACTACTAACCAAATTTAAAACTATAAAAAAATTAACATTATATTTAGTATCACATAAAATAAATTGTTTATCAGACTTTATTAAATTTTAATAATATTAAAAACTTAAAATACTAATCATAAAATTATAAAAAATTATCAGACTTGATTTCATTTTAATAAATTTTGATTTGTTAATTTAAATATTTCCTTTCCGAGGTTTTAAATTGTTAGGTACAATGAGGCATGGCATCTAGTGGCGCCCAACCCTATTACTAGGTGTAGCATTCGCTACACCTTGAAAATAAGGGGTGGGTGGGTATAATAACATAAAATAATAAACTTTAAATATGTTTATTATTAATTATTATAAAATAATGATTAAATATAATATCATGTATTTAGTTTAGTTCATCTTCATAGTTCATACCTAGTTCGTAAACCGATTGCAATGAACTGAATGAACATTGAACACTGAACAGTAAACCATCTATACTTTATAGTCAATAGTGTATACTATTTATATCATACTCGAAAATCATTTATCCAAAGATAATATTTTGGGACTGGGGATAACCACTATAGTAATTATTGGTAAATGTGACAAAGAAATAAACGTATGTTCGATGCCTGACAGAAATCTATTATTAATTATTATATATTTATTGCATATTAGAAAACAGCGTATGAGACACTCACTGACACACTGACGCACGGGCGGGAGGAGGTCGACCAAATACAGCCTATCTAGTGTAGTAGGGATGGGAAAAATGAATTTTTTTAAATGATTCGAATCATTTGAATCAACTCACTCAAGTGAATCGTTCAAAAGATTCGTTCACTGATTCATTTGATTCACTTCGTTCAAATGACACTCTGTTATCTTATTTATTATGAATCAATGTTACGTTCATTGAATCATTTGATTCACTTCGTTCAAATGACTTAGAAGTCACTACTCACTATAAAAACTAGTTAAATTTTTTTTTATAGTCACTCTGTTGTCTTTTATCAAATTTATTATGAATCAATAGCTGCGTTTAAAAACTGTTCTATGGTTTAAGCCTTAAGGCACGTTTAAAAGATGACAGAAAATGGTGACTGTCACACCATCTAGCTGCGTTAGATAGTTGAAAGTTACTGCCATGACATTAACTATTACCATTTACTGTCGTCATGTAAACGGGCCTTTAGAGTTTAGACCAAGAGGATCAAGCATGTAAATACAAGTGACAGATTGTGTATCTAAATGAATTCAATGATTCGTTTTCGATTCAATTAACTCTACGCCATAGGCGAGCGCACGGGTGCAGCGTATAGTGCTTTCGCTGCACCTGACATTTTTTCACAGATTTAGTTGGCCGGTGAAGATTTATTAAATAAGCTTATCCAAGGATAATGAACTTTTTTTAAATATTGAACTTTATGTGAAATATGGATGTTAAGGGGATTGCAAGCACATCAAAATTTCGTCAAAATGACCTAAATGCCAGACAATAATTTAGGCACTTCCCGTTGTCCGATTTTTAAAATGTAAAGATATTCGAAATTCTTAACTTTATATTGCATCAGTCGGGACATATTTTTCATACTGAAAATTGTTATTAAATTAATTGCAATTGCAAATTAAAGAATTAAAGTTTTTTTTTCATAAATATATTAATAAAATTAAAAAAGTACTCCGGCCGATGCAAAGTAAACTTGTTAATAAAACTAAATGCTATAATATATTTCTTTTCCAAGTGCTTAGTAAGTATTGTGGAAAAAATAGAAGCCTCTAAATTTCCTTCAGATTCTTGCCACCAATAGTTTGAGCAATCACCGGTAGCCAAATTGTAAATTGTATAGTTATGAACTTTAAGTTTCTTTCCATAGTATAAAACACTAGCTTGTATGGAAGGACAAAAAATGAAAATACACATTTTCAAAACACGATCAATTTTTACGAGAAAAATTAATTTAACCTACTGTAGTACTAATGTCTAATGCCTAATATAGTAATATAAATTAGTGCAATTACAATAGTATCATAAAATATATCTAATTACTTGTAAATATTATATAATACATATGCTGACGACTGTCTTCATTTATCGCTTAGAATCTTTTTTCGTATATAATAATTTTATATTGTTGACTTCAAATTTTACCAATCCATTACATTCACTCTCTATTATAGCCAGCCAATGTATAGAGAGCGTCACCTCTGTACTCGTTTTTTCTTAGAAATTTCTTATTAAATGTAATATTTTATTTTCTCATTACTTTTTATATGTCAGAGTGTAAGACAAATATACAAACAATATATTTCACATACCCACCTAAATATACTATTTAATATTATTATATAGGACCTATATTATAGGTGTATGCATGACAAATCTATCACAATGAAATTGTACGTATTTTATTATATTATATTTCCACCTATTTATTAAATAATTTTATTACAGTATACTTAAAGGCAGTGACCTAAAGGATAGACGACTAATTAGTTCATTAGTTATTAATTGGCATAAAATATAATTAATAATAATAAATATTATATGAAGAACCTATAACTGCCGTGATCGGTTCGTATAGGTAGGTTTGCTAGAATTTACCTAGGTACATATTTATGTAAGGACGCATACGTATACAAGTACGCAAAAAAAAAATATGATTCTTCTACGATTTGTTAGATATCATCATAATCATAGTAGGAGTTTCTACACCCCACGAACCTATGGTAACTGGAATGGTTTATTTACAATAATATATACAATAAACATATATATATATATATATATATATATATATATATATATATATATATATATATATATATATATATATATATTCCAAAAACTAACAAGGTAGGTAATTACCATTATAATTATTATTGAACGATACGCTTACTGGTACCAGCTTAAAGGCTCATCACCCAACAAGATAGGTTTTACTTCAGAATTAAATTTAGCGCAATCAGATATTTAAAATTGTAAAATGGGAAGCGCTGTTTCTACGCCCCCAACCCTAACATCAGAATATGTATTATTATGTGCTCGACTTCGAGCACATTCGTGCACAAACGCTGCACAAACGATTCGCGAAAACAGAATTCAAAAAATTCCAAATCGAAGAGGAGGCCGCCGTTTTTACGGCCCCAACTACCCGCCAGAATTTGTTTTTTCGATATCTCGGGAAATAATTGTGCACAAACGACGGGGTTTCGTGCACATTCGTGCACAAACGATGCACAAACGATTTGCGAAAACAGAATTCAAAAATTCCAAATCGGGGGGGCCGTAGAAATGGACCCCCAAATTTGATTTAAGGATAACCCCGCCTGTTTTTGTGCACAAACGACGGGGTTTCGTGCACATTCGTGCACAAACGATGCACAAACGATTCGCGAAAACAGAATTCAAAAATTCCAAATCGAAGAGGAGGCTGCCGTTTTTACGGCCCCAACTACCCGCCAGAATTTGTTTTTTCGATATCTCGGGAAATAATTGTGCACAAACGACGGGGTTTCGTGCACATTCGTGCACAAACGATGCACAAACGATTCGCGAAAACAGAATTCAAAAATTCCAAATCGGGGGGGCCGTAGAAATGGACCCCCGTATTTGATTTAAGGATAGCCCCCCCTGTTTTTGTGCACAAACGACGGGGTTTCGTGCACATTCGTGCACAAACGAAGCACAAACGATTCGCGAAAACAGAATTCAAAAATTCCAAATCGGGGGGGCTGCCGTTTCTACGGCCCCCCAATTTGATTTAGGGATAATCCCCTCAGTTTTTGTGCACAAACGACGGGGTTTCGTGCACATTCGTGCACAAACGATGCACAAACGATCTGTCCAAACAGAATTCAAAAATTCCAAATTGGGGGGGGCTGCCGTTTCTACGGCCCCCCCAATTTGATTTAGGGATAATCCCCTCAGTTTTTGTGCACAAACGACGGGGTTTCGTGCACATTCGTGCACAAACGATGCACAAACGATCTGTCCAAACAGAATTCAAAAATTCCAAATCGGGGGGGCCGGAGAAATGGACCCAACGTGACGTGTGGCGTGGCAAGTGAAGTAGCAAGTAGAATGGCATCTAGCACGCTATTTCGTATCAAAACAATGTAATTAATAGATTTAACGCCAACTAAAGTGATACGACTGTGATGTGACAAACTACATGTTACTTCGGTGTCATTCAAATGCAGCATGTTCCATTTTTTGCCACGTGTTACGCGTTTTTACCGACTAGAGCAGTGGTCGGCAACCTGCGGCTCGCGAGCCACATGTGGCTCTTTTGGTCTAAAGTTGCGGCTCTCCAGCTACACATAAAAATTAATATTTTTTGTTCAAAAACAATATTTAATATCTATAAAATAATTTGATATTGCCTGCATGGAGCACAGTCTATCGTAAAATGTTTGTTATAGACTATATTATATAGTACATCAGTACATGCCGTTAAAACCGATAATCGCGATGCAATCTACAATTAATTAGACTTACGCCGTCCCTAATATTGAAAAACGTTTTTTTTTTTTTTTTTTATTCTAAATTTATTATATTTTTATTAATTAATTTTATTATTATTGCGTCTATTACAATTGAAAAATTAAATTATATTTTAAAAAATTACAAAAATTTGTAGTGGCTCTTTAAAATCTGGAAAATTTTGTATATTGTAACTTTTGGCTATTCCGTCAAAAAAGGTTGCCGACCTCTGGACTAGAGTGACAAGTGTTTTGAAAAATATTGTTATTTTAACAATTTTATTAATTTTCTTACTTTTCTTTTCGTAATTTTCTTAGTTAAAAATGAAACACGGTCCAGATTTTAACATACATTTTGTTGGTGTAATTGAAGAACATCTTTGTATTTATATGACCATAGTATTTCTGACTACAGTAATAGAAATGTAATCGACAATGCTCGGGAAAAAACCCAATACTGTCTTTTTTTTATTATTTGCGTTATTGACATTGATTAAATTTACTAAAGCCGAACAACTTTCGTCGTCCGACGAAGAAGAAGACATATTGACGACTGGTGTTACTAGTTTCTAGATACATAGGTAGGCGTTGTGTCACACACCATTCGTCATTTTGTTGTTACGTGTTTGCTATATCACTTGCCACGCCACACGTCACGTCACTTTGTTGGGCGCTCGGCCTAACGTATTCGGCCACCGGCCGTTTTCGAATCGACTGACAAACGCCGGCGTCCGAGTGCGACCGCGAGAGGAAAACGTTCGTCCGGCCCGGCGCATACTAGCTGGGTCCCATGATGCAGATTGTTCCCCAATTGGGTCCCGTGTAAAATAGCCTACTGTACGAGTTGGGTCCCGTGTAAACCAGTCTACTGTACGAGTTGGGTCCAATAAAAAAATATATTTTCCTTCCCATTTTAACAGATTTAGGAGTGTTTGTAATAACACGAATAGTTACTACAGGTATGGTTAAAAAGGTTTTTTCTATTTTTCCTGATTTACAATCGTCCGTCATTCATCTGATTTTTAATGATTAATAATATTTTAATTTAAGGGTTGCAATTTATAAAACATAGTTTTTACGAATGAGTAGCAATTAATTTTTTTAAATATTTTTTCTTTTACGAAATCTATTCTTATATATTTTATACATTTTCTTCTTGTTCCTCCTGGACTTCACATTTTAATATAAAAATCTATTTGAATATTTTTTAAAACGTGTATAAATGTATACATATATATATATATATATATATATATATATATATATATATATATATATATATATATATATATATTTAGGTAATCAGAATAAAACATAGAATTTAAGCGTGAGTGAAATTCTATAGTGGACCCAATTCAAATGCATCATTTAATACGCCCGGACCCAATTCAGACAAAACGTTTTATTCACACGGACCCAATTCGTACAAAATTCAAAACTAGTTTTATTTTCGGACCCAACTCGGATGCAGCCGTCGGGCCGAGATGAGGAGCCCGCGCGGAACCGACTCCAAACGTCGCGCGAACCGCTGTGATCGTTCGATAGCGGTGCGTTGAATAACGAGACGGCGGCGACGACGCACCGTTCGTCTGGCGGACGCGGGTCTGGCGGGGACGCACGGGTCGGTCGAGGGCCTACAGGATGTGTTATTTGTTTCATAAAACGACTCGTGTGCACCGTTTTTAAAACGGATTAGCGTTCGTTTTTTTTTTTTTTTTTCATTATTTTTAATCGCTACAAAGTAATTTATCTTTTTATCAACACCAATGGCAAAAAACCGAAAGAAAAGAACAATAAATTGAAACGTGAACGTTTCCTCTCAAAAAGGCATGCACTTTATTTCTTTGTAGAAACAGACGTTCTTCCGCCCACGAAAAAAAAATAAATAAATAAATATTATAATTATTATTATGGTAAACACGAAAAAAAAGCAAACACAAAGTTTAAGAACGCTTACCCTCCCCTCTCTCTCTCTCTCTCACTCTCTCAAACTCATTATAATTAATGATACGGATGAAAAAATATCTTTATTGTAACAAAAATATTAAAAAATATCACGCTCGGGTGATACTACGACTACTCGCGTGTGACCGTAAACAGTGATATAAACGCACGATCAATAAATAAACTCGGCTACACCGTACGCGGCGGCGGCGTGTAATAGTATAAATAATAATATCATAGACCGTTCTAACGTTTTTACGGGAAGTATCGTATACCCAAACAGTCTCGTTTTAAACTTGTCACCACGTGAACCGAGATGGTAACGAAAATCGTTTCGAAAATCACTTCTTTCGTGTACCTATATCAGGCGCATACACAAATTTTTTTTTTTTTGGGGGGGGGAGGGTGAAGATTGTATAATTTCATATTTATGTATAAACAATTTTACATAATTTCAATTCAAAAATAATTTTTATTATTCGTTCCTCATTATTATTATTATTTTTTTTTTATAAACAATTTTACGATAACAATGCGGTCTGTGCCTATTCACCGTATCAATTTTAAAATTAGAAATGTCAATAATAAGAATATAGTATAATAAAACAAACATATTTGTATCTAATATCTCCCTCATTGATAGTTACCACTTATATTTCGTTAAATATTGAATACTTTTCCTGAAATTTAGGGGAGGGGGTTGAACCCCTAACCCCGCCTTGTGTACGTGCTGACCTTTATAATAATTCACGTCCGACGACGAAAAACGGTCTGTGACCACCCTGTGCGATTGTATTTCGACATTTTCACGTGGTTTTAATTAGTCCGATATCGCGTACTTTGAAAGTATTTGTTTTACATTCGTTAACTTTTGTTTTCGAATCGAACTACAAAGGGCCTTTGTTAAAATGTCGGATTGAAAATCCATATGATATCGAGTGATTACCCGCCATTATTTCAATCCCGAACAAAATGTCTATATACTCACATGAACGATTACGGTCTGCTATTAGCGAGGACTTTCCGTACGAAAGTAATGATTTACGAGAGAGTCGGCGGAGTAAAATTAAAAACGGATTTCAAATCTATAACCAGTACGCGGCGGGTGGTGGGTCGACGGTCTCGATGTATTATCGACGTGTGTTTCATTTATGTATTCGGATGCGAACAGCGTACCTCTACTACTAACTGCGATTATATTCAGTTTTGTAACTGCTCATCAAAAATAACGCTTTTTTGTCGAGTCAGTGGTTCTAAATACGTTTGTTTGTTTAACGGAGAAATTCTGAAATCGGCCAATTCGTTGAGTTAATGTGTTGGAATTCAATTATCTTAAAACTGTTTAAGGTATACGAGAAAAAATTTTAACGTTTGCAAAATCAGTTTTTCAAAATTAAAATATTGTTGAAAATTTCGTGGTATTCATATGTTTCATTCATAATTCATAAATAAAATTTTATAATTCGCCGACCAGAGAGATTGTACAAAAAAGTTAAAATAATATTGGAATATGAAAAATCAGTGATCAACGTTTTCGTAATTTTTTTGCTCTTAAAATTGCTAGCCGTAATAATAGTTGAATACTAATCAAAACGATTTTCACTGTTATGGTTCATGCGAAACCAACACGATTTTTAAAATTTGCATTTTTCATCTGTTAACGCAGTGCTTTCACTCGACTTTGGAACTTATTATGCGTAAAATTTAATCGAAATGAATTTTTATATTTGTTGATTCTCGAAACTTACAAAAACATAATTTTAATTATTTTTTTTTATTCAAAACATCCAAAATATTTAAATCAATGTACCTATGTATTGAATTATTTATTTAGTACGTAACTATTATTTTCACAAAAAGCTAATTCGTATCATTACTTTGCGGTTTTGTATTGTCATGTAAACATTGAGATGTGAGTCATTTTCAATTTGTTTTTAATAAAAAAAAATACGCTTTTGACAAATTTCACGAACAAACTCATGTAAAAATAATTAAAAATGTCAAGTTGATAACGGGACTACGAAAGATATACAATCGAATTTAGATGAAAAATATAAATATGCAACGTAAGAGTACGTCATGTTGTTACCATATCATTACCTACTTTTTAATGGGATTTTTATAGATTTCGATTTGTGTGTGTATATATATAAATATATATATATTTAGGTGCGTATAACTGCAACCGTGAGTCATAGTGACATTGAATTAATTAGTCGCTAGTATGTTTACGTTGTCAGAGTTTTAGTTATTCGTGTTTCTTGAACTCGGTTCGATTGCCAGCGAAATTCCGCGTTTAACGCAACAATACAACTTGTGTAAACACTCGACGACTATGACAGTTTTCGTTTACTCGTGAAAAGAAAAAAGAAAAAAAAACCAACCGTTTCCTTTATTATTAAAACACACCCGACGCAATTAGAGAGACCCGAATGTTATTTTCTCACGTGACCGAATAGCACAGCGAATAATCGTTATACTCTCGCGCATCGGGGAAAACCATCGGGAATCTTCAAAAAACATCGGGCACCGACTATTCTCGAGTGGGTAATAATTCAAACGGCCATGTCTACGAATACGACAACGATTCAAATATCGTTTCGACTAGAGATGTAAAATTTACGTAATTTTTTTTTTTTTTTGATAGTTTACCGAGGAAAATTTACGTAAATTTAGTAAATTTTGATAATTTTTCTGTCACATAAGGGACGGCCCAAGGAACTCCACGCTTCCTCTTTTTCATGAAATTATAATTATTGTAACGCTTATTGGTATTATTTACTGGACAGCAGGGTGTTCATGGTGTTATCAATTTAACACGAAGACTTTGTATAAGTACCTTGTAGTGTACTATACTATAATATTGACATTTGTTTGTATTTAAAATTGTTGTATATGTGTTGTGAACCCTGCACGAGCAACCGCGTAGAAACGATGACTCGGCAAACGGCTACGCGGCGGCCGTGCAACGGTTCACAGAACGATGAACAGCTACGGCAGCAGGCTTGGCGACTACGTAGTCCGTGATTGTTATACAAACACCGTTATACATAAAATACACGCATTTTAATATTACAATAAATTTTAATAGTTAACTTGAAAAGTGTATTTAATTATTATTTGTCAATAAATTACACAATAGTGTTTTAAATCCCTTATTTTTTTTTTAGTAGAAAATCCATTTTAGTTTTTATCAATTCTGCTGCTCTCCCGTTACATTTATTCAGTTTATCTTTCACATTTAAAATAGTGTTTGAACCTTCGTCAAGGGATAGTGTACTTTTTTCTAGGTTAATAATAGCTTGGATGAGAAAACAAAAATTACTTTTTAAATAAGCTAAATCATGTTTGTCTTCAACAATTCTTTTGATTTTTTAATTGATTCTGCTTCGTCGTCTAAATGTATTTATACTGTATATTTACAATTCGACGAATAAACCAAAAACTATCAGTATTATGAAATAAACGCCATTTAAAATTAACAATAATTTATAAAAATTTAAAAATTTAAGTTAAAAAAAAATGAAAAACCTTAAAATCTATAAATATGCAATTACAGTGGAACCTCGATAACTCGAATCGATTGGGGGCGAAAAAAAAATTCGAGTTATCGAAAATTCGACTTAAAGAAAACCTCGATAACTCGAATCTGCAAAAAAAAAATTCGAGTTATCGAAAATATTTTTTTTATTTAAAAACAAAGACTTCAATTTTTTAATTATTTATTTATGTATGTATGTATTTACTAATAAATGTTTAATGTATGTACTATGTAGGTATGTATATTGTATAAAAAATGTACTTGGTTATTTGACCTTCGATTTATCGAGATAGGTAATTGTACGAATTATATTTTACTATATAAATTCGAGTTATAAGCTAAAATTCAACTAAAATTACTTCGACTTATCGAGAAATTCGAGTTATCGAAATTCGAATTATCGAGAAAATTTAACACACATATCATATATTGGAAGCCAGGGGCCAAGGTATTCCTTCGAGTTATCGAAAATTCGACTTATAGAGGTTCGAGTTATCGAGGTTCCACTGTATATGCATTGTGTTCAAAATAATATGCAAAAATATGCAAAAAAAAATTGATTTTATTTAAACGAGAGTAAGCAAAATCGTGGACAAATCTGACAAACAATCGATTTGGACTTAAGGAAAAAAACATGCAAATGCATATCAATCCTAGCCCTATATATAATATATATGTATAAACGTGTACATACACACACGTCCCCCTCTTTCCACCTTCTTCTGCTGTTAAACCTCGGGTGTAAGATAAGTTTATTTTTACGAGGTCTCGGGGACTCGACCTCGGTGTGTGATACTTATAAGTGCTATAGATCAGGGTTACCTCATATAAAAGTATAAAGACGGCATATACATACAATTACTGTTTCCGAGTTTTTCAATATTTCCGTTTGAAAAAATTGAAAACTTCGAAAAAAAAACCCAGCATTTCTGGTGACGTTTCTTATGATCGCGAATTCCGAACAGAGCTCGGTGTTACGGAAGTGTATTGCTCAAAATAAAATCAGGACTGCTATAAAACAGTAAATGGCATAAGAGTAAAGGAGCTTTCTATCATTTTCCAAAATAACCAATGGCTAAATTTATCTACTACTGGCTTAAAAGTCCGTACGTAAAACCGAAAATTGCTGGAAAAAACGGTAAAAGACTAAGACCATCTCCAAGTATTCGTCCGTGGCTCAAAAGAATGGTATTTCAAAATGAATTCCTAATCCAAATTTTTCCGGCACCAAATAGTTTTGGCTTTTGCCGAAAAAAAAAGTTTTTCTAAAATCCGAGCATTTTCAAGAGTATTTTTTTATTCGGTCGTGTTTTTGAACGTCATAAAACCCTATGATATCGTAGAGGAGGGAAACGATTTACCATTTTCTCGAAAATGAAACTTTCAGAATATTGTAAATTTCACCGTAAGCATAAATCATGTGGATGTATGGTATCGAAAATTCCGAAGTCGACTCGAATATTTTATAGTATATAGTTTATGGCTGGTATGTGAAATAGCTTCTGTTTTATAATATCATGCAGATAATAATACGATTATTAAACTGAACGATAATCGTTTTGTAAAATAGTATACGTATACAGGTGTTTTCACGGCAACTTGACCACGGGAATAATATATTAATTGCGTACTCACTCGTGTTTAACGAAATATCGTTTCAGGCCTTTGCAGGGTGTTCGTATTACTATGGATACGGGTAAAAAAAAAAAAAAAAAAACACAAACTCCGTCAATGTTTTCCTGTTGATCGCCTCGACAAAATCCTTCGGTAATCTACAATAACAATTAGTATTTTTAAGTCATTAATCATTTTCAAAACTAGTATTGACGAGATGAGAATTTTTCAAAATTGATCGAAAAAGAAATTTACAACGACATTTCGTTTGATAAACAATATTCAGTTTTTTTTTCAAACGGTGCGAATAACATTTGTTTAAAAATATAGACACGCAGTATGCGTTCACCATAGAACAGAGACCCAGACACGCCATAATTGATTTATTCAAAATATTTTGATTTGATAACTGTCCCATTTTCGTAAATTAAAAGATGTAAGCATACGAAAAATCAATGGTTTAAAAGAATATGATTTTTTTTTTTTTTTTAATCCATAAAATATTAGCCGCAAAGGTTTTTTTTCTCTCGAATCGTACAATGTAATTACCGAAACACGTAAAACGGATAACAATAAAATATGTTTCATTTATTTTATTCAACGTACGTATAAATCTTGAATATTTCGAGAAATCGTGAAAATGTATTCTTCTCGGAGCGGCGACATGAACTAGCCTTCCGATAAATACCCTGACTCCGTATATCGACAGTCTTGGATTTATAACGACGCCAATAAGCACTAGTTGGCGAATTTTATTTCCCGCAGACATTTTTTCGTGCCGTTTGTTGTTATCTTTTCCACTAGAAACAATCGAAAACGAACCCGTCGTACGAATCGCACACGCACGATATCACAGTCGACGGCTCGCAGGCACAGACAGGACAAAAAACCAATCATTAGCCATATCTAACTTCCTTGTGAGTTTTGCTCAAACGTTACGTCGTGAATTTCGTTTTTTTGCCGTTTACTCGAGGCCAGGTAAAAAAAAAAAGCCAACTATTCGACAACAACATCCTCGTCGAGGGGTGGTTTTGGCTCAGATCCGGTGCCCGAGCCGTGTCGGTACACAACAGTGTCGACGTATTCAAAACATAAGGGTAGCGTTTTCGCGTTACGCCGGGGGTGAAACGGTGGCGCCTACAGCAGTCGTTTTACACGTGTGGGCGCGGGTACGACTCGAACGCGTGGGCGCGCGTTCGAGGGTCGCGTTCAATGAACGGACGGAGGACGCTATCGCTTTGGACCGACTCGCGCGCAAATAAATTTCATTTCGATTTCGTTTACGGCCGTACACGGCGGCACGGCGGAACGGGATCGAGGGTTTGACGCGGGTTTGACGTATTTTAGCGCGTTAGATTGTGTCAGAAACTTATTGCTCCGATTAAACAAAATAATATAACTCTTTTGTGCGTCGGGCCCGCGGAACAAATGCGGCCGTGGGGCTCGTCGATGAATACATTACTCGCCCCACCAGTGTTTCTCGCACGGGTATAATTACGGAGCGTGTCGTATGAGTTTTCCGGCTCGCGTCGCTTTTCAAAACCGTTTTGAATTGATAACGGCTGCATAACAATATTATGCTGTGCGTGACGTGTGCGTTACGTTCGTGCTGATATATCGGATTCATATAGAGCACGGCGGAGAATTTTCGTTCGTCTGTCGTTTCGGCCGACTAATCCACTGCAAAAGAACTCGTGATCTAGTCTCGTGTGTGTGTGTGTGTGTATATGAAACAATTAATCTAATGACGCGATAACTTTTGTTGCATTCAAAATGTTTTTACTTTTTCCTTTGAGCGGGATTTCCTCCTGCACGAAAATGTATTACCACTATATTCCGTCTCTATAAATTTTAAATGTTTTGATCTCTCGAACTATTGATCCGATACTTATGTTCGAATACCGAAATTTCAGTTCTCTTTCGTGATATGATTTTATAAACAGTAGTCGTCATTTATGAAAACCATAAAATACTTTTAGAGAAATCTCGTATAGATAAAAATTGTCGAAAAATTATTATTTCATTTATTTTTTCTTAAAACCGTAACGCGGTAACGTAAACAAAAGTTATTGCATTTATCAAATAAAGTCGTTATACTCAATACATTGTATATATATCATACGAAAATTTCAAAGATTATTTTTCGTACCTAATTTCGATTGTATTTCGTACAAAACTCGAGCGTGTCGTATTTAATAACTTCCAAAAAATGTCTGTCAACTATGGGTCATAAAGTATTTTAAATTTAAATAAAACGTTGTATTTCGTCCATCATTACTCGCAATTTTTAATTTATATTTTTTATATATATATTTTTTTTTTAATAATCAATTTAAAACATTGTGCCGTAATTAGAAATCGTATGAAGTGTTTTTTTGTTTTTACTCACAACGATTTAGGATTATACTCATATTTATTTTACAAATTACTGTGTACTTTATAGGGCACGTTTAAAATTTATTGCAACTCGATTAGTGTATTATATTTCTACGGACACTGGTACGCATACATTTGTTGTTTGTTTCTGCAATAAAGAGATAAACTAACGAAATCGAACCATAAATATTAAACAAGTTATTTTTTGATTAGATACACAGCTGTACATAAATTCAAAAATACAGTGACAATTGTCAGTGAAAGTTCTAAAATATGATTGTATGCTATTACGAGACGTGGGCGAGTTATGTACCCTACCGCCCACGTAATGTTATTCGGCTTAGATTCAATATCACGATAAATAATATTAAAAATTATATTAATACTGTTATAAAAAGCACGAGGCGCTTGAAGCGACATTCAAACAAAACGTTAGCACTCATGGAGGACTATTTACGTTCATCGCATAATATCTGGAGGATTTTTAATACATATCGGCGTGCATAAATCCCATTACATAATATACGTGTTAAAATAAGATGAATTATTACGGAATTTCAACGTTAGACTCGGGGAGAATTCAGTAATAACACGTAATTTATGACGCCATATAGGTACCTGGAAATTTAACACGAGGTGAAATTTATCATTTGATGTAAATATGTATGTGCTTTCCTTCCGTCGTCGTCGTTCGAGTTTTATTTCAACGCTTTTAGACGTATGTGATAGTGAAGTTTATCAATTATACCACGCGCCTGAATACTCGAGCAGTGTTTGTAATTTGTTTCTACTCAGTTTGATGAATTATGCATTAATATTATCGTCTGCGCATTTATTTCCGAAGTCGGGTAATAGTTTTTCGATATATTAGTTCGAAGTGCACGAAGACAACACAAAATTTATAAAATAATATATGATAACTAAATGACGCAGCTGCGTGTGATGCTTGATTTAATTAAAAATTACGCTATGTGAAAAGAAGAATATTGAAAGTCTAATAATAAATTTAAAAAAATTAAACACCATCAATGTTTACCGAGTCTGTACGGAAAACGAATTGTTTTTTCCTCCTCCCCCCCAAGAAAAAACAACGATAAATGTCTGAGACTGTACGCGTAAATGATCCAAAGTTAATAAGATAATATCATTAACGTCCACACAGAATTCGGCGGAAACTTATTTACGGCATGGCGCATAATCGTAAACCCATCGCACCGTAATATTACGAACACGCGATACATAGTAGATGTGGTAGACATTCAAACCGACGACTTAACGTTAGTTCGGCGACGTTTCCGAAGCGACGGGTGGAATTCTGGTCATCCTCTCTGTCCCGTCCGAGTAAACTAATATTGCCGTCGTCAAGATGACTCTTAAGTCGATCGTCAAACCGGGCCGAGTCGAGTGATTCAAAGGGTTAATTTAATCTGAATAAATTTCTTGACCCTACCGCCACAAAAAAAAAAAAAAAAAAAACAAAACAAAACTAGCTGTTCGAACAATAACGCTAGTATACGGTGTACACCGGAGTTTATCAACCCCGTAGGGTCACGAACAATTTTGAATGGGTCACCGAAAAGTTGACACGTTGATAAAATATTTTGATTTTTTATAATAATAATTTTACATAATATTTTGTATCACATTATTAATATTATTTATTAATAAATGTAATTAATATTTTTGTTAAAAATTATTTATGTATTATGAATTATGTAAAATTATATATTAAAAAATGACTTTTAAGGACAAAAATTGGTTTTGTTTGCTATTTGACGTATATAAAGTGACATTTTACAAAATTGGCTGAAAATATGAACTTGAAAATTTCATAAATGTCTTGCTCGCAAAATTTAGATATGATTTGAGTACCAACATGACCACCTTAGAAGCACTTTAAATTTTCGGTACTTTACAGGCCACTACAGACCTCAAATTTATCAAAAATTTAAATTTCTCACCAAAATCTTTCAAATGACACTAAATGACATGTTTACTCAAAAGATGCCGGTTTTTTATTTTTTCGGACCACTGTGCGTCGTGTCGTCGTTTCTCGTCAGGAATAATCCGAACGCTGCCGCACGACCACTTTCGGTTAACGTAGACACGGCGGCCGGAGCGACGACGAAAGAGCTGTACATCGTGTATTCCACGTACTCGCGCGTGCTTTAATTTGAATTTCCACCACACGTCGAATATCCACGTGTGGCACGCCGGACGGGATCGGACAAACACGTGTTTTAATTTCAGAACGATCCCCGAGCGCTGTGGTCTTCCGGCCGAGACGAATAACTCGCAATCCCGCCCCCCGGGGCTCCGTCTCCCCGGTATGACGTGACACGGCGCGCGGTCGGTGTTGGCCGTGCGTCGTCGCCGGTTTCGTGTCGCTGCTGTGGATGATCTCGCAGTCGGCCCCATCGACACCTTGTTGACGTGCTCGTCTAGCCCGATGACTCGTGTCGATCCGATAAATCGAAACTGCGGTGGAACGAATTTCGAACGCGTGGTCGGCGACAAATGATATTTATGACTTCTTTTCGTTCCTCCGCAGAATGCACTCGTCAAAATATTTTCACTCTCGAAATTTAACGCGTACGCGAACGACGAGACCAGAATATTATTTCGGGTTCGTTTCGTGTCGGTGTATTATTAGCAGTAAAAGAGCAGGGTGATTTTCACAGCCCCTCCTATCACGAAGCAATAGAATGATTACGTAATCGTTTTCGGCGAATGTTCGGTGCGGACGTATGTAAACGCCTTGGTTTTAGTCAGTACGTTTTCTAATTATTCAGCATTTTTCGACGGCAAACCGATCGTCGTTAATAACGACGGTACCCGATTCTCTTATACACTCGTATGACGTAGTCAACACCTTTGTGAAGAGGGCGCAAACCACATCCCACACACACACACACACACATACAGGCGCATCCACGTGTGTGCAATATACTGATACATATTCATACGTGTTCCTTTTACCCCTATCCAAAACTACATTTTTCAAATTTTCACTATAAAAACTTAATCCGAATGAAAAACCAGACGACAATTTGTTTGGATTACATTTCGTATTGGCGTTAACGGGAAAAAGAGTTGAATGATTTTCTCAGCCCCTTTTAAAGGCATAATCATTTTCCACGAAAGTTCGGTGCGGATATTTTCGTACGCTTCGGTTTTAGTCAGAACATTTTCTAATTATTCAGTATTTTTCGACGGAAAACCGATCGTCGTTAATAATCACGCCCGTCTCCCTTATAATATATTAATATAACGCAGTCGACACCTTTGTGAAGTGAGGGCAAACTGCGCCCCGCACGCGTGCAAGTGAACGAAAGCAAACGTTAACAAACGTCAACATTCTCTCGCCCACACACACACACACACACACACACACACACACACACACACACACACACACACACACACACACACACACACACACACACACACAGTATATACAGGTGTTCGTATACATAATATCCCTTTGATCCGAACGGAGCGCACAGCACTACGGCGTCGGCAACGTCGTGGCTTAAGACTCGTGCGTTTTTCCACGTGAAAACGCGAGTGGGTGACGGGCCTACGGCGACGTCTGCGGACCGTTTTCTACACGAAAACTAGGTCACGTCATTCCACATGAGTACACGAGTCTGTATGTATGTATGTGTGTGTGTGTGTGTGTGTGTGTGTGTGTGTGTGTGTACAAATCGGCGGCGTTTCGGGCGACGACGACACAGCGATCGAAATCGAAACGGATACCGCAAAGGAAAACCGAACGTTTTGTTCACTTTTTGCGCGTAAACGATTCCTAGGTTAACGTACACGTGTGTAATTTTCTTCTAGGAATCCCATCATCAATCACCATATTCGATTCGGTATTTTCATTTTCGATTTATCAGACATTAGAATCCCTACGTACTACAATAATAACTGAATAACGCCAAGTTTTTTGATTTTTTCTACTTAATAAACAATATCTCGCTCTCTCGCATACTTTTGCGCAAACAATCATGCTTGTTGGCTCAACTTTGTAATTACATCAAGTAGACGAGGACCACGAGGTCGGTTTCTAGTTACACACCAATTAGATCAGTACACGTGTTGCCATTTATTCACAAGTTTAACCTCTGTGCTCCGGGCTCCAGCTCAAGCTCCCAGTGTTAATCCGGTCCTAGGTTACACGTGATTTCATTTCCGTCTGGTATAAGTCCGTGAAAGTAGATCTAGGGATAATAAATACGAGAACGCACTATCGGGTCTCGTGCGAAATCGCTCAGAGTTTTTTCTCCAAAAATTTACAATTGGATTCTGTTTTATGAAGTGTACGCGATTTGCGATTATCTTCTCGGCTATCCGGTCAAACGATCGGTTCGGTAATTTACCAGTAAATTGACGCGAAATTTGGTAAAGAGATAAATTGTTCAATTTCGTTTCAAACAAAGTGTGTATCACATAGACCAGTGGTCTTCAACCGGTGGGTCGCGACCCATTTTTGGGTCGCGTAATCTTAAAAATTGGGTCGCGATAAGTCTCATTTTTAAAATAAAAATTAAATTTATAAAATTATAAAAGGCAAGGAGTCGTATGACGGGCCAAAAATTATATCATATAATATAAAAAGCAAACTTCCAGAACGGTTCGGACACGTTTGGAGAGCTAACGGGCAAGTAGCGAAAAAAGTTTGAGTTGACGAAATAAACAAAAAAACGTCCATTTATAGGAGAACCAAGGACCCGATGGGTGAATGCCCGAGGCATCGAAAATATAAAAGATTTTACTTTGGACGGTGCACGTGTAACAAAGAAAACTAAAAAGTTTCGTGATTGGCGTCAATGGCTCGCTCTCAATGGGCCAATAAGTTGGGCAAGAAGAAATCATTATTACTTTAACGATTTGCTAAGTTTTCATGAAAAATGAACATTACATATTATATTATAATACATTTTTTTTAGTTCAGTCAATAAAAACATTATATTTTTCATTTGTCATAGTATGATTTTTATTGTTTAGTGCAGAAAAAATATTATATTTTTTTTTTCAAATTTGATTGTAATTTAATAAAATAGAACTAGGTAAAGAAAAAAATTATTTTCTTCCGAGAAAAAAAAAAGTCAACCTTCCATGGTAATGAAAAATATATAAAAATATATAAGTCAGTAGAAAATTAGCGATTGTTGTAACTTTGTAACTAGTTACGGCCCAACTTCGAGTAGAGTATACTTTGTCATTTAACACTTATACCGCACAGGGAACTTCATCAAGGGTAGCGGCACCAGTATTTTGTTCTGCGGGTGAAAACTTCTAAACCCACCCCTCTTAATCTAAAACTGATTGTCTACATAACGTCGTGACAATTTATTAACGGCCGTAATTTCTAATTTAATACGTTTTTCACGGAAAATTTCTTTTTAGGTACAACTTTTTATAAAGTAGCTCCACAACACTAACCGTGTGCGTTCATCAACGGCGGCAATCTCCAGACGGTATTTCATCATCATTGTTGCTGGTTCGGCGCAGGTACACGCTCCTCGGCCATTTCTCGCGTGCTGATATTAATTAACACACCTATTTCTTTTGTACGGCACATACGCGTTTGGCCTTCCGTGTTGCATCTCACAGCTGTAAAGTCCTCTGCCGTCGTATAGACTATTCATTTTTTTTCCACGTATAATGGACATTGATGTTTAAAATCCACGCGAAATCGTATTCTCCGAAATTCATACGAAATTTCCATACGACTCCTATATGGGCGCCACTATAAGAGAGATCTAGGCGGCGTGTATATCACTAGTGGATCCAGGGATTGTTCGAGGGTAGAGCCGTTGATTTATTTTGCGTATTAAAATCGACTTTTTTTCGCATGTTTTACTCGATTCAAAACAGTATGTTTTACGATTTGTTTACATCGATCAGTAACCTAGTACGTTTTTCATAAACTCGGATTTAACTGTTCAGAGTCAATTCAATTTAATTTCGAGCGTAAAGTACTGCATTCACACATTCATAATGTTAAATCAACACATCGTTTTTTTTTCCTTTTGAAAATCTTTCTATGACATCGCTTATTATTTAATATTATTCCCCTATGGGCGCGTAAAAGTGTCAGACCATTAAATAGTTATAACCAACAGTCAATAACGTTTTTACGGTCAATTGAAAAATGTTACGTGAGAAAAATTATTCGTACAAAGTCCTTGATAAGATCAAGGAAGTTGAAGTTAGAACTTCATTCTTTCGGTTCACGAACAAGATAATCGTGTTGGATCTTGCTTCTTGAGTGTATTGAACCTTAGACAAACTACTTTTACAATTAGCCAATGATTCGCGTGTAATAATATGATATTATTAGTTTCAATTTGAAAATAACGATAAATCTTTTTTGTTCTCGTTGAAACTTAAAGAATAATATTTTAGTACTGACCGGTACGAAAGCCGTAAGGATCAAAATTTTATAAATCTAATGCACGTTATATACATGATTTACACACACGTACGTGCATAAACTCGGATCGAGGGGGGGTGGAGAGAAATCGTCGTCCTATCGTCCCTCAATTAATGGATCCACCGCTGACGTGTCATATTACGAGGCCTATTGAATAATATAATATAGTAACATTACGTCTGAGGTACAGTCAGAAACCGATGGGCCGGGCGAAACAACTTTTCAAGACACGACACGGCCGCGCAATATCGAATACGGAATGATTTGATGACTCCTCGGCTCCGCAACTGTACGTCTTCGACAGTATAATATTAGTTCGTGTTCGCCAACCGTCCGAGCAACACACATAAACCGTCCTCGCTTATCGTTTCTTAGCTCCCGATAGCACAGTCAAGTTCATTAGCGCAATCAGCATTTGGGTAATATGAATATATTTATACATAGTTACACATACATAGCCAATTAAGAAACCAAATCGATAAACACACACACACACACACACACACACACACACACACACACACACACACACACACACACACACACATATATTTCTCATTAATCACAGATTCATACTGGTATAAAGTTGATTAAAAGTACCCAGCAGTGTAAACTATGAATGATATTCAAAACAGACATTTGGTTCTGATTACGTAAGTATTTATTAGATTTGTGATTGCATGTGCGTGATTTCTGTTCATGCAGAACGCGTAATAAACTCGAAACGTAATCAAGTATCATCAAGTCGCGGTAAATCAATATTAATGACAACTAATCACGTCTTATACGATTAATTAATCGCGGAGAATCACGACTTTATAGGTAATTGTTATTATTTTGAACCGTTTTTTTTTTATTTTGACATTTCATTTTATAGACCGTTTGAAAATGAAAATTCGCTATGATTAGGCATAAACGTCTGCTGTGCGAGTTATTCTAGGGACTTCTTTGTCCGAAGTCTCATCCGTCCATTCGGTACAAATCCCGACGAATACAAAGCTCAAGGAGAACAAATATATCAAAAGTCTAGGACGGTGAATATTGAAATCATTGCCGTTGTAACTCATTATAATATTTTTCCTTTGTAGTTATTTTTGTTTTTTTTTTTTGCCCGCGACCCGAGTATGGTTCACCTATTCGAATTGAAATCGGGTACTTCGCATACGATATAAGCATGATAATCAAGCATGCTTTTCCCGGCTTTGTTGTCAAATTTCAATCAACGTCCGACAAAGATTGAAAGATGGATGCACAGAATATCCGACATCGAGACGCCGTGAGATCAAAACTGAAGTCAGGAGATGTGCGCAATAACTCAGATATAAATATATCATACTTTATTCCCTCGGTATGTACACGTACACAACACTCTTCCGCGTCAAAGTTCCATTAACCGATAGCTACTTACGTCGAATCGCATTTCGCATTTCCGTCCAGCTATCGATCACGTATTGTTATTATTATTTATTATGGATTGATAAAAAAAAAAGACAAAAAAAAAAATACATAACACATAACGTTAACGTACACGGTCGTCTTTCAAACATGATTGGTCATTTATCTCATTTTCATTTCTCATGATTCGGTTTAGAAATATTTCATTTAATTAAATAAATTGGAATACCTACGTGACGGATGTCTGCGTCTGAGAAAACCAAACTACTTTTGAAATCGTGCCGATAAAAATTGTAAATTATGTTTTTTTCCCCTCAAAATGGGGATGTTCTAAATGTTCGGCGGTTTTAATTTGAACGATAAAAACGTATTTTCTAATCGTTCGCACTTCACGCGGCCGTGTTGAAAACGAAACGATCGTGCTCGAAAACCCCCCAACCCGTATACATCAGGACGTACGCTAGACAAAATACGAAATTTAATCACGCACGTGAAAACGTCGATTTCGAGGGTGCAATGGCATAATATTGTGACCGGAACTCCCGAACCCAAAGTCCTAACACGCGTTTACGCTCGGGTCACACGATGACACATGTTTCGGCCGGCTGACCGCGTCCGAACGACAGCAGTCGGCCCTCCGCAAAAATGTCGGTCGCCGTCGCATACGAATGTGTTTACCATTGCCGTTATTAACGTTTTGCGTTCTGGGTCGTCCGTTTCCCGCCTGAACCAATACGGCGCCACCCCGTGTGTAGTGTGTACCGTAAACCCATAACTTACCGATAGCAATAATAATAATAGTAATAATAATAATAATAATAATAATAATAATTTGTTAATAAGAGCGAGTGTAAGTTCCTACACGAGACCTAGCGGTTAAAAAAAAAATTCATATGTTAGTTCCTACACGATAGAAAAAATAAGTACATATCATGTAAGTTCTTGCACGGTAAAAACCAGTTACGTATCTTAGTTCCTACACACTTGTATGGCTGTGGTCAAATGACGGTTTGTCTGTATTCATTAATTGGACATTTTGACCCACAGTATAAAAATTTTTGCACTACACTTATTTACAACACAACGTCACGTATTTTCAAAAATGTTTTTTTAGATGTTTGAATGATGTTTGAAAAATTCAAAATCGCTTAAAACCAGCAGTTGTCTGCCTTTGTCACTGAACATACATGATACATTTTCGCTCATTGTGACTTTGTATAATAATTGTTTATGATTATTATAGACCGATGTGTATATGTATTTATAATACACGGATGTTTCGAAACAATACCAACAAATAACAACAATATTTTAAAAGAAATAGCTCGATGTACATTTTACTGTGTTTATTTATATAAAAACTCCACAGAGGTAATGACTTTCAACCCCTCCTATTATTTTATTTGGAAATATATAACTATAATCGGTATTTTATAAAATCATTCAATATTATGCTTCCACTTACCATTTGGCCGATATCTGAATTTGAAGTTACAATTGTGTTTGATTCTTTACTCAACCTTACCGGTTGTTCCTTTTCAACATGTTTTGGTTGGTCTATTTCTAAGTTTTCGTCAGGACTTTTACTAGTTGATGCTATGCGAAAATGATTATTATTATCTGAAGTAAAATAAGAAGAAATTTTACGCTTCGACATATTGTATTTAAAAAGCACTACACGAATACAACTATTACACAAGATGCAAAAACTACAGTGCCATAACTAAATTAACTATGCGATACTATGCGTAAACAATAATATTATTATGATTTATGACTATTGAACACGGCTATAGATAGTACTATCTTTAATCGTGCTATCAAATACTCTTTGGCATAGACGTAATTATATTTATAATTCTATTAAACATCTAATGTCGTTAAGGGGATTGGAGCAGCATACAATTTTAACGCTTTTAGACCAATAAGCTGGAGTAAAATTCATCTAGTTTTGGTCATCCAATTTTAATTTTAAAAACACATCTGAATTCTTTGACTTATTTTCTATGTTTTGTAGGAAACACAATTTTATTTGTTATTAATTTATTCTTGTTGGTTTTTTATCAATGTGTACATTTTAAATATATCATATGACATAACTAAAAACTTAAATCGAAAATCGGTTTCCTACAAAACATAGAAGAGAAGGCAAAATGTGTAAATATGTTTTCGAAATTAAAATTGGACTATTGAAACGAAGTGAATTTTACTCCAGATTTTAGCAGTTTTCATTAGTTTGGAAAGAAAAAAACGATTTTGCATTCGATTTTTGTTGACATGTGCATGTGCGTATGAGAAACAATGTACTCTTGGAACAGCGATAACGATCATTGCACAACGCGGGAATTGGTAGTGAAGTGGGGAGGGGGGGGCACTCACACTAATCATCGTTTACGACACACACCGATTCACGACACGCACGCACGCACTTACGAAATTGCCTTAAACTTGCCTATATTCAACTCCTTAAAAACAATTCGTATCGAATACCATTAATAAAAAAAAACAAAAACAGAAATGTCGACTTTGACCCGGAAACCCGTCGTCGTCCGCGTGTAATAATATGGTAAACGCGTCGGTCATTTCACGAATTAATACGCACAAACACACACACGCACGATACGCGTGGAATGCGTGAACACAAGGGACGGAGATCGATAAGCGCAAATATATCAGGTCCGACGACGGGCCGAGTCCAAGTGCGTCCGACCCGTTTGCAATTAACATACAAACTACACGACGACGGCACGTGCGTAAACGAACGGGGACTCTGGGCCCCGTCATGTTGATGCGCACGTCGATAAGACCGTGGAAGCCGGTACCACCCAGTCCCGACCGGTTTTACAGGGAGCTGAAACGTGATCTACCCGGGTTACGGGACGCCGAACGTGTTTTACGATTGGTTACGTAATACGGTATCGATTGTTTGAATTTTCGACTTCCGGATTCTTTTTATCTACTCGCAGCCGGGTTGGATTTGATTAGTTTTAGAAAACGTATCACGACGAAAGGGTTCAAGAGTTTACACATAGTCTATTCATAATTATAATAATAATAATAATAAGTCCGTATTTTCGTTCCTCGGGCGGGTTAGTGGGTCGGATGTATTGAATTTTAAAGAAATTATAGGACATTTCTTTAGTTAAACGATTCTTAGTAAAGCTCCAGTTTAAATACATCGTTTAGATTGACGCATTTCTTCAAATAAAATGTTAAAGTTGACAATTGACGAAAAAAAAGTTTATTACGTATTAATTGTATGATGATTTACTTAACGTTTAAAAATAAAACCTGGAGTCAATATTTTTGAATTTTTTTTTTTTCAGAATCGTTAAAAAAGTGTATGAGTAAATGCATATTAAATTTTCAAACGTTTTTGTCAAATATTTAAAACTAAGGGATAAACTTTAAAAAACAAAGTAGTTTCAAAGTTCGATTTTTAGCTCAAAAGTTGTAAAAATGTTTTGAAACTTTTTTTAAAGCATGTAGTGATACGTCAATAGTATATGGTGAAAAATTCAAGTTTCAAGCAACATCATTTTTGGAGTAATGCCATAATTACGAAATTCGATTAAATGAAAGTGTTGTTTACGGCGAATTTCGCCGTTTTTGGACCATTTTACGCAGTTTTTCCGCTCGCCTGGAAAAACTATTGAGATAAGGGCTTAATAAACCCTCAAAGTATCATCTACATAGAATTTCTGATCTATAGAGTTATTGGATGAAACTTTTTGAAAAATTTAAGTCGAGCAAAAAGTGTCTACAGATAAAAAAAAAAAATAATAATAATATCAGAAATCATCGACGATTTTTGAGTTTAAAAAAAAAATGCTATATGTAAGTATTTTTTATTGATTTTTAATGGAATAATTTGTTTATCATGAATCCGTGTACATGTAATATAACAACACGAGTAAGCACGTGGGAAGGTAAAATATTGTTTGAAGACAATATTAAACTTAAAATTAACATTAAATACAGGGCAGGTGATGGAGATCAAAGCCGTACTCAAACTTAAATGCAAGGTTCCCGTATGTAAATTTTAACAAAAGGCTTTCCATCATTCTTAATTGGACGTTTTCTTCGTGCATGAACTTTGGGACTTAATTTGTTAGCTAAAATACAACTTGAGTTATTAAAAGAAAGAGACCACGCAGTATTAATGCAAATTCCAAAGAAAATAATATATTGCGGGCGTTTCAAATTAAACGGGTAAACATTGTTGTTTTTATAGATACACCGCCGCGGCCGGTTCAATTTATAAAAGTTATGCGGCGCTCGGGGTGAAATAAATTCGTCGTGCGTTAATTTTCGCTCTATCGCGGATTCGAATAAATACTGCAAACGTCTCGTTGATTTTGTCCCACCGGTTTCATCGGAAAGTTCACGAGAAAACACTCGTTTGGGTTGTTTTGTTATTCTTAATGTCGTGATTAATATAGGGGTATCTGGGCCTCGAAAGGCTGATTGCGACTTCGAACGGTCAAACTGATCTATTGAAAACAACGTTTTTTTTTATGAAATTATTAATAATCCCGTGATAAATCGATACCAATTAATATCGCAGCCACGGCAACTATTACGGCATGTACATTGTACACCACTGCGATGTAATAATACGTATAACTGATTACATCAACGAATCTGATAAATCATGTTTATGGATAAAATATTATTCGAAGAATACAAAACTATCGGTAATAAACGACGAGGAAACTAATTTTAATATACACATTTTTGTATTTATGTATATATTATTTTTTGACTTAAACTCAAATTGATTTTGTGGTCGAGACGAGTGAGCAATATGAACGATATTTAACAAAATACAAGTTTTAAATATAATATCATGTCGAAATCAAAATAATTTTCCATATAATTCACACAAAGTTCATTAAAATGGCGTAACTTTATTTAGAAAAAATAAATTATACGTTATCCGCCCAAAACGGAGCAATAAAAAAAAAACCATTATTCTAATCATAATTTTGTCGTACTTTCATGTTAAACTATATTCTATGTATATAAATAACACAACGAACACAAAATAAATTGGGTCATAAACGTTATTGATATTCAGAATTTTTTTTTTTTTTTTTAATATGAACTACACTATGCACACCGTATAATAATAAGACAAACGACACGCAAATCAACAACAAAAAAAAAAAAAAAAAAAAAAAAACATTAAAATAATAATGAAAACAAAACGAATATTACCTGTAGTTTGATTTTAGTAGAATTTTCAAAAATAATTATAAAAACACAATAATTAAAAAAAAAACAATAATAACGATAACAGCATTTTAATAAATATATATGTGCACCAGGGGGTCTATTCTTGAAATCATTCGGATCGGATCCGTATACGAACAATCTACACGAATCGGATGAATCGATCTGGGGGTCTATTTTGTACGCCATACGAATATTGTTCGTATACGAAAATTTGACATTTTTCGTATGAATTGCTGATTCTGTATTTTGTAACTACTTTCGAATACGGAAACTCACCGTACATACGATTGAATTCCGTACGTACGAACAATGTTCGTATGTGTCACAAAAATGGTATTTTGTACATCATCATACGAAAAAAACGTTCGTGCGAAGGTATTTTGTAACTATATTCGTACGGTGTAATTGTTCATATACACGAATGGTTTTCGTATATTTTCATCGGATGGTAGCGAGCATGTGAAAGCCCGTGATTGTATAAATATTAAAAATTGAAACTTTATCCAACGTTGAATAATATCGTTGTAAACTGAAAATTTTGTTATTATAGATTTATTATTATTGTAAAAAGACTATTTAAATTTTAAATTGTAAATTTTAAATGTTTTAATTTTCAACGTTTATAAAATATTTAAGAATAAAGCTCGTGTCGCATCCGTTCGGTTCGGCCGTAATTTGCATTTAATATTGTTTATATTCTTATAAAGCAGTAACAAAACGAACACACCATTTTTAATAAATACATAAAAAAAAAAAATAAATAAAAATAGTAGCTACTTAATAAATAAATACTTTTTATAATGTTCCCAAATACTTTATTCGTATACTCAAATTTTTTTAAACTTTTTTATTCATAATGATGACAATTTTTCGGATCACATGTCTACAGATTTAAATGTGTCATCATTTTCCAAAAAACTTATCAAATTTAATAATTTGGGGTATTTTGTGTAAATTGTAGCTGTATGATATAAAAATATTTGTTGCTTTATAAGAGTGACTAAAAACAGGACAAAAAGCGTCCTGAGAGACATTCGTCAGTACAACAGGTCAAAACTCTAAAATAAAGGACAATCCCGTAAAAAACAGGACGTCTGGTCACCCTATGATAACCCCTTCTAGTGTTATCATAATATTGTGTGTCAACGACTTTTTTTCGTTCAAACCGTTGCGAGTCGTATCGATAAAACGGAAAGCGTTAAAAAAAAACACACCCGACCAGGAGTTTAGGCTCTCGGTTCGGCCGCCACGCCAGTGGTTCGATCGAGGTGCGATTATGATAATAATAACGTAATAAGTTTCGATGGTATTCCCGAAGAGACGCGGTTAGGCATCGAGTAAACGATATGACCCCGCGTCTCACGACAACCGCGTTACTGCACACGGTCAGCCGGTTTAATTTTCAATTAATAATAATCTTATAAATTAAAAACAAATTATTCAAAACTAAAGTCAGTCCGTCTGGCCGTTCTATCCGGTCGATTTCCTTCATTTATTTTTTTATGAAAGGTATTTACACACAGATACGGCATCAACCATTGAAATTCCTTCAAATCCCGCCTTACTCGAGTTACACTCAAACGCGATTCTTCCCTGTACATTTCTTATGGGACACATTCACTCGAGCAATTCGAATTCTCATAGCTCCTTTTCTATCAAATGGATCTTGATCGTCTTACTCTCAGAAAACTCAGTGGATCAAGTTCTTTTTTTTCCGCTATTAACTGCTTAAATTCGCTGAGTTTGAGGAAAGTTATGCGTGCACAATCAACTTTACATTCAATTTTTTCAAGATTTTCCTCCACTCGGACCTCTATAACTAGAGTTCTAACTAACGTAGGCTGTTGAAAAAAGTCTAAGGACACTCAGTGGATCGAGTTTTTTCTTTCGAGCTATTAACTGCTTAAATTAGTCGAGTTTGAGGAAAGTTATGCGTACACAGCAAACTTTAAATTCAATTTTTTCAAGATTTTCCTTCACTCGAACCTCTATAACTAGAGTTCTAACTAACGTAGGCTGGTGACAAAAGTCTAAGAACACTCAGTGGGTCAATTTTTTTCTTTCGAGCTATTAACTGCTTAAATTAGTCGAGTCTGAGGAATGTTATGTGTGCACGTTCGACTTTACTTTCAATTTTTAACTTTAACACGTAAATAAATCATCTATTGCGAATTTTCGCAACGGGTATACTAGTAATAATAATAATTTCTATTTCGCTCTAAACAACCCGGCGTGCGGCGTAAGTACGTATATATATATACTTACATATTATGTGTAATTATGTTTGGACTCGATTACTCATTGTTTTGTCAAAACGAACTTTTACCAGTAATGGATAATGTGAAATCTATTACGGCACTCTATACCCTTCTGTATATATACTCGTATATATATATATGTGTGTGTGTGTGTCTACTCCGAGCGATTAGCGACTTCCCGGGGGACACTGGTGCGGTGCTCACGCCACACGTATACCTATATAATATATATCTATATATACGTGCTTTTAAGCTTTTAAGGAAAGTTCGTAAACACGTATCGAACGACGGCGGTCGCGCGTGAAATCACGATCGTTTGTCACCCGAATTCAGGAGTGTAATACGAACGCGCGCAGAGAGAGTGTATTGCTCTCGACGGTAATTAGCGCCGTGTGTTTACGCGAAACGCGAGGTATTATATACGTCGACCGTGCGCAGGACGTCCGGCGACGCGTCGCTTCGAAACCCTCGGGGTCGGCCGGGACCGTGTTCACACGGATTCTCGGCGTCGATTCCGAACTCGGGGATTGATTCGTTCACGAAAGTTTTTGTCGAGGAGCGAGACTTCTAACGCGTAGTTATCGGAACGGACGACGACGACGACGACGACGCGGAACAACGTGGTGGCGTCGTATGTTAAACGGCGAAACGAAATCGATCCGAAACGAAAATATCAAACAATAACGGTGGCGCGTGCAGCAAAGAAACGAAATAAAAAAAGTTGGGCCGGGAAAACTTTTAACGTAAAAAAAAAAAAAAAAGAAAATAAAATGATAATAATAAATATGATATGTATATAATAAATAAAAATAATAAAACGGGGTAAACGGTTTTTTTGTTTTTTTTTTGGGGGGGGGGGTGCACAGCTCGGACGAGCCGTGGTGCGGACCACGCGGAAACGACTGTACACTAGCTGCGTCCGGGCGAAACTCCGCGAAACAATTCATCCATCATCCGGATAAGTTCGAAAGAAGTTTCGTTCTCGGCGGTACGGCGTTTATTAAAAAATTGCGAAACATTTTACCTCGTCGCCGCCGCCGTCGCGTCGGGCCCCGCGCACGACGACGATCGCATATAAATCGCGTTATTATCGTATTACGATATCCTCCGGGACGGCGGCGGCGGCGGCGGCGACCGCTGTGAGCGGCACGACAATATTTTGCGCGCGTTCGATTAAGTGGAACACACGGGTCCGTCTACGTGATCGAAGCGCCTTGTGGTTATACGGGAACGATAATCGTCCGCACACACACACACACACGTGTTACACGTCTCGTCCAATGGTGGACTTAAATATTTTCCCCGCGTAGGCTTGTGACACAAGTGAGTGAGTGTGTGTGTGTGTGTGTGTGTGTGTGTGTGTGTGTGTGTGTGTGTGTGTGTGTGTGTGTGTGTGTGTGTGTGTGTGTGTGTGTGTGTGTGTGTGTGTGTGTGTGTGTGTGTGTGTGTGTGTTAGAGATCAGCACGGGCCGGGCCAGCCAAACCCAGCCCGTACCCGGCCCGACCCACATAATTTCTATATTACGGGTTGGTTATAGGTGGGATCGTAATATTATTCATTAGGCCGGGTTGGTCAAAAATAAAACTAATTATTTGTAACATTATGTATTTATGTATTCTATGTCTATAAATAATAATTGTATTACTAGACTTTATGATATTTACAAATATATCACTGGTAAAAACCAATTATACTATGTTCAATCAACATGTTCATTAGACACTGGACAGTGGTGGCATGGCAGTGTAATTAGTGTATTTCGAAAATTGATATTTTAAAGTTTTGTCTTTATTATTGTGCGATTATATTTTTCTTTGTAATATATTTATAATTGTTGCTATGAAATGTTTTTGTCTACTAAATCAATACTGAAAAGAAATAAAGTTTATGTATATTTTTATTTTCAAACGGGCATGGTCGGGTTGGACTTTGAAAAAAAAATACAAACCGGCCTGGTCAGGCTAGACTTAAAAAAAAATATATATGGACAGGTCCTGGATGATGACAGTTTATAAGTTTAAGTTTTGGGTCGGATCGGGCTCAAAAAAAACGGCCCGTGCTGATCTCTAGTGTGTGTGTGTGTGTGTGAGTGTGTGTGTGTGTGTGTATTGCTGCAGGTAAGGCAGTTCGAGGAGGAGTGTGTTAGTGTGTTCCTTCCGGTGTTTCAAACGTATTATTCGTTATCTCTGCGTGTGTTTTAATATTGTATGTGTATTATAGTTTTAATTCGAAAACCAAAAAAAAGAAAACTAATAACGTCACGACAAACTATTGGCAACGTTTTACCGCCCTAGACGACGGCCTAAGACGACCTTCCTTCCCGAACGTGTCCTCGTATACACGTCTGTTCAAATGTTCAATTACACGTCGTGTAATACAATGTGCACACAATATGACGCGTGTATGCACCCGCCTGCGTATGTCTAAATAGTAAATACATATTTATAGATGCGTATTTACGTTTGATGTTTCAATCTCGAACACGACGTATGAATTAATACGGAATAATGTGTATAATCGTCGATAACATACGTACATAATATTATCATACCGCCGATACATTAAAATAACACGATTCGTAAACGTCATCGCTATTAGTGCGTGTTACGATATTAATGATGTAGGTTTTCGTGGGAAAATTGTTTTTTGATTTTGAGCGAAACGTATAGATCGATTGGTTTTACAATGATGTATACTTTTTTCATTTTTTTTTTCTGTTAACACTTTTCTGGGTAGTAAAAATGCTTCAAAAGTTTAATACATCGAAAACTGCATGCAGATTGTACTTTAAAGAGGTCATTTTTCTTTACTGTCAATAGTTTTTCCAGGCGTGAGGAAAAACTGCAAAAAAAAAATAATAAAAAATCCGAGTTCAAACGGTAAAATTTTCAGTAAACGTTACTTTCACTATATCGATTTTAGTTATTCAATCATGACTCTGAAATAAATGTTGCTAAAAACTTTAAATGTTTACCATGTATTAATGACATATTGACACATACTTTACGAAAGCGTCAAATGAAAAATTTTCAACTTTCGGACTAAAAATAGAACTTTAAAAATACCTTGTTTTGTTGAAGTTTACCTCTAAAATAATATTTTCGATATTTAACAAAATGTCTGAAAATTTAATAAGACCATACTCATATTGTTGAGTAATGATACTGTAAAAATTTCAAACATCCTGACTCAGTATAATTTTTTATACGAGTTTAAGTAAATTACTATAATATTATGTTTACGGAACTGACTGTTTTTTTATGCAAATTTTAAAATTTGAAATGTTTATTAAAAAAAAAAAAAAAAAAAAAATGGTCATAGAATCAAAATGAAACTTAGGTTTTAATGATATAAAAGAACTCTGTTTCTTTTATTTCATGGACACCATCGTTCTATGGAATCACAGGTACATCAAAGTAATTTGCCAAAATGATATAATTGACTCTCATTTATATGCATTAATGAATATGTACACTATGAAATTGAGTTTATGTTATTATTATACTTCAGATTTAATTTAAAATAAGATTTGCACGAGGGAACTTCTTCGCATTGACTTTTTAAAACTATTGAACGGAAACGAAAAGACTTCAAGAGAAACATTTGTGTATAGAACACCACTCATATTATAGAGATTACTCCGTGTGATACATTGTACGGTGTTTATTCTGGGTTGGTTTTTTTTTTTTTTTTGCGATTTTCCTAAAAAATTACTTGAGAAATTTAATATCTGCACAACTCGTTGGCATAAAATAAACGAGGAGTAATTATTATTTTCACGAACACGAAAAAATTATTGAAAGTTACGCGTTATTCCCGATGATCGTAAATGTAAAAAAAAAAAATGTGAAATGTGACACCGTTTTTACTTTATGAATTGACGATCATACGCTGTTTGGTTATCAGTCAGTCGTATCCAAAATAAAAGTATTTCATTATACTTTTGAAGCTAGTGAAAATAAAATAACAATTTATTACGATTGTTTAGTTGATCATAATGAAAAATGTAATTGCATTAAAAATGACACTTAATTACACGTTTAAAGGTTATGTAAATTAGAATTATGTTATCTATTACCAACAATACATTACAAATTACATGATCAACAGCATATTATAATTTAGTGTCATCGGTACAGCCGTGAAGTGTTTTTGAAATTTATAAACAGAGGTTTGTTAATGTTCGGTATCAATAAAATTATTTTTTTTTCAAATGAATCATAATATAATCAAAAGATTAAAAGTTTAATACACACGCGAGTTAAAATATGATTAATGTTATTATTTTTTCGATTATTATTTGTATTATTATTATTATTTCAATACATACCTACGAGCTGGATAATATTGTTGTACGAATATACAATGATTATTCACGACCGAATAGGCTACGGATAATGGCAGTATATTTTTATAAAATATAATAGGCAATTTATTTAATCCAAATCACAATGAAAAATGTAATGTTGCAATAATAATTTTTCTTTCTCGAATTCAAACAATAATTATACAGTAATTAAAAAAAAAAAAAAAAAAAAAAAAAAAAAAACAGTGGTAAAAATAAGTCTTATCTGTTGTTATGAACATAATTGCTTTACGATTCTAAGTGAAGTGGAGGATCTATATAGATTTTTCAATGATGTTATTTACTGTTCAAACTTTTTTTTTTTTTTGTATGACCATTTTTTCGAGTATTAGACTTCATCCTAACAAACGTATAAACGTACGTTCATCCCTTTAATATTTTAAATTGTTCTCTCCTGTGTATTTGAAAGAGGTCGTTTTTCTTTATTTTCAAAAGTCTTTTCAGTATTCAGGAAAAATAAACCGTAAAAAAAGGTAAAATGTGCCGTAAACGAGACTTTCGTAAAATCGACTTAAGTTATTGAGGTATGAATTCAAAAGTAACAGAGCTATACACTTGAAATTTCCACCAAAGATCAACAAAACTCTGATACGACATGAGGCAATATTTTAAGAAAATTAACCATTTTCATCTACATTTTAAATTCGTATTTAAATACGTTTTCGATTATTAATATTGAGATCGGCAAATTTAACGAAACCTCATATTCATATAATTTTCATACAATACTTAAGTAACCTCGAAAATTGTTGATCAGAATTTTATTTTTAAGTGTTTGAAATCTGCAAATTCTGTATATTACGTTAAAGCTTTGCTCAGAATGATTTTACAAAAGAAATTATTTATCGTTTTTTTTTTTAAATTTATCACATCTACTTTTTATATATTGTATAAGGCACAAGTAATACACACACACGTACGTACGTTCGATTTTTAATTCCGTTTTTCGGAAGGCTTTATTTTTAAGGTTACAACAGATCAAAGATGAAAAATTAACTTGTATTTACCAGTCAGCTAATAATTCCCATTTACAATGACGTATTATATTAAAATACATAGACAATTTACACATCGTTTTACTATTGAACTAAGATTAACGATTAACCTAGTAGTTTTCAGGTTGATCAAATTATTGATGTTCGAGAAATTTGAAACTATTGAATATTTTATGGATTTTTTGGAATATTATCAGCATGTTTCCTCTTTAATCGATGACACAATTTGTATGTTATAACTTAATGCTTTTTGTCGTGTAAAACATTGTCGGTTTTCAAACTACTAGCTTTATAATTTCGAAATGATTCAACGTTGTCTAGTGTGAATCGTTTGAAAACATTAAGAGAATAAAAAAAAAGTTGTATTTTTTTATTTTTTATTTCCGTCTTGTTGGCCGACAGCGGTTTTCTTTAACATGTGAAATGTACGTTGGAGACATTTCAAGAGACGAATAAAACATCTCGTAAAATAGATTTATTACAGATAAATGTATTCTCGTAGTGTGGCATTATCACTTTAGAGTCAATGACGATAGGCGTTTTTTTTTTTTATGTCAAACATTTCTATTAGTTTTACAACAAATTACAGTGTTCGTGAACCGGGCTTTATTGTTACAGCGTATAAATTGTAATTTGAGCGCCATTCAAGCTGACGCAAATAAGACTCATAACAAATGTGCGCCGCCGGGTCGGAGCAACACGAGACCTATACAGACAATTTGTAGGCGTCTAAAAGATAATATTACGTGTACTGCACGTTGAATTATTCACTCATAATCCCAATGCCGAATCGACGCGACGACGTTCGCGCCGCCGCGCCGGTACGATTCTAACGCCTGAAACGTAAACGTACACGCGCGGCTCGGTTATTGACGGAAATCGTGCATTTCTTCAGCTCAATACAGCTTTCTACACTTGTATGCGTTTTACACGCTGAGACAATAATATTATAACGTTTTAATGAGTGGCGCGCGGTGGCCTTAGTACAAGGATCGTAGCGACCCTATAGGCACAAACTCTCCCGGGGCCTTCGAAAATCGAAATACTCGTAATAACTATAGTGATCGATATCGAACCGATTTTACGATATCGATGCCACAAATTTATCGAAAGTACATCGATATTCGATATCGCTCCATTAAAGTTTCTACTTTCTGTTCATCTAAGTTTTAACAAATAATCAACGTCAAAGAACAATAAACACTAACGATAAGCAATAGCCAATGATATTAGGTATAACAATAAGGTTCTCATGATAAACGTGTATCGCAAAGATAGGAGTTGTACAATATTAGTCTCGTTTTTTTCCGTCTGTCGTCTGTGTCGGTTGTAGAGTGTTACTAAGTTTATTTCGTTCACTACTTAAATTTATTGACAATTATGAGTGATTTAAAATTAGTACCATTACCCGGAGACCCGTAGTCATGGGCGTAGGTAGGAAATATTTTCGGAGGGGGTTTCGGTCTGGATCTATATTGATATTATTATTAAACATTAAAATTGAATATGAATTATTATTATTTTTTTTTTTTTTATTACGATTGAATACCATTACAATGTTTTGTCCGTATAAATTACAAATTAAAAAATAATATATTAAAAAATTATAAGATAAAACATTGTACTCTTGGTCGAAGTTTAAAAATATTGATTACTTCTTCCGGGTCAATTCTAAGTTGTTGAAAAAGTTCTTTCTGCAGTTGTAGTGGTTGATACGCAGTGTAGAAATAATATTTAACAATTATTGTTTTTTATATTTGGAAAAAATTCAGAATCACATTTTAAAAATGCTTCAAATGCTGCAGATGATGGTCTACAATCTTCTGAATCGATGATTTACAACCGATTTCGGTAAGAGGGGCGAGAGAGGGGTGGGTCGGTAAGATGAGTCCGACGCCTATTAACGGTCGTCGGGTCCGATCGCTCGACCCCCGTGACGGGTCCCGTGACGGCTCAAACCGTTTTGTGCCGCGTCAGCTCCGGCCGATTGCCGACTCGCGTGATTTTCAGACCGTTTCAATATAACGAAAAAGAACAGCCGGTGTACGCCTAGATATAACATATACAGTAGAAACCGTTTGTAATGACGTTCAAGGGACCAAAGAAAATAGGTCATAATAACCGGTTGTCATTTTAACCAAAATGACGAAAAAAAATTAGTTCAATTATTATTTAAAAAAATCTGTTATTTTGGATTGAACTTTTTTTTGTATAAAAATCACGCTCTATTTTTTTTTCTATTTCTTCAAAATTTATCATTGGACTTACGTTATTCAGAGCCATATAATTTTTGCTGAACACTGCATTAATAGATAATAATTGTCATCGGGAATATCATCAGCTTAAGATAAAGTAAAGTCATTATAAAATAAAATATTTTTCCAATATAACCAAAAATAACCGTCATCACATCCGTACAGTCATTATATAGACGTCATAATAACCGATATAAATTGGTACATACAATATAGGAGTTTTGCCGGGATCATTTAACCTAAGGTCATTACACCCAATACGTCACTATAGCCGGTATCACTGTATACGGTTTCTACTGTATTATTATAACATTATCCATGAAATTCCATCGATGGAGACGACCTCTTCTCTCACAACCACTGCCTCGATTAAATACATTTATTTTTTTTTGTCTCATTGGATTTATTACATTTAATCGTATTTTATTTCTTTTCTTAACACCTGAACTTAATGTAAAAAATTATAATTAACAAATTGTGCGGTTAAAAAAAATATTATTACTATTATTGTTGCGTATTGCTTGACGTAAAACGGCGAACGTTCTGCGAGCGCACACGGCGTACGGAAATCCGTATATTCCGGAGATGAACCTCCGCCAGCAGAAACGTGTGCGCGAGACGTTCGTTTTCTTTTTCGGAAAACTTAAGCATTGTCGTTATCAAGGTAATCGGTGTAAGTCGCGAGGACAGCAGCCGTTTTCGGGGTTTTGATGTTTATGCGCTAAAACGTCATAATATGTTAGATGACGTCTATATAACTACTCGTTAGCGCTTAATGGCAGTCAAACGTCTTTGACATTTTTATATAAACTGACGAAAAGAAAAAAAAAAGTGTTAAATATTTGATTAATTTCGTCCGTATTCCTTATAATAATAAAGTCATAGTTTATTTTTATAATGTTTTTTTTTCAACATATGACACACTTAATGAGTGTAACGTTATACAATTATTCACTTTTGCAGACGTTCGAGAAAATGATAGTCACTCGTACACCAACGGTTGTTCTAATGAAATAAAATGTTTATTGAGATAAATTTATAAATCGTGTTTTTAGACTGACCAAGTAAATAAACAAGTTCATTCGTGGAAAGTGGTGTGATAAAATATGAGTTGGTAAAATAGTTTTTAATCCGCTCGAGTTTCCACCGACTAAACGCTCAAATTAAATAGTTTACATTTTCCTATACATCACCTGGACTGTGAATAACAAAATTATCTTACATTTTTTAAACTATTACACAAGCCCAAACTATAAATTGTATTTATACACTCACACACACACACACACACACACACACACACACACACACACACACACACACACTATACATGTATATTGTATATTATTTTGAAAAAAAAACTGTTATTATGATAGCTAAATTAAAATATAAATTTAAAAATTTTAAAAAAAGTAATTATGATTAATATAAGATAATTTGACATTATGTCGACAATGAATACAATAAAAAAAAAAATATATATATATATATATATATATATATATTTATATTTATAAAGTATGTATATTGTTTGTATTTTATGTGCCCAATATTTTAGGAATCTACACTGATTAAATAATAAAAAAGATGCCAACTTTATTAGTACCGATGTTTAAAGAAACTTATTAGATAAATAAAAAAAATATAACAGAACAATGCATTTTAATTAACTCAACATTCATCATATAATAATGTGTAATATTGTTTTATTAATGAACTTTTATTTTTTTTTTGATTTTGTTGCAGAATTCGAGAAAAAATCGAAGTTAAATCTGAAGAAAGTTGTTATTTAATACGTTAGGTAAGTTTATATATAAATATATACGTGTATTGTAATGTGCTAGTGGTCAGTAAAACAAATGTAATTTATACATGCAAACTTCGACGATCGTGATTTTATTGTTTTTATTGTTTAGTTTGCTTATAATTTATTCTCATACAGCTCGTAAGTCGGTATAAACTTCATTAAAAAAAAAAAAAAAATTTAGACCCCAGTCCACATCGAAACTATAATAATATATTCTTTGAGTTAAAATGAAAACATTTTACTGACCTGTTTGCAGGAAAAAAGCGAGAAAAAAAATGTTTAAGTAATATTATATATATATTCTGATCAGTATTCATTATTTTAAATAATGTTTGTTATTATATTTTTATTTTTTTTTGTAAGTAGAAGTATAACTATTAGGTCATATTTATCTCACCATATTCGTATATTACTAAAATTATTACCTAGGTAATTATACCTAGGCAGGTACTACTTTTGTGGTTTATAGAAATAAAAATTGATTTTTATTAGTTTATATCAAAATGCAGATATCAAATATGACTTCAAAGTTTATTAAAGGACATGGGGCCCCGTAAATTTCTGCACCGGGCCCCAAAATACACCGGGCCGGCACTTTATACGACGTATTTACACGTGTCCGATACCTACTCGTACCTGCCCGACTATTATAAACACGTAATAATATCACGACAACGTGTTCGTGTCGCTATTGCATCGTACCGAACGGACATATTATTATTATTAAATGCATGATAAGCGTCTAATACGGAACACTCGGTGTAATATCGTTAAGTGTTGAGATACGATGAAACGTGTTATCTGTCACGAAACGTTTACTATCCAAATGGGAGGCAGGAAATATACGTATACATAACACACATATTATAAACGCGTCGTATTATTACTATTTTACAATTTGAATACATAATAATAATAATAATAATATAATACGCCGTGAAATATTGTTTCACCGATATATGTACGCATATATACACCTATATATATATATATATATATATATATATATATATTGTATCGACACGTCGCCGTCACGAGATAACGGCAATAGATAGCGCTGCCGCGCAATATCATTTAAAACTTCGGTTAAATAAATTAAAATAATAACATTCCCTCCCTCAAAACCATAAAGGGACAAGATAATTTGGAAATACACCTCAAGTACAACGAGTGGACGCCCATAGACAATCTGTAGATTGCCCCATAGAAAAAATAATAATAAAAAAACACTTCATCATATGCATCTGAGGAATCAGGTCAGCGACCACCTAATACGTTTATAGGCTCGCCCAACCAACTGAATCAGCATCAATTTTTGACTTCGTGTATCGGTTGTGAGATACACCACCAGGTTTCAGAGTCCAGGGTACGGCCTTAACACCCCGTCTGTCGGACTGCCTGACCTGTCTATCTCACCACCGATGTCAACATCTAGTTATCAGCTTTATAGTCCGGTGTAGCCGTAAAAACCTACACTTTCGACTACATATCCGTATATTCGTAGTGGAATAGTTGATCTTTATTTTCATAGTCCGGTGTAGCCGTAAAAACCTACATCTTAGACTATAGATACGAGTGTTCATAGTATAATAGTTATCTTTTTTATCGCTATATCAGTTATTTCCTTGAGTACCAGAGAGACGTGAGTTATAACCACCTTACATACGAAATATTACTATTTGTATTCATGTATTCATGTATTAATGTATTTATGTTCGCTTTGTCAATCCTAATGTTATCTTACTTATATATTGTTTTGTATAAATTCAAATAAATAAACTGATCTTAATTGTAATGATAAAACCAAGCGTGTTCAGTTCATTACAAATGGCGCCCAACAAGTGAGTATCGAATTACACACGACCACCACCAAGAGTCAAGTGAACTACCGACTGAGAAATACTGCATATATATGTAAAAAAGAAAAACCTACGTCTAGAATTTTCAAACATGGGACCAAAGAAGAAAATCAACTACGATCAAGAAGAGATCATAGAGAAAATTGAAATGCTCGAAAATTCAGTAAAAAATAAATTGAGAAACATGGAAAATAAAATGAAAGAAAGAGATGAATATGAAGAATTATTAAAACAAACAATAAGAGACACGGAAATAAAAAGGAAAGAAGAAATAGAACAGCTTAAACAACACTGGGAAAATATATACAAGACCAAAATCGAAGAGCTACGACGAGAAATGGAAGAGAAATACCAGAAAGAAATATATGAAATGGAAAACCGATATATAGACACATTCCGCAACATGAGCGAGATAAATCAACCACAACGAAGGGAAGAAAGACCTCTAAGACAGTGCATGGACATAGCAAGACCAACTTTTTTCGGAAACAACAAGGACCAACATCCGAAAGACTTTATCAGAGAACTTCGGGAATATTTCGTACTAAAACAAGTATACGAAGAGGAAAAGTTGATAGTCGTCCGAGATTGTTTGAAATCAACCGCGAACAGCTGGTTTTCCGCCATCAGATTTAAACTTAGAAATTATGACGAATTAGAGAAAATATTCATGGAAGAATACTGGTCGAAGGAAATCCAAATGCAAACCTGGAACCAGTGTTTGAATGTGACACAAATAGCAGCAGAAACAAAGTACCGCGAACATTTCATGTACTGGGCAACGAACCTGAGACACCTGGAAATACCATGCCTCGACGAAGGGGAAATAGTTAGAAGTATTGCGAGTCACTACCCGGGATATTTAAGGGCAATATTAACTTCTTTACCTGAGAGAACTATACTTAATGCTATGAAGATTCTAGGCGCGGAAGAACATCGACGAAGAATAACACCCAGAGACAACTACCAACGTCAGAACAATGACAACAACCCACGTCAGCGAAATGACGACAACCAACGCTACAACAATCATCGTCAACACCATACAACACAACAAAACGGGAGATGGAGAGAAAACCATAATGCAGAAGACAATCGCAATCACAACCAGCCAGCTCAGAATAACGGTCAATGGAGGGAGCAACAACAAGTCAGACAAATAACAGTTGAAAGCAACACTGAAGAAGAACAAGAGACAGAGACAACGATGCATACAATAAATAATCTACCGACGAATAAGAAAATGATCAGCCCTTACCTCCAATGTAAAATCGAGGGGGAAAATGTAAACCTATTAATCGACACCGGTGCTACAATTAGCGTATTGGCAAAGGAGGTAGTCGACCGAATACTAAGGAACAACCCGAATACACCGACCTTACCGGTAAACGGGGTACAAATCAGCAACGCCATTGGAAAGAAGTTATGCAAAGTGTCCAAACAGATATATTGTGCTTGCGAAATGGATAAAACCAACATATCGGTTACATTTGTACAAATGGAGAACCTAAATGAGCGAGGAATAATAGGAACAGACGTACTAGACCAATACAATGCCAGAATCGATTTTCAAAGCAAAACAATTCGCTGGTACATTAATAATGAAGAACATCTGACCCCTTTCAGAGAAAAAGAAATCACGGAAGCAGGGGACGAAACTAAAATACAACAAGTAGAAACCAATGACAAAGACACGTGTGAAGTAGGTCTAACAATAGAAGAAAAGGAAAAATTCGATCAACTGTTGTGGAAATATAATCATTTGTTTTCGGAAAACCCAGGACAAATAGAAGAATATGAATGTCAGATTAGAATTTCACCTGGAGAACCCATTTATCAGAAACCCTATCCTATACCGATATCCAAATTGGAAAGTATGGATAAGGAAATAGCCAGAATGTTACACTTAGGCGTAATCGAGCCGTCTAACTCACCATGGTCATCCCCAATCGTAGGCGTAGAGAAGCGAAATGGAGAAGTCAGACTATGCCTCGACGCGAGAAAAATCAACACACGCATTATTCCCGACCGAGAACGACCTACTAACATTGACGACATCTTGATAAAGTTCCAAGACGCCAGATATCTCAGCTCAATTGACTTAACAGCAGGATATTGGCAGTGTCGACTAAAACCGGAATGCCGCGACATTACCGCATTTTTATATCGAGGACGCAACTATCGATTTAAAGTTCTCCCATTTGGCCTTATAAATTCGGTCGCTGAGTTTCAAAAGATACTTGATAAGGTCTTAGGATCCGAAGTTCTGCAGTTTACGGCAGTGTATGTCGACGACATACACGTCACGTCAACAACTTTTTCGGAACATCTCAGACACTTGGAGCAGATATTCGAGCGTTTCCATCGACACAATGTGAAGATCAACTTCAAGAAGTCACAGTTTTTGTGCAGTCAAATTATATTTCTAGGACACGTAATTTCTGAAAGAGGAATTGCAATGGATCCCGACAAAATACGAACCATCCACAACTTTCAAGAACCACGAAACAAGAAACAAGTTCAATCGTTCCTTGGTTTCATCAACTTTTACCGCAAGTACATCCGAGACCTATCCAAATACACAAATGTTTTGAGTCAACTCACCAGAAAGGACGTTGAATGGCAATGGAACGAAGAACAACACCAAGCATTCATAACAATTAAGGCACGGTTTTTAGAAGACATTATAATCAAATATCCAGATTTCACCAGAGAGTTCTATCTAGCCACCGATGCATCAAAAACACATTTAGGAGCCGAATTATACCAAATCGATGACAAGGGACAACACAAGACGCTCGGTTTTACCAGCAGACGACTACAGGACACAGAGCAACGGTACTACACCACGGAACTGGAGCTACTAGCAATCGTCTTTGGTTGTCAGAAATATCGTAACTATATCTTGGGATATAAGGTCAATGTCATTACCGACCACAAGGCGCTTACATTTCTGAACCAATGCCGTTTACTGAATGCACGATTAATGAGATGGGCAATGAAATTACAAGAATTAGATCTACGGATTGTACACGTTCCGGGTAAGGAACACGTAGGTGCAGATACACTCACCAGGTATCCACAGAGTCCTGAAGACGCAAATGAGAACCAGGGGACAGTGATATATATCAATCAAATCAATCAAGAACGACAGCTACAAGAAACCCAACTCAATCAACCCACGATCAGACAAATAGTAGTAATCAGCGACGAAGATGAAGAAGAAGATAAGGAGATCATGACAAACAACGGAGAGGACACTGAAGAAGAGGCAATCAGGTTCACCGATGAAACCCTTCAGTTGGACTTACCACGACAATGGGGTGCCATTTTAAATCCTATTCCAGCAGAAAAGTCACCACCGAAGGAGAGGAGACAAGCGGATCCAAACAGCAAGCTTTTCTTTGAAAAAGAAACGATTCCATGCCGCCAGACACCAACACAACCGCATGCCGTAAATAGTTATTGTATATATTGTATAATATTGTATATTTATGTTATTTGCCATAAGCAACCATTTTTTGAGCCATAAGCCACAAATTTTTCTATCTAGTACCCATCGTTACTTTTGTTTAAATTTTTCATGAATCTCAGACTCGTCTCATTATCATTTCCAATTCACTCAAAATTTAAAAGGGGACTATGTAACGATCACATACACCTGCCACCATCCGCTATGCCGCGCCACTCGTATCCCGATACCGCACGTCGACACGTCGCTGTCACGAGATAACGGCAATAGATAGCGCTGCCGCGCAATATCATTTAAAACTTCGGTTAAATAAATTAAAATAATAACATTCCCTCCCTCAAAACCATAAAGGGACAAGATAATTTGGAAATACACCTCAAGTACAACGAGTGGACGCCCATAGACAATCTGTAGATTGCCCCATAGAAAAAATAATAATAAAAAAACACTTCATCATATGCATCTGAGGAATCAGGTCAGCGACCACCTAATACGTTTATAGGCTCGCCCAACCAACTGAATCAGCATCAATTTTTGACTTCGTGTATCGGTTGTGAGATACACCACCAGGTTTCAGAGTCCAGGGTACGGCCTTAACACCCCGTCTGTCGGACTGCCTGACCTGTCTATCTCACCACCGATGTCAACATCTAGTTATCAGCTTTATAGTCCGGTGTAGCCGTAAAAACCTACACTTTCGACTACATATCCGTATATTCGTAGTGGAATAGTTGATCTTTATTTTCATAGTCCGGTGTAGCCGTAAAAACCTACACTTTCGACTACATATCCGTATATTCGTAGTGGAATAGTTGATCTTTATTTTCATAGTTCGGTGTAGCCGTAAAAACCTACATCTTAGACTATAGATACGAGTGTTCATAGTATAATAGTTATCTTTTTTATCGCTATATCAGTTATTTCCTTGAGTACCAGAGAGACGTGAGTTATAACCACCTTACATACGAAATATTACTATTTGTATTCATGTATTCATGTATTAATGTATTTATGTTCGCTTTGTTAATCCTAATGTTATCTTACTTATATATTGTTTTGTATAAATTCAAATAAATAAACTGATCTTAATTGTAATGATAAAACCAAGCGTGTTCAGTTCATTACAATATCAACCGTAACACATGGTAATACAGTTTTAGTGCAACACATGGTAGCACCGGTGGTGTCGTAGGGAAATACCTGCGCCGCCGTGGCGAATCGGGATTTTTTTCCATACTTATAAAAAAAAATCAATAAAAAAACAATTTCAAAATCATCCACCGTCCCCGCAAGCAGGTTTTGTGATTGATTTAGATAACTACAGATTAATGCACTTACACGATATGCAAAACAATACAAAATGTAAAACTTAAAACGAAAATCGATATAGAAGTAAACGTTTTAAGCTGTACGATATTAACAAAAAAAAAAAAATCCCCGTACTATAAAAACGATAAAGTATACACTCTTACGTAAACATTTATAAACCGACCCTGAAGGTATATAGTACATAATATATATATACACGTGTGACATACGCGTGTTGTTACACGAGTGCGTTCGATCATAACAACTAACACAGCGTAAACGAACTACCTTTTTTCAGCGAACCGGCGACTCTTTTGAACGGACAGTCGACCAAGGACGTCCCTGACCCTATTTTCAGGGGGGGGGACCGAATTTTAGACTTGTGATTTTGAGGAATAAAAAATGAACAACAATAATTTAACTATAATATTTAAGATTACAAATAAATAAAACTTCTTTTAAATGAAGCACAAACTAATTACAATTATTATTCTATAAAACAAATTCTTTGAATCGTTTGTGTTCTGCAAATCTATCTATTATTTTGCACGCATCTAGTGTACTACACGAACTGTGAAGACGTATTCGTGTATTACAATAATATCATTACTATTTCGTGTTTAGCAAAAAAAAAAATTATCGAACGTTCAGTATCAGATATTGTGCAGTATCTAAAAGTATCTATCGATATAAAATCGATACGATACGAGCTGGGTAAATTCCGAGCGCTTCTATCAATATAATATTACACACCTATATTATAATCTATGACTTTAAATAATTCCGTAATTTTTTTCTAATGATTATTATAATATACGAGTCGACGGGGTGGTCATGAACGAAAATGACAATAATGAATATCCTCGTGAATATCGGACCACCGTCGTCGTCATCGTTGTCTTTATCGTCATCAACATTTTCATCGTCGTCATCATTGTCGTCGTCGTCATCATCGTCGTCGTCGTCATCGTTGTCTTTATCGTCATCAACATTTTCATCGTCGTCATCATTGTCGTCGTCAGCGCCGTGGTCGTCATCGTTGTCTTTATCATCATCATCATTTTCATCGTCGTCATCATTGTCGTCGTCGTCGTCATCATTGTCGTCGTCGTCGTCATCATTGTCGTCGTAATCATTGTCATCGTTGTCATAATTGTCATAATTGTTTTTGTCGTCATTGTTGTCATCGTCATCATCATTGTCTTCATGATCATCATTGTCACCGTCGTCAGCGCCGTGGTCTTAGATCATATACAGTGGATAGAGCCATTGCGTTATAAACGCGTACTACGTGTTGAAGACAACATCGCAAGGGGAATGATATCTATTGCGCATGCGTATGCGTATGCGCATGCGCATTTTCGTTATAAGACCAGCGGTGAATGCGCATTTGCGCGTGAACGTGCGCCCGTGCGCGAAATATAAATTACGCGCATGCGCATTTGACAAAAGTCCTCTTAATTATGTTGGCTTCAAATATTTAGCCAGTAGCTCTATCCACTGTATATGATCTAAGGCCGTGATCGTCATCGTTGTCGTCATCGTCATCATCATTTTCATCGTCGTCGTCAGCGCCGCGACGACGCGAATAAACCTTCGGTAGTTAATCGTTTTTCGACGTGTTTACTATTTATAACGGATTACGCTTCGTGAAAAAATAAAAATAAAATCAAACTGAAAAAAATATAAAAAAAAGTTCAGTTGGATTATAATAACGGCCTTGCGTCATTTTAACTGTTGTTTACGATTCAAAAATCCACTCGCCGATGTTATGAAAACGTTCGTATTGTCACACGTAACTCTCGTCTCTGTAAGACGGTCGTAGTTAAGTCGTGTAAGTCGTATAAGTCATTCGCAACAGTTAATCATTATTATTATCATATAATAAAAATAATGAACGCAAAACTATAAAATAACTATAGAAACCATAGATTATACTGATTGTACATCGACGTGATAAATAATAATAAATAATACATCAGTATTAATAATTGCCATAGAGATGTCTACGTCTACCATAGAGTAAATAAAGACAACGGTATCGAGTTCAAATCCCAGACATCAATAAATAGTTTTCGCAGTTTTCCTAATTATTCGGTTGACTTTAAAAAAAAATTTCTTTCGTAAAAACCTTCTCCTGGCAATTACGAACATCTTAAAAAAAATTTGAGCAAAATCGGCCCAGCCGTTCTCAACTGATGCAATTTTGAATTTTTGGTCTCCATTTTTATATATACATAGAATACAGATAATGTAAAAAAGTAAAAAAAAAAAAATTGAAAAGTCCCAGGGGGGGCGATCGCCCCATCGCCCCCCCCAGAAATACGCCCTTGCAGTCGACACGCTTGTAGGTACATGTATTATAATATTATACTCTTAAACTGCAGTCATTTATCCTACCCCGTGCGTATCTGACTGTGTACAACGTAACAAGCCCGAAGGTCGAGGCACGCCGTCGTACGTTCGATAATAATTATTATCGACGCGCCCAGCATGATACCTTTTATTATTATCTAATAAGTACGTACATTTTTTTTTCTTTCTATTGCCGACGGTAAGTATAAAGGCGCCTCCAGACTAGAGCATATTTACGTACACATATTTACGTAGACATTAACAATGCCGCGAGTCCGGATAAGACGCAGTAGCGGAGAGGCACGTTTTTTTTTTTCTAGTGTACTTTTTTTTATGGGACACAAAACCTAAGGCTCATTTTGAAAAATTCGCTCGTCCATGTTGAATCTCCACCGATCGTCGGTTGAAGACAACAAACGTTTTTCGTGACGTCTTGTTCGTTACAATGTAGTGTGTTCGCATTCGCTCTTTTGCTGAATTCTGGTCTAGGTGGTAGTAATATTAATTCGAGCGGTTTTATTTTTTATTCGTTTACTCGAAGTCGAGTCAATGATGTTATTGTTTATTTGTCCGGATGTTGGTGAAAATCCAGTATTCGTGGTTTGTTTCGATGTTCGATTTGCTCGACAAATAATCGATTCTGTAGAAATTAAAAAGATTTCCATAGTGGCAGTTACGTTAAGAGCGCAGTGAGGCACATATTTTTCCTATTCACGGAGGTAAATAATTAAAGACGTAACTTTTATAACGTCCGATCAAAAGCCTCACGTATATGATGAATACGGGTTTAGTGACCCACGGGGAAAATCCTGATTTTTCGGTCGGCTCAAGCGCCGCCGGAGGCTTGATCACGTACGTAATCGTCATTGTCGCTATTGGTAGTGATTGAACGTGATGTACCTATATAACGTGTCGACACACACGCGACCGTACTTGAATTTATGTGAAGCGAGATTTTCGGAGTGGCGGCTTCCCGAGGCGGCGAATTATCGAACCGATCGCGACACAATTTCCGATATCTAAGATATGATATTATATAACTATACTGTAGAATATTAGTTATATCGATTATTCGTCTTGATGATTTTGTCAAATTCTAACTGTGAATTACAATAATTGGTTTCGTTTTTATTTTATCGATTTACACGTTATAAGTTAACCGTAGGTACTCATCAGGGGTGCATTTAGATATTTTTTTGGGAGAGGGAGATGTGGTATTTTCTCCAACTTAAATTCCCCGATTCAGTCTATTAATCGTTACGATCAAAATCGTCAGACACATTACACGAATAACTTGTTCGTTGTTACTGATAATTGTTTATACAATCATATTGAACTTTTACGATTTACGTCTAATAGAACATAATTAGCAGAAGTCATAAACGATTCCTGGATTTCGGGGGGGGGGGCTGAAGCCCCCTTAACCCCCTTCCCCATAAATACGCCCCATGTACTCATTGTTTTGTTATAAACTTTGAAAGTATTTATAATTTCTTGATTTTTTTTTTCAAATTACAATTTGGTGATTGATTATTTAATAACGGAACACGAGGTTTCTGTCCTGCGATTACAGAATAACGAACCATAGCATATGGGTCGTTCACGTTTCGGAAAACCGAGAACCGACGGCCTATTATCCGTCCCGTCATCGTCCTACGGCCGTCGGCCACAGCATCGTATGAGCGTCCGCCGCCGTGGTGTACCGGGGAGACGAACACCCGGCCGCGTTCACGCGTCCGGTCGGATTTTATTTCCGTTCCGTTCCGCCTGCTCCGTCCGCAGCATCCGAAACGGTCCGTTTGAGACGACGATAAACGCTAGCGTTTCCCGCGTCGTATCATTGTTGTACGCGGCATAAAAATTAAAAACCGCTGCGGCGGCGGCGGTGGCGCCGGAGCTCGAGAGGTCGATAAAACCTTCCGGCAGACGACGCGACGGCCGCATGTACCCGCGCGTTCCCGGGGGAATCGCGCGTGCTCCTCGAGAACAAAAAAAAAAAAAAACGTTTTGTTTCGTCCGTGCCGCTGTGGCCTGTACAACGTCGCGAGGGGGTGGCTGAAAACCGCCCCTCGGCCGTAAACGCGCTTATAAAGTGCTTTGCAGCGGTAAACGGTACTCGTGTACGACGACGGACGCGCGGCGATAATTCACCGGGAAATAAAACTATCGTACGAGCGTATAAAAGACAACGTATAGACTCGTCTCTGCAGTGTATGCTATAAAAATTAAATTATTATTGCACGCCGTGTGTGAGAGTGCCGCATTTTATGGAGGTGCTGGAGGTACACCGTTCTCCCAAAAGGACCATATGTGTGTCGTATATGTAAGCGAGCACCCGAACCTGAATATCATTTGTATTCGACTCATGATACGTATATATAATTTAAAAATTATTTCTCGGATATACAGTTTTTTCGTGCGTATTTTGTAACGAAGTAGATGTCTTGCTATATCAAATCAAAATTAATAAAACAAACTTCCTTGAATATTCACTAAACATTTTCCTTTGCTCAATTTTATCATTGTGATGAAGTGAGTAATTGTACATTATATATCAGTAAAATAACTGATGATTTTTGCACATTATAAAACGATAACAAGGAATTATCAAATATAATCGATTGATCATTCCTTTAAAAATTGCTTTTCAACTTTTTGAATAAATAATTTTCGGACAGTATTGCGATTCTTTTACTCGTGCTATACCTACCACCAGTGGTTTAGTAATATTACGAAAAAGCGTTTAAAGAAAAAAAATGCACTGTCGTAAAACCCGTACACTCGCACATATTATAGTAAACACTGCAGAATACCGAGGAACAGCAGCGTATTGTGGTAAAATATGATTTTCGTCGACCATGGCCTTTCGCCGTTCGAATTTACCTGCACGTTTGATCGTACAAATGTTCGCGCGCAATAGCGTCGATTTTGCACTTTGACTTTGACGTGTGTCAATAATGCGCCGAACATATTATGTGATAATTTTTGTAAATTAACGATAAGGAGAGGAGCAAACCTTCCCACTTTTCTAACACAACAATATAAAAAAAAATCTATAAGACTCTAAAACTTACGTTTTATCTCCATTTTTTTTCTTCTTATATTGGTATGACGATCATCGATTTCTGTTCGAAATTCGAGTACAAAATAGACGGTTTGTTTTCTATTGAAGCGGTAAAAGGCTTCGGGAAAAAATAAAGGAAATCATGAAACATTTAGAGTAACAGTAAATACTTTCAAAGAAAATTGGGAATAATATTATGTTATTAAAATAAGTTTCGTTAAATACGATCGATCCACGAATGTCGATCAGTGTTTTTTTGCCACGATCGTTAAAATTAATGGAAACAGTACTTTTTGGAAATGGCCAGTCGACGACAATTTTTGTTCCGTCGTGAGTTTTTGCGATACTTTTGTTTTTGGCCAAATAATATATTATGTGTACAGTTTACTCAAAAGAAAAATACTCATCGTTGCGAAAACAATAATGCGTTTCTCGCGTCGTTCCCGTAAACACACCGATTGTATCCAAAGTCCGTATGAATCGACATGACCGTGCGAATAATATTAAATCTCATTTTTTATTACGACTGCAGTATAGAGAAAATATCGCGGAGGGGGTCTATGGACTCGTAATCTAGACGAGAGACATTATATCGGAGAAATACATCAAACAGAAAGAGGTCTCCGATCGTTATATTATGTTAAATCGGAAACCATTTGTAACACTACGCATCCGAAGGATTACCGAGTACCGTCGGTGTTAGTAACGACGCGTGTTCTCGAGTCAAAATTATCGAGTCCGTCGTATAATACGGGCGTCGCTATGATAATATAGTCCGATCGAGATCTTTGAAGCCGGCAATAACGGATCGCGATCGAGTAAATCACGCGGAGAGAGAGAAAAAAAAAATCATCGTGGGCGTGCGGAACGGAAAAATCCAAGACCTGTTTACCGGCCGTAGCGATATTTCAATGTTTTTCCAATCGAATTGACCCTTGGCATCTCGACTATCGTCGACACGAGAAAACGGTTTAATTTCCGAGCGGATAGTGATTGAGACCCATCACCACCGCGTTTATGACGTCCGAACGCCCGTTCTGTGTGATATGTATATATACTCACTATATACACATACATTAAACGTGTATACAGAATGATTCAAAATTAACGTTTCAATAATTTCATCACAGAACTATTAGAAATAAGAAACGATGTATTGTATGAAGATTAAACTGACGATTAAAATCCAAAACGGTTTGAAAATTGAAAATTTATTTTTTTTTCTCAACCTTTGAAAAATCTTTTAGAGGTAGTTTAGGGATCTAATGGAAACATACGTTCTTTTTACTCAATCAATGTTGAGTAAATTTTTCAATACATTTTAGAGGTTTAAAATTTTAAACTGATCTAAGGCCCGATGCACACTTGCGATAATTTAACGCGCGACGCCGCTGCGGCGCGATAAGAACTTGCGTAAAAATTTGTACGCAAGATGGACGCGCGTTACCGCAGCGTTTCCGCTGTGATGACATTGTGTGCAGTACGTAAATAATAATAAATTGTGGGTATTTCACACCGCAATCGCAGCGCCGCTAAATGTTTTGAGAGCGTCTTAACGATTTTTGATTTCGAAATTGTAACCGACTGAAATCGCACTGCACATGTACCACATCGGAAACATAACACGATAAGAAAAAAAAAAAATTTAAATCACTCTCAAACATAGACTTTTGTATCGGTTAATGTTTTTCAACCACCAAAATCTGTTGAACTAAATACTACGTTCAAGTTATGTTGACAAAAAAGCACAAGTTCCTATTTGATGTTCAACAGTTGACATCTAGACGAATTAAGAGTTTGTAAGAAATACAAAATGTATAAATCATTTTAGATTTTCCTTAATCAAAAAAGTTTTACATCACCTGTACAATTATCTCCATTCTGAATATTTATGTGATGGAATCGCTGTAATATAAATTTTGAATCACACTGTACATAAATTATTCAATATTTCTTTCAAATCGTATTTATTGATTTTTTTATTCTTATTTTTTTTTTCATAGTTTTTTTCGCTCGTTCTTTGTCCGATTTTTAATACACCCCGAACGAAACGTGCGGAATTCCGCCTCGATACGAAACGTTGAGTGTAGCACAACATTATAATGTCCGTAATATCGTCATAGGGCATCGCGCACATACATAAATAAATGCGTTACCGACGAACGTGCGGCGGCGGGGCGGTCGGGAAATCGAAAATAATGGTATTTTATTGGTCGCTCGAGTGGTTTCTCGTCGTCTTCGTCGCGAGGCTGTTCGGTCGGACAGATCCCGTATTTCCCTCCCCGCAACAGAATCGCGTACACCGCGGCCGGGATAAAAAAGAAAAATATATATATAATAATAAAATGTCACCGCGGAAAAACGCGCGGGTGATCTCCCGTGGGCGAGTCATCGGACTGTTATTACGCGACATAGATTCCACGGCTGATTTTTCTCGCGGACAACGGAATCCGAAGCGTCTCTCTCGACCGAGAAAATGCGTTTAGCCCGCGAGAGCATGTGAAATTCCGCATCGAGAATCGTCGGATCGAGCGCGTTCGACAGAAAAAAAAAAACAATAAAAGGCATGGCTCCACTTGTTGTATGGGGGTGCTGAAGTGCTATTACACCCCACTTGGGTGAAGAAATCATCAAATTTACCATTATGTTTGTCTTTGACGATGTAAGGACCAACAATTCCAAACGATCTTAACGACTGGGTTTAATAATTCGCAGACTTTTAAACACTCGTTTCGGTTTGAGTACATCACGATCAACTATATTGTCATAAATATATTTCTTTCAGATTTACTGATCGGCGTTCGTCTTGTTGTGGATATATTTGCCAGTAAACAAGATTGAGTCGGAAGACCGGTCAAAATAAAATTATTTTTGATCGTAATTAGTTCTAAAGTAAATTCATTTTGACGCATTGGTGTCTGAAATACACGTTTATTTTGTTTACGAATCATGTTAATGTTGTTTCGATATGCGCACAAATCAAAGGAGAATTATAATTTGTATGACGTGTTAAGTGACGGGTCAAAAAAAAATAAAAATAAAAAAATAAATGAATTGTACACGTGTGTGATGATTGCTGGTTACGACTAAATAAATTATCGACCCCCAAAAAATTATACTAAACCCATTTCTGGGGTACGACAGTTCGTGGACCGTGAACGGGGAAAACAAAGGCACGGAATGTCTTCGTTAGCGTCGTTGAACATACTCTTATAGTCATTGCCTGTGCACCACCAGAGTCCGTTTATTTTTCTCTTAATTCTTCATGAGAAAATTCGTGTCTACGTCTGTGTTTCCGCAGTAAATATCTGTGCGTTTAAACCATACGGATAATATCGCGTAACAAATACGGAGCTACACGCGAAACGCCATTGAAAAATCGATAATAAATCGCGAGTTACTTTAGAGTTGTTTTGCGCTGTGTTCCGGAATTCCAAAAAACCGTCAGCGATTATTTTCAATACAACGTTTTCACATTTGTGTTTTCGTGAAAATAATATTTACGGCTCCGCGAATCACGAGCGAAACATCGCTGTGAATTTATAACGCGTACGACGCACGCGTTTTCGTAAACGCTACAATATGTAAACAGACCGTTTTACAATTTCGTAGACTTAGGTCGACACGGATTGTATTGAGATTAATAGTTCGACTGTACTCGTAAAGTCGGCGAGTCCGATTTATTTATTTATATCCCTATAGATTTTATTTATTACGTACGATCCGTCACGGCCTGTAAAGAGCGTTTCCCGCACGATATCGATTTCGTGGACGGCTTTTTCAATGGTTCAACAACATAGGATCGGCGCTCCTGTGGAAATCATAATGTTATTCTTGTCGACAATTATTATTCTCATCGTGCAAATTCGTAGTCGATATCGAATCGATATCGGGTTGAAGTGATCCCGAGGCCGCGGTGCAGTGATACAAGGTCAGCCGGGTCTACGGCGGCGCGAGTTATCGTTTTCGCGTCCACGCGATGAATTTCGTATCGAACGACCCTCGAGGCGAAACGTCTACACTGCAAAACGTGTATATATATATATATATATACACATAAATAATAATATGTAAATACGTGTATTTCACATTCGGGACACGGGGTTAATGTTGTATCATGCAAATTCGACGACTCTAATGACCACCGCGGCAGCTTCTCTCGCTCAAACCGGGTTTCGTACACACACACACACACACACACTTTCCACGTCACGGTTTTATTCCCTTTTTTCTCCGTCGCTTTCCAAACGGGCCGTACGCACGCAGTCAGTTTCTGATATGTATTTAAGAGGAGTTTTTCGTGCAAGATCTGCCGACGTGGCCCGAAGCAAAACCCTAATTCCGCGTGGAGTGGCCTACGAGCTAATTATAATAACACGACTGTATAACATTGATATGTTAATGAATCGTGACTATCATTAGCAGTGGTCGCAGAGTCTAAAATGAGACACCCTTCTCGACCCACCGGAGTTGAACACGATAATTCAAAGATATCTCCCGTAAATATATTATGTAATTACTAATTATGGTAATAAGAAAAATAACAATCCTACTTTAAAAAAAACCCTTTATTCGATACACCTATTTTCACCTTTTGATACTTGACTTTACTTCAATTTGTTTTTTTTTTTTTTTGTAGCGGAAATCGTATTCATGTTTTAAAGCAACAGATATTATCTTAATATATTTAACGTAAATAAGTGAAAAAAAAATTGTCAAAATAACGACTGAATTAAGGTTTGTTTCTGTGTAAATTTTTGAAGGTAAAAACTATCGGTATTCGCTTCTTTCTAACCGTCACCCATCAATCACCACCACGTGTCGTCTACGTTTTATACTTAAATTAGCATATATTATTTACCGTATTTAACGTGCTACACGAGTGCGTTATAAATAGATCCATTTTAATAAAACATCATATTGCATTTATTATAATAACATAATACGTATAATGTGAATACACAAACCGTCGACTACATAACGTTTATCGTTCTAACCTGAAAGGAGATCACATAAAAACCTCTCACAACGTGTACGGTGGTTATATTATTATTATTATTATTATTATTATTATTATTATTATTATTATTATTATTATTATTATTATTATTATTATTGTTATTATTATTATTATTGTTATTATTATTAGTATTGTTATTATGTGTTGGTGTAATTCATCGTCGTACAACTTTTTCAGTGGCGGTTGGCTAACACACTTAAATTTTAACGTTGTGTCAAATATTTATGCTAACGTACAAAATACGAGATCGACCGACGTGCTGAATAAAACATAAGAATATAAAAAACAATGTCTTCAAAACACGAAACCAATTTTACTCTTGCAAACCATGCAAAAATAATAATATTATATAAATATATGAATAAGTATAATATTATTACGCAGCCGGAATGTAAAATACACTTTCGAGTCTGGCCGGCCCGACGGAACATAACTGCATTTATCAGACACGACATTTAGATTTTCTGAGAACCGAAAAATATAAGTATATATAAATTTGTATGACGTAAGCCGTGGGATCAGACATTTTACGCCTCTAAGCGACATTTTGCCAGCACTCGGCTCTTTTTGTACATTCCATTAGAACGCAAAGAAACATCTGTTACCGTGACCCGTCGAGTCGACCGGACTGTTGAAATTTAATTTCGAGAAAAATTTAACAAATATTCACAGTGGCCTTTGAACGTATTTTTTGTTTCATTTTTTTTTTTTTCATCTTTTTGATTAGATTCGCTTAGTTAGTGTGGATTTACATTCGAACGCTACGAATTTAAAACAAAAACAGAAGATCAATCGCGTGCACTGGGTCGTTAACGTCGAGAACTGTGCCACTGCGCGAAGATCATTTGGAATTTTTCAAAGCGAACCCGCGGTAACGTCGTTTGCGCCGATTCGCATCACTTGCGCCTCTCCGTGACTTTTGTAGAAACCGTGACTTCCGACTTGGAATATTTTGAAAAATTACTGTGAAAACGTCGTTAAATCGTAACGGTTTCGCATTGCGTCCCTCCGCGGTCGTACGGTTTTTTTTTCCAAGCCACCGCCCGTTGGAACGGTATCACAATGTTTTCCGATTCAATTTACTAATGTACATATAGGCTCCGGGGACGCCAACCCGGGGACCGCGCCCCGTCCGCCCAAGACGTCGTAGGGTTTTCCGAATCGGAAACCATCTTTTCCCGGTCGTGTCCGTACGCGAAGCATTATTTGAATCAATACGAGTTTACGCGTAGGTACAGCGAAACTAAAAAAAAAAAAAACCAAATTAAACGAACATCTCCGCTAGATATTCGCGTGCGCGTGTGACTGAAATACTCGTAGAGTCACGAGAAATTTATTATTTCTATAAATAATTCGTTCGGTCGTATAATCCGTCGGCGCGCACGGATCACTCAGACACTCTCAACGCGTGAACAGTTGATGAATCTTGTTTTTTTTTTTCGATTCGAGTTGTTTTTACGATCGTCGCCTCTTTCGCACTTAGGTTAGGTTAGGTACACTCTTTCCATTTTCCTGAATTTGGAGGGCTGGGGAAACGCCAAATTCGAAAATAGAATTTTCCATAAGAAGGGATGGGATGAGGGTCGGAGGACCGATCGTACAAATTCGTACAAATTGGGTACAAATTGGACGAAAAAGAATTTGTTAGAAAATTCCATTTTCCTGAATTTGGAGTGCTGGGGAAACGCCAAATTCGAAAATCGAATTTTCCATAAGAAGGGATGGGATGAGGGTCGGAGGACCGATCGTACAAATTCGTACAAATTGCGTACAAATTGCACGAAAAAAAATGTGTTAGAATATTCGATTTTTCTCAGATTGGAGGCTGGGGAAATGTTTCTTCAGCCCCCCCCCTCCCGAAGTATTTTACAAATTGCTTTTAAACAAACCGGTACAAATTGCGTGATCAATCGTACAAATTTTTACAAATTGGGTACTAAATATTGGCATACAAAAAATTGTCATTTTTGGTAGTGGGGGGGGGGGCTGAGAAACGTACGTCTCTTTCACGTGTTTGGAAAAAAAAAAACAAAAATTTTTTAAACAGGTCCCGTGGACCTCGCGCTCGCAGGCACGACGTGTCCGGCCGAACTGAGAACTGAGAACACACGATTGTACGACGTATCTTTCGCGTTATGCGCTGACCGACCGCAGGAGTGAATTTTTAAACCTCACGTCGGAGGAAATTGTCGACGGCAAAACCAGACTCCTACCCCGCGTGACGTTTCCGCGGCGCCCCGGGCACTCGGACTTTCGTACCACCCCTCGCCCGGCCGGTCGTCGCGTATCGGCCGGTCGGATCAATTTTTATTTCCGTCCTTTGCGTTTCACGAGAAAACCCTCTCACCGGCAGACTTTTCGACCGGAAACGTCTACCCGCCGCGACGTTTGCGCCCCCGCTTGCACACGCGGCCGGGCACGTCGGACTCGAATAATATTCACATACGTATAGATACCGTTTACACACGCACACACCCGCGCGCGCACACACATACCTTTTACACACACGCACACAAATGAACGGTGAACAGATATATTACACAAAGGACCGTGACCGCAAACCGTAACCTAACCATTATTCTATATACAGTCCACTTGTGTGTGTGTGTGTGTGTGTGTGTGTGTGTGTGTGTGTGTGTGTGTGTGTGTGTGTGTGTGTGTGTGTGTGTGTGTGTGTGTGTGTGTACCCGTCTAAACCGATCTCGGTCGGCTAAACCCAAAGGCGGGACGTGAAGTGTATATGTATATCGTATACGTCCGGGTGTGTTTTGCGCTTGTTTCGCGATCCTTTATTCGCGTCCATCGCCATGACGATTGCGATCGGACTCCGGATTGTGCCCGGCCGGACGTGGCGAGACGACCTACGGCGGGCCTGCGATCAGCATCATCGACGTGGGAAGGACGCGCGAGCTGGTTATTATCTTTGCGCCGCGCCGTAACGCTCTCGCGTGTCCCTCGGAATCCGATTGAACGCGCGTTCGAAGTGCGTAGGTGTTTTTCTTCTTTTTTTTCCTTCATCGTCGTTATTTTAAATCTCGAATATTATCAAACGTGCTGTTTCACACCGGTATCGGTATTTATTCACTCGAATGTCGACGAAAATACTATATCATTACACCATAGCCCACGCGACACAGATTTATATACGTATTATACTTACGCTTTGGCTGATATTTTAGATTCCGAGTAAAGCGAACGATTTTATCGGTTTTACATTGATGTTTATTTTGTAATTACTTTTTTTTTCTGAAGACACTTTTTCATATACTCTACTTTGTGCAAAAGTTTCATTCAGTCACTCTATAGATAGGATGTCGGATCTATAGTATTTTGACGGTTCGTTTTTCTCTTTTCTCTATAATTTTTCCAAGTGTGAGGAAAACATCCAAAAAACCAAGTAAAATTGAGGAGAATTTCCGTAAACTACATTATTTTACTAAATCGATTTTAATTATTTAATCATTACACCAAAAGTTATGTTGCTATTTATTTAAATTGGAAAATTCCAAAATATTATACTGACGACACATCGTTCCACACTTGAAAAAGTTTTAAAAAAGTCTTTTTTTCAAAAAGCGTTCAAGTAATTATTAGGTACTCATACTGTTTTTACATTAATTTTCAACTTTAAATGTGTTTAAACAATTATTGGACCATCCAAACATTATGAACTTTTGTATAAAAACACAACAAAATATTTCAAATCTTTTGATTGAAAAAATGTCTTTGTTCTTATAAAAATCTGATAAAACAAATCTACCGACAATCAGACTAAAAACGATTTACTGAGGCTTAGCTCAGCATTTTTAACTTCAAAAATTATAAATTGTTTCTTTAGGATTCAATACTCTCATCCCTATTATCTTGTCCAAGGATCAAAGAATATTCATGGAACGGGTCCGGATTATTTTTTCGTAAAAAATAATATAACAATGTTATAGAAATATTTGAAAAACAAAATATCCATCACCAATTACATATTACTTTAATTTGGAAACAAATAATCTCACTAAACCTAGTTATTTTGGTAAGTTTCACATTATAGCACAAAGTGAAATGGTATTCTTTTTTTTTTTTTTTGTCAGTTAAAAAAGGAATTTGGAATGAAATAATATGATGCGGAATTATGTATTATGTTCTGTATAATGTTTGACATTATTGCTTTCGAATGCAATTACACACATTTCTAATACCTACATGAACTCTTCAGGGTTTTCTCGAAACGGTGACCTACCCTGCGTATAATATGTATGTGTAATGTGTATATGTATGAACAATGTTCGTATATTATTGTAGTCGTTGTATTGTTAAAAAGGACAAAACGTTTAGAAGTGTAAAGTAGTTTAGAATATTAATACTCAAAGTTACATGAAAATTATTCGTTCAAAGCTATATTTTAGCGAAAACTACAATCAAAATGGCATTAACTATAATATTTCTGGTTAATAATCTTAATGTTTTCTAATATGTCATGTCTAAAATATAACGAAATATTGAAATCTAGAGTCGACCTGCAGTGAGTAATTGTCGTATTATGTGGATTAACGATTGCAAATCCAGATATTATCTCGATTTTGATTAATGGAAAAAAATCCGTCAAAAGTCATAATTCAAAAGTAAGAGCACACGAAATACATGAGCTACCATCAATGCTTTTATTTTTCGTATCAATGCTAAACAAAATCGATTGAGAAACCGACACGTGAAAAGCCTAAAGAGCAATCACTCTTAATTCTCGCTAGATAAGGCGAAAAATTAAAAAACTATTAATATTATCACCGATTCAAACGAACATTGAGAAATGCTTGAAGATATTTTAAAATTCTAGTACCACAGCCATGATTGTTTTAAAAAATGGACCTACGGTTTAAAAACTTGTTAAAAAAATGGAAATGTTACAATTTATAATATTAAATAATTTGTTGATTAAAACTACAATCAAAGTTCATGATACCAAAGATTATTTCGTATTTAGGAAGTAAATTAAGAAATATTTGTAATCGTGTAAGACTTTATTCTAAAAATTGAATTGTATTTATCTAGAAAATCAGCTAATTTTAACAATAATCTTGGTTCGATTTTTATAATACATATCATCTCTTAAAGTTATCAATATAATCTAAGTAAATGCAATATGCTATTAAATCGTGCTGAAATATAATGAATAGGATTTGAGAAACGCAATGCATGTGCTGCTCCAAACGTGTACGAACCTAATCATAAGAATTAAGTAAATAAAATAAATAAAGAAAATGGAAAATCGTTTTTGTATTTTTTTTTCACTTTCCAAAAATTGTTGTCGTAAAAAACGACTAAAGGCGAAATATAGACTTAATAAATCCACGAGATCCAATGCGGCACGCATCAAAGGCTTACGGCCAATTTCGAAAAAGCCGACTGGCACGAAAACGGCGGGAAAAACGAAAAACAATAAGATAAGAAAATCCCTGTACGACATTAAACGACATGAATGAAAACCAGAAGCGCACTATCACAATAATAATTATTATTCTGCACGTGTCCCGTGGATTCTAAGTCCCGTAGATTCGTATGTCCGTTCAAAATACGTTGCAGGTATATGAAACGTTAGAGAGACAAACGTTTTACGAGTCGTGCAGAACGCAACAGTGACCCGAAACGAGACGTGACCCTATATCGTCTAAAAAGTGCCCTGACACGGCCCGTTAAGGAAGCGAAAGATTAAAGATAACAGTCGAACGGTTTCGTAGGGGGGGGGGTGAGGATAACGCGTTTTCTCGAACTAATTTTCGATCCATCTGACGACACGTTAGAAAAAAAAAAAAGAACATTTGAATAATTCATATATATGGCTCCATTTCTTTTCTCTCAGAACGGCTTGGCCACTTTTAACAATTATTCTTCCGGATTAACGGAAATCCATTGTTAATTTTTTGTAAACTTATATGCCATCGAAGTAGGATTTTCACTGTGGATTTACTAACGCGAGAGTATTCGAACATAAAAACGAAGGGAGTCGTTTCCGAGGAAATGCGGTTTAAATTCACTTACGGAGCTCTTCGGATCGATCGGCAGATGTGCGTGGAGTGCACTCGTTCGGTCCGAAACGAAGTCGTCTGCCTGCACGGCCTGTAATAATCCCTCCGAGTTATCGCTCGGAAGAATAACGACCTGACAGTACGAGACTGCGGCGTAAATCATAATCGGTGCGTACAACCCTTTTTTTACCGGACGGCGAGCGCAATTTTTCCAAGACCGACTTAACCGAGTGGGACTTTGGCGATAACTCCGCCGTCGCGTCGAGGTATTATTACACACTGGCGTAGAACACCTGAGGTACAGACAGTAAATTAATCGAGTGGGTGTGTAGTCGTTAAGGGCTGAGCATTGCAAATTTGACAAATCGACTCGTTGCGACATATTTAATATTTATATTACCTCTGAACGGCTACTAAGGGTCGAATCAGTAACCGGCCGGATACAGTAATCACTGACCAATCAATGGCACGGCTAATGGTTTCAGCTTTGCTCCGTCGGCCGCCGCCGTGCAAATCGACCGTGTGAAATCACAAGATTATTTTTATTTTGTTACGTCATTATAAAAACAACTCTTTCGGCTCGTGGCCTACGGTGATCTCGGTGATCCGGTAATCATTAATAATGAGATTCCGATTTCACTAGATCGTGTAAAAATTTAGTTTGTTTCTATGTCTGATTTCCAAAAGCATGAACACAAAACAACATTTGTGTAGACAAAATAATAAGCTGTGATACTGAGACAGTCTAAATATTATATTTTTAAGTACCTGGTACGTAGCTTAAGCAATAATCGTTCGAAAATAAATTTAAATAACAAAATCAAAAAAAATATTCATCTTAACATTTTCGAACGGTAAATAACAATAACGATTTCTAGTTTGTTTTGTGAAACGAGGTAATATATAGGAAAAATAACGTTCAAAATTATGCACTATACGTATAAGGTTAAACCACGATTTTTTCAATCGCCGTGAAGCACCCTCTACGCGTTCGGTGGTCTAGAACGACCACTTCGAAGAAACGACAACTTTATGAATCATTGAAACTGACAAACGACAGTTATTTTATTTCGGACAAGTGGCCCGTAGGGGTGAAATAAAATCACCTAATTCACTCGACTTTTTCGCCGTAAAATCGATTCCTCGAGTCGTCCCCGAAGAAACCGTGCACAAATAATCCATACACACACACGCACGAAACGGTGTAAGTATCTTAAATTTTATTATCGAAACAGTTGCGAGGTTTGCACACGCTTACTCGTAGAACGCGTCGTTTAAAAATCTAACATTATTCTCTTTGTAGTAAAAATCTCGGAAAGAAAAAAAAACATCATTCATTCCCGGAGTCTATCAGTCCCAGGACGAATATTAACGAGAAGCCAATTTGAAGTTTTTTTTTTTTTTTCTTTATTCGCCACCGACAATCGAAGCGAGACGACTTCTATTACTGTACCGAATTCAAAGAAGAAAACCCACAATAAAAGTTTTCAACTCGTATTAATCTGGAAAATTCTAGTTAGGATGTTTAGTTTGTGTTGTACATATATACATGTACGTTAAATGAATATACTTTTCCGCGCGTGCATTTTATTACGGTACTAACATTTTTCTTATTTTAAAATTGTATCTCACGACACTTTATTAAGAAAATAAAATAAAACATTATTACTATCGTTACTATACTATATACGAGCGCGTATTTTTTACGAGACTTACGATTATCATTTAATTTTTCACGGACCGCCGGAGTTCGGTGCTCGTTATTTTTGTCGGTGACGACGTAGGTAGGTATTGTTGACAATGTAGTACTGGCGTTAATAAATAAATAAATCACTAACGATCACATGACTTTAGTACGAAAGAGGTATGGTCGTAAAACAATATCAGTTAATACCTATTGCTTTTAACATTCAACGTAACAACGATTGTTCAGTAACGTGTTTGAAGGGTAGCATGGCGGACAATCGCCTTCACTAAAAATGGTTTTTACGAGTTTTATTTTTTGTAATTAAAAGTGCTCTGTATCTAATCGATTGATAAAAAAAAATCACGATTCATTCCACATCTAAAAAAAAAAAGAATATGTTCGTTTCACGATAATGTTTATTTTCGTTTATAGATTCTGAGCGAAGCGCATTGTACAATGATTTTACACTTTCGAGTTATAAGACCTCGGTCTTGAGTTACGTTCAGTTCTCTTAAAGATGAATAATTTCATCTTCTTGTCACTTAAACGGGTCATTTTTCTTTTTTTATTCAAAAGTCTTCTCGATATTTGAGAAAAACTACCGAAAAATTTAGTAAAATCGGCAAAATATGTCGTCAGTGCTTTAAATTGAGTTGTGCTAAAAACTTGTGAGTGATAAAAAAATGTTTACCAAATATCAACAATATTATATACGTCATATATATATTATATATATTATGTATCTCACAGACTTGAAAAGTTTCAAAAGCACTTGATCACTATTGACCTAAATATAGAACTTCGCAAATATCGGAAATTTGGGTTTTTGAAAGTTTTTACCTCGTCAAGTTGTAAATTGTAAATATTAAAACTAGCAAATTGAATAACACAGCTGATCCATCACGTGTGTTCGACTAGCTGACTATTAGTTGTATCGAAAATTTTACAAGATTTGTTTTAAATAAATGTTTTGTTTTGTCATATGATTCGATTTCTTTTCGAGGAAGCGGTTCCTTCGTTACGATTACCTTTCCCTCTTGACGAACTTCCGAATACGCCACTGAGTTATAGTGTATCATGTTAACTGTTACCGAACCGTATGTACAGAATAACATGAAACGCCTGAGGAGACAACGAATTATCATGGATTCACGAAAATTCCGAAGTGTTTGAACACATTTGTCGTCTGGTCGCACCAAAACGTTCGCACCGATTTTCGTCACGATCGTATAAATACTGCGTACTGCGTTGACGCGTGCAATTTTAAACAACGAATTCGGAATCGAGAGACATTATTGAAACCGTTGGCGGCGACATTGATAACGATACGTAAATCACATTAAAATCTGTTTTTTTTTTTTTTTTTGCTCTTTCCCAGTAATAATAAAAGCGTTTTGGCAAGACGTCGAGATTATGTAAGGGATTAAGATGATTTAATTTACTGATGTTATTAGCATGTTTACGTGACGGACGAACGTCACTATATCACAACGATATAAAGATGTTGCGGTGTCACATCTTTTAGAACTGTGATCTTCAACCGTCGGTCCGTTTTTTTGGCGGGAAAAAAACTATTTTTTAGTATTCAAAACAATCGACTGTTATAATCTGCATTGCATCTGTAACTCAAAAAAAAAAAAAAAAATCAAATAAAGAAACAATAGTTAAAGAACTAAGCTGTAGAAACAAAGGTTTTTTTTTTTATTTCTACTATAAATACTTATTTTTTTGTACTGTAATTTAAATAATCATACGTTGAACATTGTGTTTTCTTTTTCAATTTCACCACATTATATTTTCAGTTCTTTTTGTATTTAAATTTATAAATTATTGTTAAATTATTATAATATTTAACTCTACGATATCGTCAAAACAATAACAGTAATAATTTCAATCGGAACGTTTATAGTTGTATAAAACAAAAATGTATACAACAAAATTAATATAGCACACGTACGATCAAAATAATATCACAAAGTTTTTCTTTCTTTTTTCTTTTTTTTTGATTTTTCAAACAAAACCTCAAAAACAGTCGGTGGTCCGTTTTCGCGACTCACATTATACGGCGGCGGTCCATTGCTGCAATAAGGTCGAGAACCACTGTTTTTTAGATCGCGTTCCGAACTCGTCCTGTCGGGTCCGCGCACACGGCCGGAACGCGTTTGTTTACCGATCGCCTTTAACCCCACACCAGACATCACGCTTAACATTATCGTCGTCGTCACTACGTCACGTGGAAACAGCCACACTCAATCGCGACCCGATCGAATACCCGTGCGATTTCGTACTCGTCAGTGGCGTATATAGGGGGGGGGCTAGTGGGCTACAGCCCCCCCTTCCCCGAAATCCCTCAAAATACTTTGAAATCAACTTTAAACGTTTGTTATATATTAATGGTGCTTTAGATTTATTTAGAATATCATCCAATCGAAATAATGCGATTAGTCGAGACAAATGTTATTGCGTTTTTCAAATCGTTTTGGGACATTCTGTAAATATCAAATGTAGATAGAAACCTACTGTATCTTTTTGGTTATTCTAGGTAGCAGCAGTAATTTAACTCTGTCCATAGTAACAATCCCGAAAATATTTTCTGTACGCGCCACTGGTCTCAGTACTCGCGTATCTCGACGTCTGCGGAACGGCCATCGTGTAAATATTGTCGTTGCGACGCGATAGCCGTGCGCGGTGCGTAAAATCGCTTTCGGAAAATCGGCGGCGGTAACGTCAGCTCGTAATAAGCGCCCTGAAATCGTTTTTGGCGTTCGGGTGTCAAAATCGTCTCGTCTCTTCGCCGACCCGGCGGCGTACGACTGTTATAATATCAAAATAGGTAGTAATTTATTATATTCCGCCCAACCGACGCGTTTTTCTCGCGATTTTTTACCCCGTTATTATTATTATTATTATTATTATTATTATTATTGACGTCTCGTACCCGGCCGTCAGCGTGTTGTTTCATCGGCTTATCGTAGTGCGAATTTTCGCAACGTTGTAATCACACTACCGTACTCATAACTGTTCGCTTAAATCTGTCGGCATTGGCGACGTGGAACGGCCGAGGACCGCGGCGGCGGCGGTGCGGGCAAGGCGAGACGGGGTCGACGTGCGTATTCAACGGAGTGTCACATTTCGTGATAACGAGTGCAGTTCGCGAGAGCGGTGAGGAAATAATCGCGACGTTAATTTCGTATTTACGGTAACTGCGTTGCAGCTGATGATCGTTGAATAATAAACATGTCTTGTTATTTCTCGTGGGAAAATCGAATAAACGACGTAACGCGAACAGGTGCGCGCGCGTCCGTGTGCCACTCTTGTCGTGTATAACGACTAAAGCTCGTGTTGAAAATCACCGACGGCGTTCCGAAAGATAAAACAAAAAAAACAAAAAAAACCGCCACTAAATACACCGGACGGATCCACACGACAAACGCTTTTCGGACATGGGTTGGCAATGTGCGCGTTGAATGCAAACAGTAAATATATGTTATTGAATTTGTGTGTGTGTGTGTGTGTGTGTGTGTGTGTGTGTGTGTGTGTGTGTGTGTGTGTGTGTGTGTGTGTGTGTGTGTGTGTGTGTGTTAGTGCTTTACACGGTCTGGTTTACAACGGTCCAGACCAGACCGGATCGGACCAGGGTCCAGTCTTTTCGATACTTGTATATTATAATCTAAAATGGTTTCGTTCGGTTTTGTCCGCCTTCAATTTCAGTTCGACATTAAGTTTTAATGACAGTATCACGGTTTAGCCTGGTTCACTTCAACGCGTAATACAATATATTACGTAGAATTATATAATATTAACACGTTCAATTCGTCTATAATTTTAATTTTTCCCGGAACATAGTGGTGGTGGTGCGAAAAGTTTGGGTATTTTAAATTGATTTATAATATAATAGAAAGATATTTAATAACTCAAACTAAATATTCGAGATAATTTTTTTTTTTTAAACAATTGCAGCTCATTCTCATTCTTGTATTTTTTTTTTTTTTTAATCGGTCAAGTTTTGGTATTTTCTAATGCAATAAAATGCAATAAAAATGAAACCATCCTGTCCAGGCTGGCTTGATTTTTTTCATCGGTCCAGTTCAATCCTGGAATTGGTTAAAATGTATCGGTCCAGTCCGGTCTAAAAAAAAAAAAAACGGTTAAAAATCACTAGTGTAGGTAAAATATTGTAATATTACATATTACCGACTATACTCGAAGTGAATTATTTCCGAGTGTTCATAAATTTTAAACTAGTATAGTTTATACCCGAGTGTTTCGTTGATTAGGCACGGTGAAAAAATGTCGGACGAAAAACGAGACGGCGATCGCAAAGTCCGTTGTGGATATTTCACGGTATAGTTTCGAAATGGACTATCCGAAGAGTCCGAACTCGCGAGATTCCTTTCGATTTTCGCCAGCAGCTCCGACGTTTTGTAATACCACGCGTTCGATTCGAACGACTTCCGAGTGACGTTTTCTTTTTCCACTCGTTTCGTCGGGTTCGGTTACGTAGTCCGGTGCGTAGTTTTCTCGAAACGCGTCTGTACGCGGTGGCATATTATCGCGTAGTGACGAAAGTTATGACGGAAAACAAAAAAACCTAGCCGTACGGCACGCGGTACGCGTCGGCGGCGACGGAGCGTGTGAAAACCGAGTCTTTACCACCTCGTGAACTCCTCGTGTGTGGAATTCGGAGAAAGACGCTCGGCGACGGTGTTTTGTGATTAAACACGCGCCGCTGCGCGTTATAACATTATCGTAATAACGAGCACCGGGACAGGCACCTGTGGTTTTTAAAATTGCCGCCGTCTCGTCCGCGGCGTCCGGGGGACGTACATTTCGAGTGACGCCGCGCGACGAGGATTAATATTCCGGAGATAAAATATGCATTCGCTGTATTCCGCAAAATAATATAATAATAATTACGTTTTGTAACGCGTTTCGAGTAATCTATGTGGTTATAATTAAAGGGATATAATATACGCGCATACCCGCGTATCTTCAAAAGCGCACATACAGGGTGATTTATTAACAGTGCTTATTGCGACTCACTCCGTTTCTGACCCAGTGTCGTGCATAGGTTTTTCAATTTTCTTTTTTTCTATGAATTACGTAAAAAACAAAAAAAAAAATTCTAAAAACGATAATGAATATACATATTTATGTAGTTTTTGAACATTATGAATTTCAAATTAGTTTTGACAGATTGTTCTTTTTTTTTTTTACGGAATATAAACATTTAAAGTTTATCGCAGCAGAATGAATATGAGCAGCGGTACGATCGTTCACTCCCGACATAATATACAAATTCTTCAAAAAAGTCAATCTAGACAAGAACTTGCAATCCAAATTGTGATGTACTGTTTTTAATGTCCCTTATTACGTTTAAATTCATTTTCTCACGCCAAATAACCACCGTATTACCATGATCGACTGTCGATCCCGTAAATCACACGAGTGCAAGTCGTAAATAATAAAAATATAATGTGTTGGAACTGCGACGTTATCTAACGGATTACGCGATCGTTTAGATAGAGCATTTCGACCACCAACGCCTGCAACATATTGTAGTCTACCTATAAATGTATTGAAACGTACGTGTAAATTTCGACCAATGAATACGACTAGAAAATTGGTTTAGATAAAAAAATCTACTGTGGGATCCCGGAAATCGTGGTTCAGTAGATATCCTAAGAATATTCTTTTTCATCGGAGTGCTTATTGCGACTCGCTCCGTTTCTAACCCGGCGTCGTGCATGGATTTTTCATTTTTTTTTTTTTTTTTCTATGAATACCTTAAAACATTAGCAAGACTAATGCCAGTCTTGTAGGATTTAAAATAATATTTTTCACCGTTTTGTATGTCTCTCGGTATCTGAAATAGCTACCGTTATTCAACGTTTTACTTTTATAAAAAAAAAAAATTCTAAAAACGATTATGAATACATGTTTATGTAGCTTTTGAAAATTATGAATTTCAAATTATTTTTGATCTATTATTATTATTATTTTTTTTTTTTTACGAAATATAAACATTTAAAGTTTATCGCAGCAGAATGGATATGAGCAGTGGTACGATCGTTTCCTTCTAACATGTACCAATTTTTCAAAAAAGTCAATCTAGACAATAACTTGCATTCCAAATTGTGATGTACTGTTTTTAATGCCCCTTGATAACTGCTACGTTATCCAACGGACGGCACAATCGCTAGATTGAGCATTTCGTCTTTTCGTCCTCGCCCAGACACCTCCACCAAAACCTGCAACATATTTATTTATTAAATTAAACGGGTTTGAAGTCTTGTGTACAAAATTTCTATTTACATATAGTATTGAAATTAAATAGATTATTAATCATTAAAAACATAAATATAGGAAAGTTGTATATATATATATATATATATATATATATATATATATATATATATATATATATATATATATATATATATATATATATGTAGTGGAAGACAGTATGAATGTTATAAAGAAACAAGCAGAATATTAAAATAAATGTTTAACAAAAATGAAAGGAGGGGTCCTCATTGGAATTTTTCAAGAAACGTGTGAGTGGTTCATTAGATTGATAGTTGATACTGCATAAAGGAATAAAGAAAGGTGCATAGTATCTAGAGTGTCTTTGGGGAACTTTGAAATTAACTAATGATAGTATAGACGGAGAGTCAACATTGCCATCAAGCAAGTTTTTTCGGAATTTTGTCCCCAAATTGTACACCTAAATTTCTCCATATTGTAGTCTACCTACGAATGTATTGAGCCGTACGTGTACATTTCGAACAATGACATACGACAAGAAAATAGGATTGGACAAAAAAATCTATTGAGGGATCCTAGAAACCACAATTTGAATAGACTTTTTAAGAATATTCCGTTTCGTTGGAGTGCGTTGGAGATTTTTAACACAACCTTTATTTCAGCCTATCACTTGCTTTGATTCTCGGTCACGAAGAACTGAACCCGAGCAACGATCCGTATCAGGGCGTGAAATAAGTAAATCGGTTCCGTCGTTCTTTGTGCGCGCGTAATCTTTGGAACTCTCGGCGGTGCTCGCGTAGCCGCCGACCACGAGGAGACCTTGAGTCCCCCACGAAAAAGTCAGACACGTCGTCTTCTATTAAGTCTATTAAGTGATTCACTTTTGTATCGGCTCTCGTTAACGACGGTAAAAATTCACCAACACCGTGTTCCGTACGCAGGCGGCGCAAAGGATTTCGATAAATTACGTTGGAAAATAAAAATAAATAAATTCTATCGAATAACGAGACACCCTCGAGTCGCGTGGACTAAAGATTAACGACTGGGTCCGATGACCGTCATATAAATAATAGGTGATAAAAATAAAAATAGGTTTACGTGTTTTCACTATCAAAACGGCCAAGGGACCGGCGAAATCGATGACGGCCAAATTGAAAGAAATACACATAATGTTATACCGCCGCCTGACCGTGCGTACGTACTACACGTTGCCGTATTATTATATTGTTCTCGCTGTTCAATATTCTGCTCCGGTCCCGGTCGTTGAAAGGACGTAATTCTGCATAGGTATATGTTATACTGATGATTTGCAGGAAAATACAGTTCTTAGGTTTTCAATAAGATTGCATCGCACCGTAATAATAAGTTTTCTCTGCCATTTTTACAGCACACACACACACACACACACATTTATATCCTATTCGATGAGAATGACATTTTTCATTTTATTTTATTTTTAATATTTTTTTTTTCTGTCGTATATATATGTGTTTATTCATGTAATACTCATTCTGCGTATAAACTTATATTACATAAACAGACGTGGACCGAGTGAGGCGAGAGAACAGAGTCGTATAAATCTAGTTACCGTATACTTATATATATTTATACACATATTTATTTTTTTTTGTTTCTCTCTCACATGAACTCCGACACTGGCGTCGTCGGTTTAGTCGGACGTTAAAGTCAGAATGAGTTTACTATCATAGTACAGCACATTACTACATAATAAATGTAAATAAATAAATATCACGCACACGTGGCCACTGTAAATATCGCGTTATTCCGCCGCCGTTTTGTGCGGTGACATTTTTCCACGGAACACGAGCGCGTATTTCGCCGCTTCTGAACGTGGTCAAGGACAGAAGCCAAAAATCGAAAACGCCACTTCTCTAACACGCGTGTCGGACGACTTTCTGCGACCGGGTGGACCGACATACCGTTTCGATTCGACTCGCACGACGATGACGATTGAGCGTTGCGACACGACGAGTGTTGTGGCGACGACACCTGTCAAAAACCGACGCGCGATGATGGCAATAAAATATATCTCATAACGTTTCGGATTCGTAAGCGCGTGACCGCACGACTTAAGCCGCCCATACACGATCAATAACATTGATCAATATTTTATATCGACAATAATATCGATCGTGTATGGGCTATATTGAAGGATTGATCGATATATTGAACGAATTAAAAATTTTTGATTTTTATCGACGTACTGTCAATAATATTGTTTAATCATCATTTATCAACGGAGTGATCAAAGTTAAAAGTTCATTAAAACATGCCTCATCCATTCTTAAAAAATTTCTGTAATCTTTTGGTTGATTTAATTGTAACTCAATTAAAAGATTTTCACAATTAAAATGATTTCTTTTTTTCAACCACTCTTTGGCCCAAAATTTTTGTTTTCTTTTTTTCTTTTTATTACTAAGAGAAACAGCTAGAGCAAGAGCTATTAGAGCATTATTAGACATAATAATTTTTAGTGGAAACTGTTAAAATTAAATGAAATAATGATAACAATAAAATTATAAAATTATAATGAAAATTTCATTTAAAATACTTATATAAATTGTTGTTGAACGAATTGACAAATATGGTGAATAGATAATGATATATTGATCAATAATATTGATACGTTGGTGATCGTTGACAATGTTCGTCAATATTTTGTCAATAATATTGATCAATATTATTGATCGTGTAGGGGCCGCTTTATACGCAAGAGTCGATAACGCACGCCTATACGAGTCACACGGGCAGATATCGATAGTCGTGCGGCAAACGCATACAGTCTGTCGGTGCTTACTTGAAGTGTTTAAATCGACTATCGACTTTATTTGCGTGTCGTATTGTGGTAAACGTATTACCCACGCCTCATATGTGAGACGTATGAGTCGATTCTCAAACTCGATCCGATCAATGTCATACCCTACGAGTAGTTTGACCGATAAGTCTCCTAAAAATGAATTCGTTTTTTTTTTTTTTTTTTAATTTCGACTTTTTTTTTTTAGTTTAATCGAGCTACAACAATTATTACTCCGTACAGGTTGGACCACTTTTGACTTTTACCAATCATCTCTTTTGCAACGTATATATTTTTTTTATTCGTTCGACTACTTGTCAATGTTTCACGTTGAATTTTATTTTGATTTATTCTAAAATTTATTTCGTTCGTACAGCTGCTTCGTACGTTGTGTATGTGCTCTGACTTGTCTGCACACGAAATACGTAAATAAAATATGTGTTAAGACATTGCACGTTGTCGGCCATCGTCATAGTTTATTTTTCCATATACACCGAGGGACTGTTGCGAATGATTCAAAAGTTTTGAACTCGATGACTTCGAAAAATCGCATACGCTTAGAACTGCGAACTCACGTTGAGCTTGCGACGGCTGCAACGTTTCTGGGGCGACCTATAAATCCGATGCGACACCCGATGATTGTTCTGGAACGTTGCGCTATAAAAATCGTAATCTTAAATCAACTGTCATTACCCCAGATAAAATGTCGTTTTCGTGACTCACGTATGACAAACAAATACGAATCGACTCACCGGAATCGATTCACCGGTCTCGACTTAGGTCGACAGGAATCTGGGAATCGACGCAACCGAATGTGACGCGTAGTAGTATACAGGGTCAGCACGAGGGTTAGGTCAGGACTCTGACGCCGTTCCCGGGGAGGTGCCGAAATTAAATTTCAAATTTTCTCTTCGGGAACGACTAGTCGAAACGTACGACGAAATGTGTAAATTCAATATTCATTTGTGTACAGCTGCAGTCGTAATAATTTTGATCACGTCGTGAAATCAATACTACTAGATACGGTGTTTTACGGCGTCTGTGAACTGTTCGATTTTCGGCGATTTTTTTCACATCACGTTACGAGCCGGTAATTAAATCAGGCGGCGATTCGCTTACCGTAAACTAGACGTGAAATAAAACTCGAGTTGGCTATCGTCGTCACACGTGTAATATTGTAAATATGAATTTATTTTTGAAAAATGTTTACGAAAACGTTTTGCCGTAGCATTTTTGAGAGTATATAAATGTCGTAAACGGATTTGTCGAAAAAAAGTTTTTCGATATTTTTGGCCATTTAAATCTGACCCCTAACAACCCTAGGAGTGTCTACGATTTTGTTATCGCATTGGTACCGATAGAACGTAAACGCGATATCTGTTGTACGCAGTACCGTTATCGACAAATTGGCCGCTTGGGAGCAGATTTTTTAATGGCCCTACCCCTCCTACCTATTTATCTCCCTATTGTTGGGGGACGGAGTGGCCGAGTGGACTCAGATGGCGGTTACGACGCGTACCGTCGCCGGTTCGAACCCGGCCTCGGGCAGTCTCTCTAACTTGGACAGGAAACAACTGTCTTCGGAGAGAGACTGCCATCCCCCCCACTCCGGGGCATGGCAGAAACCTACGGGTGCCCCAATAGAAATTCTGCCAAACCGGCATCCGAACTGTAGACCCTAGGGGCTGCACTCCCGGATAACCATGCCATACGAAAAAAAAAAAATCTCCCTACTTGCTACTTTACACAAATGTAATGATAAAAAATGTTCAAATTTTCAATATCAAACTAGCCTGTAAAAAAAATAGTACCTACGTTACATTTTATTCAAATTGAACTAGTTTACATCAAATGAAATAAACGTAACAATTATTCATCATTTTCAGTGGATCACAACCATGACAGCACCAGCTTTTTCCTTGTTTCAAGAGTTTTGATATCGTTTACTACGTTAATCCAATCTACGTTTGCGTATTTATAACACGATTAAAAAATCAAATAAACGGAATTTAATGATTTATATTAAAAAAAAAAAAAAAAAAAAAAAAACGTGTCTTCTAATGATTATGTACAACACAGAAAAAAGCTACGAAAATATGAATAGACTTCAACGATATCCTCCATCGAAAATTTTCGCCCGAAAAAACCACCTTCTTTGACCCCTCGCACACACAATCGAACGCGGTCCCGTCCACGGATTCGTTTTCAGCCACGTGTTTTGGAAATTCGAATCGGAATGACATTTTCGTTTTCGTCCGGTTCCGAATTAAATATTTCTTCTGCGCCTCACCTTGACGTGATAATCAGACGACGACGACGACGACGACGACGACGACGACGACGACGACGACGACACACCTACGCCTCGGCCGCGCAATACTCCGCCGGGCACACATGACAAACGAACACATCGTCACTACTACTAGGTACTATTCAGTGTTTGGAACGTTCGCTTAAAAATTGAACACGTTCACGTTCTTCGAAAAAATGAACGCGATCATTTTGCCGTTCACTCAAACTTTTTTTTATTTTATATTTACGAATTATCTACCTGAATTCCGTATAAATACGACCTTTAAAAAATTAATTTTTGGATGTAAATTCAATATATATATTAGGCACACAACCTAAGGAGGGAACAAGTGCCCTTCAAAAATTTATCCTCCGGTTTTCGAGTTTAAAAAAAAATTGTCCACCAGAATACTCGATTTGTTAACCAACTCATACGCGAGTACATAATTTAATGTAGGTATAATGCAATTTATTGTAAATTTGTGGAAACCACATAATGTGTCACAGCTGTTTTTCGTGTGCAGAAGGCCTGTTGAAATTATAAGAGTCGAAATAGAAAATATGATCATTGGCGTTACCTATATAATCGCAATCGATTATTAGGTAACTATAAATATTTTTCCAAGTTGGTTTATAAATTCGAACGAACAGAAAACACAGTTCGAGTTGATTAAAGAAGAAATTCAAACGTCGTTCACGTTCACGTTCAATTTGAAAAAACACACTTCGCGTGTCGTTCGCAAAATACGTTCATGAACGAGACGTTGTTTCCAAACGTTGCTATACTATTATTATTATCGTCGTCGTCGTCGTAGCCGCTATTATTATGAATACCTAATGATTTATTATTCTCGGTGCGCGTTATCGAATGTGTCCCGGCGGCGGCGGCGGTGGTGCGAGACGACGACGTCGACGGCCCGACGACGGGTCGTCCGAACGCGCAAATAATACGAGCCGCGTTCGCACGGAGGCGGGCCGGCCCGGCGGCGTACATAATTTACCGCCACCGGCACACACCGCGGCGGCGCTGTTGTGAATTGAAATCGTTCGGCCGCGATAGTTCGCGACAAATTCGCCGCGACGGCCGGCCGCCCGTGCCAAAACGTCCTGTACGGCGGCGACGACAGAGCCACAAGTGATGGGGGGGGGGGCGGCGAGGGAGCCGGAGAAGCGCTATATAAAGTGCCGTGACACGTAATTCGCCACGACTTTCCATCGCGTTTGTAAATTATACATTTTTTCTATTTATATACTACTCTTCCACCCCTCGACTCTTCCGTACGCACCGTTCGTAATGTGTGTGTGTGTGTGTGTGTGTGTGTGTGTGTGTGTGTGTGTGTGTGTGTGTGTTTGCGCTTGTGGTGATTTGTCGAAGAATCAGTAGAACTAATACAGTCGTGCTATTTCAACGATACGAACAAAAAACGGAATAAAGCAAATAATGCGAGAGAAAAGTTAAAATATTGACAAACAGGACGATTGTAGTCTCTTAATCACCGAAAAGTCTCAATTGAGTTTAACACGCCTTGAGAATAGTAGTTTAAAACAACAGACGTAACAACGCACACACACACACACACACACACACACACACACACACACACACACACACACACACACACACATACCGGGTTCGTTGTATTTTAATTATTTGGTTGTAATACGTTTGCTGAATAAAAAAACACACTCAACTAACTCGTCAGATACAACTGCTATTTTTCCTCGCGGCATGACCCGTCAACTAAAGAATAACTAGACTAATGAAGTATTCTCAGTTCTAGTGAACGAACACAAAAAAGTAATACGACTAATTCATCGTTGAATATTTCTCGGGAAAAATCTTAAAAAGTTTATACACAGCGCTGTTTCACGTATTTTTACAAAATTAACCGAGATTGACGTGAAATTTCGAAGAAACGATTTTTTTTTTCTCTACCTCATAAACACCAATAGACGTGTTGCTCCGCGAAACATTATATATTTTTTTTTTTTTTTTATTAGTATTAAAGGCTTCAACAGCTAGGTCATTAGCCTGTGGTTGTGGTTACATTATCGTTAATTAGTGAATATACAAATAAGCAAATTAATAACTAAATTACAAAATTCTAAATTCTAAATTAATTTTGCGTTACAATTATAATATATATGGATTTTTCAGAGGTATTATGTATTTACATTATATTTTAACAGTGAAGTTCTATCTTTGTATTAAATTTTTGTGTCAATGCCGATGGATTTGAAGAAGGCATGTATCAAGTGTGTGTTGTGTTCTCCTAGAGCTTCCTCCATCGTTGATGGTTTGTTGAGGATGTTTCTTGCGTTGACGTATAGCGGGCAGTCTAAAACTATATGTTTGATTGAGAGCGGTTCATTACATTGACTACATAGAGGTTGCTCTTCATGTTTTATGATGTGGATGTGGGTGAGATTGGTATGGCCGATTCTTGTTCTGGTATTGATGATTTCGGATCGTCTGGAAGCATTAGGCTGAGTGTGCCATTTAGTGATTTTCTTTTTAATCGATTTAAGTTAATTGGTGGTTGGTATTTCATCCCAGGATGTTTGCCACATTTTGGAAGTATGTATATTTATACATCTTTTGACGTCTTGGTATGGGAGGGTGGTAATGGTTGAGGATGAGGATGAGGTGATTGCCTCGTTTGCTAGTATATCTACTTTTTCGTTTCCAGGAATGCCCGTATGTGAGGGAACCCACATGAATTCAATTACTTTATAGGTCGATGTGATGATATTATGTATTTGACAGATTATCTCATTAGAGGGGTTCGGTGATTCGATTGCTAGAAGGGCGCTTAGGGAGTCGCTGATTATTAAGATTTTATTTGATAATGATGACTTTCCGAATATTATGGCTTCTTTGATAGCTTGTGTTTCCGCTGTGAATATGCTGGCTTCAGGGAGGAGCTTAAATCGTTTTGAGGAGTGGCTTGTAAAGTAAGCGAACCCTACTCCGATAGAGGTTTTGGAGGCATCGGTATAAATATGATTGTAATCTTGAAATTCGGTGTGTAAAATGTCATTAAAGTTTGCTATTATAGTTGTGTGAGCGGTGCTATCCTTTTTGAGATGGAGGAGCTGCGTATTTATTTTAGGGCACCATTGCCAGTAGGGAGAAGACGTAAAAGGAAAGGAGGTGTCAGTGTTAATGAGGCATATATAGACGCTAAACAAAAATATGCTCGACGTAGCGAGGTTAACGAGTAGCGACGGTAAATCAAAGTTTCTCCACTCTAAACCCCGAAAACGTTTACGTGTCGCAATCGCATGCGACACAGATATAATTGAATATCAGATTTTTTCGTCGTTTAATTTCAGAAATTTTTCATTCGTCCAATATGATCGTGTTCGTAATTTATTCGTTTGACGCGAAACTCTATACAGCGTGCGCGGTATCGTATTGTCATTGGACCACGTACAAACGTCCCCTATATGAACTTTTTTGATTATGTTTATTGACGAATGTACAAAAACGGAACGCACTGGACGAAGACATTGCATTTTCGACTGCCTCGTTGCAAAAAGTGCATTTTCGTCGAGAAAATATCATCGCGTTTGTGCAGCACTAGAGGATCTCACCAGACGCCAGCGACGAAATATCTAAAAGTCGACGGTGGCGCTGATTAAAAAAAAAAAAAAAAACAGGGCTCGCGTGGGTCATCGTAGATTTCCCGTTGAAATATTGTGAATTCGCGTGTTTTTTCAAGCGATACGACGTTCAACCGTGACGGTACGACCGATCCGTCGCGTATACGTATGGTATTTTACCGCGGTATGCGCACGCAATCACACGATCGCGACGGACGTTTGAGAAAATGACGTCCGTCATGCATGACGCCGAGTCGGGATTCGCGCATAAAATCGCGGACGACGAAAAACGATTGCGATGTCGATCCACACCGCGATTTTTCGAACGATAGGGTTTTCAAGAACGAAACAAAATGTCACAGCGTGATTCAGTGGCGTATTTAGGATTTTTCCAACGGGAGGGGGGGGAGTGATTGAAATAAAAAATTTAGTAGGGACCCCTTAATTAGTATTAAGCTTTAATGACTACTGGACAAATGTACGATTTATACACCTAGGTACTGCGTTAGTATACATTTGAGGACTTAGCTCCATGGCACTAAAACAAACTTACAGAAGAGTTACAAAATACACGGAAGTATGAGATCACATATTTAAATGAGATAAATCACAAATAAACCACGTAAAATTTGGATTATTTTTTACTGTAATTTTGCATTTAAATAATTAAATATAAAACAACAGTAGATATGTTTTGAAAAACTTAAATATAATTTATGTTTAATAGTTAACAGATATTAAAACGCAACAATGTTTTTTATTCTGAATTATATTATATTTTTATTTTATGTAACGAAATTTAGTTTCCTGGATTTTTCAGATAATTCGTCCACAACTTGCTAGTCAAAAAATCTAAATATTTCACAAATATTTACTAATTACCAGTGTCAAAAAGCCATAGTGCTAAAATAAATTTATTTTATAAAATAAAAAATAAGTATTCATCTCAAATCTTGGACGGGGGATCATACCCAATGATTCCTCTCCCCTCCCGGGCCCCAGAAAATACGCCACTGACGTGATCGATTAAACGCGACAGTGACCTTTTCGAAGTAATTTAAAAATAAAACGAATTCGAATAAGTATAGTTTCGTTTTATGTGGCCGGTAAGACGTTTCGTTTGATTTTCGACATTATTCGTTCGGCGTGGCCTGATCGGATCTGGGCGCGATTCACACAACGCCCGAGCAGTGTAAACGTTTCTCTACTTTTCCCAGGCAAACCGGGCGTTGTGACTTCCTACTTTGCTCGCATAACACACGTGTACAATGTAATAATACGTGTGCGTACACGTGTCGGATTCGTTTGCAGGTTTCGTACGGCTCCACCGTAATAATAATAATAATAATATTACAATAATTTCATCCGCACGGCGTTCCGGAGCACGTCGTTTGCATATTATTATTATTATTATTATTATTATCATACACACCCCGCGCCCGGACATCCGGACCGACTTTATACTACGGCTGTTGTATACAGTTTTTGCCGGAACACTGCGTATATTATATAATATGACTCGAGGAGTGAGTGAGAACACACACGCATACACACGCATAAAACCCTAACGCGCCGACGACGCCTTGCCAGTGTTATGGTGCGGGGGGATGGGGGTGCTCGTGTATTCCGTGTTTCCACTTTCCGCGGTATTTTCTTACAGTGAGTATCTGTCACATTACGGTATGATCTCATCGTCATATCGTGTTTAACGTCGTGATTCAGGGTGTGAACGAGACCGTGGTTCGTAACGAGACCTGCACGGTCCAACGGAAAGCAATAAAAGACCCAAGTTTACGACCCCGAGAACGCTCGAGTTTGGTTAGGTTATTGTACCGAGTCACCACCCTGGGCAACGGGTTTCCGTCAATTCTACACTGAGGATATAATTTTAACGACCCAGTACCGATCAGTGACGCATTAAGTCGAATTGTCGCGCTAATTTACAATTATTGATTTATTTATTTATTTATTTATTATTATTTATTTATTTTTAATTTTGACCATCCCCCTGACGCTATCACGAACGTGTTTTTTATTTAATCGACACTCCAATTATTATAAAAAAAAAAAAAGTAACTTTACCGATACAATGAATTCAAACAGAGAATTGTCTTAAAGAAAATCGATTTGTTTTCAAACAGTTTTAAAATTTTTTAAAAAGAACGTATTCCAAACCACGTGATATATTCTTTCTCGAATAAAAAAATGATGATCAGGGTTTAGAATTTTTTAAAAGTGATTGATCATTTTTTAGTTAAATGATTGTGAGCAAAGTTTTAATATAAAAATATACCATATACATTATATTTTACCATGTCTAATTAACGTTGGGATTCAAAAGTTGTTTTAAGGACTTTTTATTTGAAGTAAGAGACGTTTTTTTAATCAATAGGTTCAAAACATTTTGTTCTATCTGTATCCAAAGTTTCATTATGGTAGGACGGACAAATTTTTTTTCCTAAACATTTAAAATGAAAAATTGATGTATAAACAGTCGATTCTGAAAATATAATAAAATAATTTACTTAAACTCTTATAAAAAAATTATGAAGTCACAATTTTTGAAAATTGTTTAGAACAGTTAGTTAAGTGTATGGGTATAATCATATTCAATTTGAAAAACTTTTTTTCAACAATTAAAAATTGTATTAAAGGTTAACTTTAAAAAAAAATAATCATATCGAAAAGAAATTTTTTTCAAAGTTCTATTTTTAATTCAAAATTTGTCAAATTTGTTGAAACTTCAGTAAAGTTTGTAACAATATGTCATCAATATATGTATTAAAAATGTCATGTTTGATGTTTCTAACAATATTACATCGCGAGTTATGATTAAATAACTAAAATTGATTTAATGAAAATGTCATTTACGGAAAATTTTACTGATTTTACTCGTTTTTTCAGTAGTTTTTTCTAACGCTCGGAAAAAAGAATAGAGAAAAATGATTTGTCTAAAGTGCAGTAATCTACATGCAATTTCCTATCTACAGAGTGGCTCAATGAAATTTTCCGACCATTCTAACTAGTCGAAAAGTGTTCACAGGGAAACAATTGGACATCGTTGTAAAACCAATAGCCTATAGAGCATTTGCTTCACTCAGAATCAATAATTTAAAATAATACAAATCATTTTCTGAAAAATACGAGGTCTTAAACTTTTCGTCGGAGTCGAATAGTTTTAATGCATTAAAATATTAAAACGTAACCTTCCAACACTGAATCTTTTATCAAAACATTTAATGTTTGTATTGTGTGGGAAAAAAGCGTTGAACATTTCAGTCTGAATTTGTTTAATCTCTCCAAAGTATGTACTCGCGCGAGCCGCCGACGCACTTCAAAGAACTCGAACGCGGTTATTTTACCGGGTCGTCTGTCGACGCGTCGCGTCGCCGCTAATCCGTCTGGCGGTATTTATAATGCTACCGACGACGCTCTTTTATCAGAATAACGACGATAGGCAGTTAATTTTCGCGTGTACGGTCGTCACGACAGAACACACTCGTCGGTGCGTTTTTTCGTGGTAACAATTATTATTATTGAATAGAAAATTAAAACGAAAATGAAAAAAAAAAAAACGTTTCGCGCTCAATACGAAATATACACGGGTACCGAGCAATAATCGGTCGTATAAACGCTATAAACCGAATAAATAACTGTCCCGACCTAAAGGATGCCCATTAAATAGTATTATGTTTTATTTCGTATTATAGTCGTTAAAAAAATATTACTATAAAACATATTTTGAAATTAAAAACTCGAGGAGCCCGGCACCGCGCTTTACTGTCTGAAAACAGTGCAAATGGCGTTATTAAAATATAAATATAAATATATATATATTTAACGTCCTTAACCGCTAAACTAATTGACATTTGCTCGTTTTTATAACGTAATTAAAAAAATGTTTAAACAAAATATAAAAACAAAGCGTTAGTCATTGAGTCGGGAAATAAAATGCAAGTTTAAATATATATACCCACTATTGCATTATATTGAACGTAGTAAAAATGGGTCTCTGTAAATTGCGTCCCATTTCAAATTGCGGCCCGGGTATATTTTATATATACGTAAATTGCGGCCCGGGTATATTTTTGTACGTATGCCTATCTAACTATTTCTTATTAATATGTAAATTACGTCTAAGCCTTTTTTCCACAAAACCCATATTTTTTCTTCCCATTTTTTAGACTTAGGGCTATAACTATAACAGACTTAAAACTATCTATACAAATATTATTATCATCAAATTTCAAAAAACACTTACACGTTTTAACTGTGCAACACCAACGTTGAATATCATTGTTTAGAAATTTATGAAAACGAAATTTGAAACCATCAACTATTTTCAACGTTTTATTCCTTTCACTTTTCATAACGTCCATTTTTATTAGATTGAAAAAAAATACTGCAAACTGTAGAGCAACCACAGATATATAAAACAACTAGATAACCGACTCAACGAATAAAATTGAAGTCTAGAATCCGTATGCGAACAGGGCAAAATATGATTAATTAATCCATGACATTTTATATTATTCCATGAAATATAATTTTTCCGTGATTGAAACCAAAGATATAATAGAAAAATGTTGTTTTATATATCAGTTATCTTTTTATATGGATTCGGATTGAAACAATTTTTGGATTATAATTTATAAACTATAAACTATAAAGAGCAATATTCAAGTAATTCAACATCATGGTGGTTTCTTGTTCTGTGTCTGGTTGTGTCAATAGGAGACTGAAAGTAAGCAAAGTTCATTTTTTTTCGTAAGTTTCCGGGACGCAATTTACGTATGTTTTAAAAGTACGCGGGCCGCAATTCACATAGTATATGACCATGACCGTACTTATAGGGACGCAATTTACCGACTCCGGTAAAAATGAATTTCATCCAAATGTCATAGATCATAAGAAATTAATTTAAAAAAAAATTAAAAATGTGAAGAACCTGTATATACATACAAAGTATGTCATATTCGAGTATCACGGTCGGTTGATATTCACTGTTGGACATGATATATCTAAGGTCTCCGATATTTTTCCAACGCAGATCGAATTTAAGATGAGTTTCGACGTTGTAGACCAACATTTTCCAGGAAAACCTTGAAGGGTAGAAGGGTAATGGGATCGAAGAGAGATAGAAGAATCATTTCAACAAACCAATATCGAAATAACCACCTTTCATATTATTATTTCATTTTTATTGAAACTTTTTTTTTTTTTTTTTTTTTTTTTTTAATGTATACGTAGCGAATACTTTATATTTTATTAGTTTATATACTTTGAAAATATCGGTCATTTAGGCGGGCCCAGGGCCGGCGAGAATATTAGTGGGCCCCGGGGTTGTTCGATTGTGGACCCTCTTACATATCCTAGTAAAGCTAATATATTCATATATATATATTATATATATACATATAATATGAACACCACTTTTATTAAATTACTTACATTTAAGTTTGATGATATGTGAATTAAATAAATATAATATTTGGTTTACATAAAATATTTTATTAATTGAAGGAAAAATAAAATCATACACAAACTATTTAATTTTCACTAACGTAGAATTATTCTAAACTAAAGTGTTCATTTCTTGTCTTTTTTAAAGGTCTTTTTTTAGAGGTTTTTAAAGCTTTTTTCTTGCCTTTTTTTATATAACCCGATAATATTTATAAGTAGCACATTAGCACACAATACATAAAATCCAATTACATACATTGATCAATCTTGTACAATCATTATATCATACACAAATATACGAAATTAAAACACACTACCATGTCAAAATGGTATTTTTTAAGATAGATCCTAAAATAGACTGTCGAGCACAAAACTATGTGTATTGTACGGAACTACTAACGGAAACAGAGCTATTACTTCAATGTGTTCCGTCGTTTAATTCAAAAGTTATTTCTTTTATTTGTACACGATAAAAAAAGTTTTTATTTAATAAAACATATTTATAATTATTTTTTGTATTAATAGTCGAGATCCTGTCCCACCCTCTCGCCGGCCCTGGGCGGGCCGGATCATAGAGCTAGACGGATCGTAGAACAAAGACCTTCGGTGCGTAGATCATTGGGAAACGTACGTTGTTATGGTATCGAATAATAATGCGTATCGTGTGCTAAAAAAGTGAATCGACAGTGTGAAACGTAGTGAAATGTAACATTGCGTACGAACCGTGCGGTTTTAATCAATAGCTGAACAAAAACGGTAAGCTCTCGACGATACGTGTATTATAATACGTCTATCCGAGTGCTGCCGCACCGTGAGTCCGTAGGCACTTGACACTGTATGGTAATGCGTGGGGGTGCGCACAGTAGTTGTCCGCGACCGTGGTTTAAAAATAAAATTTCTCTTTGGATACCATTCTCGTGGTACGTTTTTTTTCTTAAGAAGTAAACAAATTTCAAATTTTCAAAGACGTTACCACGGTAAAACATAATAATACACCCGGGTGGGGGCGATCGTGTCGTGTCGTACGCGCCCGCTCAAATACGTTCGCAGTCCATTCGGTTTTAATTACCTCGTTTCTACATTTTATGCTCGGGCGCGTCTTCGTTTTCTTTTATGCTCGACGTTTGCTTTTTCTTTAATTTTTTTCGTTCCTCTTTTCCTCGTCTCGGTTCGATGCCATCGTCATCGGCATCGTGGCAACGAAACCCTCCTCGCCGCGTTGACGGAGTGACTCGAGACGGCAGACTTAACCTCCGATCGATCGCGTACGCGATTCCATTATGTTCAATAATTGATGTACCGCCTATAATTGTTATTATTGCCGTTACAATGTACGACGGATACAATAATAATTGTGCGCTCGTGTGTTTTCGATTAATCAGCGGCGGCGGGCGCGCGCGTATATTTTAAGAACGGGGCTAAACAGCAGCTGCCGCGCCGCACTAACCCCGTCTCGACGTCGCGTCGTCCCGCGAGCGCAGAAAACTTTGTTTGATCGATCGCGGGATTCTCGGGCGCACACACGCCGTGCACGGGTAGGTAACCTACACACGTTACCTCGATAGGTACGTAGTACGCGCCGATTGTGCAAAAAACGCGATCGATAGAAGAAAAAAAATACTGATAAAATAAATATTACAGACTTGGACGGATAAAATTTGCCGATTGAATACGTATATTGTCGGTTTACTGTCGACACGTTTCCATTGCTCGAACCGCGTACATTTTACGCGTCCTCTTTGATCCAATGAAATTATGAAATATACATTTTTTTTTTTAAATACATGACATGATGTTGATAAATAATAATAATATGATATGTATTAGTGAAATGTTATCAATCAGATTCTACCATTCCTTGATTATAGACGTCTTACAGTTTGACCACAATTTATAAACTAATAATTATTTTGTTACCTACGCACTGAATTTATAAAAATCTATGCGACACGGCGTATTGTGAAGGCTCCATGTCTTATACCAGATACCAAATAATAAAACATATTGAGTTTTATAAATTTTAGGTTGTAACCGCGGTCTTACAAGATATCTTCCAAGACCGTGGTTGTAACTATTAATGATTTTTGGAGCTATAGAAGAATTTTATTTACTTGATAATAGTTCGTTAGTTCGTAATGATTATTTATTTATTTTTTCTTGTCTTGTGTTGTAAATTGTAATTTGCAAAAGAAATCTTAAGTGTCTAGCTACAAATTAGATACCTGTTTTATATTGTATTTTTTGTACTTATTTAGAGATAATATGATTTCATGAATAATTTTGAAAAAAAAAAGTAAAATCTGTAATACATAAATAATATTGTTTTGGAAAAAATAAATGTATGAGTATAATTTTACAAGTGTATATAATTTGGTTCAGGCTATATTTAGGTATCACCTTTATTTATAGGTACATTATAAATTTAGTAAAAAATTAAACACTATAGAACTAAAAGTAACATAAAAAAACATAGGCATTGGGCACTTTGTGCTTAAAAATTATTTATGTTTTCAATGTTTTCATAGAATAGAATAGATATACTACCTAATTAAAACGTGTTTTCTCATCTTTATTACATAATATAGCTGAATAGCTCTAATATGACGTATTAATTGGAAAAAAACCCTTTTTTTAAATTTATTTTGGGAAAATTTGTATTTTTCGTGTAAATGAAATATTTCATGAAATATTTCACGAAATATTTCAAGAAAATAAATTTCATGAAATTTTAGAACCCTATGCATATGTATAAAACGGTCACCATAAATAGCGCGTGAAAACACCGTAAATAATTCGCAAGAGCCGTCGTCGGTGTTCAAATCCGAATCGCTCGAACGAGTCGTGTGTATATATTGTCCACCGACGATTTTCAAAAACGCGTTCGACTCCGAGGGTGGGAAAATCCGGGAATCTGACGGAAAAAAAAGATACGGATCCGTTAAAAACGACATTTTACTACCGTACGACTAGTAACTACTAACGCGACGCGATAATAAAATAGATAACCGATTGTAATGATATTCCGGCTCGTTCGATAAATCATATTACGCGTGCGGATTAATCGCTGCGAAACGAATTAAAATAATAGCGATAATAATAACAACGTAATCTGTTCCGTGCGATTAAATTCGTTCACATTGTTCCGGTCTCTCGAATCCGTTTTGGCAGTCGGAATATTCGTCAAAAACATTCGGTCCGTAGCGTCGCGTATTGTTTGTCGTGTTTTCGGTGCGAGCAGCGCAATCCTTTTATCGATAAAAGAACGCTACAACGTAAATAATTATACGTTCGCATTATTATTATTATTATTATTATTATAATTATTCAAAACGTTACGCGAACGCGCGTACGACGAATGATCAATCGGTGTTGGCGAAACGCCGCACGAGCGTTAAACGATGGTCGCGCGATGACGGCCGCGCGTAATAACACGCGGCTATTTGTTTAAAAGCCGTCCGGTGTTTGTTCGCACACGGTTGTCCGAGTGTAATGGGGTTAAAAATGGATTTTAATTTTATTCGACTCCGGCGACTCGGACTCCTTGGAAAGAAAATAACGATCAAACACGCGTGACATGACACGTGTCTAAAAATTCCGAGTTCAGTTATTACTCCTCGACCATATTATTATTATTATTATTATTATTATTATTATTATTATTATTATTGTTATTGTTATTATTATTATACGCCGTTGACCGTCGAAATTTCTCTCGTACGATGAAAAGTTAGGCGCACAAGTCACAGCAATGTCCCTTAGCTGTATGTTATATTGTTTACGATTCTTAACGGAACGAAGGATTTATCGATGTTACCATAATGTTTATTTTTTTCTCGAGTCACTTTATAGTACACTTAATTTTCTCTAACCGCTTTACCCAGTGGCTCTAAAAGATCGGAAATCACATACAGGTGCAGGTACTTGGGGGGTTCGATCTTCTCTCCTCTCAATTTTTTTTTCAGACGTATTTTAATGGCGTATTGCTTTATACTTTACAAAAGTTTAAAAAATATTGACGTTTTTTTGAGTACAATATAGAACTTAGAAAATTACTTGTTTTTTAAAGTTTATCTCTCATAAAAATATTTAATATTCGGCGAAACTCGCTGAAAATTTAAAATAACCATACTCATATTATACTTAACCAAAGATATTGAAAAAATTTAAAAATCGTTACTCAGAGTTTTTTTTTTCACATGTGTTAAAATAACTTGATATACGATTTTTACAAAATAGGCTGTTTGTATATAAATTATCAAATTTAAATATTTATTCAAAACATTGGTCCTTCAATCATAATGAACTTTGAATACTGATAGAACAACATGTTCTGAATCTTTTGACTTGAAATAATGTCTCCTTTGTCAAACAAGAGAAATAAAAACAGATTTTAAAATCAAAACCTACCGTCTAGGTTAAAAATGGTAAAATATGTAAACGGTATGTTTTCATACTGAAGTTTAGCTCAGAGTCGTTTAACTAAAAAAATGATCTATCATTTCGTTAAAGTTCAATACACTCATCATCATCGTCTTGTCCTAGAGGCGAAAAATATACCGTGGTTCTAAATATGTCCTTTTTTTTTTTATTTTTGTAATTAAAAAATAACCCGAGAAATTATTTAATCACGTGGTACTTGGACGAATAGAAAAGTTGTTTAGGAGACTTAGCCTCAAAATGCCGAACGATCCGAGCGTTTCTGTAATTACGTTTATGCGGTTACTGCGTGAATTGTTTAGTATACTATCAGAAATAATTTCATAATTAACTCACTTCGTCGCGGCCGCCTTAATTCCGAAACACAATTATTTTTGGTGTTTAGCACTCTGTATTGTACGCGTGTAGAAATATTCAAATATGTCATTATAATGATAAAACGGATCAATCAAAATAATCAACTCGTAACCGAAAACATTTATCCACGCGGTTACTGTACCGCAATAATGTGATTTCGATTTACACTAAATTACACTTAAATTGAGTACTGCGTGAAATCACATTTGCCAGTAATATGATTATTTTTACGCCAAACATTGACAAAATCTAATGCGTTCACCACGGTTTTATCTGAAACTTGATTCTCAGCCCAAGTCAAATATTTAGCCGGAACGCAAAATTGTTTCTTAGGGCCACTACAGTTTTGTCCGTTTCACATAATGTTTAATGACAGACGAGCCGCTTTCATTAAACAATATGGATAACATTTAGATTCTATCGGATCCGACAGTTTTTTCCATTGTTTCAAAATGAAACCACTCCGACGGACAATCTAAGTACGAAGGGTTTATCTTATCTCCGGTTACTTGTCGGCCATCTTTGCAAACAACGTCTTCGATCTTCTTCTGAAATTTCATATTTTGACAGTATCAACGTATTATCCGATGTTTTCAATCTGATCGAAATGTTGTGATTATACATAATATTTTACTCTCTCTCTGGAATTACGATTATTGAACGTTTCGTGACGTTCAACGGTATTCGAACAGGGATATCTTAGATAAATGGCTGGTTGGGTATTTATTCTCAGCCCAAGTCAAATATTCGGCGCCGTGTAACCGAATGAGTATAGTATAAAAGAAATGCATAATCGTATTTACACTTTTCGATTGATTCGGTGTCTCAAAACTTTGAACGTCATAGCGAGTCCTCGGTTAGTTTTATAACGATTGGGGATGATTTTTTTTCCCCCCAAAGATCGATTTTCATTGTTATATATCCTTTTAGATTTGTATCGTGATAGGATGTTTAATCTAGTTGAAAATTTTCGCCAAAGTTTTTCGTTTTCGTCCGAAATGAAAACTCCGACGCGTTTCAAAACTTCGATCCGCGATTATTTTCACGAACATTTAACATTCGGAATGGCCGCACAAATAACACCACGCGGCCATGTACGGAAATAATAGGTACGCACACATAATAATATAGTCTGCAGGTTACGGGGCGAAACTGTCCGTTCGGAACTTTTTTTTTTTTCGTTTTCGTTTTCGTTTTCAATGGAACAACAGTCTTCTCCGAAATTAATGATAACCCACAAACCGCCGCCGGCGACCGCGATTCTAAAAGAGAGTGACACCGCACGACCCGACGTCGCCCGGGAAACGTCCGCTCTCCGACCTTTTCGGACCTCGCGTGTCGTCGTAAAAGTCAAGTGTTTCGTACACGGCTCTATATTGTTACGTATATGCACTCGTCCGCCCCCGTCTTTTATACCAGGCACCGCGTCGCCGGCGGTGAGTTCAAGGGGAAAACGTCACGTCGTCGGCGTACTCGGACGGTTATGCTTTTCGCGTGCTCGTACGACGGCAATTCGGATCGTAATGATCGTCGACTTCTCGGCACGGTGCGTTGCCCGGTCCACTCGGTGAAGTGACAGCTCGACCTGAGTCGACAAAACCCCGGCCGGTCCGGCGTAGGCCCGGGGAAAACGTCGTGATTTCCCATTCAAAGGTTCGCGTAGTTCATTTTCACGGAATCTCAAAACGAAAAGGATAACATAGAGATCTTTTCTTTTTTTTTTTCAACAGTCAATTCCAGTGACTTGTGAATTTACGAAACGAATTTCATAAACTGTTTCACTTAGAACTCGAAAAAATATAACGTTTATTCGTACCTATTTATTCTTTTACCAACGTGACTTTATCGAGAACGTTTTAAATTAAATTATTTAGTATGAAAATTATACTATAATAATATGTTGATTAATTATTATTTATGTAAATCGAGAAGAGGTTTTTCAATCGCGTTTTTTTTCTTGATGAAAATATTTGACTATTACTATTTTCGAAAGAAAAATTTGTCGCCCCGGAGAGTTCACCCGAAACCGTCAATATCAGCCCTGCCAATCATTAACACGTTATCGGTTATAGAATGAATAAATGCCGTGAGCAACTCGAATACGTTTAAGGTTTTTTCGTATAATACGATAATCTTAATTGAATTGAACGACTGTGCGAAATGCTCATAACCGATTGTAATGTTAGTACAACGTATAATGTCGGATTAAACATTTGTGGGCCCCTAGGCAATTAAAATTTTGGACCCTACAAAATTATTTTTTACATACGTCTTTAACTTCACTATCCAATAATTAAAAAAAAAACACTTTTAATAATAACCGACTAATATAAATAAGTAAAATCATGTTTATTAAATTTTTTCATTTGCAAGAAAAATTAATTAATTATTATTTTATTTCTATTTTTTTTTTTTTTTTTTTTTTTTTTTAATGATTCATAATGAATTACGAAAAAACTTAAAATAAATTGTATTTCTTAGTTTAAAATAATATATGCTTTTCAAATATTAACTCTTCTTAATTTTTTCGCAGTAAACTTTTCGAAAATATTATCTTTGAAGTCGGTTTTTTGTAAAATGCCATTTTCTGTATTCATAATGGCAAGTGAATTTAAATGTTCTTGAGTGATTGAAAATCGATGACAATTTTTTAACAACTTTCATTTCGAAAAAGTTCGTTCGCCAGTAGCATTGGTGACCATTAGACATCTATATATATTTTTAATGCTGTCATAACATTTGGAAAGGTTGATCCCACCTTTTTTCATAGATTAATATTCACACTATCGTAATGCTGACACTGTTTCGTACTGTTTTTATTATTAAATGAAAAAAATTGAGATTTTCGTTTTCACGGGGCCCCTTGAATTAGTGAGGCCCTAAGGCGGGCGCCTACTCCGCCTAATCCGGGTGATCCGGCACTGACAACGTAATACCGTTCATTTTCTTATTTTCCGTTCGCTGTTCGCCCGTCGCCAGACTTTTCGGACAACACTCACTCTCCGACGCGAGTGAATTATACATGCAATACGCCAACAATAATATCATTTCGCTAATACGACGGCGGCGGCGGAACCTCGGTGACTTCCGGTCGGAAACAAGTCGATTCTGCGGATATCGGACGCGCGCGTTATTTACACCGGCACTCGACGGATCGCCAGAGTGTACGCGGAAATCCGACGTGTAATCAGCGGCGGTAAGATCCGCCGCACTGCCACCGCGACTTGGCGATGCGCCCGACAATACGCGCGATCGGTACACGTTATTATATTATTTTTACGATGTGTGAGCGTGTGTGCGTGTGTGTGCGTGTGTGTGTGAGTGTGCGCACACGTATGTGTTTTTGCCAGAGGATTTTTATTTTTCTCGCTCCGTCTCGTCGAAAAAGTAATATAAAAATACTTTCGATATTCCACCGTGTAATAACACACATCCGTAATTGCTTTTTTTCCTCGACCCCCCCCCCCACTCACCGTACGCTGTAATAATGTTCGAGACTCGAGGGTTCCGAGCGCCCGGATCGTGGGGAACGCCATCGTCTGTATAATCCGTAGGCCTGGATGATGATCGTTCTGAGCCTCGGGGCCGAATATTTCGAATACATTTTCCCGACAAAAAACAAAAAAATAAATAAATAAACTCCTCTACTTAATATAAAAGCACGTTGTTGTCTTTACCGTGTAAATAACCACTGAACTAAATACACGGAACGCGTATTGTGTATAATTTTCGTATGTGAAAAATGAGCTGATACGCGAGCCGCCATAGACATTCCGTTTGATTTATCTCATTGATTGTAACTAACTTCAATTAGTGATAAACCAGTAACATATAATTCGGATATTAACATCATATCATATATTGATATAACATAATCAATCGGTAATTCAGAATTCAGATTCTTTTTCCAAAATTTCAGCTATTTTATTCTCATAATATTTTTTTAAACTTAGCAAATGTTTTCCTTGCAGTGGCGTAATTATGAGGGGGGTATGGGGATATATCTCCCCCAGACCCTTTTTTTTCGTTTCCTACACAGACGCACGTGCGTTTACGCAGTGCCAGCCCGATGTATTTTGGGGCCCAGTGCAGAAATTCGCGGGGCCCCATATCCTTTAATAAATTCTTAAGTCATATATGATATCTTATAGCTTGTGAGCAAACACAACATTTACGAACCATCATCATTTTATATAGTATATTATATAGTACATGCATTGAACTAAATTTATAAATAACAATAATATTCAATTGATAACAACTTAATAAAAAATAGAATACAATTTATATATTTTATAGCCTAGATATTATATGTTTATAATAATATTATTAAAAAAATAGAAATTATCGTAGCAGTATCAAAATGTACGTTTTGCACGATAAAACTTAAAGTAAGACGGGAAAATATAAATAGATTAATATCATGATTCATGATTAACAATTTTCATGGAGATCATTACATTTCCTTATCTCTGCCATGACTCGGAATGCATATTGCGACCTCCTAGTAGGCTCATATTTTCTTTAATACATGCGTTCCATGTATTTAGTTCAGTGGTAAATACCAGTGTTTTCCAACCATTTTTTTTTTTTTTTTTTGTTGACAAACCGTCACTTTTAGATTTTCGGAAATTTCATACCGCTCCTTCTTACTAAATGCTTGAAAATAACGACAGTTTAACCTTTACGGTTAGTCACTTAACTGAATCAAAAAATGTAGTTCGACCCTTTAAGCAATTTTCACTATTCGACGTAATTATCTATTACAAATATAAGTATGATTTTGAATTAGCTCTTATACAGAATATCGATACGAAAAGTGCTTATACGATTTTCAAAACTATCGTGCGTGCATATGGCACAACAGTAACTTTTTATATTAAACGCGAGTATACGACTGTCGAAAATGTTCTTATGACGCCAAAACGAAACTAATCGACATCGTTGAGAAAAGGTAAAGTCATATAATGTTTAATACCACTGTTCTAGTCGTTGTATTATGTTTAAAATATAAATGTTACGTAACTTAGTCAATTTGTACATTACGTTTGGTATTTAAAATCGTTTTCTATTTCATGCAGTTAAACATTTCGTTACTGCAACGACATTTGCTGCTACGGACAAATACAATTTTCAACATAATATTCGATAGGATTTTTTACAAGACGAAACGCGTGAAATATTTATAAATTTGTCTTAGCGATATGTCGTTGGAACGCGGTAAGCACTGGACGAGTCGATTCTACCACTCGAGAGCCCTGAATCCTCGCGGACAAGAAGGCCACAGCCTCCTCTCTCCAGTACCTCATTAATCCTGTCCCGTGAACCTGCCGCGGGTATGCAAATACGGCTTTGGTCCCGATTTAAACGCCGTCGTGCATCACGCGTGTCTCCAAACAGCTGTAATAACAATAATTGCGCGTTTACCGAACAGCCGTCGCACCCTACACCGTCGTACGTCGTTTTCGCCGCGAGCGCAGACCGTCACGGCCCGGGGCGGTGTGTGGCGAATTAATTTCCCTCGATCCCCGTGGCCCGTCGTAACACGACGATAAAGCAAAGCCGCTTTGCGGTGCTCGAATTGAGGGGTGACGCAGGCGGACGGAGCTCCCGTTCTTTTCTTTATTTTTTTTAAGCGTACCCATTCTTATATTTTTGATTTCCATTGATTTCAATCATTGAGCTAATTTTGTTTTTTTAAAGTTTCTTAGTAGGTACCCATTCTTTTATATTTCAAATCCGAGCATTGGCAAAGTGCTCTGGTTTATAAAACAACTGTAACGTCACGCGTAGTTAGCATACGACCATAGGCGTGCGCAGACTTTTTTCGCAGGAGATGCCAATATACTTCAAAATATAGGTGGAGATGGGGAGGGCTTAGCCCCTCAAATTTTTTTAATTTATACTAAAAGCCTCCCTGATATAATGACCCCCCCCAAGAATTTTACCGAATTTTCATTAATATTAAGCCTTCCCCTCACATATTTCAACAAATCTTAACCAATGTTTCAGAAATAACTCAATTTGTAACTCCCATAAAAAAAAATCAGAATTAAAAAAAAGTTTTATTCTCACAAGTAAAAAGCTCACAAAACAATGTCAATATAAACAAGTAAAAGTATAATTTATACTTTATATTTTATTTTACAAACCTAACGTCCTAAGTTACAATTAAAAAATTAGATGGTTCTGCAGACCACAGGGGATGCCAAGGCATACCCGGCATCCCCCCTGCGCACACCTATGCATACGACGCCGTGGAATCGCGCGTGAATACGGGGACATTGCAACTAAATTGCCTCTGACATTTTTTTACAACGAAAAATGCTCGAAACATTTACAAATTTGTCCAAGCTATATCGTTCAAACGTCGCAGGCATTCGGTACTCTAGTAGAGTTGGAGAGCCCCTTCGAATCGTCGTGGACCAGAGTGCTCTTCTTTCCCCATTAATCCTGTCGTGGCGTGCGTATGATATGACGTACGAGACGTATTTCTGTGTGCGTGTGTGTGTGTGTGTGTGTGTGTGTGTGTGTGTGTGTGTGTGTGTGTGTGTGTGTGTGTGTGTGTGTATTAATCTCCTGTGGGTACGCACACACGGCCCGTGTCCCGATTAAACGTCGTCGTCCATCACGCGCGTCTCTCCGCGCACGGGCGTGTAATAACAATAATTGCGCGTTCTCGGCAAAGTTGTCGTTATTTTCCGCCATGAACGAAGACCGGTCCGGTCCGGTACGGTACCCGGCACAATCGTTTTCTTCGATTGTCGTCGTTTCGGTGACACGACGATAACGCAAAATGCCCGATTTAAAATAAAGACGAGATCGCGCGTAGATACCATACGGACATCGGTACCAAATTTTCAATAACACTGCAGCGGGAAACGGTCAACACTTTTACACGTTTTTGTCCAAACGATATTATTCAAACGTGGTAGACATTCGGTACGCCACGGGTCGAGAATTCCGAATTTTCGTGGACCAGGGGCCACAGCCTCCTCTTTCCCGGATAAATCCTGTCCCGGCGTGCGTATGACATGCCGTACGAGACGTGTGAGTGTGTGAGTGTGTGTGTGTGTTTGTGTGTGTGTGTGCGTGTGTGTGTGTCTGTGTGTGTGTGCGTGTGTAAATATTCCGTGGGTATGCAAACACGACTCGTGTCCCGATTAAACGTCGTCGTCCATCACGCGCGTCTCTCTATTACACACGGGCGTGTAATAACAATAATTGCGCGTTCTCGGCACAGCCGTCGCGCCCTTCGCCGTCGTACGTCGTTTCCGCCGCGAACCGAGACCACTTCGGTCCGGGCCGGAGGCTGGCGCATTTAGCAGGTGCAAAGATATGATTTCGCATCTGCTGAAACTAAACTTTAACCAGATAAAAGTTATACTATATAGTACTGTTTCATTGTTTTGGTATTATTACAAAAAAAAGGTTAAATTTTTTATTAGAAAAATATTAATTATACTACAAAATTATAATACATTTTAAATATATATAATATAATACATATATTCAATATTTGTGTAGAGTTTAAAATATGAAGATTATACAGATTGTGTTGTGAACAGTTTTCATATTTGGATGTGATCAAATTTAAAACGGTAAATAATTCGTGAGCAAAGCAAACTGCTTTGAAAACGACCCGACTCGACTTTTCGATTTTTGAATCTATGAGAGTTTTGCACCTGCAGCTGTAATTTTAGGGAATCACGCCAATGGCAGCAATGCATTGGTATTATAGTGCACTCGACAGCGGGAACTATTTCGCCGTCGGAGAGCTATCGAAAATCCTGTTGAGAAAACGCCACACGTTATTGTCGTCTTTCGCCATTTACCGGTAAGTGAAGAGAAATCTCGAGTGTTCCCATCGATCGTCGGCGCGTCTGACGCGTATAACGGTCGAGAAACGTTTTTTGTCGACTTTTCAAGTTTGACGTAACGTGCGAGGATATTTTCGACAAACCGACCGTTAACCGCACGACGATGTGCTATTGTAAAATTCGTTTCCGGACGAGCCGACGACGGTTCGATGTTATTTATCTGTCGTGATAATATAACGGATCGATCGGTTTACGTTATTTTTGCAATAAAGCACATCGATGATAATACTATGCGTACACACGCGCGCACAGCATTGTGCGTTACGTGTATACGTCGTGTAAAATCGTTAATGGTTTTCTTACGTACGCACGACGAGAAAGTCGATTAGAGCTTGGTTTAATCGTTTTGCAGATAATATAACACATTGTGTGTAGTATCGTGATGGCGTCCAGTGGCGCCGACAAGTATTTTATTCGACGGGGCGAAACATCAAATCGAGTTACCACGACCACCCGTCTAGTCAGGGATGTTATTTAATTTTTTTTTTTTTACACACGGAATGGAAGCAAAACAATTTGTTTTCATACATTCGACCAAATTGAATAGATATTATATTATTCGGAATGATTCGTCGTGGTCATATATTATGCTGATTATACTATATCATATACATATCTTATCTAGATAAATTTATTTTCAGTTATCTTTATCTAGATAAAATTTTAGTTATCTATGAGTACCTATCTAGATAGGTAATTTATTTAAATGGCCTGAAAAAAAAGGAAATTTAAAATATATTTTTTTTTAAATTTTTTTTTTTTAAATTAATCGAAAAGATTACTGAGAAAAACTCGTGTGGAGGCCCAGGAAAAGAGATTATAATATGTACTGTCATGAAAGTGAAGTATAGTCATACGCAAAAATTTATTAAAAAATGCAGAAATGTATTATTATTTTAATTTTAGGTCAGGGAATGATTTATCATCTTTTATGAAGTTTATTTAAAAAAGTACATGTATTTTTAAGTGTTTTAAATTATGTGTTTTTATTTTTTTACCTTATACCTGTAGGATGTAGATCCTGAATATTTTCAAAATTAAACATGAAATTACCTCAAATTTATCTAGATAAAAATGTTTATAATCATCTTTACATTTATCTAGATAAATTATTAGTTGTCTGTTCCGAACACTGCTGATATATACACATACATGCGCGAATAAGCAATATAACACCTGTAAAATGCGTGATTCGTTGTCTGTAACATCACTTTTGTACACCGGCAGCAGTTTCGATTCATCGCGTTACAACACCAAGCGAATTGTGACGATAATAAAGACGAGTAGACGAGGATACCATTAAGCAGGAGGTTTCAGCGTATCGCTCTATCGAAACTTAGACAGTATCCCATAGTCTACAAATCAGATATCGCTTGATTAGCAGATTCAAAGCGTGGACTTACTCGGGCCCACCCAACCACCACCGTAATTAAAAATAGGGGCGGATCGCCCCACAAGAATATACGTATTCGGCGCCGAATAGCATTTCTATCGCACACCCCTAGTAATAATTATTCAAAGTCAACGTTTCGTCAGACCAAAGGATCTTTCAAAGCTCCGCTGTTATTCGAGTAAATCGTTTGTGTGCTAGAAACCGAACGTCTCGCTTGTAATTTCGCACGGAGGATAACTGATCGCGTTTTCGTAGTGTGGCGTTTTCGTTTGAAATCCATGTATTGAATTCCAGAAACCGTCCGAAACAGCTCGAGCACAATGACAACAATAATATTATATCCCGTTACTTTGTTTCGAGTGTATTTTAATGGTAATTTATTAGGTACGGAAAATCGGGCGAGAGATTGAAAATCAAGATTTACGGCGCGCGAGATATTTACCACCGTAAATTCGCATAAATATTATGATCGATCGCACACGATGCCGCAGTGGCGCGTCTTCGGAATGTCATTTTACGCGGGTGTCGTGCGATTCCGACGCGCCAATGTTTTAATTAATCTCATTTCGCTCGCTAGTGTCGCGCGGCCGCTGCTGCCCACGCGGAATCCGATATGTTTCCCATCACCGAAACTTTTACGACTATTCGCGTTCGTTTCGACTCGTTTCGACGCGCAGACGTCCGTGGACAACATTAATATCGACTATTTTTAGCCGCAAAACTCTGCACGCAAATAGAACGGTAATTGCCGTTGAATATTCACGGGCGAGAAATTTAACGTCCGCGATAACCGTCCGAATAAAACGTGCCGAAACGAGTGAAAATACAAACAAACAAACAAAATTGGAAAAAAAAACAAAAAAATAAAAATAAAAATAAAAACCCGAAAACGTGTTTACACCTCGCGCAAATCGGTCTAGATAATTATTCGCATTGTGTTTCTTCGGACTGATCGAGTCGTCTCGACGTACACGGACGCTTTGAATTCATTTCGGTTCCGTTTCAATCGCTAAACGCTGTATAATATTGTCGTGCCGCGCGCGTTTTTTTTTTTTTGAAGTTACGTTATTTTACGGCCGTTCATTGTGTACGCGTCCAAGATATCTGCGTAAATAATAAATGAACTTGTAACGTTTTAAACGCACGCGTACCAATAGCGTTTACACGGTCGTTACGCTCGGGCATAAAAGGTACAATCATAATTTTGCATAGTTACCTTTATTTTACACACACACACACACGCGCGCGCGCGCGCGCGTGAGTTCATTACAGTCCCATTTTTTTATTTTCAAAGTAACAATAATATATGTTTAAAAAAAACGAAAATCGTATTAATTGTCGCGTTTGTTTAGGTTGTAAAAAACCGATTTTAATGGCGTGCGTATTGTGTGCGTGCGCGGATCTTCGGCTGAAATCGGTTATAACAGTAATTATCCGAATAATACGTGCGATTCGCTTCGCGCCGCCGTCGAACTCGTTACGAAACGATTTCAATACTTTCCTACGGTATCCAGTAGTCCATATTGTAATAACGCGTTTTTTTTTTTTTTATGGGGGGTAAAAAATATTGCAAAGATATTGCGATTTTCTTACGACGCTGAAATACGGCGAAACGCAATCATAACTGGTTAATAAATTTCTTAGATGATTTGCTACGAAAAATAATTAAAACTTACACCGCCGTGATTAAAATCTGGAAGAAAAAAAATAACGTTTCGTTTTATCCGTAGTGTAATTCCGTATACAAGATCCGAGTATAAACACCAAACGCGTGGTTTTTTTTTCTCCGAAGAAATAATTTAAATAAGCAAGTGTAGTTTTGAAATCCTCTTTTTTCTTTTCTTTTTCCTTTTTTTTTTTTTTTTTTTTTGTAAGTAAAGAATATTATTACTATTCCGATAACAGAGTTCATTTAGTTATATATCGTATATATTATATATGTTTTTTAAAAATGTACTTAACACAATTAATTCTTATTAATATAATAAGAAGTATAATATATACAGATAGTATTTTTTCTAATAAAAAAAAAAAACCAGCGATGTTACTACTCTAAATTTAAAGTTACCGAAGCTCGTTGCCTCAAAATGTTTCATAATATGTTCATCGGTAAGGTGAAAATGTCCAACCCTACCACAGATGTCACCAAATATCCGCGTATGGTTGGAACAAACTTATAATATCATTTTTTTTAAATGTTATCAATACTTTATGTACTTGACCAAAATTAACCGTCGGAACTAATTATTGTCAAACAAAGTTTCTAATAAAAAACAAAAATAAATAATAAAAATATCATTTGTGTACTAAATTACAATAACATCGATTACGTATATACTGATATATATAACAGGTCGTACGGATTCGATCGATGTTCAACCGTTTAGAGCAGCGGTTCCCAACCCATGGGCCGCGGCCCACTTGTGGGCCGCGAGCAGCATGGTACTGGGCCGTGAGCCATTGGTATAATATTAAATATTTAATATTTAATATTTAAAATTATATAATAAATTATAACAATATATATTATGATAATATATTTTTTGGTTCTTATTTTTGAAAATAAATTAAATGAAAATATCAGCTAGTGAAGAAGATTCGTTGATTCAAATGTCATGTGATCAGACTATAAAATCGTATTTTAAAAGTACACAATTAGTGCCATTCTCGTTAAATGTTCAAAAAAACCATCCAGCAATCGCTAAAATTACACTCAGAAACTTGATGGGCTTATCAACGACTTATCTATGAGAACGTACTTTTTCTACTTTAATTTATTAAAAAAATAAATATAGGAATAAACTGAATGTTGAGAGTGATTTAAGACTAAAACTAACAAGTTTTAATCCAGATATTGACTTCCTCGTGAAGAACAAGTAATGTCATAAATCACATTAAATTGTTTATCTTGTGATCAAGTTGAATTAAGTTTTTTTCAAACAATTGTTTTTTTTTTTTTAATTTTCTTAATTTTTTATTCCTAATAACTATATACATACATGTATATAATACATATTATAATTTTATGAAAACATATAGTGGTATACTATGGATGGGCCTCAAATATTTTTTTACAAAATTAGTGGTCCACGAAGCTAAAAAGGTTGGGAACCACTGGTTTAGAGTGTTAGATGTGATAAGAGTTTGAACTGTTATGTTATAGGCTTGTTTGAGCTCGTGTTTGAGTCCGGTTATTAGAATAAATATTGCTATACGAACGTGAGATGAATGTACGACGGTGTTAGCCCACGTTTTATCGGCGTCATCACGACGTGGAATCGATCGATTACCACGGGATTTTTTTTCATCGATACTCTTTCCGAGAACAATTATTCACGTCGAGTAGGCACTGGAACAGGTAGACGAGTATAAAAGTCCGATAAGATAATAGCGGTGGAAGTTCTATTCATCGTCCCTTCGGTCCTCGGACCACATAATAGTGATGGGTTTATTCAGTTCTAAATAAATGTGATGAATCGTTTCTTCGGTAAAACGATTCCCAGCGAAGCCTCTGCGTGATACATTCCATTTACATACATCATCGGTTTTAATCTAATTATTGTCGGTAGAATTTTATTTTTTTGAGAAAACTTCACACCAATTTTTGTTCTCAACAACATAGCAATTTTTTTTTTTTAGCTTAAGATAAAAACATAATTTTCCTAACTAAAACATAATTATATGTTTATTGGGGGAAAAAAATTAATTTTCAGTATTTTTAACCTACGTGATCTATTTAATTTTTTAATTCGCTCAGACGGTAACGCGTTACTACTAATAACATTATGGAAGAAAATAGTTTATTTAGAAATTCCTTCTTTTTAACATATTTTTTATTATTGGACCAATATTTTAAGAGATAATATAGACATATTAAATTTAAAATAGAAGAGACTACTCTTCTGTTTTAAATTTAATAATGGCATAACAATTTTACAGTTTACCTCCGCTTACTCCTCGTTACTGCTCTTAAACTCAAAACACACGTATCGCTTAAGCTATTGATCTGATAATAAACATTTAAATAACAAAATGTCCCACTGGTCGTATGGGCTTACGTAATATTATTTTATAAATATCGATTACATCTTAAGAACATTTAAAAACTACTAAAAAACCACTTAGATAAAAAAAAAAGTAAACAGTAATTTCTTAGGTATTTCTATTATTCGTTTAAATTGTAAACGATAGAGAATTCAAATAAAATATTTTAAAATTTATTATTTTCAAAAACAATCCATCATGGTCTGATTTTTTTGAATTTTCGTGGAATAAGCCACTTTTGCACTCAGTGTCTCGTTTAAAAAAACCATCGTAAATGTACGATATAGAATACGATATTTTTTTTTAACGATTCCGTAATATTTTATTTATTTCGGGGAATGGAACCTATTGAGTTTTTCGGTTACGGTTTCGGTTTTGGTTATTTAATCAAAATGTTTAATGGTTCTGGTACCGGTTCCGGTTTTCTAAAAAAATGTATAGGTTATAGAACCGGTTAGTACCGGTACTAAAAAAAATCGGTAAAAAATAAAATAAGTATAATAAATATGAATTAGCTGCATATACAAATAGGTGAAACTTTAATTACATGTCCGTATTATTATTGCTATATTTTTACCCGATTGAAGGTGTATTTGTATTATCTCAAAACAAGAAATCGATATAAATGATATAATGCATTACTGCACTAATATATATATATATATATATATATATATATATATATATATATATATATAAATACGTTGTTCTTAGTTGGCCAGAATCGAAAAAAAAATGATGTGTTTAATAATATTTATGCATTAAAATTAAAAAAAAAAATGTAACTTATATTTTTCTGTACTCATTGACAAATAGTCATTACTTCTAACCGAAATCAACCCTTTTAAAATTAAGGTTCTAGTTAAGGTTACGGTTTTTAATTTTTTGAAATAATGGTTTCGGTTCCGGTTCCGGTTCCTACATTTTTAAGGTTAACCAGTTCCAGAACCGGTTCTTTTCGGTTCCGGTTCTGGTCCCTGAATTTTATTTATTAATTTTTTTTTTCGACGTGTTCGCAGGAGCTGCTGACCCGGGCGTGGCGAGCGCGGACGCCGTGACCGTGGCCGACAGCGGCGCCGCGCGATGTGACGGCCCCCGCGCAGGTGGCCGGCCGCCATGGACGTGCAGCCGGTGTGGCGGTACGACGCGCGGTTATTGGCACCGGAAGGCGGCGGCGGCGGCGGCGCGGCGGACGCGGCGGCGGCATTAGTGGTCGCCGGTAACGGCACGGTCGTCGCGTGCTGCGGCGGCGGCGGCGGCGGCAGCGGCGGCGTCGGTGACGTCGGAGGCCCCGGCCCAGGCCCGGACCCGGGCGACCAGGCCCGCACGGTGGCCGGAGACGGCGGTACGGCCGCGGCCACGGCGGGCGGAAGCGGCGGCGCGGCCGCGGCTGCGGCCGCCGTGGGCCCGGTGCTGGTCATCAAGACGGTGGCCATGTGCTCGATAATACTGTGCGCGGTGCTGGGCAACGCGCTGGTGGTGATCAGCGTGGTCCGGCACCGCAAGCTGCGCATACTCACCAACTACTACGTGGTGTCGCTGGCGTTCGCCGACTTCCTGGTGGCCCTGTGCGCCATGTCGTTCAACGCCAGCGTGGAGATCACCGGCAAGTGGATGTTCGGCTACGTCATGTGCGACGTGTGGAACAGCCTGGACGTGTACTTTAGCACCGCGTCCATACTGCACCTGTGCTGCATCAGCGTGGACCGGTACTACGCGATCGTCAGCCCGCTCCAGTACCCCATCACCATGACGCAGCGCACCGTGCTCTACACGCTGCTCAACGTGTGGACGCTGCCCGCGCTCATATCGTTCCTGCCCATATTCTCCGGCTGGTACACCACCGCGGAACACCAGGCGTTCCGCCGCCGGAACCCCATGTCGTGCGTGTTCGTCGTCAACCGGTACTACGCCATCATATCGTCGTCCGTGTCGTTCTGGATCCCGGGCGTCGTCATGATCGTCATGTACTACAGGTGGGTGCGCGTCGTCGTTGTTTTTGCGCTGCCGTCTTATCCGCCACGTCTCATTACTATTGATGTGTAGTTTAGTGATGGGTACTATCGAACTATTCGATAGTAGTTCACTATTCGAACTATTCGATAGTCATTCCAAAACTATTCGAATAGTTAAAACATTAACAATATACATTTATTTATTAATTAATGCGTAGTTCTAAAAAACTCACAATGGTTTTCTTTAACTGTAGAAAAATATTTTCTTTTATAAAAATATATCACGAAAAGGTTAAGACCAGTAAATTTAAACATCACAAACCGTGGAAAAGAAAAATAATAAAACATTTCACAAATCAATGTGAATCTATGATTTCAAATGCTCTTTAATTTTAATGAAATGTAGGATTCACCACGTTTACAGACATACCTAAAATCATCGAATAAATATAAAATTTTATCTATGAAAAACGGTAGTATGCTTAAGTGAACTGTTTTTCTTTTTCATTTTCTATTTAATTTACAAAGTTCATATAAATATAAATATAACTATATATATATATATAACTATATTTAACGAATATTTTGTAGTAAATAAAAATATTTTTAAAGAGATTTGAAAAGGGAAATTTTTGATTAAAAGTTACTATCCTGATAATCATTCAATGACTTTTTCCTTTTAAAAGTTTATTCGATTTATATAAAAAGTTAAATATTTTAAGTATAATATAGTTGTATAAACATTAATTATTTTTATTATTATTATTTACTTTAATAAATTCTGTCTAGAGAGATCCATTGATGATGTTTAAAAAAAAAAAAAAAAACTATTTCATAAATAATAAAGTGATTTAAAATTACTTTTTTTTTATAAATTTTAATAGATATGGGTATACATTGTGTACTGTAAGATACATTTAGTAACTAATTTTACGTTTGTATAATATTTTTTCTTGAGCTCAGCGAAATCAGTTGTATCAGTAAAGGCTAAAAGGGCATAAATTTTATTTTATGAAAACACATAACTTACTTAGTAATAATTTGAGTTAAATCTTTTATTTTAATCAACTTCGAACACTGGTGGATAGGTTAAGTTAGTAGAGGGCTGTTATTATTGTGAATGATAATTTTATCAAATTATACATCGTTTGGTTTTATTTTTGATGAAAATTGAACGTATTGAGCATCTTGAATAAACGAAAAAAAAATTATCCCAAAATGTACTTGGACCATTACAACAAATGAATAAGTCGATTGGATCAGGTCGTAGAGAATAAAAAACGGGTTGTACTACGAAAATCGACGCGGTACATAGGTCTTTTCCCCGTTTTCTTCTCATACGGTCATTTTCGGTCATTGTTTCACTCCGCTGAGTTATTGATTTCGTTTTTCTTCAAAGACACATGTCCCCGTTCGACGAGGCGAGTTCGGTTTATTTATTCCTTTACTATTATTATTATTATTACTGTTTTTTTTTTTTTTTGTTATATAAAAAAGTAATTCTGCCGATACGTTTGTTTGTAATGCGTGCACTAAAAAGTAAAAAGTAGCTCAAACACCCTCCCCTTTTTCAATAAACTTTATCGAAAATAACTGGTACTAGAAACCGAGTTTTACAATGATACTACTCGATTTATACGTATATGGTATATCGTACATATATTTTTTTTTCTTTTTTGTGTGTAAACGCTTTTTCGGATGGCCGAATCATTCGTTTAAAAATCACATTCGTCCCTTCGATAAATCAAGCATATTCCGTGTTCTTCAAAGCGGTTAATCTTTTTGTTTCTTTTCACTAAAGTTTTTCCAATATTCGAGAAAAACTACTACGAGAAAATAGTATAATGTGCCATAAACGAGATTTTCATTAAATATTATATACTTTAGTGTTTTCGTCGTGACTTTAACAGTGACGGAACTAGATACTCGCAAGTGTATAATATAATATATTGTATTAATTTTACTTACGATATTGAAAAAGTCTCAATAATAATGAGATTTTTAAAAATGTTTCTAAATCGCGACAACTCCAATAATTATTACCGCAGATTGCTCTTGAAGCAGAGTTCTAACCGCTTTTATCGCCGCGCGTTTTGTTCGGTCGGCGAGGCGTTCGTCTGCGGCCCAAAAGCCCGTCGCCATACGGAGCGTATATTATACGCACGCAGAAACGACTGGCCCGGGGCAAACGTCGTCGTCGGGACGGTGTTAATTTCACTGCATTTATCGCCGTGGCCGCGGCCGGACGCGGATCGATCGCCCTTCTTAGGAACGATCGCACGTGCACACGGGACGCCCGGAAATTAAATCGCCGTCCGACCGTGTCTCGGGCGTGATAATATACGCCACAGCGATTTCGGATCGAGATTTCCCAGAGACGGTAGGAGTAATTATTTGATCCATACCGTCATTTTGGGTCAGGTTAGGTACAGGGCTCATTTATAAATTGAATTAAAATTAAATCAGTACGTTTTTATCGTTTTTTTTTTTTTTACGTTTGTACACACTTTGTATGAGACGTGTAGTTTCAAAACCAGTCAAATAACCATTTTTTGAAAATTGTTATTTTCGCATTTTCTAAATGGTAACACTGTATTAAAAGTACTGTAAAAATATTGAACACCAAAAAGAGGCCTCAGCTAGTCTCTACTGATCAGAAAATTGTGGTTGGTTTCAAAATCAGCCTTCTTCTTACTATTTTTACTTCAAAACCAGCCACTATCGATCACGATTTTTTTCGCGGCAAAAAATAAATTGATAGTAATAAACTTTTTTAATACTGTCTAAGGTATGACAAAAAAATATTTTATTATTTTGTTTTTATAAGAATATTTCTTTGTTAGTTTCAAAACCGCCTGTATCACAAAGTCAATTTCAAAACCAGCCATGTACATACAAATTACCCAAAAAAATATTTTGCTTCAAAACCAGCTAATATATGATACAATTTACAACATAACCAGCCATATCGAAACTATACGTTTTAATGACTCTTGTAATAATATTTTCATGAAACACCTGTTCATACGCAATATGTATATACATTCCAAACCTATGAGTTCATATTTACAACAAAACCATAGAGTAAAATGCTAAAGTCTTATTCGTTTTTTGTGGTTCCCGAAAAATTTCAAAAATTATAATTTATGGCTGGATTTGAAACTACACGCTTCAATTTTGTGACGTTTGGTGGTATTTTGAGCGATACGAGCAGTGATTTTATCTAAGTCGACTTTTTGGTGATCGATCGTCAACCTTTTTAATCACCGGTACGTATAGAATCGTTTTGAGTTGAAACGATGTGATTTATTAACCGTTTGTAAAAAATCTATACGACGGAGATATGACTTAAAGTGTTACTGATTAATTTTTATTCGATAACGAATAATATGATACTTATGAAAACAAAAATCATAAGATTTGAGTAAAAAGCAGAGTATGGGAGTCGTAATAAATATTATACGAGGGGCTTGATTGCGCGGGATCAGTATAAATCCGTACGGACATGTTTGATTTCTAGACGAACCGTGTGTTTTTCGCGTACCTTCGTCCCAGATCCGAGGCCTTGATCACTCGGGTGTGATAAATAATTCGAATTAATCGTCACCGTCGTACGAGAATTAAAAGAACGCAAGAACACGTCGTTTGTGTGTACTTTCCTAAAACGCGCGACCGCTTTGCAAAGCCCACAGGAAACAGTTTGAGCGCGTTCGAAAGCCGTTTCCGACGTCCGGAAACGCGTATTTAAGTCTTACGCGATCACTCTACCTTTTACCGCTGGGATTAATGCGTTGCATGTTGCGAACACATTTAATCGGGCCTTCGATTGCAAAAACAAGTCACATAGAGTGTTAACGTCTAATTATAACCCGTGTTCGGCGTATCTTAATTACTATTTAGGGGGGAAAAAAAGGAAAGAAAAAAGAAAAATCGTGACAAAAGTATTGGCAAGGTTATAGGCTAATTAGTGTGTGGACGACGTATTTTTATTTTAAATAAAAACAAAACCTGCACGCTCACGACAATAAAACGGTGATGTTTTTTTTTTTTTTTTTTTAAACATGTTACACCGCTACAAAATGTTTTAACTTTAGCAGCCCAAAACAACAAAATGTATAATAAAACGAGTATAATAATGACGTTGAGGGAAAGTTTTTCTAAAGATTTAGAATAAAAAAAAATAAATAAAAAAATGTGAAACACTACCCTAATTTCAGTATAAACATTAAATCATTTAATAGCTTTTCAAAAAGTTTCCTTTGACCACGCACACGTGATTCGGTGTGTTTTTGTGGGAAATAATAATTTATAACATACGTCTCATAGCGCACAGTGTATTCAAATATTCGAATTCGTAGTATGGCACAATCGATTAGATATATTTATTAGCGATTGTAAAATTTGAATCTATAGAAAAGAAATTGTCAAAGCGAGAAAAAAACACTCCGTAAACGTCAAAATTCTGCTTCTCGTTTATATCAAACGTATATAAAATATTAATTATAACGCGTGATGAAAATCACGGACTGAAAGTAGTAGACCTGTCGTGGTCCTTTTTTGAAGTCGACAAAAATCGATTGTTGAACTCGAAAAAAATGCTGTAGCTCAATATTTTAACAATGATTCTCGTTAGAGTTTTAAGTTTTTGGGGAAAATAAGAAAAAAAATAAAAAAACGCTGAATTCCGAACCACCTGAGAGATTGTGCGTGAACCGAAATCAATCAAAATCCACATCACGTGACGCTCGACGGCGACGGGTTCGTTATAAATAACGATGCGAAAACGGAACCGTATTCGGACCACGGTGATTGTATCTAGAGACGGTGGCGGCTCGAAGGGGGTTGTATCGGAATCAGGTGATTCGCAAAAACACGGGTCGGTGTCTCTTCGTGGTCGGAACAGGTATAGTTTTAAACTATTTCGGAAGTTTCGTCACGACATATCGTACTACGTCCGTTTTCACCGCAAACGGCATGTTATTTACTACTGTTCGCGAATTAAAATATATTCGAAGTGTAGTGATGAAAACTTTCGGGTCGGACAGTGTCGATAAATAGTTATGTGCGAGTAGGAGGAAAAACGACCGAGTCGTCACTGCCTGGAGGTATGCGTGTTTCGGTGACGGTGGTCGTCACAGTTAGTAGTAGTGATATCGTATCAATATAATTGAGGTGTTGCGTAGGATGGGAAAGGAAAAGGAATTATCATGATAACAGTTAAATGAAGAAATTTCCAGTACTTAGGACCGGGGCCGGTTATTGGAGAATTGGCGTCCTGGACGAAACTATTTTTCGGTGCCCTCTACACCCCCTCCTCCCTCCAAAAAAAAATTGTTAAAATTAAATTAAAAATTTTAACCGGATCAAATAAAAAAAAGTTTGTAGGTATTTTGAACTAAAACTCAATTACATGGTCATAAAATAACTTTTTTTTTCGTCACTTTAAACTATAATTTATATCTATAAAATTAGGAATTAACTTTTCTAGCTTTTATTTCAGAAAATCGTTTGATTGCCTCATCATAATCGACTTTTTGGGCTTAATCATTTTCAATGGACGGAATTGCTAACGACCAGAGTCTATCATCTGTCATCGTGTAGCGTGAATAAGTTTTTATCAATGTAAGTTTAGAAAAACTTCGTACAGCGCAATCGCTGATGTATCTTTAACTGAAACCACTCGACTGATAATTTAAATTGTGCGTATTGATAATGCGTATTAAAAGGAATAGAAAATAGAAAAATTTTCAGTTTGGCGCCCGTTCCGTGCTGGTCGCCCAGTTCGCCCACAGCTTTCGCCGGCCCTACTTAGAACATATTACGCGGAACAAGCGTATATAATAATATGATCTTCTCCAATGTATCCTCCAAGGGAAAATAGATAGCAAAAGACGTCGTGGCAGAAGAAGAACATGGTGGCTAGCCAACCGCAGAACATGGTTCGATAAAAATTCAGTAAAACTATGTTCCGGAGTGCAACTAATAAAACTCGTATAATATCAAATGATGATCGCCAACATTCGAAACGGATCGGCACGTTGAGAAGAATAAGATACCGTAGTGGTTCGAGTCACTGCAATCTCGCAGAAGTAATAATATTGGTCTTCAGATGGAAGAAAAAAACAAAATCAAAAAAATTTATAATAATAAGCTGTCATAATCTTAGTACGAATATAAGTGTGTTTTGATGATTTATAAGCCAACAGCCGAGCGTGAATGTCTTGATTTGTTTGTATAGTATACGACGACGATGACCCCGCCCCTCCTCAGAGTAATCAAATCAACGGAGATTCGGAGAAGAAAGTACCGCCGGTTCGGGGGGAAAAAAAAATGAAAAAAAAAAGTGATAGAAGTAGTGGACAAAACGGATATAAAAGGTGTAGGTGTGCGAGCACTCGTCCGTGTTATCCCGCACAAGGATCGAGTCCCAGCAGCCTCGTAAAATAAGAGTGTGTTTAGTCCGTGAGAAACGTCTGACGTATTATTGCTCGCGCGATACAGACGCCGCCGCCGTCGGGGGAGCCATTCCTGAGTCGAGTTCCCGTCGGTCGTCGGCGATTGAAACTTAAAAAAACAAGTCCACCGGATCGGTCCGAATTCCCGAAATGACATTTCCGAAGTATCGACGAGATTAAATTTCCGATCTGCGAAGCTCACTTTTTTCTGAAATATAGAAAAAAAAACATAACACGCCATCGGAACACTAACGCGTTTTCCGATTCGTTATTGTAATCCAAAGGATAATAGCGGACAATAGTCGCGGATCTGGAGTTTTTCCGATCGAAAAGCACTGTTATCGTGAACGGCGATTCATTAATAAGCGGTGTTTGACACGCTCTCGTCGGAAACCCTGACGGTAAAATGTCATTTCGTTTTCTCGTCGTTTGTTATATTATCATCACGTGCGTATGAAATGAAAACAAATTCGAAACGAAAGACGTTTTTAACGCGAGACGTGAAAAATAATCTTTTTTGTACTGATGAACCGATTGAACTGATTTCGACTACAAGACATCATAGACTAGTCCGTACTCGCATCGTTTTTAATGTTAATCGCTGCCCGAGCGAGTTGGCTGCACAGAAACGATATAATATATTCCCTCTTTCACCCGTGTCTCGCGTCAATATCATCTAAGACCAGACAGGCACAGTTTCCGGACATAAATATTTCTTACGGAGCCGTGATAAGACCTCAGTCATTATGATCGAGTTGAGCGAGTGGCAATATCATTATAAAAAAGTTTTTGTCCAGACGATAATGGTTTCTTTAAACTTCTACCGCGGTAACGGTATACCTTTCGTACAGTCTATGATTTTTTTTTTTTTTTTAATTATAATATCGTACCAACTGTATACCTCAATCTGATTTATAAAAATTGACTGAACAAATAAATAAACATAGCGTGTTTACAAACGTTCATGTATTGGGTGGTTTTTTTAATCGTGCTCATTGCTCACTTCATTCGGAACTCTGAACAATGCAAACATTTAATTTTTTTAGGTGAAATTCAAAAGGATAATAAAAAATACTTTTCTATGAAAAATATGAGTTTTTCACTATTCTTCTAAGCGATTTTCCAAGTTTTTTGGTTTTCTTAAAGTATAACCACTATAAAATATTGTGAAAAAAAAATACTCTTCTTGAAAATATTATTATTTATATGTTTACCTATAAATGTGTCAATACTCTTATTTTTAGAAATATGACTTTTTACCCTTTAAATAAAAAGAGCATTAAGAGTATATCACATTTAGGATCTAGAAGCTTAAAAAAATATAAATATATAGATAACATCAGTGTTGGGGGAACGTGGGGGGATGGAGTCTCCCTTTTTTTTTAATTTTTTTTTAGCGTACCCCTTCTATTTATTTGAAACGAAACGCTGGGAACGCAATATTTACTTTAGATAATTTGTAAATCATCAGTTTTTCTGATGCATGATATTACCAAAATATATTATTTAATATAAAATATTAAATTTTTTGTAGAATAATCAATTAATAATTTAACATTTGATGTCTTAAAAAAATAATAAGTAAACAAGTGTTTTTTTCTTTTAAAATATTTTTGTATAATAAATTAATTTTTTTGGGAATTATGGATGGCTGAAGTGGGGTGTGGGGGGCTTTGCCCCCCTACTGTAATGCGACTGTTGATTTTATGTGGAACGCTCGTTCGTCAAACATCCGCTGAGAAGTCTTCCTTCTAATTTTTTTTTTCATATCAAACACCGGATAACATCATTCGAAAAAATGCATGAAAACAAAAACACTCTATTTGAACTACCTTGATGTGGGTGAGATTGAAAAATTTGCATCAAATTTGGATTTGGGGATATTAAGAACGTATATATACCTATAGATATGTGACACGGAGAAATCACCTGTAAATAAAAACACCATTTCTCGAGCACTCTGAATACGGTAAGAATTTTACATTTGACGACAAAATGACGATTCCGGGATTTATTATAGCATAATAATTGATATGACCCTACTCAGAGTGTTGAAAGAGGATGAAATTTGAAGGAAAAAACGTAGCCGGGCTTTTTTTTTGTTTTTTTTTTTTTTAATAATTTGGAAACACAGTTCGGCGTCGAAAGCCGTGCGAGTGGGCGGTGTGTACGAAACACCGGCAGTCCGGCGGCGGCGGCGGCGGTGGTCTGGCCGAGTATGATAATAATATCACGCTAACAGGACGAATTTGTCCGACCGTTATTGCGTCAAAACGACTGCGGCACGCAAGTACGACGATACAGCAGTGAAACGCGTTAACGATGATCCAACGATTGGCGGCGACGACGTCGTACGGTCGTGCACGTGTGTGCGTGTGTGTGTGTGAAACTGACAGCCACCCGTGTGACGAAAGCAGTCAGTCGTCACCGTGACGCGTTTGAAGTTCACTACTTTTTGTTTTTTCCATCTGTTTATTTATTTTTTTTCACGGTGTTAGTAACACGCGCACGGTCCGCGTCACTTCGACAGACGCGGGCCGTACGCAGCAGGCTCGGCGTAAGCGGCGGCGCGCCGCGGCCAACGTCGTCGTCTTCCGTTTTCGGAAACCGAGAAAAAAAAACGAATGTCGACGACCGCGTCGTTCCACGAAAGACGTATTATGTGTTTTATTCGTTTTACGTGGCCGAGGTTCAGATTCGTGTGCACTTAAAAAGCTCGAAATGACGTGCGTCCTCGTTTAAAGAAAAAACCTTGAAACGCGCTCTTAATGTTCATGAATAAATACGCGAAAATTACCTTTTTTTTTTTTTCCGTCGAAAGTATGTTTGAATTTCAAATTCATACGTTCGTGTTTTACAAAATGTTTGTATTATCGACTTGCTGTTTCCTACATTTCTTATTTTCAAAATATGAAAAACGAACGAAAATTCGCTTTTTATGTTAGAAAATAATGTACAGTATAATGTAAATTTTTTCAAAATACCACTATTTTCGTGAAATAGCAAATGTGCGTCTATAAATTATTGCGAATGACCCAAAATAAACAACTACTCGACTTGACAGTTAAAAAGCAGACACTGAAGTCAAAGTCTAGTCCAATCTGCAGGAGTCTGCAAAGAATCGATCGAAATAATACATTATATTTGGTAGAGTTGGGAATTTATTGAGTGTAGAGATATTTTATAAACGTTGAGACAATTTTTTTTTTTTCTAAGATTTAAATTAAAAGAAACAAAGTCACACGTTTTGTTCGCGATTTCTTCGGTCCAATCGAGGCGTAAAAACAAACAGACGAGTTTTACGAACTTTTCTACAAAATATGCTAAATTATGCCGTTTTCTTCAAACGCGCCGTTATTCATAAAATACGCATTTATATTAAATTCCCTCGAAACTTTTTCGCGTGCGTCGTCGACCGAACAAATCGTCGAATTTTTTCTCTCCCGTCGAAGCGCACCACGCTCGAGACGAAAATACGAAAACGCGTATACGTCCGGCGGACTCTTTTGATGACGTCGATGTTCGGCTACAGAAATGTGCGTCCTACGACGTGTGTGAACCTAACCGCTGGTGCAACTAACCTGGTCTCGAACTCGGGCGGCGTTTGTCACGGTCAAAACTCAATAACGCGCATTACAACAGGGGCTCAACTGCCGGTGGTCCGTGGACTCTTCTACAAAGATCGTTGGTGGAGTCAATGATTTTGTCTTTTTTTTTTTTTAATTTTCCCGAAATTTTCTATTCGAAAAAAAATGTCAACCCAAAATAATATTACAAAATAAACAAATTCAGCGAGTGAATCTTCATTTGAAAATTATATACAAATATATTATATGTTTTTTTCGCCAGATAAACTTTTGTCTATAAAATAAAATACGAAAATATAAATTTCGAATTTTTTCATTGATGTTTACAATTCTTTTATCGGTGCCTTGTATCACTTGCTTCTTGAATGCTTATTTTTCGATGACACACTGAAATACAGGGAAAGAAACGAAATGTAGTAAACCACCGAGGTTAAAAATGCTCAACAGACGTTTGCGCCCTTTTCTCGCAGCGTAATAATATGTCACTATTATGTGAATTACAAATATTACTATTTAGTGATAGTACTATTGTACTTATTTATGATTTGCAAAGGAAAACACGTGTAATATTATGGATGCGCAGCGGGCACGTTGTAAAATTGCGAAAACATTGTTCGAACCGCCCCGTGTGTGTGTGTGTGTGTGTGTGTGTGTGTGTGTGTGTGTGTGTGTGTGTGTGTGTGTGTGTGTGTGTGTGTGTGTGTGTGTGTGTGTGTGTGTGTGTGTGTGTGTGTGTGTGTGTGTGTGTGTGTGTGTGTGTGTGTGTGTGTGTGTGTGTGTGTGTGTGTAAAGTGATCGGACGGGACGGGAGTATATTTACATCCTCCCCCCTCTTTATTCCGGTCTCGTGGACTCTACGTGTCGTGACGGAATGTGAACAAAATCGAGTAAAAGTGGCACCTAATCAACAATAAAATATGATTTGTAATAAACTTTCCTAAAAATACGCATATGCAAACACAGTACGAGCGTCCACTAAAAAATTACGTTTTTTTTTTTTCAAACCACCCAAAGCTCGGTTAATTTCGCCATAACGCACACACATTGCACGTTTTGTCACACGCAGGACGTAGATGAAATCACATGGTAATGAATACGGCTTCGGCATGATGAACCCGTTAATTTTGGCAGTATGGCGTACATAATACTCTACGGCAGCGTTTCTCAACCGGGGGTCCGCAAAAAAAAGCCGTAATGGCGGAAAATGTGAAATTTGTTGATTTGATGTATTTGCTATTGTGATTTGTGAAATATTTTAAATCGATTTTTCCTAATATATATGATAATATATGTGTGTATAGGTATAATGATGAGTATAATATGAAATATATCTGTGAGTTCAGACTCACGGGTTCACCCATCAACTAACCTAACGAGCCCAAGGATCGCATTAAAACTAAATTTTTAACTTACTGTCTTAATATATATGTATATACATATTGTATGGCACATGCCGATTAAAATATAAAATAAATCCGAATTTTTTTTGGATTTAATTATTTAATTTATTTTTTGTTAATTCGTATTTATCTGATGTGAAAATATATGACTAAGTTGAAATTTGGAAGGTCTTTTTGCCCAAAATTAGCGTTTCTCTTTTCATCACCGTCTCTTCTTTCGGCCGAGAATTAAGTATAAAGGTTTTTTTTTCGGAGTTTTCACATCTAAAACTTTGAGAAACGCTAGTTTTAAAATATTCATTCGAATAAATTTGTATTATAAAGCCATTTAGAATTGCCCAGAGTCCAGAAAATATCCCGAAGGGGTGTCTTTTATTACGCTCTGCAAAGTTTTTTTTTTGTTTGAGCTCATTAAGAAACACAAATTTAAAAAAATAAAAGAACCATCCAACTTTCTTTTGTTGAATTATTAATTTGTTATTGAATATATAGATTAAAGTATATAATAATCAAAAGTCAATGATTCAATAAAATGTCATATCGATTAATTTCTTCCGCAGCGTATTTTTGAATTCATCGTGCCTGTGTCATAATATCACTTAATATATTATGATCTTTATTTGTGGCGGCGGGCCACAAAACAACTTTATGAAATTACTACGTAAGTTATTAATGGTGACCGAAGTCTCGAATATAAAAATGCGGACGAAAAAGCACAAAGACCGAAAAATATTTGGGTGAAAAGAGACGCGGGTGAAATGAATCCAGCCCATTATACTTTCTATTTTTACTTGACGATAATTAGGAAAATATCTACTAGGGTGAGTTTAATTTCAAAAATATTTTTTGCCTCTGGTTCTGGTGAATATAGAACAAGTTTCATTCAAAAAAAAAAAAAAAAAAAACCCAGCTCATTACTATATTTTACTATATTTTCTATTTACGAGTACTTTATTCTATTTAAAAATTAGTAAATCAAAAAATGAATTGAATTAAATGATAAAGTTCATAGAGCGGAAGCGTTTTGGTTATTTTTTCCTCAACTGAATCTCGTGACCTAATTTCGAAAACCGCATTCTTCTATTTTAAAACGTAGTTTTACATACAGAAATGCATTTCGACATTTTTTCTTTCGACCGGTAAGCAACTTAAAAGCAATAACAATGTGGGTATCCTCAAAGATAAGATATATATAAATAAACAAACAGCCAGCGGCTACAGAAAAAAAGGAGAGTATCCGTACAGTTGATGTTTATCGTAATAGGACGTAACATTTTTTGACGTCCCATAAGAGTAGACCTTATTGTAGGTGGTATATTATAAGTTCCTTTTTTGAGATATCAGGCTTGTTCTTATCGATTAAAATATTTCGATATTTAATTATTTATCGTTCTTGATGTACACACAAAAAATTGACTAAGAAAAAATTATCATCGACGACAATTCAAATGGGCATAAGTGCCAATCCATATTATACTCGGTTTTCAATCGATTTAAATTATAAATCAAAAATATAGTTGAATGATTATTTAAAATGGATTAAAATCCAACTTTGTGCTTAAAGACGTTTTTTTTAAAGTTAAAAATCTTCAATGATAAAATAATATAATATTATATAATAGAATATTATTCTATTATATATCAAAAAAAAAAAAAAAAATGTTATCTGAGATCCAGAAATGGGTCTCATGGCAATCTAAGAAAGTTCGGTGAGACCCACAATTGGGTCTCGTGGCAAAATTGGCAAGTACACAAAAACCTACATGGCAGTCAAGTTGTTAATTAATTATTAATCTTTATTAATCTTGAAAATACGAAAGTGACCGCTCGGTAGCCTCGGTGCGATATCGCGTTTGAATATTCTAACCGCGACGCCCTGACTAGTTTTTAACAATCAACTTTTTATTTTTTATTTTTATGTAACGTTAAATTATCATTAGGTAATCTTTTTATTAAAATGACTTCGTTCGGTTTTTACCATTGGTAAATCGCAGAGACAACCAGAGGGGGACAATGGGTGCCATTTCCCTCTGAGATTTTTCATGACAGTTACAAAATTGGAGGTTTTTTACACGAAGTCGGTCTCAGACGACACTCAGTGACTGTCCGAAAATCATTGTATCTTGAATTACGAGTATAATATCATTATGTACCTACTCGTAAAAATAATAGTTGTACTTCACGAGTCACGATTTTTTACCCCCCCTGTGACATATCTGCGGGTGTCCCTGGTAAATCGAATCAATGGCTGTAAATTTTTATTACAAATATTTCACCCTGGATAATAAACTTTAATAATATATTCGACGAGTAGAAGAAATATTTTAAAATGTTTGGGGGACTTTTGACATATTTATGGAGCATCGCCTCTAAAGCCACCCTATTTTCCTATCAATTAGAGAAAACAAGAGAGAGAGAGAGAGAAATAGAGAACGGGCCCTTAGCTATATATACATATGAATATGTAGCCATGATCAATACACACATTTGCGTTATTATTTATAATTATTATTTACAGCCATTTCGTAAGCGAATACATTTTATATGCGTCGATTAGTGCTATTGTTTATCGCAAACGAACGATCGTTTTTCGACTAAAGTGGATTGTTGTCGTACGACCATCATAAGAAAATCGCAACATTTTTTCGTCAAAAACCAGATCGCACTGCGTAGCACCAGAGGTTTCGACAAGAACACATCGCACGGTCGACTGATTTTCCTCGTCTTGCCACCCGTCTATGTCTGTATTATATGTAGTCGCCGTGTACGTGTAAACGCTGTGTAATGTGGTTATAATATGAACTCGCACGACGAAGGCGGGCGGCGCGGCGTCGCGCGCGCCCGCGTCTTTATAAGCTCTCCCGTCTGACCTCTAACTGTCACGTCTAACGCGGCACATTCGTTATGATTTTATTTTTATTTTTATTTTTTTATCCACGATTTATGGTCTTTTCGGCTCCCCGTTCTGTCGTGAACGACCAGAAATCAACTGCCCGTGACTCGTTCGAGCACACCACTACGGATAAACGGTATGCGACGATATCCTCGTGCACCACAAACACGCACACACACACACACACACACACGTACACGTACACTCGTACTCACGTACATTTACGCATTTGAGAGTCTATAAAACAGTCTACGAGAAAAGACGATTTAGAATCGCTATAAAACCGAAGAAACCAAACGTCCCAAATTTAAAGTCCCTTATTACTAGTTAAATTTACAATATTATTAACAAGCCCGGCTCAAGGGGTAGGCGATATAGGCCCACGCCTAGGGCGGCATTTAACGTTTTTGTATGCTGGATAATTTTTTTGAAAATTCCTTACTTATATCAAATCGTGTGTAGTGAAAAATAAATTATGGAATATACTTTATGAAATATGGACACGGAAGAAGTTGTATCTGATTTCGCTAACGCAAACGCAAGAAAAGTCAAGTTTTAATACGATGTGAACATTTATATTATGTTTTTACTAACTTTTCTATTATAATACAACTATTTTTAAATTATTTTCTTTTTTTTTTTAATAAAATTAGTAAGGATTTACTTGTCTATAAATTTATCAATCTAATCAATTATTAATTTTATACGAATAAATATAGTGAACTCAGAATTAACTGCATTTTAGTAATGTTTATGTGAAAAAATAATTGATTTAGTATTTACATCATTACATGTATACCGGGCCTGATTATTAAACCAACACAATGTGAAAACACCTCCGGAATTAAAACCGTCGTCAGTGTTAGGAGAAGAGAGGACTCGAGGTGTAGTGACATTTCTTTTTCGGAGAAATTTCAGCTATTACTGAAAAAAATATTATTTACATACAAGTGATTTAGATCGGTGGCATTAGCATTTTCCTAAAGTGACTTTCGTTGCCGCTATATAAATCGGACTTTTTTTTTGTTTCATCGTTATACGCTATTGTTCTATTATAGCGTTTTGAATCGCACACGAAAAAAAAATTAAAATTTATATGCATCGTGGTTAATTCGTGCCGTGTGCCACATCTCCACGGGCCACTCTGTATAATTTCCTCGCTCGAGTTCGTAAACTTTCGGAAATCAACATAAAATCGCACTTATGCGTCGTCGTGATATTCTCAGTATCGCGTTTGATAATTGCTTTCGCGTTAATCTGGATTTATTTCTTTCCGGCTCGTTCCCGTTTAAAAACGATCCGAACTGTCGATCGATAAATCATCGTAGACAAGTCTTAACGATCTTTAAATGGGTTAATAAATAATCAAAGAAAACGGTTTCGAGCGTAGGAAAACCTAAATTATGTGTACATCGATGTTTTCCCGACCGTTTTTATTAAAGTTTTTTTTTTTTAGTATAAACGATACGGCTTTCGCATAAAAAAACATAAATAAAATGATCGTGATGTGTTCTCCGAATGCCCACTACTAAATTGTATATCGGGTGCACCGACACGAACGACGCGCAGTTCGACGGCATCAGCTTCATATAACTCATTTTTTTTATTCCAATTTACACAGTTCTATTGGCCGTACCTATAATATTATATGCAAATTATATGATGTATTCATATGCAGGGTGGTTTATCACTCGTTCGGTCTTATTCGTTTTCCCGTGAAGGTTTCTACGCAAGAGACTAATAAATATATATATATAATATAATATATCATAATGTATTATATTAATATCGACATCGGATTTTGCAGTGTCGCCACTTTCTATTGATATCATATTAGCACTCAAGAAATATTTTTTTTCACTGATTTATAAGCATAGACCTGATACCTTAGTACCTACCTGGTCTATGGTTATTACATTTGTCATCTGAATACGTTTATTCCAACATTAATTTGACCCAAACGTTAATATTACTAATAAAAAACCAAAGATGTTCTAAATGCGTATATGTGTAAACTATTAATTTGGTTACTACAACTAAAGTAACGGTCAGACTAGACCCGGCATCGGCCGAATATTTTTCGGACAGCTTCTGCCGAATTATTCGGAGAAAAAAATTCGGCAGACGAAAATGGTCAGACTTCATCCGGATTTCGGTCGATATTGTTAAATAACACTCGTTTATTGTCTTGCAGTTCGACACGCAGCATGGACGTCGCCGATGAAATTTTCTTGTTAGAAACCAATCCACTAATAAAATATCTATTATTAACTCAAAAAAAAAAAAAAAAAAAAGAAAAACAATTTTGGATTAATGTTATTTTTGCAGAGAGAGAAAAATTTGGAGAATTCCACACACTTTTCCCAAAACTGTTAGTTCAACCAGTTAAATTGTTTGAGTACACGCGAATGTCCCCTGATACATTTTATTACCATAAAATACATATATTTTACACAAAATCCAACCGTTTTTGGAAAAACAATCGAATTTTAGAAAATGCATTACCTACACCTGCGGAAAAGTTAACTGTTACATTTAGGTAAGTAGGTACTACAGGCTAAATAATTTTTTATAACATAAAATACAATAAATAATTTAGATTCTTTTGACGTTAGGTATCATTATTGTTGTGCTATCACACACACACACACACACACACGTCATCCGTCCGACACAGTTGTATTACATTGACGTGATAATAAACACGACGCCCGCCTGCCCGTTGATCTCGCCGTTTTCGCTTTTTATTATTTTTTTTCTATCATTTATTTTAGTCGGTTTACCCGGAAACGTTTAATAATAAATATCGCGAGGTACACGTCCGTAATGTATTTATTAGACAGCGTACAAGTACGTATACATAATATACAGACTGCACGTATAAGAGTACCTACCCTCTTCGTACACGGCGAGAAATAACTGTTTGTGTTTGGTAAATATAACAATCGGTAAATATTGTTGTCGGATAGAATATTGTTGTGTCGGACAATAATTTGTTTGGTGTGTTTTATTTGTATGATTATTTTTTTTTTTTTTACTATCGTTTTATCGACTTCGAGAGAACCGTTAGTTTTATAACGGAAACGACGTTATAAAACAAAAAAAAAAAAAAAACCCCGTCGAATCATCTTTCGCGTGCGGTTATTGTAGCACCACCGAGTCGAGTTGTCTAAACACTTTTTCGATGCGACTTTATAGTGACGAAAACTATATATTTGACTACGGATCAACTAAATCAAAATCTTTATCATTTGAGCGTGATGCCGCGAAATGATTTGTCGATATTGTGATTTAACCCTGTACAATACATAATATATTATTTTTGAAGTTCATACATCCACAAAAACGAGCACTGATATAACATCGTTTATACGAGACAAAATACTTTTTTATCTTTTCGATTTTTTGAAAATGTTGATATTATTTAGCAATTTAAGTTGATAAAAGCGGATAAGTGGCAGTTAGTGTTTTGGTAGCATTCTAAGCGCAACTCCGAATTTTTCAATGTTTACACAATATCTGAAACTATTGATCACGAATCAGTCGCGTTCGCAATATTTAATAACAAAAAATATAGTTTTAAATTAAAAGAACTAAATATTTTTAAAAAGTCACTAATGGAAAAAAATTACTTTTTCCACGAAAAAAAAAATGTAAATTTATTAATGTATATATTTCATTTAAAAAAAATCAAATTTAGATATGTATGCATTATTATAGAGCTAATTACTTATACTAAAATGTTTAAATCATCGACAGATATCCTATAATTCGAATTTGTATCTAGCGCACTAATAAAATATTTTTTCCTTAGTATTCTCAAATCACGTCATATGTTAAATGCAAATCAAATTCATAAATAGTAAATACTTTTTTTTAAAGTTGTACTTTTTTACGTTAGATAATTATTTATCACGCTTTAACAATGCAAACAATTCATTTTATTGTAGATATTTGAATAAAATGTTCATAAGTATCGTTATTTTTTTATTAGTATTGAATAATATATTAATGTTTTCAGAGTGTAGTTTTTTTCATTATTCTTATGGTATAGTTCTCGACCGTTACGAAAATATTAGTTAAATTTTAAGAATCGAATTACCCATCAAAACGCACTACACACAAACATATATTTTTATTTATTTATTTGTTTTTTTTTTTTTTTTTGAGATAATTCCATTATACTTCAAGTAAATCCTTCTCGTTCCGATCACCCAAACCGAGGCGTTGTTGTAATATTGTATTGTGTTTAAACCGCATGGTTTTCGTCACGTTCAGCAAAGCGTAATTAAACTCGACACATTATACGTTAGATTAACTTTACAGTATTAAAACGATCCATTGGTCTTTGAAAACCGATAAATTTCTCGACGAGTATCAACGGCGGCGTCAATATCGGATAAAAATCGCGTGAAACTCAAGCAAGTCTTATCGTCGATCCCGTCGAAATCCTAAGAATAAAAAGCGAATTTTCCATACACCATAATATAATGATATACGCGCGTTTAAAGCGTCGGCGTATTTCGATTTTAAGCCTCCGCAAAACAACTGTTAAATCGTGTAAAATGTATATTATTAGAATATATTTTCTTCGAGTGTTCGAACGAACACACACCCGAAACACATTATTTAAAAATATTCAAACAAGCCGAGGCCGAACACTCGTCCGTGCACCATACGCGTGTAATATCCGACGCATATGTGTAATGTATGTAAGAGAAAAAGTATCCTTTACGAGTCTGGTTATCCGTTGTACGCGGCGTTCTGGTGTCTTCTGTTTTCATATTACTCGCGTGTCAGTTTTTATGAAACACAAAAACTTGTTTTCGACGTATTACATTTTGAATAATAAAACGGAAATCGATATGTATATTATTTATATATATACAATATACATGCATGTATGTCTGTAAAGATCTCGTGGATTTCCGTGAATTTTCGAACGACGCGACGGACGAGAAATAATTAGCATATCATATTTTTTTGTTTCTGTTATTCGGATACTTCTGTGTTTATCGATATATAAGTTATAGGTATGCGTCAGTGAGAGTGCAACGGATTCGGTTATTTTTCACGTGACGATACAATAATAATAATTATAATAATAATATCATAAAACGTAAGCATACGTTGGCGACATTACGTTTTAACTAGAGATGTACAAATTACGTAAATTTTTTTTCGGTAATTTACCGTAAATTCTGTAAATTTGGTAAATATTGATAATTTTTGTATGTCATAATAGGGACACCCCTAGGAACTCCTAGCTTCTTCTTTTTCATGAATTTATAATTATTGTAACGCTTATTTTTATTATTTGCTGGACAGGCGCGTCCCCGAGAGGGGGAGGCGTTCCTCTCTTCCCCGCATAACAATTTTGAATTTAAATTACTATTATTTCAACAAAATTTTTATGTTCAAAATTTTAATTTATTTTTATACCTAAGTAGAAAAAACTAAATCAAACAAAAATTTTACATTAACACTTATACTTATAATTAACAATACCTAGTAATTATTAGAAATAATATAATTAAAAATCAGTTAAAATTTTAACAAATCAGCCATTTTTTAGCTTTTTTTAGTTAATAGGTCTATAAGTTCATCATTATTTAAATTCAAAAATTTAAATAAAATTCAGGAATTCGGGATTTTATAATAATATACATTGAAGAGTCTATTATTATTTATTATTTATTAATAATTATTATTTTAGTTTAAGCTTTTCTATGTCTAGACTTGAATATTAGAATCATAATATCTATAATATTCTACAAAAGCCGAACTCCCAAAGACCAAAATCGTTTGATGGTCTATAATCAGACAACGGGGCCTTTTATAGAGGAGGCCCACCGAGATTTCCTCGATAGCTCGCCTAACCAATATATATATATATATATATATATATATAATACTAATAAATAAAACTATTAATTATTGTGCAGTCACAAGTCACACACGAATGGTGCCCTCTATCTACGACCATTTTATGTGTACCTACGAAAGAACAGTCTATTAGTATGAGCACACAATAGATAGATCTATTCTGTAGTATAAGGTCTATGGTGTATACTTATCTGTGTGATAACGTAATTTATTATCTAATTATTATACTTGTAATATTTCATTGTACAATTGTATTTATTTATTATTATTATTATTATTATTAATATGTATGTATAATAATATATCAATTTAAAAAATAGGTTCGCCCTCCCCTTGAAAACTGTCTAGGGACGCCCATGTTACTGGATAGCAAGGTGTTCATGGTATTATAAATTCAACATAAGATTTTATATCAGTACCTCGTATAGTGTATTATACTCGTATTATTGACTTTTGTTTATATTTTAAATTATTTTACATGAATATAAATACTAAACGTGTAACTATAAAATAAATTGTAAATTAATCAAATCAGATTCATTAGGTACCTTGACATAATATCAACAACAAAAAAGACAAAAAAAATAAATTCTAGACTTTTAGTTTTATTTGTCTTTTTCTCTAGTTATAAATTGAACGTTTGATGTTTTAAGTTTTATAATACCAACTATTCCATTCGACTGATATGTTATAAATATGTACTTTGTTAAGACGTTTAATTTGAGCTTTCACGTGTTCGTCGACTAAATTTTCGTTTAAAAAATGTAAGAAATAATGAAACACACTGCTGTTCACCGTGAAATCTGCGTTCAATTAACCTGAAAATAAAATGCAAGAAAAACGTTTTGAGTTAGGTAGTTACTTTAGACAAAAATAACACATCATTAGACTCGACTCGACTCATAAACTAAAAAAAAATCGTAAAAAACTAACGTCATCGTTTTTTTTTTTTTTTTTAAATTTTTTTCTGCAACACTTTATAATTGATTATTAAACCGTTTTTACTCGTAATTTGTGTGCACGACTTAAAATATTTTCGAAAACTGTTGAATAATTAATTTTAATAGTGCACTTTTATTTCGAATATGTTATTCCCGCCGGTCTGTTCAAAAATGTGAATAATTAATATTACGTACGTAGCTCAAACTTTAAAGTACCAATTAATTGCAAGCGTAACGAGTCATCAAAACAACCGAATCTAACACGAATACCACATCGTAATGAACACTTATCCGTGCGTGTGTATATATATGTAATCATAACGTGTATGACTGCACTAATGAGTACGAACATCAAAATAATATTAGGTGATTTCTCTTGCGGTACGCGAAACAATGTTTAGCTGTTCCATCTTTTGCGCTTGCAACGTTCGAAAAATATGCGTATAGCGAAAATATTTAAAAAATTAAGAGATAACTTTTCGGGAACACTTGCCAAATAGAGTCAAGGAAATTAAAATAACTCTATAGTGTTTCAATATTTACCACGGTGTATCTTTCATCACAGTTGCTCAACACAAATTACGTTTCGCCCGATCTTACGCGTACTATACGACGGTTTGTGTGTGTGTGTAAAAGTGTGTTTTTTTCTGGCAACTGACACGAAATTTCATAAGCCAGTGAACTATATACGACTAATAGATAAAAGCAAATACACGTTCGCGCGCGGTCGTTTGATGTGTCTAATTTATTTCAACATTTACTAAGTTTTATTTTGCTCTACGACACCGGACTCACCAATTATTTTCATTTAATGTCGTGTACACACCAGCGATATTCACATTATACGAATCAAAGCAGTGTGTTTAATAATTTAGCCATGTATACATAATATGTTTTATCCGAATTAATAATAATATTACAATGTACACTTCCTATGCATTATTTATGTGTTATTTTGGCAACGGTTTGTAAATAAAATAAGACGTAATTAATATTTTCAACGCGTTTCACTGCCGTTACACCGACTTTAATTGTTTAAGTAATAATATTGTTATTATCACTTTTTTGTTACCGTTTTCAACGTTAAATAATACTTTTTTAATAACCTATTCTATTCGCATTAAAAACACTGAAAAACAACACGGGAGTAACTGTTGATAAGTTTTCGCCTTTTTTTTTTTTTTTTTTTTTGAATTTCATAAAATGTTATTAGTTGTGTTTCAAATATTAATTTATAACCCGCCATTTCGGGACCAAAGTCCGTGATTGTGTTCGGTCGCCACGAGCGCAAAAAGCAAATACTACAAATCGCATTATCGCACGCCTTATATGATTTCGTCCGAAATCAAATTAAACGAATTTTATCGTACCGCAATAAATATTTTTTTGTCCTCCGGCGACCGGGATTTTTTTTTCCGCCGCAGTTAAATTCATCGCTGTCGCGACTCTGTTTTACAGTCCAAAAGCGCATCAAACGGGTTGTTTGACGTCGCGTGTCCGTGGGAGTTTATTTTTTAAGGCCATTAGTCGTCGCACCGATACGGATTCGATTCGGTGTTAAGGTTTTACTCGGTTTTATTCATTATTATTATTATTATTCGTTCAAGTCGAGTAAAATCAAAGGCCTGCGGAAAACGCAAAACGCATCATAGTATATTATTCCACGTCTGTCGCTCGTCGGAGGCAAGTTTAGCTAATTATAACCTTTGGAGCGACGCATAATGATCGTAATCCGTACAGAACAACTGTACGCATAAAATATATCAAAAGTTTATTAACGTTCGGCGCAGCACTGTTGTGCACTTGTTTATTTACATAATATCTGCAGCGCGCGGACAACGATCGATATCGTTTATTAGACAAAACTTTGTCGTTGTTTCGACGACGACGACGACGATATAAATTGGCGGTTCGGCGTGAAGTCGACCGCCCGCCCCAGACTGTTTTTTCGCCTCCGGAAAATAGATCGAGTGGCGGATTTCACGATAGTAATTGGTCCTTATAGAAACCGTCGCGGACCGCTAGCAAAATATTTGCGACGTTTCGAAATCGATCGAGGGTAAAATGACGACGCCGACTTCACGCGGGCGTCGCACGGTAACGAGCTAGGGCGACGGCAGGAAGACGTTATATATTCTCGACAAAAGAAGATCGATCGTATATTTATCATCGTAACCAGGGTGTAGGTACGTACACATATATATATTATGTATTTATCACTGTTTCGGTGACGGCGTGTATTACCGAATCGGACCACTACGGTTACATTACTCGCTCTGCGCCTGCACGTGTGGCTCGCGCTATTTGTCGGACTGGAATTTTTTTTCGACGTATATTATACAATGCGACTGCGACGAGTGGCCTGCATGAGATTAGCTTGGTAAAATTATCTGTGGGGGCTATAATATAGGACTAGAAAAATGTATTCCAAAAACTCTTTATCTTTAACTTGAATTAAAGCGAAAAAGAACATTTTCTAGAAAAAAAAAATTTATAGGTGTCTCATTCTTTACCTGACATTTTATTTTACAATACATAAAAAAAAAAGCCGATAAGATAATGGTGGTGGAAGTTCGTCCTTCGTCGCTTCGCTCCTCGGACAAGATAATGGTGAGGAGTGTATAGCACTTTCTATCATGGGATCACCTAACCTAACCTCGGACAAGATATTGGTGATGAATGTATTAAGTTTTAAAGAAATGATGACTCATTTCTTTAGTATAAAACGATTCTGAGCAAAGCTTCAGTGTAATATAATATATTATTATTTAAATACTGTTTGCGTATTTTACGGTTATTTGTATAATTTTTGGTGAGTTTTTTTGTAATTAAACCCTCATAAAATATTCAATTAGATATAACTCATTTAAATTTCAATTATTATAACAATTTTAACTCATTAGAAATAAACTTAAAAGAAATCAGACAATATCGAAAAAAATCGTATAATAATTTATTAATGTGTGTATAAAAAAAAATCCTGACTAACGATTTTTGAACTTTTTTTAGGATAATTAGGTAGGTATATGAGTAAGGTCATATTAAATTTTCAGAACTTTTTGTCAAATATTTAAAATTATATTACATAAAAACTTTCAAACAATTTGGTAAATTAAAAGTTCTATAATTAAGTCAAAAGTGCTTTAATTGTTCTGAAAATTTTGTCCAATATAAAAAAGTATGTATTTGATAGTAGATAAAATTTTCAAGTTTCTAGCTTCAATACTTTTCGATTTATGACTAAATACCTAAAATCTGAACAGTGAAAATCTCGTTTACGGTGGATTTTTACCGATTTTACCGTTTTTACTCAGTTTTTCGATCGTTATTCTTGATTACTGGAAAAACTATGAAGATTTTGGAAAAATGACCTCTCTAAAGTACCATCTCAGTTCAATTTTGAATCTAAAGAGTTGCTGGACGAAACTTTTGGACAAGGATTTCTATACGAAAAAGTGTTTACAGAAAAAAAAAAAAAGAAAAAAAAAGCTGGTAAGTGAGATGATGGTGGTACAAGTTCGTCCATCGTCCCTTCGGTCCTCGGACAAGATATTGGTGATGAATGTATTATGTTTTAAAGAAATGATGACTCATTTCTTTAGTATAAAACGATTCTGAGTAAAGCTTCAGTGTAATATAATATATTATTATTTAAATACTGTTTACGTATTTTACGGTTATTTGTATAATTTTTGGTGAGTTTTTTTGTAATTAAACCCTCATAAAATATTCAATTAGATATAACTCATTTAAACTTCAATTATTATAAAAAGCTGGTAAGATAATGGTGGTGGAAGTTCGTCCTTCGTCGCTTCGCTCCTCGGACAAGATAATGGTGAGGAGTGTATAGCACTTTCTATCATGGGATCACCTAACCTAACCTCGGACAAGATATTGGTGATGAATGTATTAAGTTTTAAAGAAATGATGACTCATTTCTTTAGTATAAAACGATTCTGAGCAAAGCTTCAGTGTAATATAATATATTATTTATATACTGTTTACGTATTTTTCGGTTATTTGTCTGATTTTTGGTGAGTTTTTTCGTTATTAAACCCTCATAAAATATTCAATTTTTAACTCGTTAGAAATTTTCTGTTACCAAAAGATTCGAAACATGTTTTTATATCTATATTCCAAGTTTCATTGTGATCGGACACACCAAAAAAGATTTATACAGATTTTAAGTTGAAAATTAACGTAAAAACAGTCGATATTCATATACGAATTTATATGAATTTGTTAAAACGTGTATAAAAAAAAATCCTGACTAACGATTTTTGAACTTTTGTTAGGATAATTAGGTAGGTATATGAGTAAGGTCATATTAAATTTTCAGAACTTTTTGTCAAATATTTAAAATTATATTACATAAAAACTTTCAAACAATTTGGTAAATTAAAAGTTCTATATTTAAGTCAAAAGTGCTATAATTGTTCTGAAAATGTTGTCCAATATAAAAAAGTATGTATTTGATATTGGATAAAATTTTCAAGTTTCTAGCTTCAATACTTTTCGATTTATGACTAAATACCTAAAATCTGAACAGTGAAAATCTCGTTTACGGCGGATTTTTACCGATTTTACCGTTTTTACTCAGTTTTTCGATCGTTATTTTTGATTACTGGAAAAACTATGGAGATTTTGGAAAAATGACCTCTCTAAAGTACCATCTCAGTTCAATTTCGAATCTAAAAAGTTGCTGGACGAAACTTTTGGACAAGGATTTCTATACGAAAAAGTGTTTACAGAAAAAAAAAATAAAAAAAATAAAAAAAAAAAAAAATAAACATCATTGTAAAACCATAAGATCCTTCGCTTCACTCAGAATCTAAAAAAAAAAATAAACATCATTGTAAAACCATAAGATCCTTCGCTTCACTCAGAATCTAAAATATTAACTTTAAGTTATTCAATCAAACTAAGACGTCGGTGTTTTTCTGCAAAAATATTTAATACATTTTCCGATTCTATTGTATGTGATAAATCTCTTTCAATATGAAGTATTGACAAGTTTGTGGACCTATCATAAGCCATGTTATTTCTAGTCCAATATTCTTAATTCGCCTCATTACAGAAAATGAGCGTTCACATGAGGCAGATGATATTGTTATAGTCAGTGCCGTTTGTAAAAGTTTATAAAAATTTGGAAAAGCATTGTTGTCTACAATGGGTATGATGTCATCTATTTCAAAGTTTTCTTTATTTATCGTATTTTTTAAGCCCATCATTTCAGCCTTCAAACTTTCTGGACTTATGTTTAATATTTTCTAGAAAATTCAAATAAAATTTTTAAAAAAATCACAACATTTTTATAAATCTTAATATAGTTTTAAAATTCACGCTCACTTCATACTTATTAACGAACTCAATACTTTCTTCATATTTTAATTGTATAAAATTGTCTACTCCTACACCGATTTTTAGACTTTCTGCTGAAAACCTATTTTTCATGTCATTTATTACACAGTCTATTAATTAAAATAAGCATTTATTTTCCAGTGTTCAAAATTTACTTCTTCGTTTGACATTTTATCATATTTATATAATGTGACTGCGACGAGTGCCCTGCGATATTTTTTCAAACGTTTTTCAGCTAATACCTCTGCAGCGGTCTGCGGGGCGACGATTCTGTCGTGTAACACAATTAAAATATTCGGCCGACGAAAAAATTAATAAATAATAATAATAATAATAAACACAATATAAAATCAAAAATCACTATTAACGACAATGTTGTTGTTGATATTACTTCGTTGATTTGCTTCCGAATAATTAAAAGAGCGGTCTCGCTGTACTAGGGGAGTATTAAATGATCGAAGAGAGATTGATTTAAATTGAATCGCGCCCACAAGCGTACAATACGATTTCGATTCTTGAATTTGATCCGAAGCACTGGCTTTATGTCGTATAAAACGTATTTTGGCACCAAAATCGGGTGGTAAATAAAATTTTTTTTAAAAAAAGCACGTTATTTTATCGTGTTAGATAAATCGGAATTTAACGATGTAAATTCCATACGTAATTACTCGGGATTTTAATTATTGTTTCTAAATGAAAAGAGCTCGTAATATTTCGTGAAAAATGTACAACGTTATCAACTCAACTGTCGTTTCAAAATTACAGTTCGCCGCCGCGAGACCTCGTGTCATTAATACAGGTATGTGTTGGCACGTATGTACGTAGGTATATTATATTCCACACGGGGTTAATTATTAAATAACCCCCGCGAAAAGACCGACTTTTTCTCTCTCTCTCTCTCTCTCTCTCTCTCTCTCTCTCTCTCTTTCTCCCTCGACTCTCGCCCGATCGATATCAAAATGCCATTTATCATCTTGTTCTCTGCACAAACGCAAACAAACTCTCGCACGCTAATACGCCATGTATTACTGTCTGGAGTGTTGTAATTACCTCGGCGAGCCGGAACCGAGCAAATGCTATTGGTTTTCCAATATGCGGCGCGTTATTTTTTTTTCTCTCTCTTCTCTTTTTCTTCTTCCTTTTGAAAACACTTTAAACCCCGTCGTTAATGCGTTCCGCCGATTCTTTCACGTAGCACACACGCGCGCGCGCGCGCGCTCGCAAAAGCGTTCTATCGGAAATTACGCGTAGATTGAACGTTCGCACAGTATTATTACTTGCACAATATAATAATATGCTTTCTCTCACTCACACGCATGGGCGCGCGCCCGCACACACACTCGCGAAATTCCAAAATCGCCGTTAAAAAAAAAAAACCCGTTGGAAACTGTTGCGATAAATGTGATTTAGTGATAATTTACGGTCGGAATGTAAATCAACGGATTTTCCGGACGATTTTTTTTTTCAAATTGAATAGACAGTGGGGTGACGATATAATAATATGACGAATTCAAAGTGAAAATTAGTTTTTAAATAACTCGCGTAGTACCTATAGGTGTTCGGTTTAGAGGTAGCTTTTTAATCCTGCACGACGTTTAAATTCTGGAATATGGCTAAAAAAAACCCTAACCAATCGGAATGCGGGCCATATTATAGTGTTATAAATTATTTCAACGTATATAAATTATCGTGTAATGGTTACATTTAAAATACCTTTGAAATATCGTTCGAACAATTCGTGCGATTTGATTAATTGCACTGGCTTTTCTTTGGTATCCAGAAATAATATACCTATTGTTCTTTAACGATTTATTATCAACTGAAAAACTGCAAAACAGATATCCGAATTTAACTTGATTTTACCTCAGTAAATGAAATTTAAGTATGTGTATGAGTGCGTTTTACTCGAAAAACATTCATGATAGAATTCAAAAATTACTTCCTAATATCATAACATTATATTAACATATACTTTTTTTTTTTTTTTTTTAAGAGAGAGTATTTATCGATATGTATTTAACAAGTTTTAAAAACGATCATTTCATTTTGATTTTACGAGCATAACAAATAAAATTCATATTATATTTCGGTTCCAATAATAAAAAACAAACGGTCGTTAAAAAAAATCAGCATGACAATTATTACGGTATACTTTTTTTTTTTTAACTGCGTGTCATTATATTTATACATGAAAAATAAAGTTTACGTTCTAAGGTTCATAGGTGCACCTAGAATTCAATATTAGAGGGAGTTAAGATAATTGAAATAATGTTGAACCGTGAGGGGGACTTGACTTCTTATATCCCCTTATACTATACAACTACTAGATTATACATATATTCTTAGGATAATAAATAATTACAATTAATTTTATAAAATATTAGACTATTTTCACTTTTGTAGTAGATATAAAACTTTTAAAATAACAAATAAAATCAATTTTTAAAATAGAAAAGTAATATTAAATTATATAAGTGTATGTTAGACGATACACGAAGTCAACATTTAGTAATTTATACAATGTTTTTTAAAACTTACTACATTTTTATTTTAAATTCATAAAAAACTATCTAATAAATCAATATGTGAAAATCCTAATTTTTTGTTTAGGGGTGATAATCAGCTCCTAGCACCCCTCAAGGCGTGCCAACGATTAAGTATAAATCGAAATATTTTGGGATTCGTTTCATATTGAACTGTTATGGTATATAATTTAGAAATGTATGACGAAATCGATAACTTAACGTTTACGCTTTTTACACCTTGATTATATCGTCATATATAAATACAGCACTAATAACTGTTGACTATTGTTTTTATTAGAAATAAAACTAAAATTATAAAAAAAATTATAATTAAAAAAAATTTAAAAATCAGTAAAATACACGTCATGTATAAATGCGATATTTTGGATGATAAATTACGGTTTAATTAAAAATATTAACGTTCCTCTGTGTAAGAAAAAAAAATGATTACAGTAATTTTTCTGAAATTCCTCGTTTTTTCTTAGCTCCTCTTAATTATATTAATTTATTTTTCTCGGTAATCGCTCAATAACGCACGATATGTAGGGATTAGGAAGTGACTTGAATTTATGAGAAAACACTTGGATAGATTCTAAACATTCGGAAATCAAACAAATTGCCTCATTAATAGTTACGAGGAAATTTGGGAAAATTCCCACAGCATTCTTTCGGAAAGTTTATTTTATTTTCGTGATTAATTTTTTCGGATTCTTTCGAGTTCAGCGCATGAACTCGAACTTCTATAATCGACAAAAGATTAGCGGTATCGAAAAGATACCAATCAAATATTTACCACGACGACACGATACTGAACTCGCTGACGACAGTGTATTGTTCACGTATAATTCTGAACGCTCTTGACACATTTCACCGCGTTTCTCGATGATTTTTTTTTTTAACAACGGTATAGTATTTGTTTTTACAAGTTTTATTCAAATTCGTAAATGGCTCGGAACGCGACGACAAAACGATAAAACAACGTTTCGTGTTGTGATAAGGAACTTAAAAATACACGTCGTGTTTTCGAAACGCTGAGCAAACAATATTTCCAGTGACAATAACTACGTGTACACAACGTGGGTTTTTAGTTCGAGAAAGTTTCGCGCCGCGGTTTTCGCTTCGGTAAATAATCGCCGATAAGGGATATTTCGCTTTCTTGTTAAATGGTTTTTGCGGTTTGGTTCGACAACGTATTTTATGACGAAACGCGGAGGCGACAACGACGACGACGACGACGCGGGCCAAAATATTGTTTCACGGTAGCCCGCAGTGTGGGCGTTCTCACGGGGGTTGGGGGGGATATGTCTCCTCCGTGGTACTGGTTTTAGTCCAAAACATAAATACCGACGGAGGAATTATTATGGTTAGCTGATGTTTAAGTATTTTGTGTAAATAATACATTTTAATCAGTAAATAATTTTCGTTATTTCGAATCGTTATCATTTCAATTTTTTTTCAATTATTACGATCGGTGTACAAATGTAGACAATACATTTTCTTATCCCCCCCAACAAAAAATCCCGAGAAGGCCACTGACCTACACGAACGTAATCAGTGACAGCCGTCGATAGATTAGGTTAGGATCACACTATGCGTTTTGTCGGTTACCGAATGCCGTTCTTCCGGCGAATCCGAGATCAAAAATCGCTGGAATCCTTTGTAATATAAAATTAATGTTTTTAATAATTAAAAATAATAAACTCATTTTAGATTTCCTCGGGGTGTAAAATAATGGATAGTTGTGTACGAAATGTACTGATAGGTTTTAAACGAAATAATATATTATTATCGCAGTCTGTTTCATGTCACAATACCATAATATTATACAGACATACTACCGTTAACATTTATCGTCGTTACGAGAAAATACAAACATTCGGATAAGTTTTTTCGAGAATATTTTTCTAGCATTTATAACTGTAGATGTATTTTGTATTTATCGAATTGTATTAACTAATAGTTATAATGGGTAATCTCGTAAAAATACTATGCATGGCCGATGCCGAGGGTGAACTTGATCCACCTAAAGAACCAAGTCACAGAAAATGAATTAAATCAAAATATTTGTACACTTTAAAACGAAATCGGCAAACGACGTTCCGCACAAATGTGGCCCAATAAATTTAAAACTGTGTGTTGTACTGTACATAACACGTTGCGGTCTCGCACCGACGGTTACGGAGAGTCGGTATAGTGTGATCTATAGTGATGGGCAAAACCGAATAATGACTAACGACTAAGTCGGTAGTAAACAATTAGTCAATAAGTCGGTTATAAATATTGACTAATGACTAATGATGAATAATAAACCGACTGACGAAAATTATTCGACTAATGAAAATTATTCGACTAACGAAAATTATTCGACTAACGAAAATTATTCGACTGACGAAAATTATTCGGCTGACGAAAATCACCGCCTATGACTGTCGGATACTAGAATGATAACTAAGACTAAGTTACTAGTAACTTAATTAATGAATTTTGGTTATTAAATAATATATCTTGTACTATAAAACGAGCAAGGAATTGTATGTACCTATTTCCAGTCATGCCATCTCGAAAACGGCTCTAACGATTTTTCTTATATTTTATATATAAAGAATTTTCGACCTCAGGAATCCAATGGACTTCGTCAAAATTTTAAGAAAATTTCATTTCTATGAGTTTTCATAAAAAATCTTTATACAGTAAAAGTATAGGAGAATTATTAGTTACGCCCACTTTCTTTAATACATCTAATTTACATATCAATTGAAAGAAATATAGAGGCGTAACTAAATAAATTATTTAATATTTTTTTCGTATTCTTTTTATGAAATCGAAAATAGCCCGGCCACGATTTTTTTAAATTTAGGACTTTTCAAATTTAAAAAAATTGTTGTTTCTATTAAATATTAAAAAAGAGTAGATAACGCTAAACTTTTCCATTAAATATTTAAAAAAAACAGATAATTTTTAATTTCTATTTTGGCCCAGATCTGGGATCTGGGGCATTCTTTTTCGCAGCCCGAAAATACGTGCTTTCTGGCCGCTGACAAGAAAAAATATTTTAAGTTAATAATTAGCTGTTAATTATTTAAATATTTTTAAGAATGTTAAAAACGAATCTTAAAAGTAAACGATTTTTATTTTTAAAAAGATTAAATTTTTACATAAATATAATGTACTTTTAAGGTTAAAAAAAAATTTATTCTTCAAAATAAAAAGAATTTTTAAGAGATTTTAGTTATTATACAATAATTGTCTATTCAAAATTGTTTAGTTTTGTTTTAAACTTAGTAGGGTCAGGTTCAACAAAATACATTCAAAGTAGCCTTAGTTTACTGTTTTTTATAATTAAAAAATTTTTCTAAAAATTGATAAAAAACTATTTAAGTGCGATCGGAGATCGGCCTTCCTGGTATTTTTATCTAAATAAAATTAATGTGGATTGTGGAACACTAAAGTAGTAGACCTTACAATTTCTTACGATTGACTCCTATGTAAATGTTTGTAGTGTGTGTGTCATTGTCGGTATTTTTGTTTTAACTAGTTAAATATAGAAATACGACGACAATTCCTCAAAATTACCGAATTATCAGTACCTAATTTTAGTCGAATAATTATTATTAATCGACTAATTTCAATTATTCATATTAGTTGGTCTTAAACATTTCAGTCGAATAATTAGTCGGTAGTACGTGGTGAAAACCGACTATTAGTCGATAGTATCAAGTACTAAGTAGTCGTTTGTGTCCATCACGAGACTGTGATCGCGATAGTGCGTTTTCTGTACTATTTTGAATGTTGCGGTCTAACCTAACCTAACCGATAACCGACAAAACGCATAATGTGATCCAAGCCACGCGCTACCGTCCCGATTTACGGACGTTCGCGTGTACACACAAACGCACGAATAATAACCCCCACCCCCCCACGGTAATAATAGCCTAGGATATTTTTACCCCTGGTAATAATATCCTAGGAGATTTTTACCGGGGGGGGGAGGGGTAAAATATCCGGGGGGTAAAAATCGCCCGTTACACCGGGTCTGTTCGGATTGATCACACGCCGAGCGTTTTAATATAGCCACGTGAACCCGTGTTTTCTACCGGCAGCGCGCACAACTCTCTAATCGAGTCCTCGCGCTCTGCCCTGCCGTGTGCGTTATAAAACTAACCGTATATTACGCATCCATACGCCCGTCGGTACGATTTGAATAATCGCCGGCGTTTTCTCGGTTCGCGCTCAAACCCACCGGATCGATATCGAATATATTGAATTGAAATAACAAATAGAAATAATAATAATAATACAGCGTGAATTCGACTCGGCTCCGAGTAAAGAATAATCGCGGATTAACAACAACAATAATTCCGCTGCGATTTGTTTGACGCGACGTTCTATGCGATATTATTTGAGATAAAAATAACTCCGCCGTACATATAAAACACGTAAAGCTTATCGATTAATTTCGAAAACCTTTCGCCGAGAAAGAAGTTTATTCCGAACGAAAGTTTATACGTTCGGCAGGTACTTAAACTTACTTTTAGTTCTGAAACTTTGTCATCTGTAGCCGATTTCAAAGTGTATATAATATGTTTTATGAAACGACGTCTGGCGTTCGGAATATACCCACACGCAAAACGCTAATTAAATAAAATGAGTGTACCTACATAAATAATAAAGTTCTCCGGAACGTATTTAGTTATTCGCAATGTCAAAGCGTCCATGGGTTTCGGCGACGTACGTTGCACCAGCTCGGCCCATTTTGAAATTTTGAAATTTTTTATATCAAAATTTAGCACGTAATTAGCATGAATTGGCACGGCCAAAATTAAAATTTGCATGATTTTAGTGTAAAAAATATTTACAAAATAACACGGGCCAACGAAAAAAATAACTGGAGCAACGTTTCACCAGCTCGGCCCAACCGAAAAAACAACAAATTCTAAACTTCGACTATGCCAATATTTAGCACGTAATTGGCATGAATTAGCACAACCATCACCAGAATTAAATTAAATTCAACCAGAATGTATCATTTCACTCTTTTTTCCCATCACACTGTTTTAATTGTTTAAATATATAATCAATTAACTATTCTATTTACATTACATTATTTTATTTAGGAAACTTAAAGTTTAATATCATGTGACTGTGTAAGATATAGCATTATTAATATAGATTACTGACATAAGTACGTAGATATGATAAACTGAGTGATGGCTACATATTTTTCCCCTGTAAAAATCGACGTGCGAGTTCTGGTGCTGGTCGTGCAAATTCATGCCAATTACGTGCGAATTATTGGCATAGACGGAATTTAGAATTTCGCGAAAATCGGTCGATGCCCCGAGCTGGCGCAACACCTCCGAATGAAAAACTGATTTTTCCCGTATAAAAAGTGACGTGCGAATTCTCGTGATGGTTGTGCTAATTTATGCCAATTACGTGCTAAATATTGGCATAGACGAAGTTTAGAAATTGTTGTTTTTTCGGTTGTGCCGAGCTGGTGAAACCTTTCTCCAGCTCGGACCATTTTATTTTGTAAATATTTTTTAAACTAAAATTACGCAAATTCTAATTTTGGTCGTGCCAATTCATGCTCATTACGAGCTAAATTTTGATATAAAAAAATTTTAAAAAATTCGAAATGGGCCGAGCTGGTGCAACGTACGTGTTTCGGCAACTGGGGCGATCCGGACGTCGTCGAGTACGCCACATGACGTTACGATTGAACGTACGATAAACCTTATACCTACTGTCCGAGAAAATAATTCACGTACACGCACGGTATATCGGTCGTCATCTGGGCCTCTAGGGGAGGGAGGGCAAGGGGCTTTGGATCTACAGTATAGGGCATTGGTGCCCAACCCGCGGCCCGGGGGCCACACGTGGCACGCGAAGGTATTCCATGTGGCCACTTTACGAATTTTCTAAAGTAAAAGCAATTTTTAAAAAAAGTAACATAATTACAAAATATTTTTTCTATTAATTTATGTTTTTTTTTTTTTTAAATAAATATTTCAAAAATACAATAATAATAATAATGATAAAAGTAAAAACTATATAAACATGTTTTACACTTATTTTTAATGTGAAATTCGAAATTTTAGCTTAAAATGAAATATATGGTTGAAATTTAAAAGTTCATATCCTCAGAGTTGATCAAACTAATGTGTACCTACGAAGTGTACCTCAATCCATAATCTTTTCAAAAGGCAATACAAGGTATGGAAACAAGTCTAATACGTAAAATTATTTGTTGTGCTTTTTTACTTTGTGGCCCGCTTGAAAAAAGGTTCGGCATCACTGGTATAGGGGCACGGCTAGTTCGGGGCTAGTCTGATCGGAAATCAAATTTGAATCGAGATACGATTTTCACGTTATTTTAAAATACTCGGTGTATTTTTGGTCAACAATATTAATTTGTAGTCGACCCGTCGGCAATTAATCGTACCATGATTGCTGTAACGTAAAACAGGTTTATTTAACATAGATTAATATTGTAGTTTATCGACTCAGTAAATAATAATACGTACAATGTACGCATACAGCTGCTGTTATATTTTAGAGAACGATTTAATCCTATTCAATAATGACGTGTAGGATAGGGTGACCATATTTAAAAAAATAAAAAAAACAGGACTCAAATAATTTTATTAGTATTTTTTTTTAAATAATTTATTTAATTTTTTTTATCACAATTTTCGACCATAATAAAAAACATAATTTAATATACCTAAAAAAGTATCTAATGTGTATTTAATATTATTTCTATTATTTTAAAGCAGCTACAAGAATAATAAATCATTTTTAATAAATACATAAAAAAATAAATAAATAAATAAAAATAGAAGTTACTTAATAAATTAAAACTTTTTATAATGTTCTCAAATACTTTATTCCTATACTCACTTGTCTGATAACTTTTTAATTCATAACGATTATAATTTTTCGGGTCGCATATCTACACACTTTAATTTGTCATCTTTTTCCGAAAAACTTCTCGAATCTAATAATTTGGGGTATTTTGTGTATATTGTATACCTATAAAATATAATCATATTTATAGCTTTATAAGATTGAATAAAAAACAACAGGAAAAAAATGGTCCTGGGAGTCGTTCGTCAAGACAACAGGACACAACTCCGAAATAAAGGACGATCCTGTAAAAAACAGGACGTATGGTCTCGCCCTAGTGTAGGATGCAATTTCGAATCATAGATTACGGTGCCCGGGAAAAAAGCAACGGGAGTCCAAAAATCGATGTGGCCGTTATCGATAAAAATCGATGTGGTCGGTAATAGTATAACACGGGCGCATCACAGCGCTTTTAACGGTGACAAAATTAATTACTGCAGCGAAAACACGTTTGGTTTGCTATTCGTTAGCCTTTGCTCGTGTGCCCGTCGTCGAGCACTTGTGACGTCGCAGCTTGTGACGGCTTGCGACCGCTGGTCATTTTGATAAGACGACCGCCGCCGTGTCAATATTTCGAGTTTCAACAGAGACAAGACTCGCGTCTGCCGTCAACACGGACGTCACAGACGTGTCTGAGCCTTCGATCCCGGCTCTCTTTGTCCTCTCCCGGTTTTCTACCGCCGCCCCGAATGGTAATGGAAACGGAAAAAAAACCACCACCCGCACACGATCAAAATATTCGTCTGGAAAACGTCCCGCGGTCGTTCGTTTTTTTTCCACCGCCCACGTACGTTCTGAAAACGGCTTCGCGTTCGACGAACAACTTCAACGGCGCTTCCATCGCCTTTGCCGACTTGGTGTGGTGGCGCGGGTAGAGAGTAAAGCACGCGCAAACGAACGCGAAACCGCAGAGCGCGACAAAGATCTTTTCGAATAAAATCTTGGCAAAGACTCGCACTGCGGTGGGCGAGAAACGTGATAATTAGCCTGGTATATTATACTTACCGTACACCCGAGTCGCGCCACATTACGTAGGACTTATTCCCGTACGCTCCTCGTCGTCCGTGTGCAATAATAATCATAATAATAATAATAGTAATAAATTATTTTCATTAATTACATATTTTTGTTTTTTTACATATTTCGTCATAAATACATAATTTTAAATACTTTGTGAAATTTTTGCTTTTTTCTACATATTTCGTAAATTTTGACGATTTCGGAGGTTTAGTAATATTTTACATTTATAATTCGATAATGGTAAAAAAAAAAACGCTAAAAAAAAAAAAAAATAACCATTTCAAACATTTTTAACTGAATATTATTTACTAGATTTCACATAAGTATTTATTTATTCGTTTATGTATTTAAAGTTTTATTTTTAGAGACCAAACAAAAATTAAATATTATTGAAAGAGAGTATCGTGCAAAAAACATTCCAAGTTTTACAAAATCACAATTATCGCACTTTTCTTGATTTGACTGCTGCAAATCCATCAACAGCGTCTTCAAAATCGATTTCTCCAGCGAGTACATTTTCAATAGATAAAACCACAAAATTGTATGATCTCTACAAACCCATAGTAGATTTCAAATAACTTTTAATGAGTTTGAGTTTTCTAATGCTACGTTCACGTGTAGCCACAGACATTGTCAAAAATATGCTAAATATGGTATTTACCTTTGGATACGGTTCCTTTAAATATTGTATTCTTGAATCACCTGAAGTAAAACTACGAATGTAATATCGATGGCGTCAATCGAAAAGCGAGTAGGTGCAGAAATTTTCAAAATTATTCAGGAGAACTAAAAACATTTTTTTTTACAAATGACTTAACTTATCGTTGAATATTGTTATTTAAAAAAAAATGTAATCAAGAACAAAGTTGGGATTTAATCTATTTTCAACTCCATATTTTTTGATCAATAATTTAATTGATAGATGAGTATAATATGGATTTTAGCACTCATGCCCTTTCGGGTTGTCACCGTCGATATGGTCAGGAGTAGTTGGTACATTTTATCGTACAAAAATATCAAAACAATAGTAAAATCATCAAACATGCTCTGTAACATAATATTACATAATATTATGTGAGATAATTGAATAATTAAAAAAACGGGTTTAATTTTTTTTGTTTACTGCCGCCCTGAAATAAGGTAAACCCATATTTTTTATAGGTGATTATGAAATTCGTCAAAGTTCGACGCCCTGACTATCTCAGTCATATGCCTCAGATGCCTCACCCTCTGCTACGAGTACGCTGGTCAGGTCCCACACCATAGATTCATGAGCTGTTCGTAGGATATTTTATCGTCACGCGCGAAAAGAGTTGACCCGACGGAGTTTCACAACACTGTTTCTGTTGGATTTCCAACCGAGTAAAAACTTTAGATCGCGATCCGTTTTGGTCTCGACAGTTTTTATTGAAATCGACGTGAGATGATGCATGCGATAATACGCATATTATTATTCGTACTCGTTAATCTACACGTTCGAGTGTCGGTGTCGCTGATGCCGTCAAATGATCGTCCCGCCCGGCGAAATAAAATCGTAATTACTGTCGAATCCGGGGAACGCGCGATAGTTCGGCTTACCCGAACGCGCGTTTAAGGCAGTGCAATGCACGCCGCATCTGATGTGCGTATGAAATATTCACCAGAGGCCTTCTCGTAATAGTATAAATAAATAACGAGGACAAATGAATGAGTAAAAGGGTAAAAACTAAAAAGGAAACCACTCAATCCGAATAGGTGTGCGTGTGTGAGTGTTCGTGTGTGTGACACCTTGCTATGATTTATTAATACAACGTTCAACACTTTGAAAATAAAAAAATAAATCCCTTTTTTTTCACACATAACTAATATATCATGGTCCTCGCGATGTCACAACAAAAATATATTTTTGCGAATATGAATATAATACGCGAACGCCGCTCGTATACAACGCACAAAATATGTGATTACAGGACAATCATAGACGTAGTTTCCAATGGGGACTACAGCCCCCTCAGAAAATTGTTTTAGCCCCCTGCATGGCGTTGACTTTCGTTTAAAAAATGTTCTGTGGTCAGGCGAATGAAAGATTGGATTTTCAACTTAACAACACTCCACACTGAAAGAGATATATTGTCACATTCATTAGTCTCGGACGACGTGTTAAATATTTTCGCAGCAGATTAAGGCAGACGTTTAAATTTAATTTTGATTGTCGAATATTATGCAATATGCATTATAAAAATATCGGGTTCAAAAGTAATGAACCAATGATAAATGATTTGTTCTATCTAGAAAATGTTCTCTTTCAATTTATTCAAGTTAACGAATAATTTTTTTAATACATTTTCCTTAAAAAAATAAAAAACTGTCCTTAAAAGGACAGTGAATAATGTTGTTTTTTTTTTTTTTTTTGATTTGACGGTCGATTTAATTCGTGACGTGCGTTATGGTTTTTCCACAGGATCTACAAAGAAGCAGTTCGACAGCGGCAAGCCTTGTCCCGGACTTCCAGCAACATAATCCTGAACAGCATACACCAGCACAGGATTCAACATTACAGCCACAGACTCCGGCCTCCGGACAGTGATAACATGTCAAACGGAAACGGTGAGTTTTTTTAAGGATCTGTTTATTCTTATGATTTCATGATGAATCATTTGGGAATAAAAAAAAATGATACGATTAAATCAAATCGATATAAATTCCATTGCATGCTCACGCTCTTGCGAACGTACTTATGTTAATATATTATTATGATAATATCGTATATCTGACCTGCACCAGTAATGTGAATTCGTATCAAATAATAAGTCAAAATCACCACGAACGGTTAAATAATTTAAAGGGTCGACGGCTAGACCTTTGACTTGAACTATTCAGTTTTAACACCCGTCGTATAAACAAAAAAAAAAAAAACAAAAAAAAAAAACAAAAATTGTGTTGTATAGTTTTTGAAAATACTTTTTAATATTACGCAGTCGAGAGAAGACGACCGATTGTACTCACTTTTTTTGTTATAATTTATACAGTGATTCACATATTATCATGTAAGTGATGATAATAATATTCTTTTGAAAAAAAAAATTGAAGATACTTACACTTACGAATACAAATAATAGTTATGGCTTATGAGTCTGCAAATAGAATGTAAAATACATAAAAAAATATTTTTACTATTGTTAGATGAATTAGTGATTATTTCGTTCTACGAAGATTTCGATTGAATATTACCTAAAACTCATTATGACACAAAGTTATTTATTATACTCACGGCCTGACCCGTTCGCCATATTACAGTGAATTCTATATTTTTTAGGTACCTACCGAATCGCCTTCAGACACTTAATCGAAGTCTCAAAGACTCATACGCATCTCGATATAAAATAAATCTCGCATTGCCTACGAACGTTTTATAGGTTTATATATATATTTGATTTTTTTTTTCGAAAAAAAATTATCAACAGAAATATGAGTTTCTCGCGGGCGTTTCAAAACTTTCTCGTGTCGACAGTTCGAATGGCGTTATTCTCTCGCGAATTCCAGACGTGTTCGACGTGCTGCTGTTTCCTCTCGTTTCACCCTCTCGTACCGACCCGCGATGTGTGAGCGTACGTCGGCTTTCGCGACTGCCGTCTCGCCCCGCGGCGGTCTTCTCGCGAAACCGCGTCGGTGATCGTAAACCCAATTAGCCTGCAGGCGCGTCGCTCGAAACATCACGTAGCTACGCGCGATGTTTCCTCACGAATTTATTCGACTTCCAGTTACCACTCGCGGAATAAAAAAAAAAAAAAACTAGAAATAAATAATAATCCACGAGCCTTCTGCAACCCCCCCCCCCCCCACACAGGCTCCGGACGCGTCGTCGTGTTTTGTGCACTCTGTCTACGACCGCGCGCAATATGTAACGCAGTTCGGGTCAATATTTTACACCCCGTGTACGACGTGTGCCGCGCACAAAGCGACGGGAAATGAAATATTTACGGTGTCGCGCATGATGTTCATATTGTCTCACTGCAGGATGTGTGCACTGCAAACACGCAGAGGTCTCATTAGAACCGAAGCCAAGGGTCTAATAAAATCGTCAGGGCGTTCGTAAATATCACATAGTAGTAACTCGGGATTTTAATACGTTCGTATACTTATACTTATATACGCACCCACCCGTCCACCCACACCAACCCACCCTTTCATACACAGACACACAGACACACACACACACACACACACACACACACACACACACACAAATTATATATTTAAATCGATTCGTGAAAATTCCAAGTAGAGTGAATAATAAAAACAAATATCTTACTTTTTTTGCGAACGTAATCGGTTTACCGGTAAAACCGAGCATGGCGAGAGAAAATACTCGAAAACGCATTTGTTTATCCTGCGAGACGGCGAAAACTCTGCTAACCAACTGATGACTAAGTCAGCTTTACGCGTTTTAACCGTCCCTATACTGTCACCGTGGAGGTGAATGGCGGCCAGACGACATGCCTCCGAAGTATCATAATTTAAGATTCCACGTGCAGTTGTTCTCGATTATATCGACTGTTTTCCAGTTCATTCTATCGAGGTCGTCACTGTGAAAACGCTAATGACAATAATATCATGAAAATTAAATTTTGAAAAATTTCCCAACCACAATACTCAATTGTATTTCACTACTAATCGTATTTCACACGAAAATACAATCGATTTATCGAATAAATTATAAAAAATAAATAAAATAGTTACCACATTGACGGACATTACTGCTATAGCAGTCATGCACTTGACTGTAATTCCAGCATCACTTCTGCAGCTGAATAAGTATTTATGTAGCATAAAAATGTGTAAGAGCTTTTTTTTACAAATAGCTATATAAATACATGGAATACATAAAAATTAACAACTGCTATAGCAGTTGGTTACCATTGGTGACTTTTTTTCTACTGATATGGTCACATGACTGCTATAGAAGTTACGTAAAAAATTGTATATTACATAAATATATATTTACATTTAATAACTTTTAGTTATCAAATAAGTTTGGGATGATACGATGAATGTAATGGTATCAAATAAGAAACAAAATATATGGAATGTTATAACATATGATGGCAAATATAATTGAGTGAGTGAAAACCCGATAAAAATCAATTTTTGGAAGCCATACAATGATTTGCTCAAACAATTGCTAAGTCGCAATTGGACATTAAGTTGGTCCTAATACGATATGCCATAGTAAACGTAGTTGTTACAGCAGTTATGCCATTCTATGACTTTTGTATTTATAACTGCTATAACAGTCACTGTCCTATCACATCATAAAAACCAGTGACTGCTATAGCAGTCACTGTCCGTCAACGTGTTACTCACATATCGGAAAAATATAAATATCTAATTGGCCGAAAATCGAGCTCCGTATACACTATACGCCGTTTCCCGAGGGAATGCAAGTGTACGCATAGAAACGAGTTTTTGGCCGTGTCCCCGGTGCCGCAAGCAGTTCCCGTTCTGGCGACCGTCCAACACGTCGATTATACACGATATCGATGGCGCGAGAGCGGCGAGTGAGCGTTATGGGAGCACCCGTCGAAGTCGTCAGCAGTACGACGCGTAACGTGTACAGTCATATTCTCTCGGGAAACGGTATACGACGGCGGTTACTGCACCTGCTATACGTATACCCACGGTATACATATCATACCACTCCACGGTCTCTTATTTCAATCACGTACAGTCTATGTAAATAAATAAATAAATATTATATGTGTACACACACTGCGTTGCCGACTTCAAACTTCGCGAGTAGAAGTTCCTGTCCCCACCTCGTCTTGGCACTATATTATATTATTATCATTATTATTATTATTATTATTATTATTATTATTATTATCATTATTATTTATGTGTTGATCGTCACGCCACCCTCGCTCAATCTGTCACCGCTGTCTTTTAATAAACTATTCCACAATGGAATCGTTGTTGGATCGGATATCGTAATCGCATTGTTCTCGTGTACCTAGAGAGCCAAAGCACATACCTGTCGAATCCGTCGACGTCGACAAATTCCGTTTTGTAAGCCGAACATACACACATACATTCGTGCGCGCGCGCGCTGCGAATATTATGTGTTTTCGTTTGACGGCGCACACAGACACAACTGTCACGTACTATACATAGGTGTAAATTATGTATTATTATTAATTTACCGATCTGGGCGAACCTCTTTCCCCCAAAAATGATCTTTTCTCTTTCCGGCTGCTGCTATTTTCACTCGAGAATTGAGTAACCTTGTTTTTTTCGAGTTTTTTTATTCAGTTCCTGGGGAAACACTAGTTTTAAATTATTTATTTTTGAATAAATTCCTTGTGTTAAGCTGTTTGGCGTAAAGGTATCGCGACGGAGCGTTTTTTACTACTCTCCGAGAAGTAGCGAAAAAAAAAATAAAAACTTAAGTACGTATTATGTACTTAGACACTAAAAATGTTAAATAATCACTTTTTCCGAAATCGTCTTTTATATGTTTCGTAAACCATCAGCGAAAAACGCACTTAACACTCCGAGTCGAAAGTAAACGAAGCACTGCAGTGATCTGTGAGTTGTAAATTGAAAGTACACAAAACTACCGATATTTGAAAAACGTTATTGTAAGTACCAAAATTCGTTATGGCGATAAAATCATCGTAGGAACAGCTGCGAATTTATAAATAAAAAACGAATATAGCCTTTTGGTGTCAGGGTAATGGTAATGTATTCCAATAATCTTTGTCGACGGTGGCCGTCCGTTAAAAAATGTTATAGAACGGTTAGTTAGGTGATTCCCAAAATCTTGAATATGAAGACATGAACAAAAAAAAGTTATATTTCACTGAACGAAAAGAGAACGGTCGTTATTCTTTCGGGTGAAAAGAGTCCTGTCCGAGGGGCAGGACCCGATAGATCTACCGCGGGCGCTCGTCCCACAGCAATCATTTTTCTCGCCCGCAGGAAAATTCGCCGAAGACAATGTTACGCATATACGCAGTGACTGTCCGGAGGTATTTACTATTTGTATACTCGCACTATTGTAAGAACTCGTATGTCTATTGTTAGGGTTAGGTTAGGTGGTTGATTGAGAGGGGTGTTCTATAACTGGCACATACTTACAGGTGAGTCTTCTTTCTTCATCAAATATTGATGTGTTAAAAACGTGTGTCCTACGCGGTGATTATGTTATACTGTTTACAGTTCAAACGTTTACATTTTGGAATCATTTTTTTTTCTTTTTAAAAAAAATGAACGTTGTTCGTAAGCATCTTGAAGTAAAACAAATGACACGTCATACTCGGAGTAATTGCATCGATACGTTACATTTAATGAATATATATCTTACATACCTACGCATTAATCCAATTAAACGATTATACGCATCGAACGTTGTATTGTATAGCTTAAAAGTTAAAACAACAGTTGTATATAGCGACGGATTCGAACAAAATGTACATAGTATATTCTGTTTTGACGATTTATCGCGGCAATTATATAGTGTTCGATTAATCAACGTGTGTATACCCGGCTCGTTACCCTCTGTATCAACTTTTCGCAATTTTTCATTTACAGTTATTTAGTGCGCAATAAGTATGAAATTGTGCGACGTCGCCAGTGTTCCGAGTAAACTGGATTTTTTTTTTTTTTTTGACAGCTGTGTTGTGCGTAAATTATAATATTTTCCTGTCGATAAAAAAATATTGATTTTTCACGATTTTTCATATAATATGAAAGTTTGAAATTCGGGAAACCCGGTATCTTACGAATTCCAAGTATTTACACACGAAAATCATAACGAATATAAAAGGAAAATCATTGCAAAAATTAGATTGCAGATCGGGGACACGGGGACATTTTCGCACTCGTCGACTGTGTGTGCAGTATTTTATTGCAGCGCACTAAGTGACGTATAATCTATATAACAATGTATACGTCACAGGTAAAGTGTTGAACACAACTGGTATTCTACATAGGGTTCCGGTATGATTTGTAACTATGTATTAAATTTTAAATGATAGCAAAGGAATTTGTAACATTCTTAGGATTTCTATTGAATGCCAATAGTCATAGGTATAGGTACCTTATGTCAGAAAAAATTTAACAATTTTATTATTGCAATAATAAATAAGACGATTTAAATCAAAATACCTAACAAGTTTATTCATTAATTAGCATGTTTTATTAAAATAAAGTGATAGAAATGAAAATTAAATTTATGAGTTACCTGTTGTAATTATGATTCAATTTTCAAAAACTACCGATTATTGTATTTTTATATCTAAATTAAATCACTATGACTCTTTAAAATGTAATTTAATTCAAATCGTACACACATATTCAGATTTTCTATCAAAAGCATAGAAATTATACATAAAACGCCGGTAATATATGTATGTATGTGTGTATGTATGTACGTGTATAAAACGTGAAGAATTAAAAAAATGCCATTCACTGCGATTTTGCGGCCGAATCGTAGGAAAATCGGTCGTTTTGACCGTCATCGTATATGATTAACTCGAATTCGATAATAAAATCGCAGAGCTGCTGCCAAATAACAAACTATAGCCTCACACGTGTCAGCCGTCGACGACGTGATCGCCGATCACACCAGACATCATATCCGTACGGTACAGAGTATAATATAGACGTGTTGTTGTCGTCTAACTTCGGCGACGGTAAAAGCGAAAACGCCAGTCGTCGTTTTCGGAGCGTTGACTTTTCCGCAGTTTCGTTTCGCGTGCCGACGTCCCGGCGAAGCGAACGGCACGTCACGTTCCGTCTCCGGTGCAAACTTATATAGAACAACGTACCTACGGGCGCGCGCGTTCTTAATTTTCTTTTCCTTTTTTTCTTTCTTTTTTTTTTTTTTTTTGTATCCAGCCGAGTTTCTGAATCGCAAACGCTCCTGGGCACGGTAAATGACGGGCCTCCCCTCTAATTCCCCCCTGCGTCCGGTCTAAAGACGCTCTGAGGCCCGCCGGCAGAGTCGTTTCGCCTGTCCCCGCGTCAACCCCCGCGCACGTGTCGACAAAACGAAAATCACCGTACGACAGTAGGTTGCTCGGCTATTTTTCGTATACAAATAACTGTATACGCTATTAAAAATAATATGTATTTATTTTCATACACGGCAATACTCGTTCCCGCCGGTATCAAATACAGCCAAGCACACCACCCGCTCACTTGTGCTGCAGCTCACCACTTTTTAATTTTTTTCGTAAGAAAATAGCTGACAACCATTGTTGTTTTTGTTTTTCAATCGAGCCGCGCGGTCGGTGTTTTATGATTATCAGTTTCGTGGTTTAGGAATTTCGAAATTTACGAGTATCATCAACATAGATATTGATTATACAATAAACTTGAATATTTTATCAACGGTATATTATTATTTTAATGATGAATAAATATTACGATAAAGCGTCGTAACTCAATCGTGTATAAACTATAATGGCACGTCTGTCATAAAAGCCAAGACTTGCGCTTTATGGTAAATATTGAGCTTGATTAAAATCATCGTGACTCGGGAACCTTTTTCTCTCTCTCTTTTTTTTTTTTTTGCACGCGAAACATTTTAACTCTAACTATGCTATGAAGTTGTAATATTGTAAAAGCATAAAATCCAACACAAACATTATTATACAAATAGTATTTATTAATTAGAAATCAAACACGAAAAGCAATAACAAAATTGGAATATTTAATAGGGTTTAGTCCTTATTAATAATAAATAGTTGAAATGCTAAATGACTTGAAATAAAAAACATTAAGAAAAATTAAATTTGGCACTCAATGTGTAAATATAAAAATAAAGACTTTTTTTTTTGAAAAAGATTAATTTTCTAATATTAACATTTGAAGAGAAACATTTAAAAAAGACATAAAAATGTATTTATTTAAAATTCGAGGGTTTTTAGCTTATTTAATATAATGATAATTCTATAGTTTGAGTATGTAACATAATATACACATACATTTTCTCAGTCAAGTACTTATTAATTGATTATAATAATAGGTACCAAAGATTGAATACAATTTTTCATTGAAATAATGAAAAAAAAGATGTTTACCAATAATCACGTTCAGAATTACTTTTCACCTACCTGCAATTATTACCCTCGATATATTTTAGGTCGATTGACTAACGTTGCGCTCGTTTTTTTTTTTTTTTGGATCTTTACTTAAATTGCGTTAAGTCAGAGCTATAGTGAGTACTCAGTAATGTAAACGTTTTGATTTTGGTGTATTAAAAAAAATATAATATCTAATCGTAATTAAAATAAACAAAGATGGTAAACGGACACTTTACACGATCCATCGTCGGGTATTTAAATTGTCCAAATTGTACGCTTAAAACGATATCGGTATCACTAAAAGGATCTGTCAGTTTGTACGGTTTATATAATATCGAGATAACCCGAAGGTAGGCAGTTAGTACGGTTAATTAAATACGGATGACATTTTAAAAGATAAAATTACACTCGTTAAGAACATCGTGCGGGGTGAAATGTAGAAAGAATATGAAAAATATGAAAACATTTACGTAAAGACAGACGCCTGTCGACACGGCTCAATACGAAATTTGAAAAATATGCTTGTGTGATAGATGTGTTTCACAGCGAATCGAGGGTTGTTGTCGATGTGATTGGGCTGGCGCAGAGAGTCAGGGTGGCTGGTCGAGTTGGTTTCAACCGTCTTGTATTTGCGCAAAGATTAAAAACAAAATATATTGAAAACGTTTTTAAGGGGTTTTCAAGTGTCTCTCCAAAAAAAATAAAATAATAATAATAAAAATAATAATAAATCGTATAGTCGTATATTTAGTATGTTTTTTCTATTTGTAAAAAAAAAAAAACAGAAAACTCGGTGGGGGGAAGGGGGGTGCTTTTTTCCAAAAAAAAGGCACAAAAATAAAATATTTCAGCGTGCTTTAGTGACTGTACCGAGAGTAAAGTGTAATATTTTGAAAAACGCTTCACGGGAAGAGATCGCGGCCGCCGGATGCTGCGGGCGGGCGAGCGGACGACACGCGTATTCGTCGTTTCTGTGTCGTCTCGTCGCCGCCGGCGTATCATAACACCACCATGCGCGCACGTGGGCGGAGGACGGCGAGTTGGCACGACTATACGTTATTACACGCCGCCGTGTCCGCGCCGCGGCTGCGGCAGAGAGCCCAAAGTCGGATTACTGATCCCCTCCGCCCCGCGGTCCGGCCCGTCCGGTTCTCCGGCTTGGCAGGTGGGCGGGCCGGATGGGGGGGATCTTTTGGAAATCTCTTTCGCGCTCGTCGTTGGACGCGGTCCAACGACGCGTTAAAACGACCGCGCCGCATTATCGCGCGAGCGGACCCCCCGGGACTCGGACGACGGCTAAGACGGGGTCGAGACCAAGTGCCGGAGTGCGACGCGACTTTAAATCGTTATTATTATTGTTATTATTATTATTTTTTTTTTGTTTGTTGTTGTTTTCTTGGCCGCCGGTCCGATTTCGAAAACCGCGTCGATTCGTCGAAAACGGTTTTCCGTCACCGGTCGATTCGGGGACGACGCGGCTACGTGCCGGCGGCGACCGCGGTATAGACGACCGGTCGGTGTGTAAACGAATAGAGATCGACCGCGATACGCCTAGATCATAACCCGGTGCTTCTGAGTTATGAGATACCTCTCAGAGGTATTTTCGCGGAAACCCATGGTGTGCGGTCGTTTAGCTTTTGAAATATCGCCTCGATCGGCTTGCCGCCAAGTTATAAACACCATATTATCAATAATAATAGACACCATATTTTTTTTCATTTTAATTTAATTTTTGTTTATTTCATTTTAATTTAACTTTTTTATGTTATACATAAACTGTATAGACAGGAATCACGGCCTTAGATTACCGGTGTGTGTTCACCTTAATACCTTTTAGTTTTTAAACCGGTTTTGCCTTAAGTATTTTCGAAAGCGTTTATGGTCGAAAGCGGAAATAAAATCAAAAATATATATTATATTCAGTTTTTAAATTCCAATGTATCGATATAGATTTTATGTGACGATCTGATGAAATTAAAATATGGCCGACTTGAAATCTCACACAACCGAGAAAATTACTAAAATTACGACCCTGATTTTCGCCTTAAAAATGTATTCGTCGGGACTATATTATACTGACTCGCACGGTTTTACGGGACAAAAAAAGCATAATAATTCAAAAATGACACTAATACCTATATACTTTACCGGCGGCGAATCTTTTATATTCGCACTTGTAGTAATGTACTTGATTTTATTTATAATATCATGATGTATAGTCTAAAAACCGTATACAATTTTCGCGACCCCTACGAAAGTTGATTCGGGGCTCGCCAGCAGTGGGTTGTGACCCGCACTGCAATAAATACGACAGTAGGACTGAAATATTGCGTCCTGGGCCTATAAAACATACAGCGTCGTGCAGCGCGTAACACAATCGCACAGCCGCGTGCTTATATTATATAGATACATTTTTTTTTCAGTCCGATAACTATTCAATTTATTTTTTGAACAAACGCGGTGACAACAGCATAAATCATTACGACAATACGACTGTCCAGTAGACGGGTGCCTGTGATAATAATATAGAGATAATTTGCACACTATTGCTATAATGCGTATATATATATATTAATCCAATGTTATTATTAAGGCAATTGAATTGTTTTTTTTTTTTTTATATAAATTTCACGGGACCAAAGACGTTGATTTTAAATTTTTATCAACAAAAAACATGTACCTACTGGTCAAAATAATTTTTATTAATTTTTTTTTACAACACAGTAAGGTTTGATAAGAAAAACAAAAACAATTATTAAATAATTAATGAAAATAAAACGTTGAAATATCGAAATTTTCAGAAAAATAAACTCGATAAATTGATAATCTAAAATGTGTCTAACATATTAAAATAAAAAGATATTTTCAATTCCCATAAAATACGAATTATTATGGTCAATATACATGTATATGCCGTATAACATAGCAGAATTCTAACATTTTCATTATAGCTCAAGAGACATCGTCATGTGCGAATAATATTAGAGGAATACTTTGTATAAAAGAATTAGAAGATTGAAGTAGAAACTTAATTTTACCGAAAAAGAATTTTAGAATATTATATTTAAAAAAATGGCAGCCCGTCTCTGGAAACTACAAATTTTTGAAATATAGCCAACAAGTTAAAACATGTTGGGGATCCCTGGCTTGATTTATTATTTACATTGGGCATTATGTCCGCATACGTTTTCTTAGTAAAATAAACATTTTTTAACTTTGATTTTTTGAAAACGAAACTGTTGCCGTCGGCCAAAACGAACTAAACACGACGTTTACCGACCTCGCGGTCGAAAATCATGGCGCACAAAAAGTCGACACATCTCGCGAAATCATCGATCATCGTTCTCCTACGACCGTTTTCATTTTCGACGTTTTGTTTTTCGTACAATTAATCGCAATCGTTATTTATAGTTATTATTCTTGTTTTCTCGTTTTATTTTCACCAAACGCACGCAAACGATGTTTTCGCAAATGGTTTTTTTTTAAATTCGAACTTCAACCCGCGTAAATATATCGTATTATTTACCGTTCAGTGGATTTGTTCGGGCTGTTAATGAAACGAAATAAAAGTAGGTACTTCACGGCGGCGCGTCGACGTGAGAATATTAAAGAATTTTAAGTCGAATTGGACTGAATAATAATATAGATATAGCGCGTAATCGAACTGATCCGATTAAAATAAATCACATTACTGTATACCGATTAGTATTAAAACACGATTCTTCTACTATAATATACAGCGCGCGTGAGTTTTTACTATACTGCAATTCGATGTTATTAATCAATGCGCTCGACACAATTAATAATTTACCAACGACAGTTTTTTTTTCTTTTCTTTTCTGTCGATTTCATCGTTGAAATATTCATGCCGTTGTGCACTACAATATAATATTATAATAAACATACGTCCATTATCCTCAAATAGCATTTATTATTATTATTATTATTATTATTATTATTATTTTTTAGTCAGCCTAGAAAATTCAATTTCGAAATTTAAATGTTTGCCTGAAAAGTTACATATTGTATCGCTATACCATTCCATCGAGAATAATATAGGTACAATAACAATTACACCACACGTCGTTTTTATTTTTCTCGTTTCTCATCAACGAATTATAACAACGCGTAATTAATTTAACATATTTTAAATTTTTATCCATTTAACTTTTACGCCTAACAGTGTAAAATGTATTTTTTAACATTATCATCTCGCATATGATATTATGCTAATGAACAACTTTTCATAATTGCATTTAGCACATTCGGTACGATATGTATTTATGTAACACTAATATATTGTAATTCGATGAAAAAGTTTCTTCGAATCCGTATCATATACGCGCCATACGTATACGGACTGATAATAAATTACAGTCACGTCTATGTGTCTGACCTACAACTACCCGACGTGTATAATAATTATGCAGGGAAAACTATTTCCTCCGATCACATACGTATATGTATATATTAAACACGCATAGTGTTTATACAACATATTCGCTCGTATCGTTGTTAATTTGTAAACTAATTTGGCATGGTCCGCTCACGTAATATACGAGTATATATATATATATATATGTATTGTTACGTTTACTGCACGACAATACATACGCGTTACTGCAGTCGGTGGACGACGAAATATCGTGTTATTGCCGTCTTTCGTTTGGGTTCGATTTAAAAACGAACGACGTGACTATATATATATATAATATATTATATTATATTTGGCCCCGGGCCAAATTAAAATATGCCGTTAAAATATGTTCACCAGACTATTAATTGCAGTCGGTAGCGTATTAACGGGCAGGATACAATGGTACTATGTAAGAGCAATACATTTACAAATTACTCATATCTATATTATGTATATTTTAATTAGCAAATTTTTGTCTTGTGTTTAAATTTTATAATTATTAATTATATCTCACATATAAATTAAAAAAAAAAATTACCACATGATACAAAATTTAACCATTCATTACTTTTTTACCACTATTCTTTTATATTAATTTTTTTCTTGATTTGATGGTCGCAAACCGGTGGATAATCTCTGACCAATCAGTCTGTTTCAAAAGATCATCTTCTATGTTTAATTTTGAAAGCATTGACATTTTTTCCTCTATTAAAGTGGATCTTTGATAATTTTTTACTCTTTTCAACACGGAAAATGATCTTTTATTTTCGAGAAAAAATCGTACAGGAATAACGAAAATAGTTTACACGATAACAGTACAACTATAAAAAACAAAAAATTCTTATCGCCTGGTGACATGCAGTGGTAGACTACAGCTTTTTCGTTGTATTTATAAACGAAATGTATAACTATACAGTCATACTGATTACTGATATTGATGGTTTGACAAGAAAAATAATAATTATTTATTTTTTATTTTATGTTGGTCCTCAAACATTTGCCACCCCATCAAACACAATAAAATTTGCCACCCCGGGGCGATTGCCCCCCTTTGCCCCCCGTTAAACACGGCTCTGATATATATATATATATATATATATATATATATATATATATATATATATATATATATATATATATATATATATATACATACACACACACACACACACACAGAAGAACCTCGATTATCCGAACCTCCGTAGGCGAAACTTATCCGAACTACAATAATTAGAATGTCCGAACGTTAAAACTCGTTGAAGTCCTCGTATCCGCGGCCGGTTTATCGAATTTATCATAACTTTTGCTTTTGGTTTATTATTAGTACATACATATATTATGTACTATTCATATATTTATGAATGTACGTGTGTGGATTGTTAGTAGATAATGAAAACGTAACGGGCTTATCAATTAATTCGTCTTAAACGTTTGCGAGACTTGGCTGCGAAAAAGCACGTTGCAGCTCGCCGTCAAATAGAAATCGATAATTTTGTCAAAAAAATAGTTCCTATGTGTGTAATGTATTTCTATTTATGTGATATATAATGTAGTTCTGATAAAATATTAATAATAATAATAATAATAATAATAATTAATATGTAATATAAATTATTCAACGGTTTAAAAAAAAAAAAAATTCCAATATCCGGACTAGGTGTGGTCCCAATTAGTTCAGATAATCGAGGTTCTACTATATATATGATGTATATATATATTCATAACATTAATGCGTCTCGATATGCACTTCGGAATGACGTTGAATTATGTATGATATAGCGGCGATACGACACCGCGTAAATCAATAACGGGAGCGAAACGTCCTAAAGAATTCCGAATCGATATATGACATAATATAATTTGACGAGTAGGTACTCGTGGTGTGACGATATTACGCGAAAACGGTATTGATATAATAATATTTGAAACGTCGACCGGAGTTTACTTTTCTAACCGTTTTGAATGAAAAAGTTAATCAACGCCGATTGATCGAGTGTAAACCCTCAAAGGGACATACGACGGGGGAGCTTAGGCGCGTTTTCAAACCCCTGCCGAAATCGTAAGTTTAAGAAAATAAAACACCGATATACAAACGTCTTGTTTTTATTTTTTTACCTTCGAATAGTAAATTGTATCCACAAACGTGACGTTAGAAAATACATTGTCGTGGATATTATATTATAAAATATACGTCGACTAAAACGTTTTATTCCGATTAAAAAAAAAAAAAAAAATATATATATATATATATATATATATATCCTAATAGTGACATCATTAATAAGACACTCTCGTGAAATGTTTTTTTTTTTTTTTTGTTATCATTTCGTTAGTGTTGCGATTTGTGCAAATCGTACGGTTCCCGTGCGACGATTACGGACATTTTAATCGGGTGTATTAATCGAGTATACAATCGACACTTGTATACAGTCGCAGCTAACATTCGAACCGGAGAGGAATATGTTGCATCGAATACGATTGTTATTAGTTAATCTATCGAAAAATATACCGACGAACCGTCGACACGTCTCGTGTCGTTAAAACTATCAACGGTCCAAACGACGCTGTGCATCAGTACGAAAATCAGTAGCGATTCTCGCAGGACTGCAGTCGGAAAACGTACCGACACAATTATTACGTGCGCCACAGGTGTACTCGTGTTAAAAATTATCGAAACGTCATATACATCTTCATTCCAATAACGAATAATGCGAATTATTGTTGTACTCGAACGTCGTTTAACATTTACATGCGATAAAATTTGAATTTGAATAGCCACCGTGCGCATTGCGAATTGCCGACGCACGTGATATTCGAGTAGGCATCTCTATATGCTCATTACCGAGTAAATAAACACTGAAAAACAAATTGTTTCGTGTTTGCGTCGATAAGTGACCCGGGAATCCGAACGCCGTTCATCGATTTTTAAACAGACCGTCCTTCCGAGTATCGGCTGTACGCGTGCACGTTATAATATACCATTGCATTGGTGCCCAACCCATGGCCCGCGGGCCACATGTGGCCCACGAAGGTATTCTATGTGGACCGTTACGAATTTTCTAAAATAAAAACAATGAAAAAAAAGTAAAATAATTACAAAATATTTTTTTTATTTATTTATGAATGCTTTTTAATAAATATTTCAAAAATACAATAATAATGATAATGATAAAACTAAAAAATATGTAACAATGTTTTACACTCATTTTCAATGTGAAATTTCAGCTTGTATTTCTTTAACTAAAAATGAAAAACATTGTTGAAATGTAAACGTTCCAATCCTCAATGTTGATCAAACTATACTGTGTACCTATGAAGTGTACCTCAGTCCATAAACTTTTCTATAGTCAATAAAAGTTATGAAAACAAGTCTAATATGTAAAATTATTTTTGTGCTTCTATACTTTATGGCCCGCTTGAAGATAATTGTCAACCAAAGTGGCTCGCCGAAGAAAAAAGGTTGGGCATCACTGTGATATACCGTACACCAGTGGTCTTCAACCGGTGGGTCACGACCCATTTTGGGGTCGCGTAAGCTTCAAAATTGAGTCACGATAAGTCTTCTTTTTAAAATTTAAATTAAAATCATATAAGGTGAAAACGTATTTTTTTTTAATAATTAAAGTTTTAGAAAATTAATAAATGAAAATACAGTTTAAAAAATAGTAGTGTATGTTGTGTATAGTGTATCAACAATATTTTATAATTTATTGTTATTCTGTAATATTATATTATAATGGATACCACGCACGGTCATCACCGGTGTACCTGTGTATAGCGTTGGGGGGAGGGGGCGCTTACATTTACATAATATATTATAACGGAACACTTATAATTTTATAAGATTTTTGCGGAGCATCTGGTCGTAAAATTTTACAATACTTTACATTTTTTTTTTTTTTTTTTTTTTAATAAAATTGGTAAATGATGTAAAATAAATACAATTTTTAAAGAAATTGTTAGGTTATTTAATATTTTAATTTGATATTTGGGCCTGACACCTGTTGCATATATTTTCAATATTTGGTCTTATATGTGAAAGCGCTACTCTCATTTCCTCTTCTATATTAGTTAGCCTACATCATTTGTATATTATTTTACAATAATTTACGGTTTTACCCAAAAGTACTAATATAATTCATTGTGTTGTAATAAGTACAATTATTGAAAACGATGAAATCAAAAATTAAACTACCCCAGTAATTTTAAATAACAATGATTTTTTTTTTCGCCAATTTTGAAATTTTGGCAGAACACTTAAGACAAGTTCGCGGAGCACCAGTGTTCCGCGGAACACCGGTTAAGAACCACTGTATTATAATATCGACTATAATTCGCGTGAAAATATTGAAAAACCTCGGAGGCCTTTTGAACCCGCACGTACCCGAGTCGATGCGTCCGTTTAAACTTATAATCGGATGTTTTTATCGTTTTACAATCGTATATTTATTATTCAGGGTTATCATGCACGCGTATGATTTTTTTTGAATTTAAACAAACAAAAGACTTTTGATTTTTAAAACCACAAGATCGGTTTGCAACACAAAAAGTGTATTAAATTATTAATTTGATTTTTATGTGAATTTAAAAATTCCGTTTTTAACAATACGTTCATTAAGTTCGTATTCGTTCCAAAATACAGTTTCGGTAACAGCTTTTTTAAATCAAAGAAACTTTTACAATTTATCAGATCAATATTAATTATTAACAGACGTTCTAAGCGATTGTGCGATATGGTGATAAAGTTATAACGTGTACATTTTACGGTATTGAAATCATAACATATACTTACTAGTTAATTATGTAGATAAGATGCACGCGCTTGAATTGACAAAATTATTACTAAAATCAAAACCACCTGGCTCTAAGTGATTATAAGGCCAATACGTCTTATGCTTGTCATGAATTATTATTAATGGGGTAGGAAACGACGATTTTCTGTCTGTGTCAATTACGTACACACGACATCGCATTAAAGACGTATTTTCATTCAAACGTACCGATCGATCTAGCGATTTGATAAGCGATCTGAAAATAGATTTGAATTCATCGTGCAATATATTTTAGATCGACTGCTCTGTTTTTTTTTTATTTAGTTAGCTCCTAGGTGCCGAAAAATTAGACTGAGAAATAAAGTAAAGACAAATTAGAATACTTTATGTAAAACAGATTTTTTTTAAAAATGGAAAAAATCGATCTAAAATAGAATTAACGGCGTGTTCAAATCTGTTTTTTGAATCTAACGCATCAACATCGATGATCAATACGTTGAAAATGATATTTTATGCTGTATTCGAATCAGTAGCCGAATAAGTGACAATAAACGTATGCGCGCGCGTCCGTTCGAGGATCCCAGACTCATAAATACTCACTAACGATAGTATATTACTCCTCACATCATGAAATCACTTTAATAGGTACAATTCCCCAGTAAATACACGCTTTCGATCATCATTACGGCGACGCTCGCTAAAAATATGTATCTTGATAATAAAATATTGAAATACAAAAGGCGATAAACAAAATTAATCGGACTACCGTAAAAATATCAGTCGAAAGTCAAAAAAGTAAATGAAAATCATAAAAAACTTTTAAATTCGTGGAATTCAGCACGTAAAAATAATTTTCAAGTACAACTTTTTCGCCCTCGAAAGCAAACGAATTTACAAAATGATGTGTTGCACATCACTTACGTCATGCAACTCGTACTGTGTACGCATTCATATATATATATATGTATACTCGTTCGATGCTACACACATAAAAGTACCTATATATATATTATATAAGTACACGACAGACCATTTTTTAAGTATGTTTTCTGTTTCCTAATGGACACTCAGTCAAGATTAGTTGAACACTTAGTAGAGAAATAATTGATCCACTGAGTGTCCTCTATCCGAATAATGATACTGTAGAAAAAGGTAACAGGTTTAAGTCCTGAGCTTTAAGTCAAATTAAAAAAAATAAAGTTCAAAAGATTGATTCGAATTCGGTTACTAAGAAAAAGTGATGTTTTCCCTCTAACATATTAAAATATTATGATTTAAGATTATGATATAATTTTAAATGCATTTTCAAAAACACCATTATTTATCATATTTTTTTTAAGAAGAACCATTTATTAAAATTAAATATTTATTATTTTATAATTTAAATATGTAATTTATGTATGTACAAAAAATTGAAACCTTATTAAGTTTTGTTTTTATTATGCAAGTTGTTACCTATTATTTACTATAAAATATATTTAAATATTTAATCTGGAGAAAATGATTTCGGTTCATATCTACTATGTATGATTCGATACATTTTGTTCTTTAAAATGTTGAAATGAATTTATAATAATTTTGGGAATTGTTTTGTAACATAATATTAGATTTTAGGTAATTAGGCAATGCTTCCACTGTTCGGAGAGTAACTAGGGAGATCACTGAGTGAGAGAATGAGGTATTTCTACCGGTGAATTTGTTTTCAAAGGAAGAGGGGTGGACACGCAGTGGTCGATCACTAAAAAATTTCCTGGTGCACGAATTATTAATGCGCGCATAGTCAAAACTATTTCCTGTGGCGTCTGTGATACTGACGTAGTTTTTGTTTGTACACAATACACTATTGGCGTGCACACGCGCACTACACCGGGATGATTGAGTTCTACTGTATAATAGTAGTACGTATTGTCCTCTACCTAACTGTGGCGGAGATCACTGTGACTTCCAACACCTACTCCTACCAACTGTCCATCTCTCTCTACCCAAAGAAATCAACTAAAAAATCTCTTTTCCAATTTTGGTACAAATTTTTCCCTTACTGACGATCTTTCTACCGACAATGTCAATATTATCATTAATATAATGTACATAATTGTCGAGATATTATAATTTAATGTTGAAATCTCATTAATAAAAAAAAAATAATAATAATTATAAAATTTTATTAAGTCTCCGTGTTCTAACCGATTCGTCAACACCCACCAATTTTGACTATGAAGCAACGGCTTCATGAAACACTTGTTCGCGCCGCCACTGGCAACTACTAGCCGCGACGTGTATGTATTTTACGCGGTCCCTCAAAAGCCGCTGAAAACACTTCTGTAACCGGACACCGAGCGACGACAAAATAATTATCATCAAACGGGCCCCGTGCAGGGGTTATTAACGCAACGGTGCAAAACTCGTATAGAATTCGACGTGCCGACGTACGGGTCGGCAATGATTCGATCGTACCGCAATAATATCACAATCGATATATTGTTGTTCTTACGATTTTTCAATCGTGTACAGTACGTTTTGTTCAAATGTCGTAAGTAATATTACCACGGTGTAGTTCGAAACGATAATCACTACCCACGTTCACCCGGCACACTCGTATTGTTGGTAATCGTCCGGTATTTTCATTGTTTGTATATATATATTGCGGATAAATGTGTAATATTACATTATTATAAATTATGGGTTGTTCTGTGCATGTGCGTTCGGACAAACTTCCTCGTAATAAAGTTTTGAAATTTTTTATCGGCCCTCTCAGCCATCAACAATAGTTTTTTTCATTTTTTTTTTTCATTTATTACTTGGTTAAAATGTTCCTGAACACCATCGTGTTATAATAACCAAACGACTAGATTTTTTTTTTTTTTTCATGGAAGCTTTTATAAAATTATTCTATACTTTTATTTCAACCACATTAACTATTATTTAAAATTTTCGAAATCCCATCACGCTCAAACAGTTTAGTTTTTAATCTGGTATTAAGAAATAAAAATAAATAAATTAAATCGTCAGGCACAGTTATGTTTCATTAAATAATTATTGCAGATTCTGAGTGACGCGTGAGACATTGTATTTTGCTTTACAACGATGTATTTTTCTTCTTTTTTTTTTATGACTTTGAAAATTTTTTGCATAGTAGACTTGACCCAAAAGTTAAGTTCAGTCCCTCATAGATAAGACATTTTATCTACTTGGTATTTTAGACGGGTCGTTTTTCACTATTTTCAAAAGTTTTTCCAACTTTTGGCGAAAACGAGATTTTTATGAGATCAACTTTAGTTATTTAGTAATGACTGCAAAACTAATAGTGTTAGAAACCCGAGTTAAAATATCGACGGTAAATTTTTAACACGGAATGGCCAAAAGAAGTTTTAAAAAATTTGACGACTTTCGAACTTTGAAAATACCTTACTTAAAAATATTTCATAACGAACAATTTTAAATTTTATTTATTGAGACCCATAAATTTAATCATATGTGTAAGCTTCTTCGGGTGACATTTCGGTTTGATTCTGCTCAGTGTCTTTCTATTTTTTAAAATTTTTTTTTGCTCTGGTGGGTGTACTTAGCGTTTCTTTAATAATATTAATTATTATCAACTTATTAATGAATAAGATATTAATAATTTGAGTTCTTTCAAAATGAGTTGGTGAATCATTGCGCGAGTAATAGTTACTTTTGAAGCCATATTGAATAAGAAATTGTAAAATCCGTTAACGTAAAGTCCGTGGAACACAAAGTTTAACCGCAAAGCAACGAAAACTGTGCTACTATGTGCAGCTAATGTAATCGAAATATTTATCATTTGGTCATTTAATAATAGAATATTATCGACACAACGTGAAACTCGATGAATAAACATACTTAAACGATAAGTTAATCTTTTTTAGTTACCGATTAAATTATAATAGTTGTCATTGTCATAATAATGATATTTTATCAGGCATCGTTAAAATACATATCACAATAACATCATTAGAGATGTTATAAATTATGGTATAACGCGTCCTAGTACAAAAATAAATCATATAAACTAAGTTTTGAAAAAAAAAACAAAAACTTTGTATATTTTGTAAGAGTAAAATCAATATTTAGGTTTCAAAAATACACATAATAAGCCCTCAAACCACTCATGGATAAAATTACATGATTAGAAAAACTAAATTTTGAAATTTTAAATTGGACCACTTTGACCGCCATATTTTTATTTGGAAACACTGTGCGGCGTGATAGTTATTATTAGTCGAAACACTCGGGTTTGGCGCGAACGGCACGGATAAATCGTGTTTTTAAGCTGTGTACACTGTACAAAGAACGGCGCGGCGGGCTTACCGGTAGGCCGCCGCGTGCGCAAATCTTTATGAACGGCACACCGGTTTATTGCGTATGATATTATACGACTTCCGCGGTGACTTTGCACACGCTTTACGCGGTGCGGACGGTGGCGGAAAACACACGACGTTTATTGTGTTGTTGACGCGGTGAAAGGGATCGGCGACGCGGGGCGTAATATAATATAGAACGTATGCGCGCCCGCGCGTTAGTGTGCACTGTGTAACGACAAACATCGTCTAACGACCCTATGGAGTATTAAACATTTGTTACACGCGCAGGTACAATAAATGACTAGAGCAAGGACTTTCATGCGTTTGTATATTTTTTCTGGTTAACTCGATCGTGTGCTTGTCAAGCACAAATCACATTTCATAACGTTTACGATGCAACCAGTTAAAAGTTTTTAGCGCATATTTTCGCATATTTGGACATTTTTCGGTTTAAGGGGCATATTTTTGATTATATAAGAGAGCACTTTTTAAGCTTTTAGTGCATACGAGTACCTATGTTGATGGTTTATCGAAAATCGAGCGCTTTGGTAAATATTTTTCATGAACCAAGGTCAACAATTTGCGATAAACTCATATGAAGACGACAGAGATAAATGGTATCTTGAAATTACAGTAACGGACAGTAATTGTTATAATGTCTATTTTCGTATTTTTATTTAACGAATAGTAGGTACTACGTGGTACATACGTTCTCTGCTATTTGAAAATATCAAAGAAACGTTATCAATTCAGTGCAGTCTCGATTATTTGGGTAAGGTGAAAATTTGAGAATAATTCAACAATTACTTTAAAACACCTTTTTGGTTTTATTAGGCGCAGTGTAATACAGAAGAATGGGATCCGAAATTCAAAAACGATTCCAAATCAATTTAATAAAATAAATCTAGTTAAAACTTATATAGAAAAAATCGGTTCGGCAGCAAGTACCGTACAAGCAACTTCTCTTGAGAAGAATTATTCTATTACTGTAAGAGGGATAGTAGAGTTTAATTAATTTATTTATTCACTATCGATAAATATTCATCGACAATTATTAATAATAATAGAATTACAAAAATATTTCAATTGTAATAATTGTCAATTGGAGTCAAAAATTAAAAAAAAAAAAATAAAATAAAAAATAAATAAAAAAAATAAACATTATTTATAATCATGTACCTGAAACCCCTCTCAGAACGAAAGAGTCAAAAATTTAAAAAAAAAATTAAAAAAAAGTAAATAAAAAAAATAAACATTATTTATAATCATGTACCTGAAACCCCTCTCAGAACGAAATTCTATCGAATTTAAAGAATTTTTACAAAAAAAATGACGTCATATTGGGCCCGCCATCTTGAATTTTGAAAAACTGAAAAAAGATTCGAAATCAGCACCCTCGAAAACCCCTTACTACCCTTCGAGACTTGAAATTATATATGAAATTTATATTGCGTGCATAAAAAAGTCAATTTTTTTATAGATAAAAAACAAACCGCTGGACCGATTTTTTCCAGACTCCTTTCAGATCTAAGTCATGACGTGTCGTATTGATTGATATGGTCATTAGAAAATTCTGCCCAGTAGTTATTGAGGAATCGAAAGCCAAAATATGTCTACATACATACATACATACATACGTACACACACACACACACACACACACACACACACACACACACACACACACACTCACACAGCACACACAGACATCACTCTATTACCTATATCGATTTCACGACCTATTATATAATTTTAAAAAATAAACAATAATAATACATATCACCCCGGGACGTAACGAATAACAATCTTATTAACATTATACGCTTGATATTACGACCCACGAAAACAATGCGCAAGGGAGTTGGATGTTCCGCAGTCGCTTTCACTCCGCTCGACGAACGTTATCAAAGAGGCGATTTATGACACTATATAGATCGTACACTGACGGTGTCTGGTGGTGTAACTATCGTTGGCCGATCTCGTGCGTATCGTCGACGATATAGGAGCTTCGATGAAAATTTATTGACATGTTTTTCTTCTTCTCCTCTACCCGAGACCCCCTCTCCCCGCCGATAGTATGAATTCGTACCAGAAGTCAATACACGCCGATTACGAGTAACCACTTGCACCCGTGTAATAAGGGTGTACGCACGGCATGACGGTATCGTTTTGTGCGCGTTTTCGATAATCGGTCGATTGAATGACAGGGTACCGGCCCGAGAACATGCAAACGGTAGGCTTATCATAAATCGTTTGCGTTCTACGCGTGAACAATAGTACATATTTTACCGATTTTAAAACCCGATTGTCGTGTGTTTATTTATTATTATTATTATTATTATTTTATTTATTTACTTTTGCTCTCCGTGCCGAAACCATATTGTACGATAACGACAACAATAATAATATTTATTCGCACACTAAAATTCCCATTCTGTTTTCAAGCGTTTTCGAAAAGGCGTTGTTCGTTAAAACGCAAGAGTATAGAAAAAATCTGTACAACTTCACATGTCGAACGATATCGTTCGATCGATAGTTTATTTTTCGTTTTGCTTCGCCGGGCCTAGCGGAAAACTCCGATAGGAAAAAAAAAAAAACCAAAACAATACATTAATATTATATCGAAAGATGTTTTTAATTTCGAAGCCTTGACCGACCGACGACGGTATCGTTTAGAGCGATAAAGCCGACGCAGATTGAATACCGAAACGCAACGATAAGTGCAGGTCGGCCGCGTTCCGGAAAGTTTTGACGGCACTCAAAATTCGGAACCGTATAGAACGTATCGAAATTAATTTGTCGCCGACAAACCGCAATCGATTCGCAGTCGGGCGAACGGTTCATACGGTCTTTACGGTGTTATTAAACTCCGGCGTGATTTCCAAACTTATACGCCGATAAGCGCCGTTTGATTGACACACATACGCTCGTCGACGTCACACAGTATAACTTCAGGGGATCCGCCCCCGAGTTCAACGCCCGGTCCGGGTTTCTCGTCGTCGTCGGCCCGTGCAAATCGTTTTTACCGACCAGGAGAACATCACCGTATTTGGACACGAAACGATTTAATTTACTACGAATTTATTATAAATTATTAATTTTTTTTTTGTTTTTTTTTTTTTTACTCCCGAAACGTATTGGTATTTATTATCTGCCCGTTTGGCCGTCAGCGTGATGGATGGATCGCATAATTCCGCTTGTGTTTCCAAAGACTTCGTCTACTACGGCGGGGGAGGTGGAAGAAAAAAAAAACTCTTCGTCCAAATCATCTGTCATTTTCTCTGTGAGCCGTGTCTCCTTCGCGGACGGTAAATCACCGTTATAAATAATCTCCACTTGTTTGCTCTGTATCACGTTATCACGCTCAGGTGTAAATATTAATTTTAATAGAAAAACAACGCCGCGAGAGAATGCGAAACGAGTCGTCGCATATTTCCCGTCGCCGCCGCCGCCGCCACCGTGTTGTATACACGGGCACCGTGATAAATTACGCCATCAAGACTCGACGACGTCGACGTGCTATATAATAACAGCTGTGTATAGGTACGGCGCCGAAATCAACTCGAGGGCGGCGAATCTTTCCGGGAAATTCGCGAACGTTTTCGCGCGAAAAACACCGTCTTGCGAAGAGGGCGTCCACGGGGGGCGTGGGGACGACGACCCTCCTCTACACGTTTTTCGCCTCGTTCCCGAAATATCTTATTCATAATAATATCGTCTTGTCGTCCGTTCGTTTACACGTCCATATACTCATTATTTTCGCCGGGCTTAGCCTTATTTTACGCTGCACGCGCACGTATTTGCGCGATTTTAACTAGGTAATTAACCTAATAATGGCGTATTGATTTCGATAAAACACGGAAAAATGTAGAAACGGCAATTATTATATAAAATGCGAATCAAGCTTGAGTTTAATGAAAAAATTCAGTTGTAAGGTCAGAGACGTGTCAGCGTAACTTTTTTTTTTTGTACCTCTAAATCAAGTCGATTCTCGATAATTAAAACCTCCGATAATTCAAAACTTTTGGCAGTCCGAAGAAGAAACAGCGTGCCTTTGAAAACCTCGTGGTGAATTCAAACGAAAACAATAATGCATTTTACGTCCACTCGGCGGCGGCGGTTCGAAATAGAATTTAGGGCAAACCAGCCGGCAACACGCGAAATTTTGAAGTTTCGTCCGCTTAACTTTCAGCGATTCAACAAACTTCATTCACTAAACGTAAAATATCCTCGTAATCTTTTTGCATACCTACGTTCGTTTTCATAACTATCGATAATCCGAACCTTTTTCGAAATTCGAACGCTCAGTAACACGGGATTTTACACGAGCCCGTCTAACTTTTAACTGTCTAAAGTCGACTGACTGTGATTGGCGGAGGCGAACGGCACGTAAAAACGGAATGATGTTTCGCTTTTTCGCGACGGTGCCTGCAGGAGTCGTTGAAATTTAACAGCGAGACGAGTTCCGACGACTCGATTTTGCCGTTCGACGACCCATAAATGAACGTAATTCCAGCCACGCGTCTTCGTCCGATAAGATCAGAAATAAAAAGTATGCATTATACGATTGACCGCACCGAGGAATAATCGTGCGGCGGACGTGGGATTTCATGTAGACGACTGACTATAAACGCGAAAATTCACGCTCATGACGAAACGGCAATAATTTTCGAGGTTTCAACTGAATTGAAATGAAGCATATAATATCCAGTGGCGGCTCGTGGGTTTTAAAAAAAAGTAGTGCACATTCCAAAATATAATTTAATGAGCACACACACACACACAATTATTAATTGTTTTACTATTACTGTTGAGACGATAGACAATGATTTACGAACATTATCTGCAGAGAATCGGAGTATCGAAAATGAGGAAAACCAAAAATTAATAATAAAGCCGTGTCCAAAATAATCTGCTGATAACTAGGGCCAACAATTATATGCCCTAAAAATCTATAAAATATGTATGCAGTTATGCTCTAAAAATAACCAAAATATGCCCTTAAAATATGCTCAAAAAAAAAAAAATGTTATTGTATAAAAATGATTAAATGATTTATTTTGTTATGTATTATACAATTTATACTATAATACAATGTTATTATTTATTGCCAATGAATAATGATTTACAAAAATGTGTGATTTTAAGAAATATTAATAATTAAAAAACAAAAACATTAATCAGATGATAAACATTTTGAATTTTTACCCGATGTTATTACATTGAACAATTAATGATTTGTATAAATTTTCAAACAGCATTGAGCGTCGATTGTCCGTTAACAAATTTTTGTAGCGTGAAAAGGAACGTTCTACATCAACGGATGTAATAGGTGCGTATTTGTAATGCAACAAATCGTTGCTGGTCAAATCTTCTGGGATACCTTCTAATGTGGATACATCACCGGATAATACTTCAGAAATTTTCGTAAGAATATGAAAACCATTATTTTTAAAAAAAACTTCTTCACATTTTTTGTTAATATCAGTGCCATTTGTACCACTAACTTCACATATTTTACTTCGCGCAGTTTCTATTAATTTAATTGAGTCTGCTAGTAAAACATTCTGGCTTTCTAAAGATGTTATGGTAGTTGGTAAAAATCCATAGTTTGAATAAATAAAAGTTAAATTTGCTTCAACTTGATCTTTAGAAATTAATTTTTGAACTTTGTCTATTGAAACGGCGTCTTCAGGGTTCAATTTCTGTATTACATTTCGAATAGCTTCTATATGTTCGCAATAATACATTGAAGCAGAAATCCATGTACCCCATCTTGTTAATATAGGCGTTGGAGGCAATGGTATACCTGGAGCCTCAGTTTTAAACAAATCAATACGACTTGGCGCTTTTAAAAATATTTTTTTTGTGTTTGAGACAAGTTCGTCAATTTTTGGAAATTGACCACGAATTTTTTCTGCCACCCGGTGTAGGCCATGGGCCACACAAGTGACGTGGACCATTTTTGGATAAAAAGCTTGTAAACAATTAGCCGCCTTGACCATATAAGGAGCGGCATCGCTCAAAAACAAAAGTACACCAGGATGTCGGATTCCATTAGGCCATAATGTAAAAAGAGCTTTATCAAAAATTTGACATATTGTAGAGTGGTTGGTTTTTTCGAGAATACCGGAAAAAATTAAAAATATTTTACCTGGTTCATCGACGTTTAAAATACCAATAATTACGTTTGCAATATATCGAGATTGTACGTCAGTAGTTTCGTCGATCGAAATCCAGATTTTCTTATCAAGCACTTCTTTTCTTATGGCGTCCATTGTCTCATCATAGCACTCATTGACATAGGTACTTCTTAATAAAGATACTGATGGAATATCTTTATGCGTATAATTTTCGAGAAACGAACGAAAATAGGTATTTTGTAATTTATTTAATGGTATATTGGCTGCTAACAACGTTTTGCACAAATCTTTATTGAAAGAATTAATTTTTGATGCAGAGGGTAAAAGTTGTTGAGTCTTTTGTTGTTTGTCGCCGAGTCGTAGAATACCACGTGAGTGCTTGGACGTTTTAAGATGTTGTAAAACTGTAAATCGTTTTTCACATGTAACCTTTGCCTCACATATTTTACAAAACAATATATTCCCATCCAAAGAAAATATATTTTCTCCAAATTCAGAGATGTAACTATTGATACGATTAGTGTTGGAAGTTCTCACTTTCGGCATTTTAAAACGGTCGATTTAATAACGCACCGCACGAGTATAAAGAGCGACTGACGACTGTAATAGGTGCGATAAAATATAATATTATATTTATCTCTATGCGATACTGTCACCGATCTACGGACATATGATTGTTGACCCTAATAATTAGCGATTAAGATTAGATTATCTCTTTTCATAAATGAGCTGAAATACCAATAATAAGGTATATGATTGAAACAAATTAATATTTTGTAATTCCCGAGTTTTTAAGATCTTAAATATGCTCCAAAAATATACTAAATTCTAAAATATGCCCTAAAAATGCAAAAATACCATAATATGCAAAAATATGCGAAATAAAATTTCATATACAGCATCGTTAGGTTATAAAACAAATTTTGGTATAAACTAGCTATTTTTTTGACCAACCAATAAAAATATGCAAATGCATACAAGTGTTGGCCCTACTGATAACATTTTATTTAAATAACCAATTGGTTATGTGCACGGATACAACTGTGCAAATCTATCCCATTATATAATGCGCGTAACGTGTTATGACTTGTTTTAATTTTTACAATGTAATGAGGTGCACAGCGATTGTGTAAACTACCTATAGTAACCTTCTCCGCGTCAGCATTACTAACGATAACCGATGTTCCACCCTATTTTAATAACCAAACTCGAATACATTTTCATAATCTAAGTTTCTAATTATCTTCTCAGGTACTTTGTAGTATTATTATGATTTAATTATTTTCAATTTCTTTTGCTGTTGGTAGGTAGTTCACGTGCACTTGTGCACATTTATACGAGTCGCCACTGATTATTAATATCGAACGAGTAAACGAATTCGACACGCTAACGCAGTGGCCACGGCCCGCGGGCCACATGTGGCCCGTGAAAGTATTCTATATGGCCCGTAACGAATTTTCTAAAATAAAAACAATGAAAAAAACAATGCAACTAAACATTATGTGAAAATGTTTTACTCTTATTTTTAATGTGAAATTTGAGCTTTTATTTCTTTAGCTAAAAATGAAAAACATGTTTGAAATTTAAATGTTCCAATCCTCAAAGTTGATCAAACTAATGTGTACCTACGAAGTGTATCTCAATCCATAATTTTTTCAATAGGCAATAAAAGGTATGAAAACAAGTCTTATATGTAAAATTATTTTTGTACTTTTATACTTTGTGGCCCGCTTGAAGATATTATTATTGTTTACCAAAGTGGCCCGCCGAAGAAAAAAGGTTGGGCATCACTGTGCTAACGTTGGACAGCCGTTTGAAAATGTATCGGTCAGTGGCAAATTATATAAGATGTAGATACGTACGTAAAATTAACGATTCTCACAACGAATTCATATTTAAAATCAAACGTTTTTTCCCCCACGACGATAAAAATTGTTGTTTCCCTAAAGTCGCGTTCACTAGCCTTTGCGTATATTATATCGCACGGAGTCCACGAGTGTCGGTGCGTTCGTTCTCAAGCCGACCGAAAATCGCGTACTTACGAGAAGGGGTGCGTTTACGGTAGACATATTATATTATTGTTGTATTCCACAGTAGATTCTTGTTATGTCGAACGTCGCTATCTCGAATTTTTCGTTATGACTACGTAACTACATTAAATTTTCCTTGAAACTACACTTAGTAGCGTTTTTAATAAAACTCGATAAGTTAATATAACTCGAAGTTTTCGATGTCTCGAACTCATTCCTATTCTCCTTGAGATTCGACATGACGAGAATCTACTGTATTTTATAATTCATCGCCCTCGTGCAAAAGTGACCATGTGCAAAAATTTACAAAGTGAATAGGTTATTATAACAGGTATATATATAATAAGTAACCAAGTATACTATTGCGGTTTCATTAGTACCAAGTTCATAAACATCGGCTAAATTCTCGATTTTTAAAGAATAGTACTCAACCATAAGAGTGACATTACTCAAAACTTAAAAAAAACACTTGTTCCATTTTTGCACGAAGGCGACGTATTGTACGTTTGGTAAAAACGGTTACAAAGACTATAAAACACAAAAATTAAAACTTTATAATGAATTTTCGATTCTCGTTTTCGGTGAGTAACAAATAATCGGATGATTTTTCTACGAGAAAACTCAGCTCAACTCCCCTTCGGCAAAAAAAAAAAAAAAACATTTCTCAGTCTACCCGTGTAAATAGGACGCTACGACCTACGTACGGATCGGGAGCACGTCGTGGCGGAACAGTTTCGGACATTACATCATAATACTTTTATTCTTTTGACGTTGATAATTAATAATCATGAAGATAACGTTAATATACTTTATATCAGCGGTTCTCAAACTTTTTTGTTCGCGGAGCCCTTATGTTCCTAAAAAAAATTACGGAGCCCCAAAAATCAGAAATGTCTATTTGAGACAACAATACTTCATACAAAATGATGTCAATTCATATGATTTGCTTTTTATTTATTTTTTCTGTAAAATATGAATATACACAAATCATTTAATTAATTTAACAGTAAAAAAGAACAGTCTATTTTAGTAATTTATAAAATTTAATATTTAGTGATTTTAATGTGATCCATGATGTTGGCTTTTTTTACTAACCAGTATTTTATAATATTTAGCCTGGATTCGCATGTCTGCTTCCGCATCCAATTTATTACGATATTTTGTTTTCGTTGATGCATAATATGACGAAAATCCGGTTTCACACAGATATGTTGTTCCAAAAGGAAGAAGAGCTAATATAGCTTTTTTAGCCAGAGATTGATATTCCTTTGCAATACTGCTACTGCACCAAAAATCTGTTTATGATATTTTATCAAATAAAGTTTTTAAAGAATTAAAGATGAATCGGTGATCGTTTCAATGAATTTTTTATATTCTGTTATAGAATGGAATTAATGAATACAGATATGCCCAGGGAGCCACGGAGCCCCTAGACTACTCTCGCGGAGCCCTAGGGCTCCGCGGAGCACAGTTTGAGAACCGCTGCTTTATATAATATATATATATATATGGTACCATACCTTTGATAATAACTAAATCTAAAATAATATACAGGTTCCTTTTATAATTTGTATATGACAATAACTTGAAAAAATAATAAATATTCATAAATAATATACGATATTCTTATCAACACGTATCTTCTACTTCCATCATAGTCTCGGTTTCATTCACCACTATTTCATTTAGTAGTAATTAATACCGTCTTTTACCGTTTGACTATACCTCAAAGTGTTGTACTGATATCTAGATAATTTTAAAGAAATAATCATACCAAGTGCTTTATTTTTCGAAAGTGTGTCTAAATGAATATTATTATTTTCACATGCTTTTTTAATTCTGTTTGCTTCACTGGGGTTTTCAATTAAATAATTTAGAATTGAAGCCATGTCATTTTTACCCTCAGTTTTACATTTACATTTTGCCGCATGCAGAAGTTCGTCACTCGAATAATTATTTCTTAGTCATTCAGTTATACGATTTTTATGTCTATCAGAATAATTATTAAATTTTGCTTCATTCAAATTTGAACTTTTCTTAGGAAACACATTTTTCCTACCAATTTCAGATGCAAAATCTTCCAGAAATATATAGTTATGCATAAGCCACGTTTCGTGTTTATTCAAAATCGAATTTCATTATATGAAGAGCTAACCCATTTGTTATATAAATTATTACAAAAATATCTCAGAAACAATTCTAATGATTTGAGGGCACCTTCAAAAATCTTAACTTTGGTGAGTTTCAAAATTTCAGTTTGAAGAAATCAATGATCATTAAAATTAGTTTTTGACCGCTTCAATAATAAATATAAATCATTTTTGGTTCTAATGGACTCCATTGTACAAACAATTAATATCGAAAAATAAATCTTACCGAAAAGTTCTGTGATAGACGTATGTAGAATGTGAAAATATATATGACTGGTTACTAAATAAATTCAGTCGAGGCGTAAGACGAGACAGAATGAAGTTTAATACAAGTACGTCTATGCGAATAGCACTCATATTTATTATCGTAAAATGTTAATTAATTCAAGGGTCGGACCATAGAAAATAGATCATATAGAAAGGCAACTCCCACAGCACGATTTGATACAGAGCTCTATCTTAGCGCTCCCCGTGGTTGTCTCAAGTTTTAACAATCGATAACTTCGATTTTTATAATATCGATTATTCACACAATCGATACTTTTGTTATCGATTATTCACACAATCGATACTTTTGTTATCGCATATTATTTATTTATTATTACCATTGATTATAAATACTAAGTATATATAAATACTAGTATTTAAAATCAATGTTATTACTAATATCTGTACCACCGATTTGTTCAATAAATCATTATTTCCTGATTTTTTGGCCCATATAGCACAAGTCTCTTCGTCCTTAGGAAAACGATGTCGTATGATGTGTTTATCGGTATACTTTGTATCACATCCAATGACGACACAATTGTTGGAAGGCATATTTATTATTATTTTGAAAAAAACTACTAATAAATATACAACTAACAACAGTGTAAACAGTCACAAAACGAAAACAAAATAACGCAAGAAAAATAACAAAGGCCAGGAATCACAAAACGCAGTTTACTTGCTACACGGGTGTAAAAGAAGTGAACGTTCAATAAAATTTACGAAGTTCATCTTTTTATTCTATGATCCAAAGTCCAAACACTAAACGACCATTAGGTCATGTGATACACGGTGCAGCCATACGAAAAGAATTTTACGAGCTAATGAATTTTAGTTTTGTTGGTATGCCGCGTGTCTCAAAACTATGTATCAGATCTGCCTATAAGAGTTACACCCATAGACATATATAAACAACTAGATGGCCGACTTTGACTTATCTTTGAAGGTAAAATCGCCATATGCCTAAACGGCAATGTTTACATTTTTATGTGATAACAATATTTGATAACAACAAAAATACGTTTACAACTTTGTAGAAATTTGTAATTTATAAGGTAACACCATAGACATATATAGTTTAAATATGTCTATGGGTAACACAGCTTTCTAATGCCCCATCTATCCCTCCATTCGTTATTATGTTGTACATAACAGAGTTTCAATTTTCTAATTTTATACTCATCGTCATCACTTCATCAGTTCTCTCTTCAGTTTAGGAAAATTGCTGTAGCAAATTATTCATTTGATTTGAGAAAATAAATAATTTAATTCCTTATAAATAGGAAACTGAAAAATATTGGTAGTCTTGAATAACTACCACCTGTTATAAAATCAAAATCAAAGAGACATTTTTAAGGGAAAATTACCAAAGGCAATATTATTTTAAATAATAAACATGTAATTAAAGTACATAAAATAAATATAAAATCCAACAAAGAATTATTAATGAATTATTAATTATTAATGAACATTCATCATATTAGAAATAAAACAAAATAGTTTATAATAATAATAATAATAATAATAATAATAATAATAATAACAATTAACAATGTTTATTTGATACCAGATATAAAATAAATAACCAAAAATAGAAAGAATAGTTAATAATTTAGTTATAATTAAATTTATTGATTGCTGAATAAAATTGTTTTTGTTAGGATATGTCGTTTGCTTACTTCATTTATTGATTCTGTATAATTTTTTGAAAAAGAATTTAAACGGATTTTAAGGAATTTTTTAGCAATGATGGTTATTAACAATAATTTATGTGGTCGTTCAAGTATAGAAACATTTTCACAATTTAATAAAGGAAATATGTTTTTGTCTAAACTAAATTTTCGTGTACATTGATTAATAATAGATAAACTTAAATTTTGAACAAATATTTTTTTTAAATTGTCAGTATATAAATAAAATAACATTTCACATTCAGTAACAATTTTGAAAACACTATCTGAACATGATATGAGACCACCTCTGTTTTTAAAATTTACAAGACTAGAATATTGGTAAGAGATATAGTCATGGTCACACCTTTGCAATAGAAGAGATTCTTTACATGACACACAATTTATGTTCATCTTGCGAACAATATATCCAGCTATGTAATAAAGTATACTTCTTTTTGCCTCATAAAAAATACTACTTGACTGTAAATTGTTTAAAAGATGTAACTTGTTTTGCATAACGTGATCATCATTTTGATTTAAACTTTCAATGGGAAATTCTTCTTGGTTTTTTTTCTTTGCCCATTTAAAGTCGAACAATGATCCTACAGGGTCATTATCGAATGTATTACAATTTCCATTACTTCTGCATTTTATGGCATTTTTCAATAGAATTTGTTTCATGGCAGTTTTGAATTGAGTTACATTGGGATTGTTGTTAGCACCAAATCTTTGGCGAATACGACCGAACAGTAACTCTAAATGGTCCTGAGAAAATTTATAACTTAAAACATAATTAAAATAAGGAGATACAACAAATAGCTCTCTAGCAATACTAAACATTGATTTAACAGCAATTGCAAAACCAATTATAAATGTTTTTTAGCAGAATTATATAAAAAAGAACCTTTAAATTTTAGAGTATAAAGATATTTTATCAAAGGAGTAATTATGTTTTCTAAGGTAATTATATTAGATTTAAAAATTGGTGATTTGAATCCTTTAGAAAATTTGCTTTTTGAATTTAAAAAGTCAAAAATTCTATCAATGGCTCTACAAAATTTTGCTGTTGCAGCTACATTATTAAATTTAGGATACTTAATACTACTCAAATATTCCAGGGTATCAGCAGTTGATGAACTTAATGTTTGAGCAGCATATTTCACCTTCATTTTATTATTTGTCCAATGGACATGAGCCATACTTATTTTATTTGCAAATTTTAGAGTTAATTTATTTTGTTCATCATAAATATTTGTTATATGTTCCCATTTAATGAAACCATTGTTTGACTCTAAGACATGATTATTCCCTAAAGTATTTCTAGCCAGTTTTAGCATATGACATGCATCTGGGATATAATATACTCTGCTATTGTCAATTGGATGATTAAACCAGCACTGTATTTCTTCATAGTTATCACCAATTTTACAACCAAGGATCATCATAGTGGACAAGTTGGCATATGCACCATCACATGTCACTCCCCAAACTTTCAATCCTGCTTTATGTGAATGGTTTAAAGCAGTATTTACTAGCTCAGCTTGTACCGTAGCTGTGATTTTATTTTGTAAGACATAGCCAACTGGTAATTTCCATTTTCCATTAAGACTTACAAGCATGAAGACTAAAGCTTCAGTGGCTGCAGTGTTAGATCCTTCAATTTCCAAAGCATTTCCCATATCACAATTCCCAATAAATTTTCCAATTTTTTCATCCCAAAGTCCTTGTTTTTTGATTGACATGGCATCAAACATAAGGCAACATTGTTTATCAACAGGATTTAAAGTGCTTAACGCCTTAAAAACTTCAGCAAAAAATCCAGGTTCGCCATTTACAGTAGAAGTCCAATTTCGAACTGACTTTGGACTAGGCAATTTTAAAATTGATCTACAAAGTTAAACATAATTAATTATAATGCCATATTTTTAACCATGAAATATAAGAAAAAAAGTATTATACTAATTAATGTAATTGAATAGATAAATAAATTTGTAAATTTGTTTATACTTTGCAATTATTATAACACAGCTATTCAAATTACCCAGTTAATAGGATAAGCAAATTAACAACATTATTAAAAGCAATCAAAGAAATAATTCTTGATTTTCTAACAGTGCCCCATTAAAAACATAATATTTATATAAGTGTACTTAAATTAACTATTTTATGAAATAAAGCAATAGAATAAAAAACTAGGATGCAATTAAGCATAGCTGTGTTAAAATGATGTAAGTTCCATTCAATAAAAAGCTGTTAAGCATTTAGATACCTGCAATAAGTAAGCGCTTTAGGCGAATAGTAATTAACAGTCAAAGCAAATTCCTTAATTTCTTTACTATATCGCATACCAGTAGGTTTCCTTCCTTGATTAATCAACTGGTTTTGAAACAGTTGTTCAGTTAGTCCATCAAACTTATCAGACAAGATACCTAAACAATTTACATCCATAGACATCAATAATTATTTTATTAATAAAATTAATCTATAAAAAACTACCTTTAACACTAGAATCGATAAATCCATTTTTTTTCATACTTCCTATTAAATCTGTAAGGTTTTTAATTACAATATTTTTACGCCGAACTGTTTGTTGTAATAATTGAATTTTTTTATACAAAGTTTTTTTTCTGGGAGTATTTGGTAATTTTCGTTTTGGAGATGGAGAAAATAGCAGTACTTTACTCTTTGAAGGAGTCCTAAGAAGTTGAACATGAGACGTAGAATTGGTAGTTTGTGTATCAATTTCTTCAAGATTAGCTGGACTTGGAGATCTTAATGGTGCTAAATTGATTGGCTCTAAATTAACTGGCTCTAATTCACTCGTTTTAGGAGGATCAGAATTTGTGAAGTTCATTAATTTTGCTCGTTTTGCCAACAGTTCTGTAGTACAAGTAAATATTGAAGGTATAACATTTTCTTTCAAATCTAAACGATAACTTCCACCAATATTTGATTTGAAATCATCATATACAAAATGATCACTACAAATTTTACTGAACTTAGTTGCAGTGAAACCTTTACGTCCAATTGCCAACAACCATTTGTTTAATCTCTCTGGGTCTTTTAAAGGAAATCTAAATAAAAATATTAATTAGTTATTTGGTGAGGTGGTTGCATGTAAGGTATATATGAATTTGATTTTTAATTTATAATTATTGTTATTTGTATTTTAAAAGGTACTTACGAAAAAAAGTGGATTTTTCGGGAATCGACAGTTTTTCCTTGACGATTATAACAACCGTGTACACAACACGAATAAACCATTATTACAAAAATGTAACACTAAATTTGAAAGACTCGAAAGACAAGATGTATAAAAAAGAATCAGAACAACTATTAATTAATAAGTTGAAACTTGAAGCAGTTAAAAATGTTAAAATACTGCGATCCAGCGATCTTAAACGGATTTTTCAGTTATCAATAACGTGTTATCTCTCATAAAAATGTAAACATTGCCGTTTAGGCAAATGGCGGACCAATTTCAAAATGCTGTACTGTGTTTGGGTATAGTCGGCTATCTAGTTGTTTATATATGTCTATGGTTACACCCCCCTGGGTCGGACAGTGTCGGATAAACTGATTACAGAAATATCAAGTCAACTAGTTAGATAACCACCTACAATTTATTTCAGATCGACAATATTTGACAATTTTTCTTAATCTCAATTTCAAGAATATGTTTACATAAAATTTATCTTCATAATTATATTTTATTTTTAAAGTTTGATAATTAATTTAAGTTGTTTAAAAATAGATCAATAGTTATGAATAGTACACATATTATGTTAATATACCTCATTATAACTATTTTAATGATTAAAATTATTAAAAGTGATCTAGTACCTGATTAGCGAAATTTTAAATTTTAATACTATAACATAATATTAATAGCAATTTTTCTATACATTTCAAATTATTGAATATGACAATTTTTGTTCTTTATTTACTCGTTTTATTTTTATTTAAAAACAATTAAGTTACTAAAATCATTAAACTAAACTACTTGAAATGAGATCTTTATCATTTTCAAATAAAAATTCAATGATTTACATTTTTATACTATGTCCGATATTGTCTATTAATCGCCCCACTGTGCGCCGCAGCGAATCGTAATAAAAATAATGACGACGACGTTGCCGCGCGTTCGCCGTCGCACAGCGCTCGGTCGTACGCGGCGAGCGTGACACGCGCGCACTTCTATATAATGTGCTAAGTTGGCGTTTTTATTTTTTACATCGTTATAATATTCGGCACGTGATTCGTAAGAACGTTTAACGTCGAAATTATCAATTTTCACGGCGGCGGAGAGGGACTTTTTTTAATTATTTTTTTTTTTTCGAACCGAAAATTTCCGAACCCAACGGATCTCGTACATTTGTGTGTGTGTGTTTTTTTTTATTCTATAATTGCGCGTAGACGGATTCGCTCTTTTAACGAGGAAAGATCTTTCGATCGAGTCAGCTTCTCGACATCTCTAATGGTTTTAAAAACCAGAGGCGCCTTTACGGTGGAAATTCTCGTTTTAACGTTAAGGATTCGTAGCACAAAAAAAAAAAAAAAATACTAGAACCAGATTAAAAGAAAACACGTAACGTTTCGGAGTACCCGATCACCGACGTTTTCTGACGAATGTCATTATTTTTCTACCCCCTCGCCGGCAGTCACCACATTGGCTGATTTGAATTCTGTAGGAGCGAGTACTCACACCAGGCGCGTACGCAAAAAATATGTCATGGGGGGGATTAAGTTTGTATAATTTCATATATATAAACAATTTTGCATAATTTCAATGGAAAAATTATTTATTTCTCATTATTTTCTTTTTTTTTTTTTATGAAAAATTTTACGATAACAATGCGGCCTGTGCGCATTCATCGTTACAATTTTAAAATTAGAAATTTCAATTATAAGAATATAGTAATAAATCAATAAATAGTAATAAAACCAAGACATTTTTATCTAACATCTCCCTCGTTGATAAGAACCACTTGTATTTCGTTAAATATTGAATAATTTTCTTGAAATTTCAGGGGAGGGGTTTAACCCCTAAAACCCCCTTGTGTACCTACGCGCCTGATAAACGCACACGTACACACGTACACACGTACACACGTACACACACACACACACACACACACACACACACACACACACACACTCGTCGTCTATCCAATTTAGTTACTGACAACATACATTTTTATGGGAACGGAGACGTTTTCGCCTCTTTTATTTTTCGCTTTGAACAGCGGGCAACCCGTGAATAACGGATAATATTTCGGCGACCGTCAGTGTCCGGTATTCAGAGGTTTCGCCGTACACGTACACGTGAGTACACCGCGAGTACTCGCAGACGACTGTATTACGTATAGCGACCGCGGCGGTCAGCGATTCACCGCGGGATTCATACGCGGAGTCCGAGTAGAAAATCGATTTCACGCGAACTTTCGTAACGCAAAAAAGTGTAATTACGCCGGTTGTTGCAAGAGCTCCGTTACAGGTTGAACACTCGCGGAAATACCTCTCGTATTTTAATTTTTTATTTTTCGTTCCTCTTCCCGTCGTCGTTCCGCCCGCGCGAGAAAAGAATATTATACAAGTACGCGGCGATAATGGTATATTTATTAAATATATATATACGTACGTCTCGTTCTCGCGTCGTGCATTATATCACATATTTGCATGTACGCTCGCGTGTATATATGCTCGTGCGTATGCGTGTGCGCGAGCAATTTTTTTTTTTTTTTTTGTAATAGTAGTCATATTAAAATCTTTCTCGCAGTATATTATAATATATATTAGATACTTACAGTCGCACGTTATGTGCTCGCAGCTTTGTCATATCATGAGACGTATATAATAATATACGTATACGTAATAACGTGCTTCTGCTCTATCCCGTTTATAAACGTTTGATATATTATGATGGGTGGAAATTCGAGCATAATAGTTAATTAAAGTTTTTTCAATCGAGTTTTTGACACTTCGTTAGCAGTGAATTCGCGTTTTTTTCATATTTTTCATTTAGTTAAAACACGTTTGACTCTAGTAACAAAGTCAATAAACTTAGTGAACGATTATATTTTTATTGTCAAAATAATACGCAGAATAACTAATATTCATTATCGGCTATAATTTTATTTTTAACTCTCCCGTCGTGAATAAAAAGTAGTTGTTTTTTTTTTTTTATCATTGTTGAACGAACAATATTGTTTCGAATTCGGTACAGGATCAGAAAGTGAAGACGATTTAACATTAAAAAAAAAAAATAATTTCCCGGTAATTAACATTATGGACACACAGAGTATTGGATGAAATAACGAAATAAGTGGTATTTCTCGTAATTCTGATTGATACGATTCTCGACGAATCACAAACGTCGGTTTCAATATAAACCGCCATAAAATCGGTGATATAGTTACGGAAATCGGGGTTATTATATTTTCTAAGCTTTCAATTTCAGTAAAGGTCAAAAAACAAAACGAAAAAACACTGCAGCATAATCAATTCAATACTATATTTCGATTGGTACGTAGAAACGTACACTGCAAATAGATAATAAACAACCGATCGCGTCGGTAACGGCAAATATTATTAAATTATGAAATAAAAAATTTAAAAAAAAAACCCCCGACGGAATGCAAGAACCGAGGCACTCGTCTCGCTTCAATCACCCCGGGGAAGGATAGCGTTTTATTATTATTGAACTTGATTACGTGCAATATATGATACAACGTCGGAGGCGAAAATCAATCCCGAACCGTGCTCGGAATGTCAAAAAACGTTCGAAAAATTTGTTGTGCCGGACCGTATTTCGCACAACGATCGCATTTAAAAGGCTATTAATAATAATCGCTCTTACAAGAACACCACGACGCGTTCTAAAACCAGTGTACTTTCCAATGGTTTTCACAGAAATATAAAACTAAAATATTTTGAAATAAATTACTAACTGTACTATATATATGTAATAATATATGTATTCATTACTGATACATAAAAAAAAAAGTCCCTTTGTATTGTAGTTTGTATCACTGAAAACGTCAAATTACTCGAGTACAGATAAAATAAACACAAATCTAATTATCGACTTAAGATTTAATCACTCGTGTCGGAAATTACTCGTTATTCCACCGTTTCACACCGTTTCCGTGCAGTATTTTTTTTTGTCGTGTGCACGAGTATCCTTTTTTTTTAAAACATTTTTTTTTTTTTTTTTACACAATTCACCTTAGAGCAGCTTTTTCTCCGTAACATACGAAACGCTTTCGTAATAATACGCCTCCTTTTCGTTAGACGTATTTACCTCGGGAGATTATATATTATTATGTGTTAATAAAAAATTATGTTTTTCATGTCGTACGTTTATTTTAATGACAAAAAACTTACACTGCCCGTGTTTAGTGAATGATATTAAACAATATCTTCTTTATTGTTTTTATTGTTTTTATTGATTACTTTTGTTATATTTGTAAATACTAAATTGTATATGCTATATTTTAATCTCTAAGAAAAAAAAAAAACTTTGTAATAACTCGCTACCTTCAACTCAAGCTACGCTTAAAGAAGGTAGCTAAACCAACATATTTTAAAATGTTTATTTTAGTATACTAATTTTGTACTAGTATTTTTATTATATTTAATAAATGGTTTACTATTCAAAAAAAAAATAAATAAATAAATAAATAAATAAAAATGATAAAAAGTATTGTGCTCGAAAGAAAAAACATATTTTTCACGCGACGAGTAATACTGCTGACGTCACAGTAATATTAATCGCAGTGTAGCGTCGTAAATCGCGCAGTCGTCGTACATCGAAGTAACAATATTGCGGCCGAGTAACAATCAACACAATATCGTTACTGCAGATATTTCAGTGCAAAAAATTCGTGTAAATGAAATAAAGCTATTGATTTTTAAGCTATTGCATAGCTTTTATTGAGGGCTGGCCACAAACGGTTAGGTTAATTTTATTTCACAGTCCACGTACTATACTGGGTATAATATACCCGAGAGCTTGTGGTGATATAATAGTTGAAAATGTAAGGTCTTCGTAACTTCTTCCCGTAGCTAAAAATCTGAGCGTTGCCGTCAACCTTTCGTGTGGGGAGATTGATTTTCTCATAACTGTATCTCTTTTTTTAATGCATGGTATCACTAATGAAAGAAAGTTGGAAGTACGTTTCTTCGTCCGTTCTCAAGTAATTGTGCCAGTCTTTTGGAAACAACTTGAATTCGATCAACAGATTAATGTGAGAATATTCGTTTCTTTTTTGTAACCAATTTTTACACCACAGTTTATAATTTTATTGTTTTCCATGGCTATCAATAAGCCTAAAACAGCAAGCGCGTCTTCGTTGGTAGCCATGTCTATACAATATAAAATAAATACAATATACTTTTGACTGTGACTGTGGCAATAACTTGTGACTGCCACGGCCGGACAGATTCGCCGGAACGTATGGGGGCGCTGCGTCAGTCCGGCCGGCCGGTCTCGGGCGGCCTGTGCAGGCAAAACTGACAGGTCGATCGGACCGTGTGTGGCTAGCTTTACGAATTCGTCCGTGATCGAAGGTCGTTATCATCGCGGTTTTCATCGATGATAAACTTGATAATCGTATTTTTGAAAATCAATTACTGTTAGTAACCCAATAGCTTTGAGTCGATCATATACCGGCGGCGGCGGTGGTCGTTTACTCCCTACGCTAATAATATTATTCTGTCGCGCTAAATCACGCGTACCGTTATATCAACGTTCGGTGGACCATACGAAACATACGTTTGCCCCCTCCCATCTCACTCGACACGAGACACGTCCCGTCGGGACACATGGTGTAGTGACCGGAATCCAAAAAATCGTTTTAGCCCCACACGGCCGTGCACCCACCATATATAGTCATTTATCCGTGAGGATCGTACTGCAAGCATGTGACGATTTACGATTTTTTTTTTTTTTACTTCTATGTCTAATAAACCACGAAATCTCAACCTCAGCCAAGGCCGCTCTGCACTTCGCTCAGGTGTTCTGCTCACATCGCTCTCGCGTTCGCATAAACTACACGATAATATTGCGACGACGCGACCGTCTCGAAATCTAACGCAAACCATTACCGTTATTTCCCTAGCGAACCGTAGGTACACGTCCGACGAGAAATAGTCTCTCTAAAGATTTTCCCGCGATCTCACTCGAGACGAGACACGTCGCGTCGGGACACATAGTGTAGCGACCGGAATCTAAAAAAATCGTTTTAACCCCACACGGCCGTGCACCCATATATAGTCATTTATCCGTGCGGATCGTACTACAAGCGTGTGGCGATTTACGATTTTTTTGAAAACAATTTCAAGAGGCGGATTTCAATTTCTTATAAACCACGAAATCTTAACCTCAGACGAGGCCGCTCACTTCGCTCTCGCGTTCGTATAAACTACACGATAATGTTGCGACGACGCGTCTGTCTCGAAATCTAACGCAGACGATTATGACCGTTATTTTCCCGGGACCGAAGCGGAACCTGACTATAGTCGGTTTACACGCGGTCCCGCGCGGACGCGTCCGATATAATTCCGTTCGCGAACGTTCAGTGTACATTCCCCGCCGTTCGACTCGGTTATTAAGCAGTTATTTAATGCGCCTAAAGCAACATATTCTCGGGTTTAGCCCAAAGTCTAATCGTATTAACAGCCTACCGTTCGCGAACGTTCCGTCGGTAATAATATTGTATTATTTCCAGTACATGCCCACACGCACACGCCGCAAACTAGCGAATTCTCGTACCTACTCCGCCATAAGTTGTAGAATATTATTACGATTGTTCGTTTACGACACACAGTGGCGTACAAATGGGGAGGGGGATAAATCACAATTAAATCAATCATAATTAAAAATCCGATTTTGAAGTGGTTAGAATGAAAAATATACAAAAATGTGTTTAAAATTAAGGATTTCGTAAGTTATAATAGAATCACAAAAGTATTAATTTTTCGTCCGAGGAGGTAGAGATACAAATAAATGTTTATTATTTACATAAAAAACTATTTTTGTGGAGATATTATTATAATATATTGTTTATCATTATTAGTAAATTGCTTCTGTGCTGGGCCCGCGCGCGCGTGTGTGTGTATGTGTGTGTATTTTTGTTATGGCATACCCGCATAGCGCATACGGCCTCATCGAAATATTATTTTAATTTATAACTTTATCCCTTATCTCCTGTTTATTAATATATATTATAATAATATAATAACGATTGTCCAAATGTCCGATGTTTAGTTATGCTATCCATGAACCGTCATTGCCAAATAACCGCAGACGAAGTTCTTATTGAATCATCAAACAAGTAACAACGTTTGGAATTTTTATTGTAGTATAATATTCAATTCGTCTATTTTTTTAAGTTGTTTTAATTTTTTTAGTAAAAGTATTATTAAAAAAAATGAGTGTGATCTCTTTTAACAACTACGGTCTTTGGTCTTTGATAAAACATATTGCATTGGGTGAAGGCATTCGATTATTTATATGACCAGTTCAATCAATGCAAATCACGAACCATACGAATACTCGATTATTTTTAATTTTGTTTTCGGCTACTAATCATTCGATTATTTTGTTTTCGACTAATAATCATTAGATTATTCGATTATTTTTGTTTTCGATTACTTATATCATTCGATTATTATATACAAGTACGCCGCACGTTTGCTTGGCGAACCGAATCCCCTCCCGAGACGCCGTGCGTAAACTTAACGTCTCGTCGAAAACACAACGTGGTAGTAAATAATAATAATATTATAGTCCGCAGCGAGTCGCGGCCCGCCGTCGGGGGGGATTTATGCGCGTCCCCGACGGAGGGATCGGGTCCGGCGGCCCGGTCGTCGATCGAATTAATTAAACACACGTTCACGGGGACGTTAACGACACGCGCGAACCGCACACGGGTATCGTACTATCGGCTCCCGAGCACGGTCGAACGCTTTTCGCGCGGCCGGTGACGATAATAATATCATCGGGCGAGTGGCGCGAGTCGGTTTTTGGATCTTCGGCGAGTCCGCCGCTCTAATTACCCGTCGTGCCAACAGCACGAGTCGGTCGTCGCGTCACTTCAATGGTAAACGTATTGATTAAAATCATTATGAACGCGTCGACATTACGATCAAAGTCCACGGATAAACGGTTCGTTACAATATCCCGGTACGATCGAATCGTATCGCAAATATTGAATTGAGTCCTGCAAATTTACTTAAAAGGTTATTGGAGTTGAGTTCCGCTAATTTTTTCGCTTTCAATCTGAGTCCCTTCGTTGTATACGCGTTATCTGTCTGTCTGAGTAGTCTCACATTTTTTTATTTTTTTTTTTAACTTTTAATTTATATAAATAATAATTAACAATCATTATGCGCAATACAAGTGTAACGTAATTTATTATTATTATTTTTTTTTCATTTATTAATTATAATTGTTTCAACAAAATGCTTGTTTTTACAATTTTTTTTTATACATTTATATTATTCATAAATTTCATATATAGAGTAATACAACTTGTACATTATTTTAATTTTTTAGTAAGATGAATTTAAATTACGAGTTGTTTAGTTAGGTCGTTGTTCTGATGATACCGATGATGAAGATGATGAAGATGATTCTGGAGGTAGCAAGATATCTTGAGGTAGCCGTGGCTTTAGTCTGCGGTTTTTAGTTATTTTCCCAATTTTGAAGTGAAGGGCGCCTTCTGTTGTTTTTAGTTTCGTGTGAAATTTTTTAAATTGTTCAATTATTATCCATGTGTTTATGTAAGGTATTCCAGTGCCATTATGGAGTTGTGTGTTTCGCATGAACCATGGGGCTTTAAGAGCTATTCTGAGAAATTTATTTTGTATCGTTTGTAATTTTTTAATTTTTGTTTGAGATGCGGCTGCCCATATTGGACATGCATATGTAATTAATGGTCTTATTATTGATGTAATTTAAATAGTCGCCGGTAATCATTTTAAAGGTACAGACTTCTTTCAAAAATCGAATCAGCAAATTTGTTAACTAGTCTATTTTTTTATGTGCAGTTCCTGTAAAAATCGTTTCTTAGTGTTTTTACACGGTTTCGTTGCTTTTCTTCGTAATTTGTATTTAAGTATCTGACTGTATAGCCAAAAGAGCGTCCACGGGAGGTAAACATATTTGGATGTGCCGAATGACAAAGTGCATTTAATTTCACGTGGAAACTTACACGGCTGCAGTTAGTCAGTCCGATTAGTGCTAGCTGAAAAATCACATAACATTTTCGGCGGAAACTGCGCAACTATGACAATACCCGGGACTCGATTCAAACTCATAAAGGTAGCATGGACTCGATTCAATGTCATCCGTGATATCACAACACGCTAAGCTGCATTTCAATTCGTATGAAAACGTTTGCCAGTTGATATTTCGATTTCAAAACGATTGATCGATTACGCGTTCCTGGGCAAATTATATAATGCGCTTAAAATATCCCGCTTTGCGCGTTCTGTTTTTTTTTTTTTTTTATAATTATCGAGCACAGAGTTTTCGTTCCCATTTGTCTTATACACGTAAAATATTTATACTACGGAACGTCCGTGTTCTAAATAAATCACTCGTGTTAATTAAAAAATTTTAATTAAACTTTTCGGAATCCGAGTTTTTTAAAATAAAAATAATTTTTAAACAATCATGACTTTAAAGGATATTTTTTACTTCGAACACAGTAAGGAAGTTAAAATACAATACCGGCACAAAGAAAACTTTTTTTTTCCAATCCAATTTTTATTTTTGTATGATATTGTGTATATGTTCGATCGATCAATTAAAATTTAAAATGAATTAAACACTAACAATATAATCTACATCTTTTTTTTTTTTTTTTTTTTTTTTACAAATAATTATACAAAGTTATTTTTTAAAGATTTTTTCCTATGAACACTGTACGCGCTGAACAGTATTTGTTCAATATTTTTCATTTCTTAAAATTAAATTTTTTTTTAGATAAAATCTCATTAATGAAATTGACGATAAAATTTAATTGTTATTCACGTGCACTTTAATATCTTAGTGTTTTACTCATTATTATATTGAAATCTAACAAATATAATTCTTTAGTTCAATTTACCGAGTAATATTTTTATATTTATCTTTCAATGCACACTGTTGTGTTTTTGCAACATGTTTTAAAAATTTTTAAAACATATATGATGATATATCATTATATTTTTACTATATATGTTAGCTATTTAGCGGTATTTATCAGTTTATTAACAAACTTATCAATTATTTAGAGTATTAATTAATATTGCGGGGGAAAAGTGTCAACAATTTTAACGTTTTAACATACTGTAAACATTTTGTTTTTTAATTTAAAAAAATCGCGCATTTAAGAGTTATACACTCATTTTCCCTGTCGATTAAATTTTTTTTTTTCAATTGATATTTTTGTTTTTAGAAATTCAAAAGTTTATTTATAAAACTCATATCAAATATTAAACTTTTCTTGGCCTATATGATTTTCAAATTTTAAGTTTGTTTAAAATATTTAAAGTTCAAAGCAGCAATAATTTGGGCAGTATATATTTGTGAGATACCTTGCTTGCATTTTTCACTACACTCATGATTAAATGAGTATGCCTCTTAAACTATCGGTCCAATAATATAAATTCAAGTATCTGAATGATAAAAAAAAAAGGTACTCTGTTTTAGAATATTTCTTAACAATTGATATCATAAAATTTATAATTAAAAGTGTAAAATGTGATATTCACTCAAGGTCTGAATATTTAAAAAAAAGAAAATAATTTACTCGTGTATAGAAAATGAGTGTAGATTAATAAAAGTGTCATCCTGTATAACCGCAAAAGTATGATGTGTAAATAAAATTTGTTTAATTGGATAATATTAAGTTCTTAATTTTATACTTTTTACTAGTCAAGACAATATTTTCGGAAGATATTCGCCGAAAGTAATTTAAATAATTCGAAGAAACTGCGTCATGCAAGCCGAGTTCCTCGTTTTACATAATACCTTCATAATAATATTAAAATATCTTCTCGAATACATCACAAATAATTAATATGAAATAAATTAATATTACGGGGCGTATTATGTAACAGGAATAACGTCATCCCGGATATTCTCAAAACATAAATTATTCGGATATTTTCCTCGTTTCAAGTGATTCGTAAACGTTTTTCAATTATTAAAACACTCGTGACGTAATGATGATTTCAAGCGTTTTAATTTGAACGAAAAATGACATTCGATTCAATGATGCATACGACAACGCATTGACAGCACAAGCGATCATTATAATTCATATCGTAAATAGTTCATCTTCATAATATACCGTTAAGATTGTGATTTGCATTTGAAATTTGAAATTTCGTAGAATTTTATCGTTCTATTCGCGGAAAGGATTATAAACGTGTGAAAAGACAGACGGTTCGACTTAAAAAGTCACAAAACTTTCAAGGCCCTAGGGCTTTTTGGTTATAGTGTAATAATAATATCTCCTGTCTGAGAGTGACAGCAAAAATGATTCCCCAAAGACTATTCTCTTGAAAGTACGTTGGTCACCACACAAACAAAAATATATATATAAATATAATATACTAGGAGCATGTTTTTTTTGTTTTTGTTTTTTGTTTTTTGTTTTTTTTTTTTTTTGTGAAAATCGATACTGCAAAATATGAAATGTACTTAGGAAAAAGCCGAAGAGAGAAAACTACCGGGAGTCGGTTCTTTTTCGCTTTATTTGTATGGCCATTTTTTGAGATTCGCTTACCTGGAAGCTCGTGATGGTATTATATAGTTTTTTTTTTGTTTTTGTTTTAAAACTGAAAACAATGATGAATTATTACATTAAAGGAAACGGTTCTGAGCAAAGCTACGTGAATAATTTCATTACTAGTTTCGGGTTTTATAAAATACAAAATATACTGTAATGAAAAAAATGGAAGGGATTTCAAACGTGTAACTATTTTAGAAAAAAATAAATATTTTTACCTATTAAATCGAAACGATAATCTCCGTATGATAGGTTAGTTATTGTAATTGTTTTTTTTTTAAATTATTTTTATAATTAGTACATATATTTTTCATTTGTTCGAGTGTAAAGGAGCATCATTAATGACTGAAAACATTTTCAATTTCCTATTACCATTGTTCAGTATAAAAATTTGAATGAAATAAATTACTAGCAATTTAAGTTATAAGTCCACTATTCAAGAAAATAAAATAAATAACAAGAATAATAATAAAGCACTATTTGAAAGAAAATACTTATCTTTTAAGAATCGCATTAGACTTTTTCACATTTCTTATTGTCCAAAAACGAGAAAACGTTTTATTTAATATACAAAAAAAAACTCATCATTGCTAGGTCATAAGACCAATACACTCTATGATTCCGTTCAAAGTATAATACACTTAAATCACAGTTATACTTATAAAAAATAAGACGTAATAATTTCGCAAACATTTAAAAATTATTTTAAAACAATAAAAAGTTTTGTTTCTTTTTCAGAACTTTTTCAAATGAAATACACTCTGATCAAATTATTATCTAAGACCTAAGTAAATGTAGCTAGCATAGCATTTAAATAGAAAAGTAATATATTTTTGTGAAAAGAAATGTAAATAAAAGCCAATTATTTTAATTTCGGTGTATAGTCGTAGGTATACATTTGATTATATAATGTGTAATTAATTTAGCGAAAACAGGTAATAAAGTTATATTTTATGGTGACTAAAAATAAATAAACACGCAACATCAAATGGAATACGTCCCCTTGAGATGTTTAAACCGCACTTTTATTTATTATTCTTTTTTTTTTTTTTGACTATATATCTTTATAACTACGGGTCACATTGATTTTTTTCCCAGCGAATATATAGATAGAACTCATTTGTTACCTACCCGCCGGTGTATGAACGAGGTAAAACTTTTAGGAAATAACGAAACAAACGCGATCTATTTTCGTAGTTACCGAACGATTTTTGTACAAAGTGTTGATCTGTCGATGACGAATAAAAGTTGCCGACCGTGAAATGCTCGAACTCGATGGGTGACGCAACGTGCTCGTGAAAACTTTCGGTCTGTCAACAAAATAGTCTAAATTCCCCGATAGAAACGCAAAACATCGTGGCGCGATTGAAATTCGTCCGTTCGATTAAACATTATAGAAAAGTTGTGCGATTCGAGACGACACGCCGCCGACAACGCACTTTACTCACAGTCAGCGACTTATCATTCGATATGATATACGGCGCAGTGTTCGGGGCGACGACGGGACCAAAAGTTCGTTTAAAATTATCGTCCGTTTCAGTGCGATGTTTCCGTTGATCAAAACCGACGGCGAAAAAACGACGAGCCCGTTCACCGTGCGCGTCTTAATCCTCGCGCGGAACTCCGGAGTGTTATAATTTCGCGTGACGTCGTCGGTGTAATGAATTTTAATTTGATAATTTAATTCGAGTTTACCCGCTCTTCAATAACACACACACACACACACACACACACACACACACACACACACACACACACACACACACACACATATGTAGATCGTGTGTGTTACACTATATAGGTCGTTATCAAAGCCCGTCGTCGACTGTGGAGCGGAACAAGCTTTATAATTTCCGCGTGCACCACGTAGTCGGACGGGAAAATAACGTAATAAATCGCTATTGCCTGCAGTAAAAATTTGAAAATTTCAACTCGTCTCCGTCGAGTGCGTTCGTATAGAAACTACGGTCTTCACGTTCGAGTAATTATTTCTTATTGTATTTAATACACACACACACACACACACACACACACACACACACACACACACACACACACACACACACACACACACACACACACACACACAAAATTCGTACACGACTGACTCGTATTTAGCAAACGGTTGCTAAACGCACTGCGCCTGGCTGTAACGATCGTGGTTTTATGCCATGCGCACGGTTAAGTACGTTTTGTGCATCCTATTCAAATACGAAAGACAAATACGACTGTACGAGATAATTTGTAATAAGTAAGTGATATTGACGCGTTTAGTGTGTAGAAATCGTTACCGAGGGATAAAATAAGTTCTATAACAGTGCCGAACTTCAGTTGTATTTTCGTACAACCAGGGTTGGCACGAAAAAGCACAACCCGAAAAAACCCGGGCTGCATTTTTGGGTTAAACCCACTCAATATTTGAAAAAACCATTGAAAAAACCCAGCTTTATCATGGATAAATTCCACTATTAATTTTTTTTTTTTTTTTATCATAAAGTGAGTTTTAGAAATGTGCCTTGTTTTTTTTCAAAGTGTACCTATAGCGGATAGCCTATACTAGAAAAAAGGAAATACATATTTGTTTTTTAGTTGACTACAAGTAGGTAAAATAGTTTAATGTATCGTAATACAAATGTCATAAATGATGAGTTTTTTTTTTTTAGAAAAAACACGGGCTTTTTCTCAAAAAACCCGATAAAACCGCCCAGTTATACAACATCAATTAAACCCAACGGGTTTTTGAGTTTTTGGGGTTGTTTTGGGGGTTTATTGGAAAAAAACCCGACAGGGTTGGGTTTATTCAATGAAGCCCGGGTTTTTGCCAACCCTGTGTACAACGCATTGGCGTCGTGTCATGACGTAGTAGTATTCATATTATTGAGTAGTATGCAGATTATATTTTCTGGAATCTGAATCCATATTTTGAGTTTTTTTTTTTTTTACTCCGAGTCCCACACTGAAAAGTTAGAAAAAATACAGTTTGTTAAAGAAAGCAATGTTGTTAAATTTGAAGACACTGTACAATTTTTAGAAAATATTTAAAAAGAAGCCAAATCAATAATTATTTTTCTTGTTTTAGAAGAGCCGTATATTATTATTGAATTCACTAAATTGATTTTCAAAAAAAAAAAAATTTGTTTTAAATTTTAAATATTGTAAGACTTTTCTCTGGTAACTGAGGAAAAAAAAAAGTTGAAAAAAAGGATTCAGAAGTCCTATTTTCATATACTATACTCGCATTGACCGCGGCAAGTCATTTACACCACTGGTAATGAAATTTTAAAACAAACGCCTCTGATTTTTGAAACCGGGACACGAAATCGAGTTAGCATAATTATTACTCGCTACATTTTCATTTTCCGTTACAGCGTATTTTTACGCCAAAAACTATTCGATAGTTTTGTAAAACAATCGAATAATTAGATAGTTTAAAACTATCGGGCGGCTCGATAGTTTTCACTCGATATTGCCCATCACTAGCGATAACCGTTCTATACGAATGCACGTGGAGATTTTTGAAAATGAACGTAATAAATGCTGGTCGCGATTTACACAATACACCCAAAAAATACCCGGGACGCGATATACATCAAAAAGGTACATTGGAACGCAACTTACAGTAGTCACCCGAGCGCACGGCGGTGTACAGTCGTTGCCAGATAAATTGAGACGACGGCGGCGGCAGCGGCGCTTTTCAGTAAGTGTAGCCCAAAATAGTCGCATCTAATATAATATATTATAGAATCTTATGTTGTTTTTATTTTATTTCTATTATTCATAAATGCAATTTCTAAATTTTTGTTTTTAAATAAAAGATTGCCATCAAAATATTTGATTTTAAAGCGATATTATAAAATCAGTTTAGTGACAATAATTGTTGGTTTATTGACGTACTTATGGTAATACATTTCAAGACTAACCGCCACCGCCGCCGCCGCCGCCGTCTCAATTTATCTGGCAACGACTGTAATACCTATTCCAATGAAATACTGCACGACGGACCGTATTTACACGTTATGTCGTAATAATAGGTGTATAAATATTATACATTTCGCGTATGAAATCTTAATGCGATTTCACGGCGCGATGTAATGCCGTTGAGACAACATGCACGCCGTCCGCCATAACAATATATTATCACGTACCTATATTTACTCAACACGATAATAATAATAATAATAATAATGAAGTGTTAACGCTTATGTTTACACCGGTCACGGTTAAATAATATAAGTCTGGGTGTCTTTGGCCCCGGGGCTCAAGGACCACGTGCGACCCGCAGTCGACCTCTGGGCTTATAAACTTTTCTTTCTTTTTCTTCTTTTTTTTTTTTGTATTTATCAATAAACCCCCGTAATACGGCGTGGGACTTAACCGTTTAATCATTATTGCAGTCGGAACCACCGGTGCACCAGACAGGTACACAATAATGTCATTCGTTATCGTTAAGTCTTACTGTCTACTGTTCGCGTCTATTATTCACCAAGTTCAATAGTTTCACGGTCACTTGGTAATATTTTAAACTCGCGTTTTATACACACACGCACACACACACACACACACACACACACCATATACGAATATACATTGACCAAATTATAAATATAAATAATTAGATTATTATTAAAAATAATCCGGTCGACATTCATGGAAATAATTCCTCATTAAATATCGTATTATTTACTTCCATTCGAAAATGAATGAATTGTAAATATATTTCGTAAGAACAAACACGCATATTCAGAGCGGGATATAACATATATTAACAAAAGGAGCTTTTGCTCCAGGGCGGCAAATTTTTGGGGGTTGCATGTAATTTTTGTAATATAAAATATATTAAATATCGCGTATTTGTTTTGTTATTCAAATTTATACATAATTAAATCGAGTAGTATAACGTTGGCTATTGAAAAATTACATATTTTCATTATGATAATATATTTTCTTATTTTTAAAATTATGAGCTATAGCACTGAGTAATGTATCTACGAAATTATAAGGATGGACCAGCGGCATGATATAACCATGAATATAGTGGTATTAATCACAGTTTACAGACAGTTTTGTGCAATTATGTTTTAAATAAACGACTTTTGTAGTTTTGTCTAATCGATTTAAATAATATAAAGTACCAAATAAATTTTTTTTTAAACGGTTCAACTTATTCATACAATATTACATGAAATACATAATATTATACTGTTTTAAGTTTTTAACTACTTCTTGATAAGAAATTTCCTATCAAATATGTATTGCTCCAGGGCGACTTTGACCCTTAATCCGGCTCTGCGCATATTACACTCGTGCGTATATTTTATTAAATCGATTTAATATTGACCGGATTGATTAATCGGCACCATAATAATATGCTTGGTTCGAAATGACTCTTTTCTTTTAAAATGTTTCGTTTGAATAAAATTTGTCTACTAACATAATGCACACAAATTGATAACAAAAACCGTTTTCTTTGTAAATATTTCGCGAAAAAAAATTTATTTTCAAATATATACGATTCCACGTTTAAATCCGACGAACGTGGTCGGGTGAATGTTCAGTTAAACAAAAATTAAATTTGTTTTAATTCTGACAATATTTCACTGATTTCGCTTGTTTGTTTTACGAAACTGATCAGAAATAAAATCTTACGGATAGATCTTTTTTTTTTTTTTTTTTAAATCGAAGAAAAAAATATATTTATGAAAAATAAATATTTATCTGAGCGATACATATACGAGTATATATATATTATATTTCATCAATCGGTTAGTATTTGCGAATATCTCTGTAACTGATATTTTACTGTTGTTAAGAGATTACTGCCGAGACAAACCAAATTCAAAAAATATTAATTTACCACGAAATACTATGTATTAAGGTCGTTGCGGACCTCTGGGACATGCATTACGCTACTACACACGGTGTACACATTTATATAAATATAAACTTGATTTTTTTTTTTTTTTTACGAAAATCATATTCCTTTTATATGTTTTCTTCGTTTTGGAAATAGAAAAAAAACACGTCATCACTTCGTCTTTACGTTCTGTACACACACACACACATACACACACACACACACACACACACACACACACACACACACACACACACACACACACACACACACACACACACACACACACACACATACACACACACACATACGTGTGCAGTGCATTAACTATAATTACATCTCGTTCGTCTCGTGCACGTGCGGTTTTATTCAAAGTATAATAATATAATACATTATTATTGTTGTCACACGGAACGAGAATCATTCTCGGTACACTTTCTGGATGATTGGTGAAATGTATTATCATCCTGTCTTCGCCGTCCGTTCACTCGGCTGCCGACACGTATTCGCGTCAACGACGACAACGACGACGACGACGACGACGACGATATCATCGTCCGTTCACCTATCGACACACCGTGGCACGGATCCTGCAGTGATGGTAAAAATGCACCGTCGTCGCGTCCCGCTAAGCGCGCTTCGTGCTCAACGCAATGCCGTACTAACCATCATTATTGCCCTGAGGCAACGAATATTTGACGCCCCCCCTCCTCTAAAAAATATAAAACCTCATTCCATAAATATGTTAAAGACATATTAATTAAAGGTTCCCCTGCTTATTAAATATTATTGTAATCTTATTTATATTATAAATGTATTTATTTTGTTTTGATGGCTTTTTTGAAGTTGACACCGATTCCATTATTATGGCTTCATTATAGAAAAATTACTATTTTCTTGAAATAATACGTAGATTCACTTTTAGTCAGCCCCGTATTGGACCACCGGGCAACCGGGCAGATGCACGATGCGCCCATGAAAATTATGAATTACATTGCGCCCATATTTAAAACTTTATTAGAAATAAACTTAAAAGAAATCAGTCTAAGTGTAAACGTATACAATTTTCAGAAGTTTTGGTTCAATATTCGAAATTTCGCCGTTTTTACTCAATTTTTAGCAGTTTTTCCAGTCTTCTGAAAAAACGATTGACTATGAAAAAAAGGTCGGTTCCATAGGTATATTATCGTCAGTAAAGTCATATTAAATTATCAGAATTTTCCGATCAAATTTTTTTTTCTCCTGTGCGCAGAAAAATTTTCTGAAAAAATTGAGAAAAAAATGTCGTTTCTAAAGTACCAACAAGAGCAAATTTCTGATCTATAGATTGGCTGGATGAAAAGTTTGAAACATTATTTCTATACGAAAAAGTGTTTACAGAAAATGAAAAAAAAATTGATTATTTTTTAAATATTTAAAAATGTATATATTTATAAATCATTAGTAATTGATTGAGAATACATTTTTAAATATTTCTCCGAGATAATATAAACATTAAATGAACCAAAATTATATATTTAATTCACATTATTTAAAAAATATTTATTAAATATTTTCCACCAATCATACGCAATATTAAATATTTAATATTAATAAAATAGTTTTTTTTGCAATAATAACAATGTTTTTAAGGCGCCCTTTTGGGCTACAACAACCGCCCCATAAGAGCAGTCAGTACGGGCCTGCTTATAGTTCACATGTAAATCATACCTTCATAGGCTATACAGTACCTACCTCCATCCTATGGCAATAATGATGTTTATAATATACGTTATTGAAGGTATATGTAACACTAGTCTTACTCATTGTTTATATCATTTTATATTTAATAGCATACAAACAATTCGATACGTACTCGCCTTTGATATTACAATAGGTATAAAAAATGAATTGTAATATGAAACACCAATTTTTTTTTTTTTTTTTTTAATTTCAAATTTTATCTCATTAACTTTTATTACGCATTGACGCCCCCTAAATTCATAGTACTTTGAACGCCCTGGGGAAATTGTCCCATTTTCTCCTCCCTTGGGACGGCTTTGTGCTCAGCGCCACACGCCTCGTCGTACAAAGGACGTCAAAGGTCGTATACAAAAAGATGATATCAAACATACGTCACACTACGATTTCCCGCGTCGGACCACCTACGCCTAACAAACCGGGCCGAACCGAACACAAACGTTTCGTACGTCGAATAATCACAAACAAAACTCCTTCGGCAGATCGACCGATCCTCTTTATCGCCGGCATCCGCGACGAATCAAAACTATTACTTACGTAGCTCCGGTCCGATGGAATGCTTTAACGTCATTACTATAAACGAATTGCAGCCTCCCCCCGCCGTTTTCGGTTCATAAAATCCAAAAGACTCGAGTTCGGCTAGGTTATTACATGGTATTCGATTGGATGCTTTAAACCAGTGGCCGGCAACCTTTTCCGAACTGTCGGACCACATTTACAAATTAAAAAGAGTTTGCGAGTCAGATAAAAATAAAAATATTTTATTCTTAAATTATGTATTATGAAAAAAATACAGTCTAAAACTTAAAATAATAAAATGTTTAAAATAAAAATCACTGCAGTTTTTAGTACAATTATAACACGAAAGTATGAATGTAACGTACTAGCTGGTAAAATGCTGAGGCTAAAATGTAATTTTTGTGGTTGGATAGTGTTAATTAATTTTTCGATTTCCACACTGAAATTACTTATGCCCCCTCTATAAGAACATGGTGGAATGGTGGAGATGTTATCTTATCGGTAATTGTCAAGGTATACCTATACCAGGGGTGGCGAACCTATGGCACGCGTGCCAAAAATGGCACGTTGGCGAAATTTCAATGGCACGTGGAAAAAATTGAATTTACCGAAATTTTAATAAAAATCAAAACTCGAATCACACTATTTATGAAATCGTAGTTGAAATAAATACGATTAAACAATTTCTCCAGATTTTAATTATAATTATATTCCTTAAGACATTTACGCTTTACTAATATCACAAATACAAATATATCGTCTATATGGAAAAGTGGTGAAAAATGCAGACATCGAAATGTCGGAAATCATGCAATTCGCTTACTTTTATTTTATTTTTTTCATTTTTTCTTGAAAGTTTATAATGTGTAGTGCATTTTTTCAAGTCAAAGCAAAAACTACATTTTTTACCGAAATTAGAAGTTTAGATATTCTGTTATAAAATTGTTTACATGAAAAAAAGGAACAAAAGTTCACATTACAATATAATTACATATTTACATTTTTAATACGATTATTCAATATTGACATCTGATTTAAGAATATCATATATAATTTGTAAAATAACCTACACAAATATTGACTTCATTAAACTTCCTTTGTGTGGGTAGAGGGGCACGCGAACAGTTTTAGAAAACTTTGATTGGAAAATTTTGACACTCGACTCGGAAAAGGTTCGCCACCCCTGACCTATACTATTATAAAATATGACCGATATAAAATACCCGTACCAAAAAGGCAAAAACGCAACGTTCAATTATATTTATGCAATATGAGGTCCGATCAAATGTCGTCGTTCTAGAATTTAAAGAGGGCCGCCGGTTGCCGACCACTGCTTTAAACTGATCACTAGGGATGAGAAGTTATAGGAGGAAAAATTTGGCAAAATTTGTACAAAAAAAAAAAAAAACGAAAATTTGCAAAAAAAAAATCGAAAATATGCATAAAAAATTGTGTTTATAACAATATCATTATATGATATAAATAACGTCAATATTTTAAAATTTGAACATCTAATCAACGACTTCTGAGTTCAATTTCTGTACATCTAAAATTATACATTTTTGTAAATATTGTCACACTCACATTTATGTTTAATTTATTTTTCATACCAGTAAATTTGTTGCATTGGACCACCAGAGCTTTTTTAAGATTGGCGACGTGTAATTCGACGACGATTGTCCGTGAGAATATTTTTATAACGCGAAAAAATGCTAAAAGAGGCCGTGAAGTTTTGAAATTGTCCCACCACATTTAAAAAACTTCGGCGCCACTGATTATTCTATTATATTACATTGAAATTTAAATACAATAATATTTGATTAAAATATTCAATTTAGGTATAATTTTTGATAGTAAACGAATTATGCGAAGCGTATTAAAAAAATTGACTAAATGTGCATTTTTATGCACGAGAAAACGTTAAATATGCTATTCTTTAAAAATTTACCAGAATATGCAAAAATATGCAAAAAAAACACTAAAATAAAAAATGAACTCGTTGGGTTATGAAATGGATTTATAGCTTATGCACCTAGTTATAAATAGCAAGCATACACAAAAGTATGCAAGTTCTATAACTTCTCATTCATACTGATCACACTCTCCATCTGTGCCTCGTTATAATCGTAAACAATATGTCACTTAACTTATTTTGCAATTGTACATATTATAAATTACCATCTTATTTAACGTTCGTATATTTCTGTGAAAATTCGTGCTGTCGTAAGTTTTTTTTTCTGTGTTTCTATGAATAATGTAAAAAAATATTATCTAGTACTTAAGTATTATTGACCAATCGTCATCGTCGAGTTTAATAATTTATACTTGATTGAAAATCATCGACACATTTTCTCTTACGCGGAAGGTGTAGGAATACGTTGCTCGCTGTTAGCCCTTATGCTCGCCGTTATTACAATAATTTTACCGATTCAAACGACGACGGTTGCGTACGAGTAGTCTTAAGTGTTTCGATCGTAAACATGTAATGTTTTGATTTTTTTTTTTTTAAGGTATTTTTATGAGTTTTATAGGGCGTCAATATCCGAGCCCTCTATGTTATCTCTATATTTCTATACTTATTTCTAAATCATTAATTTTCGGGTAAATTCGCCTGAACAATGAGTGGTGAAGGTCGTCAGACGTACCTACTACATATTAATCTACGCGTGTCTAGAGCTCCACCGTTCCGAGGTCACCAGGCGTTTTGCGCCGTCAAGTGCGCCCCCTCCCCCACGTTATTACGACTAGGTCCGACGCTGTTTTTAAGTACACGAAAAAGCACGGCTTATTAAGACGGTGAAATATTCATGTTTACTTTATTTCGCAAAATTTACCCCACGAACACTTTCCGCGATAATTCGTTAACCTCGACTTCAGCTATTATGACCAGTGGCCGTGCGTCAAAGCCGTTTTAAAGAATTAAATTGTCAAATTTAAAATCGCCTCGAACATTTTTTTTTTTTTTTTGTATTTATCAAATATCAAAACTTTCGTCGAACCCGCATTACATTATAGTCGTGTCAACGTCATACCACCACACGTTCGTGTAGAAACATTTGACACTTAAAGGTCTTTCGTTTTCATTTTTTGTTTTTTTTTTTGTGTTTTTATTAAAAATGTCGTTACTTCGCGGTCGGTTCGATACATTTTCAGCTCCTCGTTATGGCGTATGCACGTTCACGAACATTAGGTGTAATACGCTGCAATCGTCTTATTTTTCAGATCCGTCGAGCCACATCATAATTATCAAAAGTGTCACACACCTATAGTAGTATCGACAAGACGAATTAATTCGCTCGTCCTAATACTACCCCCCCCCTCTTTTATCGCCCGCTTCCGATTAAATTCTCGAATATTCAAGATGAAAACATCGGGCAACAACGTGAAACGGAAACGTAACGTCATCGTACGATATTAATATCTGCCGCGTCGTGCTCGACGATCGTTTATCACGAGTGACATCGTACCAATATTTGTCGTCGATCAACACGTCTTGTACGTACGTAGGTATATCAACGCTTAAATCGAAAATTACATAATATTACTCTCGTCGTGATCATAGTCGGCGCGAGTTATTATCGATTGTTGCGGGCGCGACGAATCCGGGGCTTGCGCGATTTCTAGTGACATTCCTATCAATCAAAAATCTGTGATTCGGTCAAATTAGCTAACGGCTCGGTAACGGACGTGTGCATAATAAGGGCCAGTATTACAATCACGGGTTAGACTCCGATCAGTGTTAAATGGTCTGTAAGATGAAAAAACCAGTATTACAAACTCTGGTCCACTCTGTTTTTGACCGTCCGTTACCGCGGTTACGCTTACCGGACGATATCGGCTGGTTACAATATGCAGTGATGTACCGTTAAAGCATCTGATTGGTTGTTAAGTAAGTTAGTAACTAGTAAGTTGTTTATTATTTTGAACTTTTTTTTTCTGTGCTCGTCTACATATATTTTCAAATTTGCATTTCAATACACTTGCTGGTCTGAATTGGTTTGGTACCAGTGCGTTGAATTCAGATTCAATTTTTGCCCAGTGTTCTTTCTTTTTCCTGTTATGTAATATTTGAACCAGTAAGTTAAAAGAACGGGGTAATTCTTAAATATTATTATGAAATAAAAGAAACTTACATATTATTTACATGGTCGGTAGTCTTACACTGAATGACTGCCCAGTGTTTCGAAACCAAATTCATTAACTCCTCTTCCTCGGCGAAACTGAAGTTTTTACTTTTTGGACATTTATTGTCCATGATTTAAGATTTTACGTGTTTAAAGTTGTAAATGAAATATCTCGTACAGTCGTACGTCTAAAATTTTAAATAAGACAAGTTGACTCATCTATGAAACGCAGTCCAGGACAAAGTAACTGTAATTGATGAGTGATAACCGTGGTCAAAACAGTGGATTACCGAATTGAACTCTGACGGGGTATTGTAATACTACTTTTCTGATAACGGGCCGTAAAAGTTGAAACCACGGTTATATCGATAACCGAGGCGTAAACGAACGGTTAGGTAACCGAAGATTTAATCATAGCTTGTAATACTGGCTTTAAGAATTTCGTCGAAATCGACCGGGACAAAAATCAAAAGAGAACCGAAAAATCAAAAGCAAGAGTGATTGATTTAAATTCGAAACACGATCGCGCGACGAAGAAAAGGGAAATATTTTCTGCGACGTCGCATTCGCTGGACTTAATGAAAACCACGTGCTACGGAAAATATTGTTGTCCTGTTTGCGGGAGCAAATTAGCGCTCCGCGCAGTTTTCCTATTAGTTCCTCGACAATTTTCATGATGTTTACCGACACCAAGCACGTGTTCTTACACCGCGACCTATGGAATTCGGTACGGCGAAACAACAATCACGACGAAAGAAAAGCCGGACACACACTTCTCACCGCGGGTATTCTTCGCTCCTCGGACAAAATAACCGGGACGGACGTGTTGAGTTTTAGAGAAACGACAAATAATTTCTTTAGTAGGACGATTCTGAGCTCAGTATTAGCATTCCACTATAGTATATTTTGCCATTGTTCGTTTAATATTTGGTAGGTTTTTTTTTTTTTATTCATAGATTATACCTGTTTGAATTTTTCATGTTTGACAAACGAAACATTTGTTTTTACCAAAAGATCCAAAACATATCGTTCTATCTGCAGTATCCTTGAAGATTCATAACGATTCGATGAACAATTTCTTTTAAGTACACATTTAATGTTGAGTATTGATATAAAACCAGTTGATACCGTCAAAATCGTATAACAATTTACCAAAACGCTTTTGAAAAAATAAACACGAATAACGATTTTTCCAATACCATTAATTAAACGTATGCGTATGATCATATTAAATTTTCAAATTTTTTGTCAAATATTAAAATTATTAATAGAGACGAATATTTAAAAACTAAGTAATTTCAAAGTTCGTAAACATTCATAAAGTATGTATCAATATGTCATTAATATAATATGATGGAAATTTCAAATTTCTAACAATATTGCTTTTCCAGTTATGACTAACTAAAATAAATTTAGTGGAAGTGTCGTCAGTGAAAAAATTTACTGTTTTTGTCGTTTGTTCGGCAATTGTTCCTAACTCTTGGAAAAACGTTCGAGTAGAGAGAAAAACGACCTCTTTGAAATACCAACTGGATGAAATTTCCAATCTGTAGACTGGTTAAAATGAAACTTTTCGACAAAGTTAAGTGTATCAAAAGGTCTTCGCAGAAAAAAAAACATAAAAAAAAAAAACATCATTATAAAACCAATAGATCCTTCGTTTCACTCAGTATCTAAAATATAAATTTCTACGAACTTCAATTTTTCCGTTTTTTTCGACCGCCGTTTTTCCACGAGGCTACTGCATTAGAGCAAAACAACATACTTATAAACAATGTGTTGAAAATTGGTTTTACTTTTTTTTATTTTTATTAAGTGTACACTTAGTCGTCTGCGTCAAAGCATAATACGTTTTTAGAAGTGATAAAATACCGGATTTCTATGCAGCTCTCGTGGACAGGCCTACTCTCGAAACGCAGAAGATTCGACGTGACGCGTGAAATACACGTATTTATCGTCGTCGTCGTCGCTATCGTTCCTTTTCTCTCTCAACACTCGTTTTATTTTATTTTTTCTTCTATACCGATAGGACGTGTCGTCCGCGACGAACAGGGAATCCATTCCGTCGTACCGCTGCATAATAATAATAATAATAATAATAATAATAAACGTCGACGAAACAACAATAATAACACGACGGTGGCCTATGGGGGATCGTACGAACGGCGTGTGACAATATTATTATTGTTGTTTTATTTTTCGTTGTTGTTATTATTATTATTGTTATCATTCTTTTCGGAAACGAGACCCGTATAAATCGCGTGCACGAACACGCGTAGGTGTGACTCGGCTGCGACGATAACATGTCCGATGTGCATGTGTGTGTGTGTGTGTGTGTGTGTGTGTGTGTGTGTGTGTGTGTGTGTGTGTGTGTATCAGTTTTCGGAAGTGTTACCGCCCGTATGATACGCGAACGCGACGAACAAGTCAGCCGAGGGGAATATAATGTTATTTATGGCGACCGGGTGTCAGAAACCAAAAAAAAAAAAAAAACAAAAAAAACAAAAAGAATATAATATATGAAAACAACACGTACAAACATCTCCGAAAAACATATTCCGTACACGACAAAAACTAAATAAATAAGTTGTTATGTTCTAATTGGAACAAAAAAAAAAAAAAAAAAAACAACTGCAACTATATAATAATATTATTAGGTAGTTTATGACTATTGTTCGCCGTTATTGTCTAAGACTGCGGCGGCGGCGTCGGCGATGAATATAATTATGATGATTTATAATATCGTCCGAGTCGCTATATCGGTCGGATGAGAATAATAATAATAATAGTAATTTGCGCGGCCGTGTACGACTAGGTCGAATTACGGTATTGTCGCCTGGACGTTATTATATTAATATTCATTTTTCGATCAATTAGACCGGCGGAATCGCCAATTAAAAAACACCGCGACGGTGATGAGAAAAACAAAACGGATTAATTTTTATCACGCGGTCTTAACGAAACGACAGTATAAATAACATTGACCGAGGGAACAAAAATCTAATTTTTCACGTTTCGTCTCGTGTGTTCTTTTTTTTTGTCCCACGCGGCTCACGACGACGACGACGACGGCTCGTGAACATAATCCGGGTGCGACGTCACTACCTAACGAACCTTTCGCGCCGTGAATTCGGCCCGACGAGTTCAACAAGGGACGGTGAAAAAATGAGCGGGCGGAAAACTTTTTAGACAAGCGTGGTCGTGAACAATAACAATAATACTATTACGACGACGTATATAAATGAAATCGTTTTTTTTTCGTTCGACCGAATTTTAGTAAATTTATTAAAAATCACGTGTTGACGTTTCCGTGACGTTTCCAAAGTCGCGAGAAATCCGTTTGCCCGGTTCGTCAGACGGATTCGCGAGACAATTTTCCGGAAAAATCAAATCCGTTCTCTCGGAATACAAACGTCGTTGATACGACTGGGAAACAGCGATTCCGCCGACTGACGGCGGACCGCATGCGGTACGCTGCGGATTCGTGACGCGTAATAATGTTAGTACGAACGAAATGACGAATCAAACAAACAAACGCAAAAAGTCTTGTCGACTCTTGAGCGCGAAACAATACGGATAATATTTGTAGTTTTTTCAATGCCGTCAAACTTGTAAATCAATTGTAAATAATCAATTTTAATTAGTAAACATACATATTTATATAGTACATGCATGTAAATGTACTAAAATATCACTCAAAATACCTATAATATTAACTATTATATACACCTTTTATATTATATAATTTTCACTTAAAAAAAAAAAAAATAAAAAAATGTACAACGCTAAATCTTTGTAAATCTTATTAGGCTAATGATCCGTCATGTCGAAGCCTTATACTTAAAAAAAAAAAAAAAATTAATAATAATAATAATAATTTTAAAATTGTAGTTCCAGTTGGTAACATTCGTCATTGTATTGTCATAGTTGGATTGGGAGTTCTTTGAGCCATTTAACAGCGTCTTTGGTGAGATTGTGTAAGCAGTGGCGCAACTAAACCTCTAAAACGCGGGGTGCTGAATCTGTGAATGCATCATAGAGTTGTGGGGGGCAAAGCCCTCTACACCCCCCTGCACCCAAACCTACAATAATCGATGAATCAAAACTTTGAAATACATATCATCACACTTCACAAAAATAAAAGAATAGAAATTAATAATACTCTTTTTTTCAACTACAAAATCAATAACATATTGGTACATTTTAATTTCATAATCTTGTAAGTAAATAATTATAAGATTCGCAACGTTCATGGTTGTTTTTTCTTTCTTTTTTCATTTAAATTGAAAACATAGTAGACAAATGTCAAGCCTATCAAATATCGAATGATTTCGCACACGTTTTTTTTTTTTTTTTTGATTTGAATAAATTCAAAGTTTTATAAACAGATGTATAGTTGAATTTAATTCAAAATGTAATATCATGCGATGACGTAAATCACAAAGTTAAATGAAAAATAAACTGGTGATTTATTTATTTATTTTTGTATCAAAATGACTCAATATTGTAAAAACGAGACGAGAACGTAAAAAAATCGTGTCTTTGAAGTAAAAAATGAAAAATAAACATTAGTATTACTTGGTTTAATATGTCGTAAAAACTCAAATTAAGTCAGCAATTATTGTCAGAGTCCGCTCGAGGTTAATCAAAAACCGAGAGTTATGAAAATGTTACATCCGTGGACTTGGCTCATTTGCTTTTCGTCGAAAAACCTAAATGTTCGTTCAATTATTTTTATATAATGATGTTTTTATGTGCAATGGAATATTCTGGACGTGTTAATGGCCAATATTACGTATTATAAATATGTGATTACTCGTGCGACTGCGATAATCACCGGGCATGGTGCATAATTTATCAAGATGTGAAATCATAACTGTTTTTCCGCGCGTCGGCTCGATCAAATATTGATATTAATGTGGGTTTTCTAAATTATTATTCGTTTCTCCGTTGATAGTGCACTTAAGTAGACTGACTCATTTAAACTTCAATTGTTATAACAATTATAACTCATTAGAAATAAACTTAAAAGAAATCAGACAATATCGAAAAAAATCGTATAATAATTTATTAAAGTGTGTATAAAAAAAAATCCTGACTAACGATTTTTGAACTTTTGTTAGGATAATTAGGTAGGTATATGAGTAAGGTCATATTAAATTTTCAGAACTTTTTGTCAAATATTTAAAATTATATTACATAAAAACTTTCAAACGATTTGGTAAATTAAAAGTTCTATATTTAAGTCAAAAGTGCTTTAATTGTTCTGAAAATGTTGTCCAATCTAAAAAAGTATGTATTTGATATTGGATAAAATTTTCAAGTTTCTAGCTTCAATACTTTTCGATTTATGACTAAATACCTAAAATCTAAACAGTGAAAATCTCGTTTACGGCGGATTTTTACCGATTTTACTCAGTTTTTCGATCGTTATTTTTGATTACTGGAAAAATTATGGAGATTTTGGAAAAATGAATATGTGATTACTCGTGCGACTGCGATAATCATCGGGCACGGTGCATAATTTATCGAGATGTGAAATCATAACTGTTTTTCCGCGCGTCGGCTCGATCAAATATTGATATTAATGTGGGTTTTCTAAATTATTATTCGTTTCTCCGTTGATAGTGCACTTAAGTAGACTGAAAAAAAAAAATTCCCAAAACTCAATGGCGCCGACGACGATAATATTATTATTATTTTCATTGTTATTATGATTTTTAAGTATGAAATTTTAACAAAACGCACTGTATACAAGTTATCGTCGGCTGTGCGAAAAAGAAAACACTTCATTTATTAATACGTAAAGATTTGAATAATAACAACAACGGAAAAACACAAAGAAAGTTATAAATTTAAATAAATAATTGATTGTTAAAAGTAAGGACTGTGTAAAACGGTAACGTCTTTAAATATGTACGCTTTCCATTATCACGATTGCTTATAAAATATAATACATCCGTAGAGCCATAAATTTGAATTTTAATGTTCTCTCTCCCCCTTCCCACCTTCGCCCTAGACCAGTCGCGTGTAAATATTATAATCGAGTTTCGTTTCTTATCGTACGAGAATTAACTTGAACAAACAATGGACTCGCGTTAATTTATGTATTTTTGTCGACACGAAAATAATACACACACACATTTCGTCCTCGCCGACGATTTTTAAATTTTCCATTTGTTCTACGTCGTAATCAGTTCCGTTTCGTAACGTCACGGTTTCAACGCGAATTGTTCAAACTCCGAAAACGAACGATCACACATTACACAGAAATACCGAGAAATGAAAACTTCGAAAAACTTTACACCGAATTCTCTGAGATTTACTACGTTTTATACGGCGTCCCACGACTATACGCCGTTACCGAGAAGGAAAAGGTGTAAAAACACCATTTAGAGTAGTTCACAACCAGTTTTTGTATGCCATTTTTTTTTCTCTTTTCGCCACTCGCCTAGAACTCTCTACTATGAACATATTTCGAGTTATTTTCAACCCCCCTCCCACCCCTTGGATCTCGACTAGTACGCTATTAACGCGTGTCGTGCAGTAATATAATGTAAATATATATACGTACAACAGCGTCTCGTTCATCCGGTAAAGACGTGGTCACCCAAACCAGCTGTTAGCAACGTCACAGAACCATTATTATATATGGTTATGATCAAGACATTAGTGATATACGTGGACTTAAACGTACTTGTTGTTCAGACATGTTTTTCAACATAAAATATCTACTTACAAACAATCAGATCGGACACAACGATCGGACCATAATATTGATAACTAGGGAACGGATTTATATGTAAATGCATATTTTTTTTAAAACAAGATATTTAAGATTCGATAAGATATGTTCATGATTTAAATCATTCCTATAAAAATGATACTACTTTTATTTTACATATTTTTACATATTTTGGTGTAATTAAATATTTTAGTAATTTTTGATTTTTTCATCAATTTTCGACGACCAAACATTATCTTATCAATATTATTCTGAACACTTCTATCTTTTTCTTCTTTTCTTTCTTTCTTGGGTTAATCGGCCGCTAGGACCATCCCGTCTCACAACCAATTCTCCAGCCATCTCTATCCATTGCCAGATTCTTCAATGAACACTTCTATCGCTATTGGTAAAGCTCAAAATATTATGCGAAATGAAAAATTGAAAAATAATTTAATTTTTATCTCAGTGAATTTTAGTATTATTGCACGTCATATAATTACAAAATTAGAAACAAAAAATATGTCCTTAAATGAAAGTATGTAAATTGTTGAATCAGCGGTTGAAAAATTAAAACTCGTAAGCGGTTCAATAGGAGATGTTGTAAAAAAGAAAATTGATGCTGTTACAGAAAAAAAATCCAGGTTTTATTGATTTTAAAACAATCAATGACATATTGAGTGGCAGACACCCTTCTAAAAATTTGGAATTATCGCCTTCTGATATTATGTGCTTCAAATATTATGCTCTAATTACATCGGTGGATGTGGAACGATCATTTAGCTGTTTTAAAAATATTTTGAGACCTAATAGGTGACATTTGACGTTTGATAATTTAAAAGAAATCGTAATAATTCAATGCAACAAATCATTTTGATAACTTAATAATTATAATTTTATTTTTATTGTTTTTTTTTTATTACATTTTCCCTCCATATTTGTATGTTTTTTAGCACATATTTTATACTTAATTTAAAAATTATGATTTTTAATTTTTTTAAATTAAATTTTTTTTCCCACATATTTGGATGCTTTTAGCACATATTTTATAAATTATACTTCCATATATATGTACGTATTTCTGTATTTTCGGTACATATAAATCCGTTCCCTGTTGATAACGATCATTGTTTTATTTTTAAACGAGTATGTGATTTAATAGAACGATTATTGATGTTTAATTTTTTGTTATTGATAATCGGATTCGTCGTACGGCAATAATCGATATTTTTGAAATCGATAAAAAATAATTTTTCAGTTTAATTCATTAGAACAGCGGTTCCCAACCTTTTTAGCCGGCGATGTCCTTTTGTTTGTACACATTTTGTCAGGCGCCCTTCTGTGGATATCACGAGAAACGTGATAAAAATAAACGCTTGTTTTCATTCATAGCTGATATAAATAATTTTATTGAACATATTATTGACAAATTATAATTTTATAGCCGAAAGTGAAAACAAAAAATACTGCTTTAAAAGTGAAAAACCAATAACTATTTTGACATTCGAGACTACTTATTTTTGGAAAGTTCGGCAATGTCTGGTTCAATTTGAGACAACTGAATACAGAGGTCAGATTCTACATTAAGGCGGTTGCGGTAACCAAATGGTTCTAGTAGCCGTGTAATTTATGTGGCGTTTATCATTTTTGTCTGTTATTGAACTAATCGATAAATATTAGAAACACGGTACGGTATATTATTTCGTATTAGATATTATACAGAGTGTGCTAAGTAATTTTGTACGTAAAACAATTTTTTGTCTTTTTGACTACAGTAAATTGTAAATTTTTAATATATGATTTAATAATTCTTTTCATTCTTGGACGAGCCGTGGTGCCTCTTAAATGAGCTCGCGGTGCACAGGTTGGGAACCGCTTCATTAGAAAATCGTTTTAACGCGGTCACAGGTCAACCGGAGGACGACACCTTTCCCCGATCCCGTTCGGAGCGACGAGACCCCACTGTACATCAAATATGTACAATATATGTAATGGTTTTACCTCGATTTAACACGCAACATCGCGGAAATCTCTCAGCGATTTCACCACTTTTTTTCGCGTAACGCGAGGGGTCGCGGAGAATCGAGATTCGCGAACACGACGACGCGTAATGATCCGCAACGGATTTTTTTCGCGGTTCTGTTCGTACGCGGCCTCTATCCTAATAATACGACGTGTCCGGAGCCGTCCTTTTGCGCTCGGTCGTACCTTTTTTGTTTTTTATTTTTTTAATTATCGAATAAATAATATAGTTACATACATTAGTTATTTAATTTACCCCGTTAAGCAGAGCTTGTGGCGAGGTAAATGAGTTGTCCGTAAACAAATAAAATCTATAAAATACAAAAAGATCACAATATTTATATAACTTATTTCCTAATTACACATACAATACACTCGAAGATTAAGTAACAACCAATTTACAATAGTTCTTTTCCTAAATTCGTAATTATTTTTGTATACATTATTAACGATATTTTTTTTTCAGCTCAAGTGGCATAGCATCAAAATTAATTGTACCTAAATAATCAACGAACTTTTTACCTATATATATATATTTTTTTTTTGGGTAACTGACATGCAAATCGTAATCCCTGCGTTCTCTTTTATTGACATTTTTAGTTGTAATGTTATACCTGCTTTGAATTGAATGGAGAACTGCCTATACAAATAACCTACCGGAAGAACTCTAAAATGTTTTTAGTTTATGGAAGTCGAGCCATAAAGCTCCTTTTTTCCCTTAGACATAACCTTACTGCAAGATTCTATTGTATCACAAGTGGTTTTATAGAATTATCAGAACACCCACCCCATACTAAAAGACCGTATTGGAAAATCGACGTATAGAGTGCGTTAGGCTCGTTTCACACTTATACGGTTTGATTCGGTTCGGTGCGTATTCGATTCGTTTTCGGTAGCGCCTAAAACGAATGAAAACTCTTCACACACACTCGGTTAGTATAAGGTTTGATTTCACGACCGAATCATCGAATACGCAGTACTGAATTTTTTACTCACTTTTACCACAATGCTCACTATGGAGAAAAGACAAATAATTGCTGCCATGTTATTTTTCTAAGGAATCAAAAAACGAAAGAGGAATAATCGACTGCACTGGGTACACCCTATCCTCACCAAACGGGTGGAATTTGGTGCACTTTATACCCTTTTTCTGAAATTAAGGGAGCACGAAGACAAATTTTCAAATTACTTCAGGATGTCTACGACATCATTTTGATGAATTACATTTGCCAAACGTAAATTATAAAATTTTAAATGAGATAATGAAAATGAAATAATATTTTCCCTTGCCGAAAACGTGACCGAGCCGAAACTAAACCGTATGTGTGTAAACGACCAATCGCTTTTGTTAACTCTGGGCGCTCGAATGGAAACCGAACGAAACCGATTCGTGTCGAGAGGGCTTTCGGTTCTATCAGTTATCTATTAGGTACCGAACACACACCGTATCACCGTTTCACACTTTTCCGGCGGCTACCGAAAACGAATCGAATACGCACCAAACCGAATCAAACCGTATAAGTGTGAAACGAGCCTTATATACAGTATGCATTGTTTCAGTAGGTAAGAGTTTATTAAGTTTAAAGAATATTTTGTAAATAACAGATCTTAATCTCATCACCACATTTTCCATATGAAATTTCCACCGTAGATTCCAGTCAAAAATAAGACCTAAATATACAAACTACCGTAACCGTACTTATTTTTTTGCAGTTACATAATTCAAAATTTAAATCTCGATTATTACAAGAGCGAATAATAATATCATCAAACGGTATATGTACGTATTATAAATTGAGAAAGCAATGAAAACACTTTTACCGATATTCAAAGTCAACTTATCGTTATTCGGTTCTTTAAAAACAGTATTTAATCCAACAGTCGTTTTTCGACGAACGTCGACCCACGAGTTTCCGGAAAAAAGTAGACAGGTATCATGTGCATAGGTTATAATTATTTTACCGTCAATACATAGGTCACGAACGTTATTTATGTACAAAACGAAAAAAAAGGGTCTTAAAACACTGCGTTGCGGTACCTACGCCGTAATCGATTTCACCCTGAGCGCTATGAACGCCGTTTACCGTAACAACTTGTTAACCTTAAATATATTATACATACGAGTTGATGTAGGCGGGTGGATCGTAGGCATATACAGTGCCCCTCACGACAACAATATTCGTGTGACAACGACGGCAATAATTATTCAGAACGTGTTTTGGCGCGTCGATTTGTCGCAAAAGGGCCCGCGCGAGAGTGCTTTTGAAACTCGGCCGACGATCGTGACGTTTTACTATAATGTATAGAGAGTGAAATAATTTTTTTTTCACGAGCACCGGAGCGCGAGCGTTTGATGACATTGCCCGAACGACGTTCCTCGCCGTCACCGCCGCCGTAATAATTTCGTTCTCCTCTCAGACGGACTGCACTCGTGCACACGTGCTTACGAAATATCGTAATATACAGATATGGCAGTAATAATAATAATTTTAAAATGTTAATAATAATAATAATAATAATATGGTGTCGACCGGTATGACGTGAGGGATTTTTTAATTCGTATATAGAAAGTCCGATTCGACATGAAAATGTACACTATGTAAACATAAATTACAGCAGATAGGTTGTTTGCCTGTTTAAAGGGAATTTTGGCGGTGACAGTTATTTTACCAGTGGGGTATTCAATAATAATAATAATAATAATAATAATAATAAACGCGTGTTCAAAATGCTCGATTTCTTTAGTGTTTTAAATTTTAAAATGTTCGTGGTTTTTGAAATATAGTTAATTGTAGAGCTTTTTAAATATAAATTGAAAAACTTTAGATTCGTCTAGAAGGTGAGCGCGTAATCAGTGTATTATAATCTCGACGACGTTATGAGAGTGGGGCCTTAGGGTGGCCCTTAGTCAGAGATGAAAAAAAAAAAATTTAATATTTTAAATTTCTCACCCTCTCATTTTGTTCATTACTATAAAAAAGTAATTTTTGTTAAATTTGATCATGATTGTTCATCCCCTTGGCGTGCCCCAAGGGGGCTAAAAAATGCAAAATAGGGGCTTTTTGTCGTTTTTTGAGTTTTATCAAATAAATATTGCACTTATCGATAACATTTATAGAACTTAAATTATAGATATTTATATTTTTGATAATAAACATATTTATACAATTTCTTATGAATTTTGTCATTTTCCAAGAAAAATTATAAAACACAACATTTTTAATATATTTAAAAAATTGATTTTTATAAGGTTATTTACATATTTTATTAGAATAACGGTTGGTGAAATGGTGATATTTATGATTATCTAATAGTTCTTGGATAAAGTGATTTTTTTACAATCTGGAAATTGCTGACGATACTCGCTGACTACTTGCAGTAAATATTGCTTCTGATCTTCGTTTTCGGTTAATAGCTTGTTATAATCTTCAATCGACTTAACTCCTCTCTCCGCAATATCATTTACGACATTTATATTATTTACCAATTTCCCCACTGGGGCCTACATCAAACTTCACACTTAAGTAATATGCATTCGTGTGTGTATGTGTGTGTGTGTGTGTGTGTGTGTGTATAATTACCGCGGTCATCGATTACCTGCATTTCATATTTACGTCTAAACAGATCATTACGGTATGACGTAACGATCGTCCTTGATGGTAGTAGTGTTCGAGTCGTATAAAAATAGACTCTGTGGTACTCGTGGACTTTCGCTAGTCAGCGTTTCTTGACACTAACGACTCTGGTCGCGGACCGCGGAAAACGCAGCGTCTCACTCGTGCCCGTTCGGCATCCAAATAGAATGCGTCACGAAACGAAAACAACGGAAAATTAAAAAAAAAAAAAATAAAAATCGTATTCTAATCGATCGTGTAGAAAGGCCACGTGAACGGTCACGCAATGTAGTTCACGTCTGAACTTTCGAAATCATATATACAAATACAGCGATTTTATAAGGTTTTTATTACAGCGATCTAAGATAAACAGTCGTCATCGGTGTCTTAAACACAAGAAGTGAGGTCGTGGGGAGAACTTTGTTCTCTCGGATTTTTTTCGCCGTATAAAAACGTGGTGAAAAATAATGCTATAAAACTTGTATATATTTTTCCCCCCTCCTCTGTGGACGATTTCTGTGTAAGCCACTGACCGGCTGCAGTATATTATTTTTACGATCAAAGTTCCGGCGGTAATAATCGTCGAGCAAAGTTGTTTCGTCGAATGAATAAAACACACTGTATAGAGGCGGTCTTTACGATATGAAAAACGCTTCGTGAGCACACCTAATCTGTCATTGTATTCTGAACGTCGAACAACTGATTCGTAATTGATCGTAAAATCGATAATCGCCGCGTTCGCCGCCCGCGAGTTCCGGCGATCTCGCGGACATGAATTGACCGATTCCGGCTCGAATATAGGTAATGGGACGATTACGGCACGAATTTGAGCACCGATGAGATTGCGGTCCGACAAATATCGATTAACAAAATATGGGATTAAAACGGGAAAAAATGTTGGCACTCGCACGTGAAATATTATAAGTACATGTTCGAATCGGATTTATAAAAACGACAAGATTATAAACAACAAAGAAAAGTCTTCTCGTCGAGCATACTGCGTTTGTATTGTCGGTTTCTAGACGTTCATTATTGTAGATTCACAACACGAAATGTAAATAAATACATATTCATCAAAACTATGAAATTATGTAAATGCGTAGCGGGGCCGTATCGACATTTGAATTTTCGAAAACTGTTAACACCGAGATATTTCTTTTGCATCTCTTACAATACGAACTTCACAGAAAATAAACGAATGAAATTCGAATTCAAATAATTAAAATTAAAATTAACGATTCGAAATCGTGTCTCTCCGTTTACTAGGTCGATTTTCTTCGTTCGCTTTGCGAGCACTTTTAAATCCATATCTACTGTCGATTTATATCAAAAAAAAAATTATGTCAGTAGAGTAAAGCTTCATTACCATCGTCGCTGTTAGACAGACATTCGATTTTTTCTAATTTCGATTTCGGATTTTCGTCGTTTTCCAACATCGGCATCGTTGCTTTCCCGGCCGAATGACGTTGTCGGAGAACCGAACGACGCCGACTTTGAATGACAAATTGTTTAGCCGATAAGTTAGATTTTTTGAAAAACCACGTGGACCGCGGTCGGGCTCTTTATCTCTTTTCGATAATCATTGAACGCAGAGGATCCTACCTAACGTGTAATAAAGGGCGGGCGATCGAACTAGCGAAAAGAGGAAAAGATTTATTCGGCGGGGCTCGATCGTAAAACAATACGAATTTTTAGCGAAGAAGAAAATAAAACAGCAATAAAACACCGATAGTACGTATACGGTACGGGAAAATTTATTTTCGAAAAGGGCGTAGTTCCACGTCTGCCCAAAGCCCGTTTCGATAGAAGTAATCGGCAGAAGCGCGCGTCGGTAGCCGCGCAACCGAAAAACTTACCGCCACGTTGCCTCCCGTGATCCTCCTCGTCTTTGTCCTCCTCCTTCTTCACGCCGCTCGATTCCGAGGTCGCCCGAGAAATTAAATACTCAGAACCTCGACAAGTGGTAATAAATTCCATTCCCTTCGGAAAACCTCGATGATTCGAGGAAAAAAAAACTATAGATAACTCGATCACTCTGTTTTGACCAAAATATATAGAAATGGGTAATGACGATTTATCATCGACGATTTTTAGTCAACCGCATAATGTAGCACGCCGTCTTATGCACGCTGATATATCTTTATCGATCATTGCTTCAATTGTTTTTTATCGAGCTTTCCGTTCCGTTTGATTAGTTAGTGTCAGTTGCGATCAATCGGTCATGCGGGTATAGTGTGTAAACCGATAGGTGACCTCTTTAAGTGGGATTTTTTATTTTTTTTTTCAAAAACCTTGATAATTCGAAAACCATACTCAGTCAAAACCTCGATGAATCAAAGAAAATTCTGTTCTCCTTGAAGAACTGGTTCACCGTGGTTCTACACACTATCGCCATCGTCGTGGAGGTACGAATCTAGGTATTAAGGTACGAAATAGGTGGGGAAGTCTTTGCGAGTTTCTATTTCTTTGCGTCTGCTTTTTTCGAATAGCTGCACACAGTCTATGTTCATACGCCTTCGGACAAAGTCGAAACGACGAGGGATCCGACTCGAAAAAACCACCCCGTCCCGCGTTCGTCGTCCAACACGCCCTCGCCCTCCACCAAATCACTCGACCGTAGACGTTTCCGCGATCGCGTTCCCGACGTTCCCGGTCACGTACTCATTTCGCGTCGGAGATAAAACTCAACAAGCGCCGCTGCGCCTCGAGTGCGAATCACGTCTATATAATATAGTGTCTGGATCGGAATGAAAACAGATATATTATCGTTTTTTTCGTTTAAAATAGATTTCTCGGGTAGAACGACACACACACACACACACACACACACACACACACACACACACACACACATACACAAATACACCTGATAAGTTCAAAGTGACCCACATTGACTTCAATGTTTTTTTCTGCTGTAGCAAAAAGTTGTTGTAAATTGATTAAAACCGAAATTTGGTATTTTACTACGTAAAAATCATGTTAATTAATCATGTGCGTAAAATAAAATTGTAATAAAATAATGCATTTTACAATGTCGTTTTTTGTTACGTACAAATCAAAATATCGCTTCACTTTTTTGTTTTTGTGTTTATTTATTTATTTTATTTATTTATATCGTGTTAGGCATATTATAATAGAACTTACAGTTGTTGTGTTGACAGCGCTAAATGTCGAAAAAGCGTGAAAATCCTGCCAAATTTTTAATGATAAAAAAAAAACAAATAAATAAAAGGTCAAAAACATCGTCGTCAGGCCTGCACATTGCTCCGATTTTGATATCGCTTTAAGAGGTCTGCGTCCATTTCACATCCACCGTTTGAACACGAAGATACGTCGACGCATTCGAGCACGGTGCGATATTAAAGTCACGTTTTCCGACATTCGCCGATACTCGCGTCGAGTTCCGGAAAACCGGAGAAATCGGCCCCGCCGCCTCGCGGTCCAATTCGTTTCGCAACACGCGCGTCATTCGACCGTTCCGCCGTAACGTTTGCAAATATTGTAACGACGACTCGAGAGATTTTTCCAGAAACGACTTTTGAATTCAACAATCACCCACGCGTCCCGAGAGCGACCCACGCGAAAAGTAAAACGGTATCCCGCCCGCGCGCGAACGCCGAGCGTGTAATTTTTTTCTTCTCGCCTCGCCCGAGTCCACGGGATCTACGTACACGCGCACAGTTTGATTCGCACCAACACGCGTCGGATCCGACAAACACATTCGGTCGAGCGGTGAAGTGAACGAAAACGTTGCGCCGCATAAATCGCTCGTTGTCTCGGGACCGAAAAGAAAACCCGCGGTCGGCCGAGTATGACTCGTTTGTATTTTCAGTTATTCGAAACCGTTTACGGATTCGCGAAAACGTCACGACACGATCGCAACAATCTACGGGACCGTGAAGTATCAAAGAATAATGAATAAAAAAAAATGAAAAAGCTGGTAAGTGAGATGATGGTGGTACAAGTTCGTCCTTCGTCCCTTCGGTTCTCGGACAAGATATTGGTGATGAATGTATTAAGTTTTAAAGAAATGATGACTCATTTCTTTAGTATAAAACGATTCTGAGCAAAGCTTCAGTGTAATATAATATATCATTATTTAAATACTGTTTACGTATTTTACGGTTATTTGTATAATGTTTTAAATGCTTGGAAAAAAAATCGTCACTATTATTGATATTTTTTCGGTATTGATAGTTTAGTATAAGAGTAAACTTGTATTAAAATTTCAGAACTTTCTAACAAATACTCAATATTTCATTAGAAATAAACTTAAAAGAAATCAGACAATATCGTAAAAAATCGTATAATAATTTATTAAAGTGTGTATAAAAAAAAAAATCCTGAATCACGATTTTTGAATTTTTGTTAGGATAATTAGGTAGGTATATGAGTAAGGTCATATTAAATTTTCAGAACTTTTTGTCAAATATTTAAAATCATATTACATAAAAACTTTCAAACAATTTGGTAAATTAAAAGTTCTATATTTAAGTCAAAAGTGCTATAATTGTTCTGAAAATGTTGTCCAATATAAAAAAGTATGTATCATCTCAGTTCAATTTCGAATCTAAAAAGTTGCTGGACGAAACTTTTTGACAAGGATTTCTATACGAAAAAGTGTTTACAGAAAAAAAAAAAATAAAAAAAATAAAAAAAAATAAACATCATTGTAAAACCATAAGATCCTTCGCTTCACTCAGAATCTAAAAAATAAAATAAATAAATAAAATATTTAATCTCGTTGATTATCTCCCGAGCGCTAGTAGATTTTAATATGATTATCATTCGAATGTCATTAGAACAAAACTGAAATGTCGTCTCATCATTGCGGCCGTACGATGGCGTAGTGTCACGTACAATAATGGGGGTGTTTTATAGGGGTAAAATCATCGCAGCACTAACCCTTGGTGGCCACTATATAACTCGTCCATTCCATCGTGGCCGAAGGCGGTGACGGTTTTAATTTGGAAAAATTCTCATTTGAAAATATGCGTCGATACAGTTTTTTTTTTTTTTTTTTTAATGTTTCATTCTTTTATTTATTAAACAAATTGTCAGGCAAACAAATACGTTCAGCCTATTTTTTTTTTTTTTTTTATTCAAATCAGCCAAGGTCTACCGATTTTGATGGTAGGTAAAAAAGATTTTCGAGATAACAGGAACACGTCTCACGCAATAATTACAACGCTACGAATATTACAAAACGCGTCAATCTAGGGTGACCCGCGGTGGCAGTTGTCGTACAAAATAATAACGGTGTGTCAATTTTGAATTTCACCTTCAAACCGCCCACTCGCGCTGTCATTGAACTCCACCGTTTATTTTCAATACAAATTACTATTGCCAACCCGCCATATCGTTATCTACGGTTGTTCAATGTTACATAAATAATTGAATGTCAAATTAATATTTTGTATTCGATTGGCGACGCTGTCCACTGTGAACATCACCCTTGTCGTGGGTGGACGGCTTGACGATAGCCGCCATTGAAATGTGGCCTATCGTCGTCGTCGTCGTCGTCATCGTCGCCCGTCGTTCCAATCCACTTCGAACAACACAGGCCGATCGATCAAATCGCAACGATCTCCGGCTAGAGGCTTTATCGTCACGTCATTCGACCCGGACGCGGTCTTTGAAGGCAGACCTTTAACGCGAAAAAAAAAGAGTGAGAGAGAGAGATGTATGTGACGGCGATATCATTTTTATGTTATCGAATGCCGTCATACACACACACACACACACACACACACACACACACACACACACACACACACACACACACACACACACACACACACACATTTCCGAACGAAAAACTGCAACATCACCACACGCGAAACAATATTCTCGTCGTTTTTTCTCGCAGCCGCCTACACGACGAGTACACACACTAAACAGGGTGATCCAGATCTATTTGACGAATACAATAACATTTTTCCATTCATTCGTTTTCATTTTTTTTTTCTCGTACGTAATTATTTTAGTACTGTGCTATATGAGAAAATACAATTTTAAAATTCGAAACTTAGTTTTACTTAAAAAAAAAAAAGCGAAATAGCCATTCATTCAAACCAGATTTTTAGAAAATGTATGATATTAAAATTAGATTTGATCTCTGAAAATAATAAAAATCTTTAAATCCGACAAATTACTCGTGTGTTTATTGAAAAAAAAAAAATTCAAATCATATAGTGAATAGAAAAAGAGTTATCGCATTATTTGTCAAACAGATCTGACCTACCCTGTACCGTACCGTAGACGTGCGTGTCGTGGCTGTTATTGTGAACGCGCGTCCGCCGAATCCACGGGGTCGCGACGTCCCGCTTATCTCGTTCTTTTCTCGACCGCCGCGGCGTCTATTGTGTCGAATCGGACGCGATAACACGCGTAAATACTTCGTTCTCTTTTTTTTCCGCTCCTTTATCTCTGCCCACGAGAGCGCGTATCCCGCCGCCCGACGAAAACTCGTCCGATTCCGCGCATTCCCCATTACTCGGCACTTCGGTTTAAAAAAAAAAAAAAATTGTCATCGTATAATACGGACTTCAAACTTAAATCGGTGGTTTTTATTTTTTTGTTTTTTTTTTTATTTTAGATTTTGTACTAAAATTATTAATCTCGACATTTAGGGATAAGGGTTGACGAAAATCGGGAGTCGTTGTTTGGTTAAATGAGAAAGCCCAAATGGTTGAATAGGGATGAAATTTATATTGCATAGCTTTTATCGCGGGTCTGGTGTAGTGACTGAAAAAAAATTTTTCGTAACGAAAAAGCGTGACCACTACCTGTGGAATCCCGTAATCCCCCTCCCTGTCAACCGCGCGGCAAACCGTATTGTCATACCAACAAAACAAACTCATTTTATGAGAAAAAAAAACTTATGCTTCATATTTTAGTTATCATAGGCCTATAGTTTCTATGATACAAATTCCTGAATAACTAGAATAATAAAAAAATTTTAAATTATATCAACTTCTTACTTTTTTTTAATATGCAATAGCTTTATCGCGGCAGTCCCCGAATGCCACTTGTTTTTTATCACTATTATCTAGATGTAAGTTTTAAAATATTATGATGATTCGTGTTAAAATCGCATTAATTAATGAAAAAAAAAAAAATTTTTAAAAAAAATACAAAAATTCACCTCCCGCCGACCTCACGGAACCGAAACATTCGAACGTCATCACGACGATATCGACACGGAACAGACGACGCGCGAGAAAAATATTTCACTCGTATTTCGACCAGATCTGTTTCTTTTCATCGAGTCCGTCGCCATCGGCAAATCGGTTATTATCGCGGTGTTCTCGCGCCGCCGGCTTTCCAGCACCGTGCTTTGTGCGACTTTGGAGCCCCGCGCACGGTGATCGGCTACGGTTTTCGAAGAATAATAATTACGACGTGAAATGACAAATAAACGACGATGGTTATTTGGCAGCGGTGTCGCCGTCGTCGTCGTCTCGAAAAAACAGATGTCTCGTCGTTTTGTTCCGTCTACCCGAATTCACGTGACGTGCCAAAAAGAAAACCAGATTTATTCGTTAAAAATAAACAAAGGTGTTTTACAATGTGTATTAAGACGCGTCTCGTGAACGGCGAGTATACGACGGTGAAAAGTGATAAAACTAGAGGATGTAAGCTCGGTCAATTTTTACCGCGTAAATTTACCAATTATTTTTTGACTGGTAAATATTTTTTTACCGAAAAAATTCGTATTTGACACCTCAAATCAAACGTTTTAACAAAGCGAATATTCATAACATAACAGTCGAAAGTAATAGTTGATATTGTAAAACTTAAATCGTCAAACATTCAAGTTATAATTAGAGAAAAAGACAAATAAAACTAAAAGACTAGATTTTATTTTGTTTTTGTTTTTGTTTTTTTTTGTTGTTATTTCAAGGTACCTAATGAATTTGGTTTGATTAATTTACAATTGATTTTATAGGTAGGTACATTTTTAATGTAAATATATTACATTCATATAAAAATAATTAAAAAACAAACAAATGTCAATAATAATATGATACACTAAGAGGTACTAATTTAAAGTCATAATAATATGTTAAATTTATAATACCGTGAACACCCTGCTATCCAGTAAATAATAAAAATAAGCGTTACAATAATAATTATAACTTAATGAAAAATGAATGAAAAAAAAAATGGAAGTGAGGAATTCTTGTGGGTGTTCTTATTGTGACATAGGTACGAAATTTATCAAAATTTACCAAATTTACAGCATTTACAGCGGAAAATCGACATCTCTAGATATAACAATTAATAACCCTGGTGCGAGTATATTATATTGCATGATTCTGTCGGCAGACTTTCAAAACGGCCGTAATAAAGTCGACTAAATAATTTCATATTTACATACGCGTAAAGAACATAATATAGATGACCGTGAAATCGACGTGATATATCGATACGTTTCGTCGGTCGTATACTCGTAAACATATCAAACGGTTCGAAAACCGAGCTTATTTCTCGGGTTTTTATTACCAGATCCAAACTTTAATCATCGGAACTTTGCGTTTACAATGTATTCATACGGTTAGCAAACCCTCGGGAAGTATACGCAGAAGTCTGTGCAAAAGTCAAAGGTCAGTTTAATACGTTAATGTACCGTTTATCCCGACGTGATATTTCATAATATCATAAAAAGTCGATAAAACGCACCGTAACGTTACGGACGAATCGGTCGAAATACATTTCGATATCTTTATGAAAAAAAATAAATAAATACACAATAACTTCTGAAAATATCGTACTCAGAACGCACGCATTCAATAAAAGACACTTCATATCAACACAACGGAACTCGTTGAACGATATCTGTGTACACACTATACACGTCTTCAAGTAACGACGACTAAACTTAAAACGAAAAAAAAAACAATTCAAAATTATAAAATACTTAAAATAAAAAAACTATTCGAACTATAATCATTAAGCGCTTGCGAAAAAAAAATACAAAGAAGTCCTTACTCTTTACACGACGATCGGAAATCGTTTTAAATACGAAATCAAGTTTGGTTTCACACGTGATATTAATATCAATTATCTGATTGTGTAACAGTGTCGGTGATGTGCGTCCCAACACTCCCAATACTCCGGCCGTAGATTATAACGGAGCCGGCCGATCGGCCGAAATACACAAGCGTTCCTTTCAGTTCGGACCGTAAACACCACTCGTCGTTGTATTGTAGTTTTGTAGCGGATCGTCGTGCACAGCCAACCCATTTGGTCTTCATCAAGGATGTCATTGGATATCTTCTTTTTTTTTTTTTTTTTTTTTTATTTAGCTGCTGGTATAAAACCATTTTAGCTCAACAATTACTATCTTAAGGATTTACAACTTATTTATACATCTAAAGAAAAAGAGAAAAAAAAATACATATAACATTTAAATACAGCAATTATATAAGAAAGATATTAAGCTAATTACAAGAAGTACAAGAAGAAATAATAGACAAAAACAAAACGACAGCTAATTAGATGGCAAAACCGGCGTCAAAAAAAAAACTTGATAATTTTGTTAATGATGATTTCTGAGTTAGAGTTGAGAATGGAAAAAAGGTTTGGAGGGATATCGAGAGCGCTAAGTAATTTGAGTAGGTTTAGGCGTTCGGAGCAGAGTGACGGACAGATGGATATCTATCTTATTCGAGAAAATTATACGATACGCTTGTCGTAACATGGCATTGTTACAAAAATGGTTAGTAATTAAAATAGTAATGTTTATTTGAAGATTTTAATATCCTTAATATGAATAAATTAAATAAAAAAGCAATCACTATTTACATAAAAAAAAAAAAAAACATAACCCCTTAATACCCATATACAACATGAAGTCAACACGAGATACGCAGTTAATAGCTGTTCATTAAAATGGCTGAAAACAACACACTAGCGTTCAAAGAGGCTTCGAGTTCTTAGGAACCCAAATGTTTGATACGATGCCTAGGGAGATCGTCAATACGTCTTTACTTGTATTAAAAAAAAACGTATAGCTCATTGGATCAGATATGAATGTGAGAAGAATAAATAAATATTTATAGGTCAATCTCCGTGTAAAATATCAGTTAATTGTTTGATTTGGTTATTTCGTTTAAGCATTTTAAATCTAATATATGTGAATTACTATTTAAAAACTGTGAACTAAGATAACTCCTGGGCCTCCACACGAGTTCTTCTCGGCGAGGCCCAGTAATCTATTGGTAAAGAAAAAATAAAAAATAAAAACAGTAATATCGCATTGTACGATTTCCCCAAACTAATACAACGATGTGTGTAAACGTAAGTGCGTATGAAACGAAACAATCGACGCGACTCCTTGGGGCGTCCGAAAACTATTTTTGACAGTGAGAAAATAAATAATTTGGAAAAAAAACATGGCCGTGCGTGGTACATGGTCCGCGGAGTCGTATAAATTCACTCGGACTCCCGCTAGAGACCTCATTCGAACATCAACTCGACTATAATAACGTGAACTTTTTTCATTTTTTTATTAAGAAAGACAATTTACAATCTGTACACAATAATTACAATACGCAAATAAGATTAAAAACAGAATAAAGTAGCGTGAATAACGTGATGAGGAAGAAACCCAATGGTACCACCTCCTTTACTAATTCAATAGGTCTCTACACCATTTTCGCTTTAGTCTGCGTGGCGGGTTTTTTTGGGAGGGTGAGGGAGGACATGTGTGATATTAAATGTGTATTGTTATGAGTGCTTAAATTTTGGTGGAAACGTTTATACATTTTTTTGGCTAGTTCAGTGGTAGTTAATATTTTTAAGTCATCGTGTAAGGTATAGAGTTTGAAACGTACCGAGGGGCCTTGGTTACTAACCTTAGTGCGATTGATTGAAAAGCCTGAATTGGCCAATGATGTTCGAGGGCTTGGCTGGGCCCCAGATCGCTATTCCATAACACCAGACTGATCTTATGATTGACTTATATACAATAAGTTTGTTTCGGAGTGATATTTTGGAGTTTAGGAGTGGTCGGAGGAGGTGAAGTCTGTTGTTCGCTGATTTTCTTTTTTCTTTTATGCGGAGGGCTCCAGGTAAGTCGTTTATCGAGTGTTATGCCTGAGTACTTAATTTCGGTTTGGACAGGGACGGGGGCGTTGTTCGTGATTAATTGAGGGCATTCACGGGGAGATTGTTTTAACGTGAAAGTAACTTGCACAGATTTGCCAGTATTTATTTTGATTTTCCATGTCGTGAACTTTTAAATTTCAAAAAGGTCGAATTCGAGGCATTTTTTCGATTTTTCGTGAACGAATTCGAAAAAATTCGTGTTTTTCAAATTCGAATTTGCGGAAACTCACTCAGATTCCCGCTAGATACCTCATTCGAACGTCGTCCGATTGAATGTCTACTCGACTATAATAATTTGAACCCTGTCAACGCGCTTGCCACTCACGACGACAGGACGTGAAGTAGGGATTCATCGGACGTACCGTAGATGATGTTATTATTTATTTTACCGAAACGTCAATTGTAAACACCGACATGGACCAACACCGACGATAACACGTCATAAACGCTGCATTTACTCATCGGTAAAAAATAGATTTAACCCTTACTTTTGGCCGTCGAGCGGTGGATTTCTAAAAATAATATTCTTCTGTAATCGGTCGCCGGTAATTGCGGCAAAGTCGGAATTCATTTATTCGTACATTTCGTCGATTTGCGTCACGGCGCGCGCATTAATTCACGAGCCGCCATTATATTAACTGACATTTCGGCCCGGAGGACGGTTCGCGCGGTCAAATAATAAAATTCCTAACATTAACCCGCCACGATACATCATAGAGCATCGGTGTGCGATCTTTTGTCGGCACTGGTCGTCGACGACAGCTCATTTCAAAACCAAATAAATTATTTGCGGAACAAATAACGGCACAAGCGTTAATTTGTTCGGTCGAATTGCCCGAGGAAATGTAATTCACATTGACGCGCTTCACCCGGACGACGGCCTCGGTTTCGATACCTATTTTGTTATTGTGGAATGTGAAAATGGCGATTCTCGGCTATCGTTTAATTTGATTTTAATCGTTTCGGGAGATATCGAAAGGTTATAAGGTGGTCTGCCGAGAATGCACTGAAGATTAAACGGTATACAGTTGGGGATCCGGATAATATTAAAGGAGAGAGAGAGAGAGAGAGAGAGAGAGAGAGAGAGAGAGAGAGAGAGAGAGAGAGAGAGAGAGAGAGAGAGAGAGAGACAGACAGAGAGACAGAGACAGACAGACAGACAGACAGACAGAGACAGAGAGAGAGAGAGAGAGAGACAGAGAGAGAGAGAGAGAGAGAGAGAGAGAGAGAGAGAGAGAGAGAGAGAAAGAGAGAGAGAGAGAGAGAGAGAGAGAGAGAGAGAGAGAGAGAGAGAGAGAGAGAGAGAGAGAGAGAGAGAGATAGTAATTGAAATTTATTCGGTTCTCAATTTAGTCTTATTAAATAGGGTAATAAACGTGCTAGTTTTATTTTGTTTGTTTTTTTTTACAGTTTTTAATTGATTTTCACAGATACTCGTTAAGACTTTTCTACTCAAAAAATACCGTACTCATAGATGTACTCAGAGATCGCTCGTTTTATACAGATACGCATTTAGCGGAAAACCCGTAATTGTTAATATATTTCGTATAACGTTATACTGTTTAAATTTACGGACGTCAATTTTTCAATCGTTGTGCAAGCCTTTGATGTCGGACCGTCGTGGTCGTACAGCGTGAATTTAATGAGATTTAACATTAAAGATCCGCGGATGGAGTTATTTACCTCGTCGCCTCACCCCGTGGATCCGCCACTGGCAACAGTGTATTGTCGAACATCAGTCGGACAAACAGCAAATCTGCAGCGGAATAGTCGAGTCGATCAGTCGCGTCGAACGGTCTGTCGATTTATCGTTGTTCCCGGCCCCGAAAATGTGTTGTGAAAAGTCGTACTCGGAAAACCAACGCGTGTGGGTGTGTGCGCGTGCGCGGGTACGTGTGCTTCGACGTGCAAAGCCCCCCCCCCCATACGCGGTCAGTTTTGAATGAGAATCAATGAGATTGAAATTCATGAACGGCCGTAAATTATGTGCAAGACACTTGGAGACTTATCAAAGAGATAGGTGTATGTTACAAAAAAAAAAAAAAAGTGTCCGCGAGAGGCAAATAACTTATTATCTAAGTTTATCGAGATCGGTGTATGTGCACGTTTCGTACCAATAGCTACGATATAATATGTCATAGAAAACCCCAATGTTATGTGTTTGCTTTTTCCAAGGTTGTTGTCTCACCAAATTCGATTATTTTTCTTGGTTGTTATTCGAGAAGTGGTCACTTAAAAAAGTTTTAATTTTAATTAAAAACAAAAAGTGAAAATATCAATTAAAAAAAATATATGAACCACGACATATTGATAACACTGAGTTCAAATAAATGTATATAATAAAATGATAATCTCATTGATAGATTGATTCACTTTACTAAGCCGCTCGTGTCACTCGCAGACAAACATGTTTTCTGTCTATTTTAAAATAATTAAATAAATGAAGATTTACAATATGTTTCCTACATAACATCTACAAAACTACTAATCGCAGGAAAATACCATTCATGACTTGAATAAAACATAGAAGTCTATACTAAAAAATAGTGTTTCATTTGAATTAATTAAATATATATAGATAATATATAATATAATTTATTTAAAATACAATTTTTAATAAGTCATAAAATTATTGTAAACTATAAATAAATAACGTAAAACAGTAAATATGTTTTCAATCTTTTTTTTTTTTTTTTGATTTATCAGAAGCTAACTCTCTTGGCATTTGATTTAAATCTAGAGATTTTAATAGATCATTTTCAGAATAAAGAACCATTTGTATGTCTAAGTTTTCTCGGGTTTGAGTAGTCTAATATTTGTTTTTTACTCTGGTAAATTTCGCGAAGGCTCTCTCAGCCGAACTATTAGCAACCGAGGTCGTCAAATATATGTTCAAATTCAAATATGTAAATATACAAGAGAATACTCTTCCTATAGCGACTGATTTACAAAAAAATCAAATAATTTAAGTATGTTGTTTGAATCAAAAAAAAAATAATAATAATAAAAAAACAAAAAAAGGTTTAAAAAGCCTAATTTATTCTGACGAAATTGTTTGTTGTAATCAGAACATTTTTAAAGTCAGCTCAAAATTTTACGGGGCCCTATTATTTTAGTAATAGAGAGGGGCCCCGGGGCTGCCGCCTCTGATAGACCCCCGCCCTTAATGCGGCCATGATTGTGTGTATGAATGATGGCTGACAGTCAAATTTTATGACTGATGAAATTAAACAATTTTTATCATCAGCCAAGGTGATTGACATTCATGATCGACCGTGTATTTCTAACGAATGTACATTTTATCAGCAAATCAAGTCGGGTGGTGTGAAGTAGTCGTGTGCTATTTGTGTTTCGTATTGTCTTTTCGTAATTTTATATCTTCGTCCGTGAATGGTGAATAAAATAAACAACGAAGAAGTTTGGCGCGAATTCATACGTTTACACCGTAGTTTACACCTGCTACGTGGAAAATAAAAAGGTGATTTTTACAAAAATAGAATTTACGCCGGTAGCCAGGTATCGCAACGTACACGATCAACGCCGGGCCGACGAAATTGGTTCTCTCGTACAAGTATTATATACTGTTTCTTTATCATCGGTGTTATCATATTTAATAACTCCGAAAATGTCGTGTGGTCCATGCGAAGAGAATTTAGAAGGAGAATACAGTCGAAGTTCGTCTAGAACAGGGGACGGCAAGTGATTTCTATTGGAGTCCGGAAAATTAAAATAACACGTGAACGGGGAAAAAATAATTAATTTCGTTGCATTATTCAATGAATTTTACAAAAACGTTAACATTATTTGAAGGGTAAACAAGCCTTGTGATGTTACGGGAGAAATCACATTTTATCGTATATGGCTATGGTAACTCGAAATCGGGAACTCTTGTAGAACATCTAACACGAAATATGTCCTCAAGGATCAAGGTGAGAATCCGTGAACTTTGTTCTCTACGTGTTTACAAAAAAAAAAATGTTTTATAAAACGATGCCTTGTTTAAATGATCACGATGGAAATTGAAATAACGTAGTACTTATTAAACTATCAAAGAAAGATATGTCGACGGTCCAGATTACAGCTTACCGCGGTTCGGATTTGGACCACGATCCGCCATGTTGCCGACCGTTGGTCTAGAACAGGGGTCTCCAACCTTTTTACGGAGTGGGCCACACATTATTTTCCACAAATCTCGCGGGCCACATCCGTAGTAAAAACATGTGTTTATTCTAAAATTCAGTTTTACTATTATAATTTTCATGATAAAAATTTTAAATTACAAACTATCATTAATATCATTTAAACAGCCAATATTTATAACATGTAAGTAGGTAATTTAATTTGTTTTATCGCTTTGTTCTCAATTTTTTCATTGGGCTCATAGTCATTTTAATTTTATCTGAATAGAAAAAATTCATGTTATATTTCAAATGTGATCGCGGGCCGCAAGTAATGACAAACCGGGCTACATGCGGCCCGCGGGCCGCGGGTTGAAGACCCCTGGTCTAGAAGGTTATGATGGGAAAATGTGTTCCGTTTTTTGAACCATTTTTTCATCCAAAATCTTTTTTTTTCGTTTTATCACGCGCAAGCTAAATAGCAATTCCAATGATACATTCATTATTCGTTTTATGCAAATTTAATTTTCAATATAATTTTTTTTTTTCAAGAAAAATTTAAATAACGACTTCACGATACACAACCACACGTTCAATAGTGACGATTGCGTTGACTTAAAATAAAATAACCGAATGACTGAAGATTGACAGCTTCGATTGACCGTATATTATAGTTGCTATCGATCGTCAGTCAATGATCAGACTTGACTGTCAATCACATCGATTATCATTCGAAACTGATCGTGTATGGGGGGCGTTGTCACACGGCGTCGGCGAGTCGTCGTCCGCGTTCACGTTATTACGGCGTTCGTAATAAAAATAAATATTCGTTGCACGCGGAAAAATCGGCCCGAAATTTTTTATTTTTTTCAGAATTGTTCATTGTTCAACGTTTACTTCCATCCTTCCGTACCAACCACGTAAGCGTTTTTACTTTTCACCGCGCGATTTTTTTCCTTCTTTTTTCAACTACTTTCCCGGTATTATATTCATGTACTTACGCGTAGCTTAACAATATACACAATACTCGTACACACGCACGCACGCACGCACACACGCACGCACGCACGCACGCACACACACACACACACACACACACACACACACACACACACACACACACACATACACACACACACACATACACACACACACACACACACACGATGTAACTTATAGGCGTGATATTTATAAACATCGTATAACGACCCTCGCCGCACACATGAATCTGCGTGATATTTATTCGAACAACACGATATACAGCGTGTAGACGTGTAATAATAACGATAACAGTGCGATACATATTTTGGAAACACACACAAATAAATATAATATTCATATATTACATTTACATATTTTGGACGCCTGAATAATGTGCGACTCTGTGTGTGTGTGTGTGGGTGTGTGTGTGTGTGTGTGTGTGTTCACTCGCAAATATCCAAATTCAAAGTGCACGATTTTAATGGCTCGCTCATTATTCGACGCCATGGTAATAGTTCATAAATCATATACAATTATTGTACATCGGACGTTTTGTATTCACCAGATTCTAGAGGAATAATTGAAAATCATTTTCGTTTAATTTCCGCATGAACCGGAAAACCGTATTCCAAACATTCGACGTAGATTTATACCGGGTAAGTGATTTGAAAACAAAATCTGTGTCCGACTGGTTCCAGAGAACTCCACCAACTTTATCATGTTCAAACCGAATTGTTTCAAAACTGTTGGTTGTACGATTCCGCCTTTAAGTTTTTCCCTTTTATCCCCCCCCCTATTTTTGTCGACCTTCGTTAAAACTTAGCTTTCAAAGATTTTTGACGTGTCAATTTCTCTCATTGTCTCTTTCTCTCTACGTATATCTCACCCACTCCCTTCTCTCTCTCTCTCTCTCTCTCTGACTTTTTTAGGCGTGAACGATTCAAAAGTCTTCGTTTCACGTGTTACAAGAGTGTACATTCAACGCCACAATATCAATATCCCAAGTTAAGCGGTTTTATAGGTAATCGATTACGTTTTCGGCTCAGAATCCTACTGCTGAAATGTATTGATTAATTAATCAACTATGAAAATACACACACGATTTTGTTTGCTCTTGTCTGTTTCTTTTCTCACGCATGTTAATTTCATATATTAAAATATTATATCAACACTATAGTAAACTCATTATTGTAAAACCAATCACTTTATTTTAATTTCATTTAGACTCTATCATATTATTATAATGTATCACAAGTTTGGGTCATTATCGTTATGGAGGTTGTCAAGAGACAATAATATTTGATAAATTATTTGTCTGATTCAGTATTCGTTTTACGATCGAATAAAAGTTTTTCGTGCTTTACTTATTTGATTTGGTTACAAAAAATACAAATATTCAATATAGCATAACTCGATACTTGCCAGTAATCGTCGCCATTATAATATGTCTTTGATAACAATCGAAATAGGACTGCAGTGATATAGGAAGCTGAATGATATATAAAAGTATAACAATAGTGTTTATAAGTAGTGAAATGATTTTAGCCAATGTGCAAAAGTCGAATAGGAATCGAATTGAAAAAATTTCCTGTTCCGCTTTAGTTTTTAAAGGGAGCACTATCAGAGATATTGATATTATCTAGATTCGGCGTGTGAGGTTTGTGAAGCTGTTGATCGATTATCGATAGTATCGTCGTATCATTTTAGTACGTACGTATAAAATTAATTCGAATTGAGCCCTTATCGTCTACGTGGGATTCAGTTATTGTATTCACACCGCGTGGCAATACTTAAAAACGATAATTTTTGGTGATATTTTCATGATTTTAATATTAATTTTTTGTTTTCGTGTCATGTTGACACCTAGAACGTGGCTGTGTTCGTCTAAACAAAACTAAGAGACTCAAACATCACTAATTACTACTATAATTAATTTAATGTGTAATTTTCTTTCCATTCGTTGATCTCTTGTTTTTTATCTACGACTTAAACGTTACATTGATGTCACTGGTTTTATCTAAAAAAAATACAACTCATATTTTCTTAGCCGCGGGGTCCAGTATCGCTGTGTTTTGAAAATGGTTTTTGCAAATGCGTTCAGCATAAATGAGCCCGAGAAAACGCCGGAAATCCGTGCGACGTCTTATCGTTGGGAATCAGAAAACCGCGTTCCGGGGAATCAAATAGAAACGCACTTTCAAACGCGGACGTACGAATACATTTCGCTTTCGGTGTGACGGCGTGCAATACGAGCGTAAAAGTATTTATAGTTGTATCGTGTAACGTTTGCGATTGTCAACTCATCCTTTGTGTCGCGCTCAGATAAATACGCTTAGGTAAACAGAACACAGGGACGTGTAGAGTACGAACAGAGAACGCAAAACACGTAGTAGTCGAGTTTTTAACATCTAACGTAGAGGATAAGTAACATTTGTCTCTACATACGTTTATTAATCGTTTTCCTCTCAATCGCTATAGGTGTGATAACCCACTTAAGAGAAGTGTTTTAATATCCATATTATATGTATTTGAAATTAATCTTTCACTCGTACTCCGACTATTTAAGCTAGACTACGCCAGCCGGGGTCTTTATTCACTGCCCTCAAGAACACGGTTACTCAGGCGATAGCGATAATTGTATCGGCTATTAACTGTTAAATATACTTTGATAGATTTTATGATATAACCATCGCATAATAATTGAGTTACTCGGTTCGTGTTAGTTCATTTGACGTAGGTCATTAAAAACTCTGTAGCGCTCACTTGTTTGACGACCATGTTTCGATTATAATTCTTCTTTTTTATCTCCTCATCGACTCGACTTAATAAAACACGTCATAGAAACCGTACAAAATCCATTTTTGCGATTTGTATCTTTTAATAGTAATATTTACGGAGCTTCAGATTCATCTTATATAAAACGTACATTTACTTAATCTTTAAAGTTAGACTCTCTAGAATTACGTTGAAATAAATTAGATTTAACATTTTCGTATAAGCTAATTAATAGTTTTATAGACGGTCCTGAACTGTTATAAACGATTAATTTTAAGGTAACTAATTGTAATTTTCTAATTTTCTACTAATTTAACGTCACACTCGCCAATTAATCGCATGTTGGAAATTAGCAAAGAAGTACTAATATAGATCCAATTGCAAACGGTTTATATGAATTTAAAAGAAATGTTAACCTAGTAGTTAAATGATTTATTGTATATTGGTGTAGTAGTACGATTGTAATTTGGACTTTTTAGTCCGTATGAAATATAAAATAAAATTCGTTTCTAATTGTACCTGTAAAATACGACCAGGAAAATTGTATGTATTATTTCGACGGACCGGTTCTCAGGACCGGTTAGTGCAGAAGGGATCAGCCAACCGACCGTTGTGGATACGAAAATATATAAATATCGACAGCCTTTTCAATCGCACAGAGCGAGGGAGGTGTGTTGCAATAATTGTCATCGACGGTACTGAAGGAAGTGAATTATTAATATATGTAAACGTACGTGTCGATTAATGGACGCGTTTTCAGTTTTAAAACGCCATTCGCGTGAACGCGATTTCACCGACGACCCGTAAGTCGAAAGCCGTGTCGGGGCGGTTTTCAAATTCACGACATTTCAAACGTCTCACCGCCGCCGCGGGATTGTCACCCGGTGTCAAGCCGTGGTCGATAAAACTCGGTCGGAGCGTCAACGATCGATGTGGGTCACCGCAGCGTTTCATTAGAGCTACTTACTGCAAACACACTACTGTATCGGTCCTTATCGGCCGACGTAACGTATAAACATACTTTCGGGCGCGTTTCAAACCGTATTCGTTCACTTGTGTCAACACGTGTCGATTTTATTTTTATTTATTTTTTTTTTAATTTCTTTTCTCGAAGGTGAAAACGAAATCATCGCGTATGCTTTATTAATAGGTAAAAGTGCAATAGGAACGTGTCACGATTTTTATTTCGCAGCCGATTCTCTAGCCCGCGGCAGCAGTGAACAGTGCGCACGATAATCAATGAAGATGATCAAAGTCAAGAAGAAGAGGGGAGGCGCTAAAAACCAACCCTGTGTGAAGACTCGACGAGTGATATGAGCACTACGAACAGAGTACCTTTATCGATTTTACCAAATCCCATAAAACTCGTGCTTAAAATGCAATGATAATTATCACTAATAATTATTACCGTTCGATCAGCTGAATAATAATGATGATAGTCCTCAACGTAAATACTTCTTAATCAGTACGCCCAGTAAACGCGACACTGGGTAAAAAGTATAAAATATAAATTTTAAATCGAAATCCGTGTATTTTTTTAATAACCAGAAGCGTATTTTCGCAAGAGTCAGCATTTAAATTCTAATTCGTGTCATATATTGACTATATGTCTTCCCCTGGAGCATTGAGCAAATTCGTCAGGTACTTCGTCCGTCGTTGGAGTTATTTCACGATGAACACTTAGCAATGCTACACTATCCGACGTGTTATTTTCAACGGGGGTTAGAGTTTATGGATATGATTACAATATTTAGTACTAAGACGTAATTAAGCTGCCTAAAAGTATTAGATTATAATAATCTTTTATTTATTACGATAAGTTTACAACTACTAAGAATATTTACATAATATTCCTAGACTTGAATTGTGAATATTCGTAAAATATTATACGCAACGCAGTCAAATGGTATATTAACAACAAGTTCTACGATATCTATAAAAAAGAATGCCAAGGGGATGTTTGAACCTCTAATAATAATAAAAAAAAAAATCACTATCTATAATATTCACATAAAAGTACAACAAATAGAAAAAAGTAAATTCAGGTTGCAGAGGAACAAAAGCTCTCTCTCTCTCTCTCTCTCTCTCTCTCTCTCTTTCTGTCTTTCTCTCTGTCTCTTTCTCTCTCGTCACATTTTGTCTACACACCTGTATTCGCGCACTCACATCCAGATGCTTAGTTCTACGACGCCGCCACCGCGGTTAATTATTACGAACGTTGAAATAAAATACAGTCCACGCACTCGGCCGACGACGCAGGAACGCACACCGCACCACCGCCACAACACTGTGCTACTACTACCACTGCCACGACTTCAGTAATCCTCGTATCCGTGTGTACATATGTGTGTATGTATACAAATCGATTGGCCGACTTTGTCGAAATGGGTCACTTGGCGCATAAACCGACGTGACTACTACTACACACACACACACACACACACACACACACACACACACACACACACACACACACACACACACACACACACACACACACACACACACACACACACACGATACCACCGCTGTAGCTGCTGCACACGGTTGGTGCATCAATCTTCCAAGCGACCCAGTCGCGAGTGAAACGGATAGATAGAGGAGCGGGAAAAAGAAAGAGAAAGAGTCTCTGGTGCAGTGCGTAAGGATTATCATTATTATTATTAAATATAGATTTTAACGTCCGGAAAATGTTAGAAAAAATGGTGGGAATAACGATCGACAGTGGTTTTGTACGTTGTTTTGACGTACGCTAGAAAAACCGACCGACAAATTCCATTAAAAAAAAAAAAAAATAATACTATTTCTGTATTCCACCATCGTCCACCTCCATTCACCAACCCTTTTCTGATTTCCGTCACTTTCTCCGGCTGTTTTCGCAACAATCATAATATCGAGATTATTCTTATTAATAAAATACATATTTTACCGATTAAGTAAAAACCAGTCATTCATCGTTTCATCGTGCACAAATATATCACACAAAAGACACGTCATCAAATTTCACGTCGGACTTGAGAAACTTAGGGAACTTAGTAGTAGTAATACCGTTTCAGATATCAGAGACATATAATTATTAGACGAATAGACATTGTTTTGTAAAAATAATATTAAATTTTAGGTAAATAGGCAACGCTCCCACTGTTCGGAGAGTAACTAGGGAGGAGATCACTGAGTAAGAGAATGGGGTATTTCTACCAGTGAATTTGTTTTTTAAGGGAAGTGGGACGGACACGCAGTGGTCAATCACTAAAAGACGGCTTCGTTTTTACGCGATTCATATTTCAAAACGGATCCTTCGTTTGGCGCGGAATACAATACGATGAATCACGTTCGCGTACGGATACGTTCCGTTAATACCGTCATTCGACGTGATCGCGATATTCGGCATTGAACGAGTCTGGCAGACGCGAGAACGAGTATAGACGCAGTAGAAGTTATTGTATCACTATCGTCTTTAAGAGCTCACGAGATCATCATATTACTTTAACGATATATTTTCAGCACCGACGTGAGATGATAAAATATGGTTCAATGGTCCGTTTTTTTTTTTTTTTTTTTATGAACGAGTCGAAATTCGGGGCGAGAAAAATCGAAATTTTTTCGTTGACGAAAATCGTAGAAAAAGCTCAAATTATTCCATAATATACATCTTACGAATAACGTATCTCTCGGACTCATGATCTCGACTCTTATTCCTGTCGAATATTACGGCCTAATGCGCAAAAGCTATTTCGAGCTAATCTTGAGCTAAAAAAAAAAAAAAAAAAAAAAAAATGTCGGTAATATTATACGTTATACGGCGGTTTAGTAAATGTTTTACACGTCATTTCGGCCACGTCGTCACAGCCCTTACTCCGCACTCGACCCCGCGCGTACACGCGAACCCGAGCTTTTCCGTCAGGTCTTAGTGTACCCTCACCCCTGATCCCGTCCGTCGCATTGACACGCTGCACTCTGCATTATAAAACCATCGATTTCTTCTTTCCGGTCTCTTAACACCGTACAAAAACCCCAATGTTACATAATATTACAGTACCGATGACTACGGTGGCGTGAATAAATGTTCACGGGGAAAATAAATATCAATGCGGACATTTTCCCGCGTACGTTTACTATTATATCTGATGTACACGTTTCAGAAACCTAAACGATCAGGTATTTGATAATAATTAGGTATCATTCTTTAATCTTCAATGCAATATTATACAAATATTTGATTGTTTTTTTTTTTTATCTAAGATCTTTGATTTTTTTTTTCATTTTTCAGAATGGTTTTTTTTTAACCAAAATATCAATATACCTAATTGTTAAAATTGAATTAATTATGCCACCGATGAACGGTGTGTAGTGACTTTGTTGTGCGTAGCGTACAAACTCGATGAGCCTCGGTGTGAATATCGTCTTATCACACGCGGTTTGTACATTACGTGTTACGACAGAAGTTGTCGAGCGACATTTAAAAAATGTGTGACCGCCGAAACCCGTAAGAAAAAAGCTGTTTATAAACCGTGCAGTCGAAAAAAAAGACGAAAAATTATAATCACTTTCGAGTTCATTTCAAAATATTTCTATGCATACTCTGATTTCGAATGGATTACCAGTAATATGACCGTAATATAATTATCAGTAGGTCGTGTTTTTTTACACGGGTTGATGTAGTATCAAATAGTCTTCTCTGACGAGCCGGCCCGCCGCCGGTGGTAAACTCGTAATTATATGAATATGAAACTAGACATAAACTAGACATAAACTAGACATAAACTCACTGGTAGTGTGTGTGTGTGTGTGTGTGTGTGTGTGTGTGTGTGTGTGTATGTGTGTGTGTGTGTGTGTGTGTGTGTGTGTGTGTGTGTGTGTGTGTGTGTGTGCGTGTTTGTGCCTACACGATATCCGTACGCGTATGAATAGCAATGTGCTCTCGGCCGAAGAGATATGATAAAAACGAATAGTTCGAATGCACATAAAGCGTTTTAAATAAACAAAATCGTACGCGCAGCCCTGTAAAGTCGTACGTACGTTCAACATATACTTATACAATTGCATATTAATATTTATACAGTAAAACATCGTTAAGACGCTCTCGAAGGGCAAATCGTAAAACCGCGTGATATTTTATAGGCGAAATCCCGCTTATTACGCTCTTGAAGCGTTATAGACGATACCCGCCTATTAAAAGCGTTTTAAATGTGATAATAGATAGAATAAATTAGAAAAATGTTCATACTGTGACATGTTATGTATTACACAGTAACACAAGTTGTATTTAAAATTAATATAAAAAAAACATCAAATATACATACAATAAAATTACAGTAAAACCTTGTTAAGACGCTCTTACACTTTTAACATTGAAAACATTTGTCGTTTATTGAATACACCAATTTTTTCATCATACAGTTTAATAATGCTCAATTTATCGTCACGCGCCAATAACAATAAAAACATAAAAATTATAAATCTGCGTGTGATGTCACGTGTACACTTCAACGTCCGATCATATAACTAACGTACGTACGTACTAACGAAATATAGTAAGAGTTTGATAAACCATATCAAATTGTTAGTAAAAATATCAATTTCTCTGTCGATAAAAGGTTTGAGAAGCCGAAAATTAGAGCTTATTATGCGGGATCACATATTATGCGGTGGCGTATTAAGCGTGTTTTTTCAATGTTAAAAGTGTACAAATACCTGGGACCGGGGAAAAATCCACGTGTTAAGCGGGATGGCGTATTAAGCGAAAGCGTCTTAACGAGGGGTTACTGTAATATACTGCATCACGGGCGGCTAAACGGTCGATCGCGGACTGTTTCAAAGTCGATCGTGTTAGAATTTATTTTTATGGACACACGCACGAAACTTAATCGATGTCGTAGCGAACAAATTGTCGATAAGTTTCATCTGTATGATTTTAACTAAAACATTTTCCATGAAAGTCGATCCTGAGAGGTGAAGTATATTTTTAATAGATCGTGACCAAAAAAAGTTTGGTATATAAATAAATATATATACCTATATATTATACACGTGCGCCGGACCCTTGGACATGCGAAGTGCTGATCCGAGTCAGTGGTGACGTCACACACTCGTAAATTTACGAAATTACAGCGCAATAACGTAATGTACGAAATGCGGAACATTAAACGTATCTTGTTTTGTGGAAAAAAATTCCTGTACACGCCTCGCGTTCACCGAGACTCTTACACCTAGCGGTCGACCGCCGCGTGCCTCGAGAGTCATGCAGCGGTATATTCAGTGGCAGATCTAATATTATGTTTTTTTTTTTTTTTTTTTTTTGAGGGGGGACATTTTTTTCCGTCTGTACATACTTATAAAAATACTCATATATTAGTGTAATGGTATTTGAAAATATATTATTTGTTACAACGTACAATAAGTGTTCATCCATAAAAAAATTACAATTTAAAATATTTATGAAAAAAAAAAATTATAACTACAAGTATAGTATTTCATAAACGAAATGTTAAATGCCTCGGACGTTTTTTGGCTCTAAAATCTCGTATTACTTCTTCTGGTTTTACTTCTATTCGAAAATAAAATATATTCGATAATGATAACCAATCACTTTTTTTTTTTTTAGTTTTATTATTTATAACTTTATAAGTTTTACATTACAACCATATGCTGACACTTGTGATGGGCCGTGGGGGGCTCGCTTTTCTGCCCCTCCCCCCTATTAAATCCGCTACCGAGTATATTTATGGTTTGAACCCACGTCAGAGTCGTATCGATAGAACGGTTTGATGAAAACGACCGTGTCTCCTCGACCGAAATAGCGGCGATGAAACGTATAAAAATACAAACGAAATTCCGAACCACCCGTGAACATAAAATTATTTGCTTAGTACGGAATAAAATGTAACACGACAGCGTGCAGCACACGGATCGCGATCGCATTTAATACGCGTCGAACAAACGGCCGCAAAACATAAAACAAACTTATCAACAGCTCGTTGTCTTGTACATAAACGATTGAAAGGAGTCGATTTATAGCGTTTGCGGTGGCGTCGTTGTTTTCTCGTTTTCGACGGAAAATGCGAAAATATGACGTGACGTAGCAAATCTGCACCGTGGCCCGACCGTGTGATGACAAACCGTTTTTTACTCGTTGACATATCGTTTCCAGTGAACAAGACACGCCCTTGGAAACAGTGCCGGAGCCGTGTTTTACGAGAATCCCGGGGAAAATCATGTCGAAGGAGTCCATAAATGTCGAAAAAAAAGATCTAGATGTTAAACCCCTCTTGATCGTAATATTATGGTTTCTGGAATTTTTTCAATTTCTCCGAATTGACACTACTTGTTTTTATAAAAAAGACCGTTGCATAAAAACTGGCTAAATCGTCGTTATCGTCGTTATAAAATATAAAACAATTGAATAAAGTAAGTAAATTCGATATAATTAGTTTCGAGTTAATGAGGTTACAATGTTAGATTACTAGTTCAAACATTTAATTATGGTCTCAATTGCTCTACGTCGATAAGAACATGTGTTAAAATCTGTCTATGAACCACGAACGTTAAAAGAAAAAAACATGAAATGGAAAATAATCTGAATTCGGATCTTTATTAATTTCCATCAGAATAAAATATAAACTAAATATTTTCCAATGATGTTTATTCCAAATCCGTCATTTTCCAAAATAATAATTAGATATCTGATACGTCTTACTATGGTGACGTGATAAGAATGAATGTGTAAACATTATACGACTTGAATTAAAAATGATTTAACAATTTCAATTTTTTTTTAGTCAATAATAATTGTCTGAATTCTATTAAGTCGTAATTGAGTGAATTAATTTAATTTAAATATAATTATATTAATAATTTAAAGTATAACATTATCAATCATGTGTATTTATCATACAGCAATAAAAAATATGTATAAAAGTTATATTCATTCATTTAGCCATAGTTTACTCATGTGATATCGCAATGATAACGATAAAACAATTTGCCATAGATCTCATCTGGTATATATCCATATTTATACAGTATCTATGTATTTATATATATATTATATTTTTTTAATTTAATGGTCTGCCTCTGTGTTTATATAATAATAATAATAATAATAATAATAATAATAATAATAACAAGCAGAAATACACTGTCTTGGCCCTTTAAAATATGAATTTCGCGAAATCCTTTTTTTATTGCTCTTGTACACAGAAACGAATGCATTCTCTCGAAATTTCAAACGAATCGGTACCGTAGTTTTGGCTGTTCGTTGACCTGTCAATCAGTCAGAAACAGGACACGATTATGATTACAGACAATAGATTTTTCAATATTTGTTTCATTCAAATCTTTCATCTAGGACTCCGCAATGCGGGGCCCCGCGAAGCACGTGCCCCTGCCAGCTCTACCCTTGCTCCGGCCCTGCGTAGGAAACGATTTTCGCGTGCACACCCGTTTTCATTCGTTCGTCCGAGCGCGTTACAACAACCATGGTGTTTTCTGGTGTTATAAAAGAGACGTGCGGCGTCCGTCCACACCGAGTCAGGCGTTTGGAAACGTGGTGGATTCATTCGATCGATTCTAAATCGCGTAGACGCGGTGATTTTAACTGGAAAAACGGCCGTAGGTGAATTGCGGCCCGGTCATATTTTATCACTAAGTTAATTGCGGCTCGAGAAGTTTAATTATTTTGTGTCGGCATTATCTTATCTAAAGTAGGTCGATCATAACGTCGATAGTGCAAACAAAAAGTATTACAGCGTTAGTCTGTTCACCACTCAGTACCTATAGCTACGAAGACTACAAATTCTGCTTGAGTGTGTTATACAGTATAATATTATATTTTAAGTGCGTCATGGAGTTTGTAAATAGTGAAAAATCGAAGCCAATTGTTTTGTACGAAGGCTACAAATTTCGTTTCCACAAAACACTAAAAAACGTAGAAAAATGTGAATATGAAGAATTTACAAGATATAACAGATGACAAAGCTAGCACACAAAGAAATAGAGCAGTTTGATTTCGTCATTAAATTTTAAGTTTTTGCCCAACCTAAAAAAAAATACATTTTACTATAGATTTTGACATTTTGACATTTATAATGTAAAAAAAAATTAAAAAAAAAAACACAAATTTTTGGAGACGACTCAGCCAACCTCCTTGTTGCGTCTTCTGCGTAACGCCGATAGGCCGATGTGAAGTGATAAATAAAATATGGCCGCAACTCGTACGTTTGTTTCATAAACACGGGCCGCAACTCTTACATTATTTAGGAATAGGGCCGCAACTCACCAACACCGAGAAAAACGTATCGAGCAGCCGTCGACTGTCGGTATTTCGATCGGATTCAAATCGTTGGGTAAGGCGACGTCTTCGAGTATCCTAACTCAGCATCGTAAGTTACGTCATCGTACACGACGGGCAATCGCGCGATTAAGTTGTTGGCGAGGTTGTTGGTCAGAAACAGGGAATATATTATTAATTATTTCGTACCGATCGATCCGTTTGAATTTTCGATTTGTCGAAATCGCGAATGTAAACAATATAACATAATAATATACGTTTAAATAGGTCAGTAAACAGTTTATTGGATATTTTTCGGAATTTTTATCGAATTGTTTTCGTACACGACGCGTGTTGTACAAACGCCTGATTCGCTGTGTTTATTTTAATATTTCGACGAAAAAAAAAATAATAATAAAAAAATCGTAACGATTGAACGCCGCTTTATTTCGTGTTTTTTTCCCCGACGTGGAAAAACCGTTTGCCAGAATCGAACGTTAACCTTCCTAATGGAAAAACGAAATAAATTGCATTTTATATACAACATACGTGCACGTGAATAAACAACGGACGTGAATAAATCAAAGCTGCCGCCGGACCCGCCGGGCCGATCCCGCCGGACACAGGTAAGTAGCACCCGCGTTATACCCTCGTCCGAAATAAAATACGAGTACATTCGATGAGCTTATCGTTGTTACCACGGCGGTGTAAACGATTTTCGAAAAAAAAATACAAAAAATACAAACACTGTTTACCGTAGAACGGGCGACGAACCACGCGGCGGCGGTGGCGGCGGCGGGAACACGACCGCGAAAACACAATGTTGCAGTTTAGACTCGTGAAAATCGAAAGTATATATTTCAACCGTTTCGCTCGAACAATTAGTCGGGTAAATAGCTCCCGAAACAGAGGCGTGTTGTATTCATAGACATGAGAGGGGTGGGTGGTCAACAATGGTTCGACAATCGTGTTGAATTTTGTGCTTTTGTGTCGAATTTTCGGACAAAAGTCGTTATTTTTTTTTTATGTGAAAATTATCAGTATTTAGTTGAAATCTTTCGAAAATCGAGATATTTTCAAAATTCTATAGTCGGCTCAGAAGTGAACAAGTCTGTATGCAAATATAGTTAATTAATAATTCATGACAATTTTATATTTCTTCATTTTCAGAGTCATAGTTAAACAACTAAAATGAATTTAATAAAAATCTAGTTAAATTCTTATAGTATCGTTTTTACTCGAAATTTCAGTCATTTAGGTCTGTCAAAAGAAATTACAAAATTGACTCTTTAGTTGTAACAATCTTATTTATTTTATTTTGCATATGACATGGGCTATAATATCCTAACTTGCACTATAAAGCAACGGAAATAAAATATTAAATAAAAAAAAAAAAATAATAATAATAAAACAAATGGGGTTTTGAATAGATATATAAATAAATAAATACGTATGTAGTAGGTATAAAATATATAAATGTGAATAAGTATATTATTGAAAACAATCTTCATATTCTTTATCAATGGAAAATCTAAGCCGATCTTTTCGACCGACGTTCAAAAACTTGGTAGCATGCAATATACAATTAACTCTTTGCTCCAATCAAATGCTCAAAACCTAAAATCCAACACGGAGGTGCGTTATAACAATATCAAAGTAGTGATTTAACTTATTTATCGAAATATGAAATCGTTAATAGCGAATAATTCGCCGTACAGTTTCCAACAGTTTCTCTCCGGCCGATCGAGAGGATGCGATTGATTTCATGAACTCATGGCCGTCGCTGGCCAACCGTCCGTAAACCACGGCTAACATTATTATTGTTATTATTATTATTATTGTTTTCATCATTATCAAGCGTTTGATTTCCATTTGAAAATCACGTTTTCGAACGCGCGAGATTCGGCCGAACGCGTCCATAGTGTTGAACATCACGCGTTCCCCTCAGTGGCGCAACTTGATAATAAGGGGTCCATGTGAAAATGTCTAGATTGGGTCCCTTACCTGCAAAAAAAAAACAATTGTCATAAACGATATTAGGTACCTTATTTATTATAACTCTAAAAATATTGTTTTCTCACATGTCAAAATGTCATATAATTATTTTTTTAACTGTTTATTTATTTAAAATTTACATAGTTTTTTTTATGAAATCAAGTATAAAAATTAATTTTTCTTATTTTTACGGCAACAAAGTTGTCAATTATTTTGTTTATATATCCAAGTCAGCTGTTTTTTCTTTTTCTATGTTTGGTATACTGATGTTGGAAAGACGATCTTGGCCAATTGATTTTCGCAGGTAATTCTTTATCAATTTTAATTTTGAGAAAGATCTCTCTGCCGAAGCAACTGTTACGGGTAACGTTAAATAAATAAGACATGCACTTAATACATCACTGTATGTAGTGCTAAAATCTCATTTTCTAAAATAAAGATCTCGGAAATTGGGGCCACCAAAAACCGGGGACCCCTGTGAATTGCACACCCAACACTCCCGATAATTGCGCCACTGGTTCCTCCGTCTGGTATAATAGACGCCGAAACCCGCGTAAAATAGTCGGCACCGACTGTGGTGCGTCAATGTCGCGTCTCATTCGCGGACTTCCGCGTGGTGGTCGTGCGTTTCGCTGGCCACGTGGTCACCGTGGGCGTTGCGTGCCGCTGCCGATCCACCGTTTCCGATCCCCGTTCATAAATCGTCGAGCTCCCGGAAAATCCCATCGCTTTTATTCACGATCATTTTGTTTTTTCAATTTTCGAACGGAACAATTTTTTCATTACTCGTCGGCCGGGTTTTCACTCGGTCGTCGGCAAACGAAATCTTTTGCTCGTATTGTTATAATTATTATTACCATGACGGCCGTACGCAAAATGAATAATTGACTTCGTGAACACAACTTTGCCACTCGGAAATATGCCTAATTGATATCACGCCGAAATGCAAATGAGATTGCCTCTAGATCGGTATGCGTTTAATCAACAGTCCTCCGAGAGCAGTTTCGCTGTTATGTATATTTATTAGGGAGGTCCTTAAAATTCAATATAAGAAAGTTAAAATTATAATGCCTAAATTTGTTTGAATATAGGTAGAGATCATACGTACAAAGTTTCAAGTAATTCGGTTAAAGTTAACCCGTGCCACAAGCGGGTTGAAATTTTGACTTGGAGGGTAGTTTTTCAGTTTTTCCTATTTATTTCTAAAACCATACAAATTACAAAAAATATGTCGGAATCTTTTTTGTTCAACATGTTATTTTCCATAAAAAAGATTCTTACATAAAAATTCAAAAATCGAATATTTTACTCTAAAAATCAGGCTTTTATATATAAATGAATAATGAAGACACATACACTGGCAATAGATATTTCTTCTTTCTGTGTTAAACGAAATTGACTTCGAAATAAAAATATTTTCAAACAGTATATAGCTTTTGCCCTCCACCTGGCATGATGGATGGCTCCGGGGACTATTAAAGAAATTCCTCGAGGGGGACGTATTAGTACAAATGAAGATCTAATTCATATGCTTTTGGTAGCTTCTGATTCATCCTTGTCCTCAATAAGACCACTACCAAACAAACAAATTAGTGAGCTATCAGATGACGTCAAATCACTGATTTTATGTGACACAGAAACAGAAAAAGAAGAAGACGAAGCAGCTACATCTGATGAAGAATATGTCAGTTCTAGTGATTCTAATTTATATAATAATATGTAAACAATTTTATTTTAATTCTATCATTAGAATAAATAATATGCTAACTACTAAGCAGTTAATTTTTTTAACTCTAAAAAAAAAAAAAAAATAAAATAAAAAAAAATAATAATATTACGTACCGTCGGTGTTCGAAAATTTGGTTTAAGGACTTTATGATTGCACAAGGTAAAAACTGAATTTTAAAATGATCTAAGTGTCCGAAAAGTAAAACAATTTTATAAATAAATAATTTTGTCCTGCGAAAAACCCTTTCTGGAACACTGTGCATGACCATGTAATGATGAATAACAACAACGGTAACGATTACCTTACGATAATTACGCGTAACGCGTAGGTAGCACGAGCCGAGAGAGAGAGAGAAAAGAACAAAGAACCGTTCGCACACGAGTGATGTCATCCGGGATATCACAGAACGTGATACGTATATATTTTTTTTAAGAACCTCCAGATGTTTCATTTTCTCTAGCCGGAAAATTTCTTTGAACAGTCGTATGGGAAACGAGACGACAAAAAAAAAATGGAATTTCATATTATAATAAGCATTTATAAGGCGAAACGTTTGTACGTGATAGTATGGATAAAAACACACAGGGAATTCATTATTCGTGAATGTTCGGTACGATAAAAAACGCGTGCGAGTAAAACGTAAAAGGAGCCGAGTCGCCTACGTGCCAATCGACGTAAAGGCGAGACAAAACGGCCACCGAAAAAACACCGCGAAGGTGAATATTAATATACAGTAGACGCCGCTTATAAGACTCACGGATATAAGGTTCAGTCGCTTATTAGACTCAAAGTCGTCTGGAATCGGTCCGGACGTATCCAAAAACATTAAAAAAAAATCGGTTATAAGACTCAAATTTCGTAAAATAAATAGTAGAAAATAAAGTTTTTTGGTTATAATTTAGATATAAATTGATATTGAAAAATTATTCGCAACGATTATCGTTATTATAGTGTACTGATTATCTGGCGGCTGCACAGTTATCGTAATTACGGCTACATAAAATATACACATACGTACACGTGCACGTAGTTTTTTTATCGGGATTATTAAATTTATTCAATAATAATAAATTAAGAAATGTATTCAATAATAAAGTAACTAATATGTAATATGTGTTAATGTATTAAAATCAAAGCAAAATATGTAGTAAAATAAAATTATAAATACGTAATTAATTTTTTTTCCACTTCGCCTATAAGATTCATTCGGTTATAAGACTCACTTTGTGCTGGTCCAAAAGTGAGTCTTATAAGCGGCGTCTACTGTATTTTGAGAGAGAGAGATAGAGAAGCATATGGCACCGATTTCCGCAAAGATATTATCTACCGGAAAAAATAACGCGAGGACGGAAAGGGATTTTTTGGTTTTATACGTCCGAGAAAAACGAGTTCACGTCTTAATTAATTATTTATATCGGTTTTATTTTCGTTTATATCTCTACCGTTTTCCCCCTTTTTTACGGGACCGTTAACACGGAAACCCTACGACCCGCTGCCGCCGGTAAAAACTCGAAAGCACTCGAGTTGTTTGCTCACGGCACCGCAAATTTATGGATATCGTCCGTATGTACCGTACGTATACATGCATGTACACCGCCAGCGGGGTGAGCCCGGACCCGACCTAACGCACGCCGCGTAGTGCGGTGGCCCCGTGTTTGCGTTCCGTTTTCGTTTTTATATCGTCGACCGTGAACGCCCGACGGTGAATTCGCGCTCGGTAAATCACCGGCGGTCACGACGACGATTCCCGTGGAAAAACCCGTTGCAGGACACGGACAAATCGGCCGCATAAACCGTCGAGATCTAACGATAACGTTAATATCGATCACTGGCCGGCACGAGATCGCGACGTACGACAGAGAGATGGAGAAGATGGGGGGTGGGGGAATAGAGAAGGTTAAAGAGCGACGTGTCTAGAACGGTGGTTCCCAAACCGGGGGAGCAATATTACCCCTCAAGGGATGAAATAGGATTTTCCTAGGGGTGAAAACTAGACTATTATTTTTTATTATTGTTATCGAATGCAGAATCGATCACGTGTACAACTATTGCAATTAAAATATTATTATAATTATGGTTGTTTTCATTATAACAATGTTATAATATTGTTGTTCATAGTTTAGGAAAAAACCTTATGCCTTGATCCTAATGACTGTGATAATATTCTGTTACCTTATTACTCAAACATTTTTTTTTTTTTTTAGACTGGGAGGGAATTGTAAATGTTTGACCTAATTTACGGGTAACTGCAGTATCTAACAGGTTGGGAACCGCTGGTCTAGTGAGACTCCGACCGAGTAATATTGGCACTTGTCCTTCGACGTTTAAAAACGGCCGTGGACTTATCTGTCGTTTGCGGACGTGAAACGAAACGGGCGGATCGTCGCGAAGTTTGCGCTGGAAATAAACTCTTGAGTTTCTGGTGGCGAAAAGAGGTTATAGAGGTTTGAGTGAAGGAAAATCTTGAAAACATTGAACGTAAAGTTGATTGTGCAAGCATAATTTTCATCAAACTCAACGAATTCGAGCAGTTAATAGCTAAAAAATGAACTTGATCCACTGAGTGTTTTGAGAGAGAAACGATCAAGATCCATTCATTAAAAGAGGAGCTATGTGTCCCATAAGAAATGTACAGAGAAGAATCGCGTTAACTAATAATCGAGTATAACTTGAGTGAGGTGAGAGTTGAGTAAATTTCAATAATTGACGCCGTATCTGTGTCTAAATACCTTTCATATAAAAAAAAAAATGAAGGTAATCGGCCGGATAGAATGGCCAGACGGACTGACTTTAGTTTTTAAGAATTTTTTTTCATATATAAGATATCGTCGAATAACCTTTCTGTCGAACACTAGTGATATCGGAACGAACATTAATTAAGTAAATAGGTACGTCTAAACGTGTTCGAGTCACTCGAATATCATTACGAGGAGTGGTTAACTTTTCGACTTGAAAACTCCTTTCTTTATTTTCAAACAAACGTTATTTTTAACGATACGCTCGAGATTAAAAAATGAAAAAAAAACATTACGAATTACTTAAACGAATTCGAACAAAAGACGAGATGAAATACGATTTACCGACTCGTGATTCAAATTTCATTTCATGGTTTTTATACTTGAAACTTTTGAATCAAAGCGGTGGCATTAAATTTCAGTCAAAATTATTAAACTGATCAAAAAGTTCTGCCGTAATACGTATCTGATGCAATAGAGTGATTAATTTTTTTTTCTCGTTAAATCAATGGCGTTTTTCTTTTTTAATCACATCGTACAGCGTTTCCCGTATGCTCATACTGCTACACAGTTTCTTCTAATATCTCTTTTGTAATTATTCAACGTTTGTTTTCATGGGTTTTTTTTTCGATTTTTGCCTAATTACACACACACAAAAAAAAAGATAAAAATTACCGTTTTCACGAACGATTTCTAGAGCGTCTAGTGATTTTATTTCGGTTTACTGCTCGAAAATTCACCTTGAATCGATGAGCTACCTCGTCGAAGCAGTGACGCATCTGAAGCTTATTTCAAGGGGGGCGGTATCATGGATTCTTAATTGACAAGGACGTCACTGAAAACTTTTTTATCATTTATTAAGTTCGACGCTATAGTTTTAATCTAATAATAATAAGTTATAACTATGAGTAATTAATTTCCTATTCATTATATCACATGGCGCTATAGTTCAGGTAACAAAAAAAAAAATCCCTAGGGGGGGCGATCGCCACGTCCCCCCCTTAAATCCGCCTCTGCGTCGAAAACACGGGACGACACAAATACACAAACCGTGTTTCGTACCGTTTGTTCGCCGCTATTCAAACGCGTTCGAATTTTGGCCGACAGTCGTCCGCTCGACGACCGGGCGTCGTCGGTGGCTTTTGGACGGCACGGTTAGATTTAATAAAACGGTCGTGTGAAAATGCAATCGGTAATAGAAACGAACGTGATCCGACTTTGTTTAATACGTCTTATAAACGTGCGTAACGTGTTTGCGTACGCGTATAATTACGTACCGTGTGCGCTGTGGTACTCTGAAGTATTAATAATATCGTCGAAGTGACAAAAATAGAACGTATATGAAAACATTCGACGGCAAGCCAAAATCCGTCACGAACAGAACCGTGTATAGCACATAAACCTCCATAACGGCGGTAAATAAATCTAGGAGCATTAAAACATTTAATTCTCAACTTTAATTGTGTATAAATCATCAAAGTTTTTACGCGCGGCCGTCTGTGAGCGCGTGCGGTCTGAAAAATGTTAAATGGTCGGGGACGGCGACTCCATAATATACCGTCCGGCTCGTACGCTATTAGTCAATGTGATTTTCGGGAACCGCGGCCGTTTCAGTAAACGGTGTTTTATTCGACCCGCTACGGATTTAATTCAAAAGTACCCACAAAACGTATACGGACCGTATGTGGTCTTTTTTAGACCCCACGTCGTTTTGAACAACAACATTATTCGCCACTGTCATTTCTGAATTAAGACAAGAGTTTCTAAAAATATCAGTTTTCATTATTTCGAAACTTGGATGTAAACACGTTGTTAATATCTTATCTAACTACAGATACGGTTTTAACTTCTTACCACAGATACCACAGACAGTATTATCACAGAATAAATAAATTTTAATTCTATATCTATGCTTTTTAAGTTTGGGGGCAGTGGGCGCTGGCAGGCTGATCGAGTGTCTATAGTATATCACAGAACAAAATTATAATATTTTTCTATGATAATTTAACAAATTGTTATCGAACAATTTATCAGTAATATCACTGTAAGATTTTTAACGCCATTTGTTGGGATAAATATTTTATAATATTTAAATAATAGTAAAATGTATTTTAAATGTAATTATTAAAACGAATAACTGTAATAACATAACATTTCGAATTAAGTTTCAATTTTAGGGAGCTATTGAAATTTCTGGGGGGCTAAGCCCCCCCCTGATGTCCGCCTATAACCCACGACAACAAAAAAAACACTAATAGTGTTTCGCGAGTGTTGCGCGATCGATGCAATTACATTTCTGTTCTATTCGATATTTTTAGCTTTTCTGTTTTAACCGCAAGATGATTTTTCGAGAAAAAAAAATTTACATGCACTTGATTTTTTTCGGTTTTTTAACTGTTACATAATATTGTGTATGATACAACGATAGGAAAGGGAATAAACTTCTTCTCCAGGTTCCTTTGCGATTGTGAATGTTGGACGACTAAGAGAAGTTGTAATTAAAGAAGGAAGGGTTTCTGTGCAGTGGTTTCCCGTCGCCTTCTGCCCAGGGGAGATGGTGGCCGCCGCAGGCCGCTCTCTCTAGACTGCCCAAAGTGACCTGCCCAGAGAGAGAGAGAGAGAGAGAGAGAGAGAGAGAGAGAGAGAGAGAGAGAGAGCCGCCTGTGACCGACATTTCAACCGGTGACATTGTGCGTCAACAGTGACGCCTAGTTCCCCACTCAGCCACTCCGTCTCCCTAGAGACTAAATTTGACTAATTTGACGATTAACTTTTAAACGGTGGACCGGACGTAACGCGCAATAAAAAAATAATGTTTTAATCGCGAGCATTTCGTCGGTGTTTACTTATGCAATCTTATGGCACAACGGCCATCGAGGTTTGTAAATATTAAAGACGATTAGGACGCACATAGGAATCGCCGCATAAATAACAATCTTAAAACAGCCTAAATATAGCCTATTTAAAAGATCCTTCAGCAAACTAAAAATAATCAAAAATTGTCTTAGAAATAGTACCGGACAAGGTCGACTCAAATATTTATCATCGATTGCAGTTGAAAACAAGGCAGTTTCAAAATTGGATTTGAGTGAAGTGATAGATCACTTTGCTAATATTAAAGCTCGTCAAAGATTATAAATTCGATTAGATAGAATTAATAAATTAATAATGATAAAATGTTAATGTTTAACATTTGTTTTAGTGATCAAATGGATTTCCTTTTAATTTTGAGTATCAATTAATTATCTGTTTATTATTTTCATTAATGGTTTTATAGAGGTATTTGTATTTTAAACAACAATCTAACGTATAATGTGGTTTTTTCTATAGATAGAAATAAGGGGCCTCATTTATTTACCGACCCGGGGCCCTTTCCCGTCTTTTTATGCCACTAGGCACTGGAACAAAGCCGTCAAAGCGGACGACAAATCGTCATCGTAAAATAGGTGCCCGTCGCACGAGTTCTGCGACAAAATCGTGAGAAATCACTGACGCGACCACGACGTCAGACATTCTCGTTCTCGCCGACGAACCCGTGACGTTCGATCCGTTTTGATCGAGAACGGACGTCTCGGGTGGGCGCGCTCGCGCGAGTAGGACGTAAACGATACGTCAAGAGTGCGGAAAACTCGCGCTCGTGTTCGTCGTGACGATCACTGCACGCCCGAACTCATTAGCCGCTCCGCGAAATCACTTTACTGCACTTAAGCGCTCGCGCGCCGTACGTTCCGCCGTGCGCACAAAGCGTTTGAACGTAATACCCGTTGACGCGATCCGTGAGTGCGTGCTTTTTCCGCTCCCGTGTTTCCGCGGCAAATTCGTAAATCGTGGCAACAGCGTTCGACGAAAGTCTCCGCGACGTGCGCGGATTCGCCGAAGAAGAAGAAAAAAAAAACAAAAAAAAACTGTTTATACAGGTATTTGTCCGCGCCGTCGAGCGAGCCGTGTAATTGTAAAACGGCGATTTTTCAAAAGTAAAAAGTTTCGCCGGGATAACGATTCACGTCGATGAAAATCGAAACTCAAACAACGAAAATCGGAGAGCACACTCGGACGGCTGCCCGTATCGAAAGTTTTTAAAACGCATCACGGTCGAAATACGTCACCCGAGTCACGTCGGAACGTACGTTTTCCATCACATTCACATTTTTTTTTTTTTTTTTCTATTTCAGAAATAACAAAATACATTCCACATAAGAAATTTACAAGTTACTAACTAGAAATGTTACATGTATTATTATTTTTAATCTACTCCATTAAGCGATGCTTGTGGCGGAGAAGATGAGTTGTAGATAGTATACAATATAATATTAAAAAAAAAAAATTAATTAATTAATAGAATATAATGAGAAAGATTAACTTTAAATTAATGACTTACACACACACACACACACACACACACACACACACACACACACACACACACACACACACACACACACACACACACACACACACACACACACACACACACATTCACCGTCGGATCCTATGCGACGCGGGTGAACCTCTCGGACGGAAAATATGACGACAACCGAACGGACGTCGCTGAAGTGATAATTTAGGGATGGGAAAATGTTTTTGGAAATCCCGTGCGAGTTCAACACGCACGACGGTTCGGCTACCCGACCGACTACCATGACGACTCAAAAAAGAAAAAAAAAAATTGACGTCAACGAATTATCTACACGGTCGTTTCACTTTTTTCAAAACGATTTCGATTCGAGAACGCGACGGAAATTCGTTTGATTATTTGTTCACTATAGGCATTTCGTTGTAGAACACCGTCATGTTTGTTCGTTGTGTCCAACTCGAAAGTGGAACAAGTGTGTGTTCATTTATAACGTCAGTAACGATTTAAAAATATATGACCACAACATAATATGTTTACCTAGAATCAAATTCATAACAAATCGATTTCCAGGGGCGGATCCAAGGAGGGGCGAAGGGGGCGTGCGCCCCCTCCAAATATCAAAAAAAAACTTTTTTCCAATGTTAAGCCATTATTGGCAATGGGAATGGAAGAAGAAAAGATTAACTGGGTTAGCTCTAATGTATATTCATAAAGATATTAATATTGACAATGAAAACAACATACAAAATGTAATTGAAACATTTTCTAAAAAAAAACAAAGAAAACTTGATTTTGTATTATAAAAGTAAAGTATTTTTCATTTGTATTAATACCAGTTTATTATGTTATTTTATGTTTCAATGCATTAATTATTTATTATTATGATATTTAACTTTTTATATTTGTTAATTTTTTAAGTTGTTAATCTATATTGGTTCAAGTAATTAAAATAAAAGTTTTTTTTACCTTATTTGGATTTTCATTTTTCTACGGCAGATAGAAAGTTCTGGGTTACAATTTACACAGCTTAATCATATACATATATGACTGCCCCCCCCAAAGAACATTTCTGGATCCGCCCCTGTCGATTTCATTTCGTATACAGCCGAGTAATCTAAAAGTATAGCATTTTTGAAATCGATCTCTAAACATAACCATCAGCACTTTATTTTATAACCTCGTCGTGTGACTAAAATTATTTTTTATTTTTGTTGCAGGTAAGAGAACCAGTGACGGAACATTTTTTCAATGAAAAGAACGTTATACACGACGTTATGTAGATACGTTACACGAAATGGGTAACTAATAGCTTTCGCAAAGATAACAAAGTTTGCTTGGTGTTCCTAAATATTACGTATTGAGAATTACGTATATAAAAAACGTATCGAAATAGACAGCATGGGTGTCACTAAAGTGACAATAAAGGCCTTAGGGTTAGGGAAGTATTTGCTGTAATATTATGAGATTTTAACACACACGCCTACACTAATAATACGGCTAAACCAACCGTAACTTCTTAGGTTTTTTTAACATATTGAAGCCATATACAGCGCGTTCAATTTTACATCGATAGTGTGTTAAAAACTATTCGGCATACGCTAGGAAAACGTGTGTCTAGTTACCTTATGCTGTTTTGAACGGTTTTTTTTTTATTGATAAATGAATAATCATGTGTCGAGGACTGTCAACAAGTCGTCCGTTTAGAACGTAACGTTCGTGTGCGTGATGTTCCAACTCGTAGCATTTCTAGGGGTAGCAAAGCGGCAGTCTTGTGACCTCGAAAATAATTATTTTAGGGGTGGAAAAAGTAACCCTCGACACTCCGCGGATATTTCAGGTTACGGACTTACGGGCCAAAATTTATCGTTAATCTCGATATATCGTAGGTACGAAATGTCAAAAAAAAACAAAAAAAAAAAAAAACAAAAATACATTCGTCTGTAATGTGACGTACACGGTGATAAAATCGTACTGCGACAGTGCGACGTATTATCCGACAGCCCGGACTTTTTGCGTTCTAATAGACGATTTTTTTTCTGTTCGGCCGCGGTAAAAGCGGAAGGACAACGCCATGGATTTCGATGCGGATTCGGCGCGACCGAAAACGTATTATTTCTCCACGCCGAACGCGTACGACGAGTGACGGACGAGACGACGCGGGGCGGCGGGTCTTCGGTAAACTTTTCGCCGTCCCCCGACGACTGTCGAATTCGTTATCTCGCGTTAGAAATCTGTCAGTCTTTGATAGCTATGTCTCGTGACGCGCCGTGATAATCTCGCGAAACTCGGGCACGGCGTTCGTTACAAACCGTTTGCGTACGCGCGTTAATAGCGTACTAATAATATGATATTTTATAGCCGGGTTTACACTGGTAGAGTATTTGGTATAGTACGACGGTAGAGTTGGTACTCTACCGCAGTGGCGGCTTGAACTTTTTTTTTCTTGACTCACATCTAATATTTTTACACCACCCACCCTAAAAAAATTTCACTTTTCTCCAAATAGTGAATTCATAAGTTTTTAGTGGTATTTAACTGGTATACATGGAAGCCCTGTATTACCGCTAGGCCCTAAACCAGGGGTGGCAAAACTTTTAAACACTACGTACCAAAAATCACATTTTTTTTCTCAAGCGTGCCATGAAAAATATTTTATGTTCAATATTGTAAAAAAAAATTATCATAATTAATGTATAAGTATAAAAAAAGTTAGTTTAGGTACATGCACTGCTAATATTGAATATTGAGTGAATTGAATACATTATTACAACCATAACTTGTATGCTACCACAGAACAATAGCTGATGCTACTGGCCTACTTTATGTTTATATCGTGCAATTTACGCGTTACGCCGAGTGTACATAATATTATACAGACGAACATTACAGTATTTCTAATTTAATTACCCATCTTTAAAAATTCTACTAATTACCTTTTCCAGCTATAGGACACACACCCACCCACCCATTAAAATTTCTGTGAATCACGTGATTCAAATATACCCCCTTCAAGCCGCCACTGCTCTACCGTTTTTATCATAATGTAAACACTCAGGAATAGTATAGGTAGAGTACTAAAAATAGTAATCGCTATAGTAGAGTAGTTAACCATTGTGGTAAAGTACACTCTACTAGATCTTACCCCCACCACCGTTTTTACTATACTCTACCACAACTATACTAGTGTAAACCGGTCTATGGTCTTTTGGTATAGTAAAGTAAAATGTTGTTGATGCGTGAACCCGCACGTGTATTCATATTTACTTTTAAACTTTGTATACATTTTTAATTTTGTTTAATGTTTTTAAACCTTATATAAATGAAACTGTTCTATATTTCTGATCGTATTGTACTTGACGTGATAATTTATATCTATATTTACACTTGAAGGCATTTCTTTAATAATTTTCGACAATGACGACGACGTACGATATCCATATTTGTTTATTTGATGTTTTGATGTCGATCAAACCTAAACGTGACGGCGTGAGTTTACACATCAACTGCACTCTCTTCTACTAAACACTATAGCTTCGTGTAAACAGTTACTCTACTAAAACTAGTAGAGTAGAGTGAGTAGGCAAAATAATAGGCTAGTGTACACTACCAAATACTCTACCGATGTAAACCCGGCTTGAATAGTTGCGCCGAGAACGTGTAAAACGATTGTTATCGCGTGGAAAAACGAAAACGAATTTTTTTCGTGTTTTTTTTTTTTTGTTTTGCTAAACCGTCGAGAGCCCGAAACGCGATTAAAATCGTCGTCGTCGGAAAACGCGGAAATTCGTCGTTATCATCACCACGCGCGCGCACGTATTATGTTGCAGTCCTAGTGGTTTCTTATCCGTGCGGGATCGTGGCGACGAATGTGTGTGTGTGTGTGTGTGTGTGTGTGTGTGTGTGTGTGTGTGTGTGTGTGTGTGTGTGTGTTTCGAAAACGAATAAGATTTTTTTTTTTTTTAATCGTTCATCTCGATTGTTAACGATTTTTTTATTTGTATAAATTAAAGAACTATAATCGTAAAAGAAAAGAAAAGAAATACGACTACTACAGCTCAAAGTGCTTTTCGAGAATAATAATGAAACAAGTCCTTGTGACAATTTAGTCGGTCGTTCAGAAACGGTTGCTATAGCTACCAATATCTAAGTACACATTATTATATTTGTCTCGTACAACGATTTGTCACGGCGTTCGTTTTGTTTTGTTTTCTTATTATTTTCTTTTTTCACTAATTGAATTTCCACCTAATGAGTGAAAATTTCGAGGAAAATCATACAGGCGTTTAGACGATTTTTCATAGTTTTTTTTTTTTCGTTATATTTTAGTGTCGAGCGATTTAACCGTTTGTGCCAGCGAACGGAAATAACTTTTGTGATTTTCATTTCTAATGCACTTCGCCACAGACACAAAGAAACACGACGATTTACGTGCTGTCGAATCGAGTTTCCGTCGATACGAAGTCAGGCGTGGTGGCGGCGCAACAGGATTTTTTTAAACGGGGTCGTCTGCCGATCGATAAACTCACAGGTGGACACGGGCGGGAGGGCTTGTTAGTTGCACTTAACATTCTGTTCGTCCTCGCTTTAAAACCGTAACCTTTTTAATATTCTATTATGACTCGTATAAGACTCTCATTGATTTTAGCGACATACCCTCTCAAAAACAATTTTTAAATCGATTTCTGCCAACGGTTAAAATTTAAAACCGAAAACACGTTAAAAAACATAATTTTTGTAACAAAAATGAAATTCATAAAATTTGTATGAACGTCAAACGTCCAGGTACGCTGATTTTTTTTTTACGAAAACCTATGAGAATGTTTTTCCTTTTTTTTGTATATCGTAACAAGTACCTACAGTTAAAAAGGTCGGGTCACTTGTAAGTAATGAAACAGTGTGCATAATTGAGAAACGTCATGTTTATTTAAACCGCAATCTACTTAAAAACAGTGGATATGAATTTACGTACTAATTGAAATACATTAGTAGATACATAAATTATTCCCATAACGGATCAACGTTCAAGACGACGCGCGTTGGCCAATGAGAGCTTTTCTCCACTTTTATTTTTTATATACATTTTTCACATGTATTGTGTGTGAAAAATTGTCATGCGAAATAATTATGTTCAAGTAAACGTGAACGCTGTACTCTGAGCATAATTCTTCTTCTTCTTCTTCTTTCTTGGTTCCGGCCTTTAAGACCATGCCGCTAAACACAAATCTTGCCTGCCATCTGTGTCTGTCCTCTGCAGCTACCTTCCATTCGACTCCTAGTTCTAACGTTTTTAACGGTGTGTACTAGTTGCGGTCATAATCAAAAATTACATACTAGTTGCGGTCACTCAAATAATAATAACGAAGTTTACTAAATAATATAATATTATATAGTTTGTATAATAATTAAATATGAAATTAATATTTGGTTTATTTATTTAATTTAGAAAAATGTATAATATAATTAATATAATATAATATGTATAATACTGTCAAATAATAATTATTATATAACTTGTATCAAAATATAGTATATATAAATTTTAAAATTTTGTAGGTATACATTTAAAGGAAATCGACTTTAGATATTCAAGCCGATTTATTTCGCCTTCTTCATAATACTGTATTTGTTGTGCTAAAAAATGCTCTTTTTCTATTGCAATTTCATTAACACGACTGGTTTTTGTACAATTAATTTTTAAATAGCCGTTCGTTTGAATTTCATTTAAAGCGTCAATAAATATAAAAATATTAGGGTGAGAATGGCAAAACATGCTATGGAGCTTTGAATGAAAGCTTCAGTCAATTTTGAATTATTAGGTGGAAGAAGAGCCATAATATCTGTGACAAAACAATCGTCAACTTCATCTGGTCGTAGAAACGGAAGTCCGAAAAAAAGTTTCAAATATTCGGACATTTCACCGGGTTTCATATAATATGGTTTTGCTATAATATATGACCGCAACTAAGATATTACCTAAATTGGCGTGACCGCAACTGTTATATCCGTTTATCTCGAAAATCGGCACGACCGCAACTAGTATGCAGCCATTTTTAAGTCCTTTTTTTACACAGTCTTTCCACCTCGATCCGGGTCTTCCTAAAGGTCTTTTACCTATAGGCTCTTCCTCTATAACCTGCCAAACTAGAGACACTGTACTCTGAGTCTACGCCTGAATAAAATAAATTAAGAAAATACGTATTTTCTACCCCATAAAAATTCCGGTTAAAAACAAAACTACCGAATGTTCCTCGTGAACCCGACAAATTATATCGTCGATCATGCGTTGAAAAATTATAAATGAAAAAACGCTATTTATTTCGTTTTTTGGAAATAGAATAAAAAAAAAAACCCAAAACGTAGCGTTTATCACCGGCGTGTTGTTCGTATTTTCTCGTTTGCCGACGGCAAATGGATACGACGGACGCGCAATGGCGTGTCTACGAAAACGCCTGTGGATTTTGTTTACGCGTGGTCGGTCAGCCGCGCGGACGATGACGACCAGAAGCGGCTTTCGCCGGCGAAACTTGGCGTTTTGTGAATTTCCCGGCCGAACGCGGTGACGCCCGCCTCCTCCTTCGAGTCATGTTCTGGAGAGAGGGGGTTGGGAGCGGCGTCCGTCCATTGTGCGGAAATTAAAACGGGTTTCTGGTGTCGGGGATAGTTTGGCGTGAAATTCGCAGTGGCGTTTTGTTGTCGGGTATAACTTATAAACCGTTTCGGTGTAAAGATCTGTGCGAGGGCGAGTGAGTCTCATTATTATTACTATTATTATTATTATTATTATTATTATAATTATTATTATAGCGGTGTGCCTAGGTGCGGAAGTAATTTGACGGAAGGAAGAAGCGCCCGCCGAATCGTTCTATAATCTTGGACGGCCCGGCACGACCCGTGCGTATAAGTTTGCGTTATTCGAATCAACAACGTTAATTATTATGCGGGTCGTGAGTAATTAATACGTACACGTCGTTTAAAACACGGTTTTTAGAACTTGACTAGAAAAAAAAAAAAAAACAAAAAGGACGTAATTTCGCATCATGGAGTGTTCTGTGCTCCTCAGACAAGATAATGGTCATGGGTGTATTACAGCGGTTCCCAACACATGGGCCGCAGCCCACAAGTGGAACGCTGACAGCGTAGTACTGGGCTGCGACACATTGATATTATATTAAATATTATATATATATACAGTGAAACCTCTGAATACCGGACACTCTCGGTAGCCGAAATATTGTCCTTTATTTATAGGTGTCCGATATTCAGAGGGAAAAATAAAAGAGAAGAATATGTTCTAGTCCCCGTAAAAACGTCCGCTAATTGGAGGTGTCCGCTATTCAGAGGTGTCTGTTAAGGGAGGTTTCACTGTACATATATATATATATATGTTCGAAAATTCGTCTTGTCGGCTGTCGCAGAAACAAGAGAGCACAAATAAAACACTTTTCGCCGACTCAATTCCATTTCCAGGACGTTTAACGATCACCGCTAATAAATTATTCGATCAGTCTTCGCGTTGCTCCGTTCGTCTATGAACCGTCATAAAATGCGTGGCAAAAAACGCGTACGTAAATATTGATATTTACTGGGCACTTTAATCTATGTTCACTCTGTGCGTGCGTTTTTTTTTTCACCCGTAATTAATTTGAACGACTCGAGCAACAATTGTACGAGAACAGAATAGCGTTCACAATAACTCTGTAAATATTATTATAATCGATAAAAACGTAACGTCGAGAAATGTCAAAACGAAAATACCGCGCGGTTCGTGCGTTTTGGACGTAATACCTCAAAACGGAATTAATTTTAACGTTTCACGCGGTCGCGATGAAATAAATAAATTGTTTTTCAAATCTAAATGTAACATGCGAAATGACACACGTCACGAACAACGTATAAGCAAAAAAAAAAAAAAAATCACCGAAAAAATTGATTTTAATGTTTAAGACGTATCACACTCGAATGAATGCGCGTGCGCTTATATACACACACACACACACACACACACACACACACATTGACGCATAAGAATACAATATACACTCGGAGAATAAATTTCTAAAACTCCGCTCGCGTGAGTTCGATGCGGAAAAATAACTTTATGGAACTTTTACACTATACCTACTCGATTTATATCTTTTATATACACGTGCGGGACGGAGCGACGCGTAGACAAAAAAAAAAAAAAAAGAAAAAAAAGAAAAAGAACGAAATATAGTTTCTAATGGAACGCGTTGGGAAAATTTTAATCATAACTTACTATCGGAGAAAACAAAAAACAAAAAATAAAATATATATATTGTAATAAAATAAATAGAGAACTATTACCGCACGTGCTACTATACGTACGTGGCCATTTTCTCGTATTCGGTTATTTTTTTCTACTTATCCGTAAAATCCCTGACACGAAGAGCAGACGCGTGCACGGACTGTACACGAATGTGTGTGTGTGTGTGTGTGTGTGTGTGTGTGTGTTTGTGCGCGTGCGTAAAACGTGAGGAGAAGAGGGAAAATGAAACGAAAGCCCGAATCGTGCGCGGTAATAACATGATTGATGCCGTACGCGAGTCGCGCACGATAAACGAACGGATGAACGGGTGCGTCCGTCGTAACGACGACGAGGGCGCACGCGAGCCCATTAAAATAAATCCGTCGAACGAATACGGACGCAGAGAGAAAGCGAGACAAATAATCGGGGAGGAAGATAACAAAAACAATCCACCAATTCGCCCCGTCATCGTGTCCCGTGTTTCGATTCAGACGCGTACCGAAATTATAATATTCCGAGACGTTTAAAAGGACCGCGTCCTGTTTTTTATTTCTTCGCCTTTTTTTTTTTTTTTTTGGGCCAAACGGTGTGTTCTACGAAGGAATCAAGTTATCAACTCATCCCCTTCTCCCATCCGAGCCCTCCGCCCATCGGACGACGTGATTGACGTGCCGGCTTTGTTCTTTCGGCAAGACGGTTGGGCTCGCCTGAAACGCGGTTCTTTGAGGGTCGTTTCGACGGACAAAGAAAAAAGCGTAGAATTCAAAGCGTTTCTTACGAATAAATCACTAGTTCTCTGCCCGACGTTAGTGAGGCCAATTTCCATCTTCACGCGGTAATGCGACTTTCTCGAAAGCCAGTCTCGGCGGTTCCGATTGATAATTTCGAAATTATCGCGTACCAAGGTGGTTTTCGACCGACAACAACGTCGTGTCTGCCCGGGCGGATCAATAGAACGACTGTCCGGACGAGTTCTCGACGTTTGTCAAATCACAGACCGCGTGTCTGCGTGCCACGTTCAGAGTAGAAAACAAAAAGGTATTGTCGAACTCGACCATTGGAAAGGTAAAAACGACACGATTAAACACGATTTTTACCGAAACTGTCGCCGTCGTCGTCGTCCGCTGCAAATCCGTTGAAAAAACGTTCGACCGTGCGAGAAACGTCAAGTCCTAGATGCGTCGTCACCGGCCTCGTCGCCCCGTACGTTTGGCGATGTGAGAATCGCTAGACGCTGCAGAGCGGGCATATAATCTGTTGGCCTCATTGGCCGATCGTAGGCGATAGACAGTGATTATTTCAGGCATGTCTCGGGGGGGTATGCCCCCAGGGCACAATCTACCGCACCCCGAACAAAATCTAAGAAAACAGGAGTTTTTGGCTCGTTTAGTCGTTATTTGCTCTATACAAAAAAATGTATGTTAGTTTTTTCTCATACATGATAACGGACTATCATACCACATTACACATTATTTTTGTAAAAAAATTAAATCAAAATCACTATCAAAGGAATAATATGTGTATTAATATAAATTAGTTTATAAGTATTTTACCGTAGTAAGCAATCATAAAATATAAATATACTACCAGGCAGTCGGTGTTTTTATCAATTTATCGATGCTTATCGAATAAAAATGTATGATATCTACATATTTTTTTTTTATTTGGATCAAATAAATTGCTAGTTAACGAGTAGTACAAAAGTTATGTAAAACATGATTTAAAATATTAAAATAATACATATTTAACAAATTGATTAGATGAGAATTGTCTTTAATTGCATTTTATATTTTATGCACATTACACGCTCAAAACGTTGTGATGCTCCTCCGGAACAGAATGCCTGAAAGAAACACTGGTGGTAGATGAAAAGTACATTATCATTACATTAATACATTAATGAATAAACTGAATAAATAAATTGTTTAGTGTTTAAATAACGGAATGAGATTCAATAAAATATGTAAATTTCATGAAAATAAAATAGGCAATAAAAACGAAAATTCAACGCTATAACCATTGATGTGATAAAATAGAAAATAGGTAAATAGATAGAAATTCAATTAAAGTACCATGTGTATCACCTTTGAAATGTTTGAAGGTGGGTGCTTACAAATTTAACTTTGATAGCATACCTATACACAGTTACTATAAACCATTAACACTTTATATATTTTGAATACTCAACGAAACTTAGTGCATGTTCTTGTTCATTCAGGAAACAAACAAAAACAGTTGAAAATGTCATTGGAATTATTGCAAGTTGAATTGTAAGAAATCGCATTCGAATTGTATTTTTACATAATTAACAGTAACATATATATATATATTAAAATAATTCAAAATATATATAATAAGTACATAAATACATAAATTCGTTGATTACTGGGTCGTACGTTTTTGTATACCTATTTAAATGGGAAATAACTTGAATAATGAAATCAATTTTAAATTTTGAAATAAGCTTCTGGTAACAATTCGTCATGATGACATTGATAACGATCGATCGGCCAATGAGAGCACCAGACCAGTATATGGCCGCTCTGCGGCGTCTAGCGATTCTCGTGTAGCATACGGCCGTGTTTGTTTACAAAAATCGGAGAAGAGAGACGAGGGCGTGTGAAACGGGAATCTCTCCAGGTGACCCCGTACGGGTTTGGTCTCGAGAGCGCTTCCCTATCGGGTGTCACCCGCGAGCGTCGTGCGATCGTGTGCATAAATGCGCAAATGTTATCGAGTAGGTATATAATGTTATTTACTCGAGCCGCCCGCGCACAAGTCAATTCGGCTGAACTGCGCATCGCTCGTACGTGCGTGTGTAAACTGTTTGAATATGTACACGTGGTAAACACGAAAATCGTCAAACGCTATAATATTTTATTATATGATCGCCAAATAATATTGTTACGCCACGCGTATTTACGCGGTTCGGGTTTTTGCGAGTTTTCAGTAATCGATAATATCATGTTCGTGCGGCCGCGAGTTCGAGTCGTTTTTTCCGCGAGCGAAATAATAATAATAACGATGACGACGACAACGCGACTGCACGGCGAAAATCCAAACGTGTCCGTCAGTGGACAGCGGCGGGGGCGTGATCGCTTTTTCCGCGAATCGAGTGGAAATTCGAGTGGTCTATTCTTGAAATCATTCGGATCGGATCCGGATACGAACAATCCACACGAAAGATTTCCGTGTACGGACGAAAAATAGTATACTTGAAATAAAACTATCCGTATACGAAAAACTTTCCACATACACGGAAATTTGTCCAAATGGTTTATTATATCGTATGAATTAGGTTGGTAACACTACTAAAATATACAATCTCATCGGTGATTTTAATTAATGACGGTATATTTATCGCAAGAATTGTATTACCTACGTACTTTCCCTCGGTAATTTTTGGTTTAGCAACAATATTTTTAACTACGATACGATTAATTATCCGATTTAACTTGTGTTAATATATTAAATATCTGTCTCAATGTTTAATGTTGAAACTTTAAACTTTATAAACATTACAAGATAGGCAGGTATGTACAATATTATTCGGATAGAAAATGTATTATTTATTGACATCAGCTAAAACATTGTCAAAAACCACGGTTATTGATTTGTTGTATCAATTATTTTGTTACTTTCCTATATTTTAATTTGCTGTACATAATTCATGAAAAAAAAAATAATCAATTATTTTTACAGTTAATACGCAGTTATAGTAATCATATTTTAATTAATGTGGTTTAATTAACGACAACAATAGAATAGTAACATGATAGTGTGTTTATTTGTATACGCAAATACGTTTCCGAATACTATATCCCCATTCGGATGAATCGATCGGAACTTTTCCACATAACCGAACCCATCCGTACACGGAAAAATTTCAAGAATACGTATTTTTTGGATCATGTGGAAATCCGTGTAGAAACTACGGTTTTCGTATACGGATCCGATCCGAATGATTTCAAGAATAGACCCCCAGGACCGTGTCGGGTGAACTCCTCGGTTCGGTTCGAGATCCGCTTTGAAATACTCGACCGTCGTGAAAACACTGAACAACCGTGTGTTTGAACCGTGAAATCGTGATCGGGTTTTATGATCGAGTATGTTATTTTATTTTATGATCGATTAGGTCTTCGTCCGAAGAACGAAACAGGACGACAAATAACGTTTGAAATACGCTTATCCGTTTACCCTTGGTGTCACGGCATTTCCCCGCGGCCATTTCCTCGAGTGACTTTTCCACGAGCGCAATTTTTTTTTTTTTAATGAACTCGAAAATTTATCGTACACTTTAAGAGTTATATTACAATACGATTTGTAAAATATATTAAAAATGTATTATACATTGCGTGTGACATTAAGCTTATCAACGGAACAAATAATAACATGATTAGGCAGTAAACGACTGGAATAAAAAACGATCTAAAATATAAACGCGAGGTTATCTCCGTGGAATCGCTGATGATCTTCAATAGAATATATTATTACACATTAGAAAAAATGTATTCATTTTTTATTTTACTGTTTTTTATTTAACTGTAATCTTTTCCAAAATCGTAATCGAACATTATTTAAATACGCATAATTGAAAAATATATCAGGGAGACGAATGATTTATCCAATGACCGGTTTTGAGCCTGAAAACGTCGGTGGCGGGGAAAATACGAGTGATGAAATGTTGCGTGGGGAAATTTCGCAAGGGAAAAAGTCCGCCGCGGGTAAATTTCTTAGAATCTCATCGAGCGCGCGAGAATCTAGAAAGCGCACACGCCACCGCTGTCTTACGATGGATATTAATCCATGTGGCGTCGCAAAAAAAAAACGGTATATTTTTCGGTTGGGTTTTTTGCCATTAACGGCAAAGGTCGTAATATAATGTGTTTTTGAAAAAAAAAACCCTTTCCAAATACTTCCGTCGCGTCGTCCGGAGTAAGACACTCGCACGTGAACGAAATATCCCTTGAAAAACCACTGTCTGTCGAGTGAACCGCCGAGAGAAGGTCGAATCCGAGACCGCAAACTATACACATGTATATCCGACAATACACTCCGTATACGTGACCATAATTTATATACATACAGGGTGTTAATAAGCACCGAGGTTTAGTCTGAGCCACCGTATTCTTCCGCGAATAATAATCGATTCTACTTTTTTTTTTTTTTGAAGATCCACAAGACATTTATTTTACATTTATTTAATATACCTTAAAGTTTTATTAAAAAAATTGTTCGATTGACTTTTCGTATTAAAAGTCTTGTGAAATTCTAAAATAGCCGTTTTATTAGGCATGTTTTTTTATTTTTTATTTTATTTTAAATTCTGTCCGAATTTCAAACTGATGAAAACATGGAATCTTCAGAAAAAAAACAGAATTCGAATAACTCTGTTACGACGGGGGACATCGCTCCGGATTAAATTTCCGTGGGACACCCTGTACACATGAGCACATGAGAGTGTAAGCGTACACCGTGGCGTTGCCGCCCGTGCATCCCAGGTGGCCACTCGGCGATGGTAATTTATTTATCTCGCGATTTATTCCATCCGGTTAAGAGCTATCGTCTTCCCGCGCCCCGACGCCGTCTCGTCGAGTACACAGACGTAACGAGAGAGTGAAAGAGAAAGAGAGAGAGAGAAAGAGAGAGAGAAAGAGAGAGAGAGAGAGAGAGAGAGAGAGAGAGAGAGAGAGAGAGAGAGAGAGAGAGAGAGAGAGAGAGAGAGAGAGAGAGAGAGAGAGAGAAAGAGAGAGAGAGGGACGCGCCGTGCTCAGGTCCAGGCACTCGTTTCCACCCTCGCCCGGTTCGGTTTCAGACGCGCGCGGGCGCGCTATTTTATTTTTATATTGAATATTTCAGTAGGATAATATTTTATCGTTTATCGGCGAGGTTCGTACGGTCGCACGGGGAATTACCGTTATCGACGACCGAACCGAATCTTGCGCGCTGATTTATCACGCCGCGGCGGAGCGCGTAGTTTTTTTTGTCCGTACCGTTCCGTCCGCTCCCGGGACGCAAAAACCTCATGCTAATGTTCGGAGATTCGCCTCACCGCAGTCTCCGAGATCGATGGCGGTCCGCGACGACGGTTAGGTTACACTCGGTCCTATTGTTTGTGTTTTTTTTTTTTAATACCTGACTGCTATTAACACTGCTACTAAACGCTAGAATGTGTACGTGTATAATACAGGGTGTGGCTGTGGGTTCGGACGATTTATCGAGTGCAACGGTAAGGTACTAAAGTCACTAGATTAAATTGCATGGTGTTTGGTTTTACTTTATCACTAATCGTGGACACGTGGCCAGTGAATCAACGCATTTTTGCCGTTACGACGTTTATTGAATGGTGGTGAATCCACCATAACCGTATTTTTTCGGTGACGATTCAATATTCCTGTTGGAGGTAATATTCCTTCACGGCATTCAATCTCAGATTGGGATCGGAAATTTCAAAATACTGGTTCCAACAAGACGGTGTTACTAGCGCGTATTTCAACGGTCGTTCTCAGAAGAATGTTTCCGAATCGTGTGATGTCGTGCAATGGTGATATTGCCTGGCCACCACGTTCTCCTGATTTGACGCCACTTGATTTCTTTTCGTGGGGTTATTTGAAATCTAAAATATTCACTAATAATTGCGAAATACACTATTGGAGTTAAAAGAAAAGACAAGATGAGAAATTATTACAGACATCGATAAGCATATGATTATATAATATTTCAATAGTTATTACTAAAATGTTAAAATTATATGAAGAGTTAACATGCCTTGTGATGTTATATACCAGGGGCAGCCAAACGGTCGATCCCAATCGCGTTTTCAAGGCTGAAGGTGAGAATCCGTTAACTTTGTTCTCTATTTGTTTATAAAAAAAATTGTTTTACAAAACGATGTCTTTTTTAATAATCACGACGGAAATTGAAATAACGTACTTATTAAACTATCAAAGAAAGATATGTCGACGGACCAGATCACTGCTTTCCGCGGTTCGGATTTGGACCGCGGTCCGCCAGTTGCCAACCCTTGCTATGGAGAGTTAGGGACAATATGAAAAAAAGGATAGCCGACTGTACGCAAAATGAAGGCGGCCACTTACGTAATGTAATTTGTTTTAATTAAGATTTTCGTTAAAAATAATCAAATATAATAGATATGTTGAATAAAACACAATATGTTTCATTAATTTGTTTTTAATACTTGCTTTATAAACTACAATTGAAATTCGTCAGAACCCATTGCCCCACCCTGAATATACGCGCGACCCGGGCCACTTCAATCCGGCTAAATAGACCTGTTTTCGTTCTAACGCACTCGATCGATCCCGACGTATATGTATATGGACTAGGATTTCCGTTTTTTTTTGTTTTTCGTATCTCTCTCGAATCGCACTTCTGTCTGCCTGGTGAGTGTAAAAACAATTTCGACGAATTTAAACTATACGTTATTCGGCCATCGACACTGCTGTGAAATCAAATGATAAAACGAAATCAAAACCTCTTCGTTTATACCGGTAATTTGACGTAATTCACGTGCAAACTATTTATCGGACTGTACAAAAAAAATAAAAAATTAACGTTTAAATGTCCCGAGTTTGTGGACCGAGTACGATTTCAATTTTTTTTTCTTTTTTCTTTTTTTTTTTTTTTTTTTTGGTAAAAAAAAAACTGTTAAATTATTTTTTAAACGAGCCGGGGTTCGGGAAACGATAAAATTCGATTTCGCGGAATTATGACCAGAATCGAAAACGATTTCAAATAAATTCTCGCATACGTGTCTTCTGTAAAAAATAAGTGCAATAGTATTCCATTAGGTATAATGAGCAACTTTTAATACCTAATTAATACCTCACTATTAAAATTATCTTGAAAAAAAATTTTAAAAATTCATATTAAAGCATACAATGATGTTTATTGAATATTTTTGCATATTTTTGCATATTTTAGCATATTTTTGCATATTTTATAAATTTTTGAGAGAATGTAATGAGAATATTTGAAGGTTTTTTAGAGAATATTATCATCATATTTTGGGTATTTTAAGAGAATATAAATCCGGTCTTTATTAATAATAATTGTAAGCGAGTTGCGAACAATCAAGGTTTCGAATGAGAAACCGCTGCATTGTATATTTTACTTTTTTCCCCCTTCTTTGATCCGTCTAAAATTGCATCATTAAATATCACGAGTACGAGTCTCGCGCGTTTGTTTTTGGGCTTCGATTCACTCCCGCGTCTCTCGATTGCACTTCAGACACGATCGATGCACGCACTTAACGTGCAGTCACATCCGATCGACTGCCGGAACACAAAACCGCGGCTGTATTCAAAGAGAAATTCACACTCACGGGCGCGATAATGCTGCTCGATTCCCCGTAACGTTATTATAGCGACGCAATTCGATTGCCACAATCGAATTACCGTCTGCACGGCGCAATAGTTACGTTGATGCACGGTCACACGGGGTGCGCGAAACGCGTCGATAAACTGCACCGGTGTGCGGTCGCGTGTAACGTCCGACTCGTCTGTAAGCAGTGTTGGGAAATATCTAGATAAATTTATCTAGATAAGTTATCTAGATAACAATTATTTATCTTTTATCTTATCTAGATAAATTTATTTTCAGTTTCTTTCATCTTTATCTAGATAAAATTTTAGTTATCTATGAGTACCTATCTAGATAGGTAATTTATTTAAATGGCCTGAAAAAAAAAGGAAATTTAAAATATATTATTTTTTTAATTTTTTTTTTTTTTTTTTTTAATTAATCGAAAAGGTTACTGAGAAAAACTCGTGTGGAGGCCTAGGAAAGGAGATTATAATATGTACTATCATGAAAGTGAAGTAGCCATACGCAAAAATTTGTTAAAAATTCAGAAATGTATTATTATTTTAATTTTAAGTCAGAGAATGATTTTTCATCTTTTATGAAGTTTATTTTAAAAAGTACGTGTATTTTTAAATGTTTTAAATTATGTATTTTTATTTTTTTACCTTATACCTGTAGTATGTAGATCCTGAATTTTTTCAAAATTAAACATGAAATTATCTCAAATTTATCTAGATAAAAATGTACTAATTGTTATCTTTATCTAGATAAAATTTATTATAATTATCTTTATCTGTATCTAGATAAAAATGTTTATAATCATCTTTATCTTTATCTAGATAAATTATTAGTTATCTATTCCCAACGCTGTCTGTAAGTCGTACGAACGACCCTCGCGAAACTACCGACGACGTCCACCGGCCGGACGCTCTGCATATCCATTAACACGCCGCGGTCAGGGGTAGTTTTTTTGGGGATTGGGGTTGGGGAAGTTGACCTCACGACGCTTTTGACGGTCTTTCAAATGCCGCACCGATGAATTATCGACTCGATGACTGAGGGCCGCACGTGCGCGGATTACAACGTCCCTATGTCAGGTCCGCGATTCGTTCGGTCGCCTCATCTCGTCTACGACACGCGTTTACACCGTGTCAATGGCGTGACGCGTGGATTCATCAGTGGCGTATATAGAAAATATTTTCGGGAGGGGCTACTTTGAACAAAGTCAAATATTACTACTGCTACCTAGAATAACGAAAACGATACAGAACATACAGTAGGTTTCTATCTACATTTCATTTACTGAATGTCCCGAAACGATTTGAAAAACACAATAAAATTTGTCTCGACCAATCGCATTATTTCGACTGTATGAAATTCTAAATAAACCTAAATCACCATTAAAATATAACAAACGTTTAAAGTAGTTAATTTCAAAGTATTTTGAGAGATTTCGGGGGGGGGCTGTAGCCCACTAGCCCCCCTCCTATTTACGCGACTGGGGTTCATATACAAACGTTTCGTATAAATGACTCGTGTGTTATGCAAATGAGCACAATTGGGTTTTTCCCGTCCACGGCCCCTCAGTAAAACAAACGATTAGAGTCGATTTGAATTTAAATAAATATTCTCCATGACGTGGTCGTGCGCGACTCGGACGCCGAATACATTTCAAGACATAGGGACGTGATCTCATATTCAACGGTTAATTTTCACAAACATTGGAGAAAAAAAAGGAATTGGAATCGTTTGATTTAAATCTATCGGACCAACGACGAGTATTAAAAAAAAAAAAAATAAAGAACGATTAATAGTATTGTACACTATACACTATACAAGGTGAGAGTGAATGTACTATGCGACCGAGATAATACGGCGCGTCACATAGGCAATTTAAGTACGTGGGTGGCGTCGAAAATTTGATTCGTAATAGACGTGTGCGTTCAGTTGATAAGCGTAATATTATTACCGTCAAGATACTATACGATGTATCGAAGGTAAAAATGGTGTTGGAGCTATTTTGTATGATCGACCAATATTATTAAATAACTTTGTACTTTTTAACTCATGCTCGATGAATACAAGGTGGGTCAGATCTATTTGACGAATTCAATAACTTATTTATATATATTTTTTTTTCTTTTTTGATTTTCGGAACTCAAAACTTAGAGTTTGAAATTTTATTTTACCACTAATAAAAAAAAAACACAATGACCGTTTTGTAAAACCAAATTTTTAGAAACGTAATAGGATTGAGTGCTTTATTAAAGTTTGGTCATTAATTTATTAAGAACTTTTAAAATTTTTGAAAACGGGAATTTTATTGTTCAAAATATTTTACGTTGAAACCAGATTAAGCCAGTGATCGTGATCTTTCTATAAAATCATCAACGTTGTTTAAAAACGTTATTTTACGCCTATTAAAATATCAATGTGGTAATATTTCATAATTTATTCATTATGAATTTTATGCTGCAAGTGGCGTGAAAATTCTTGAAATAAATTAAATTTCGATCATCTACTTAATTAATCGTGGTATACAATAAAACGTGATTAAATTATGTGAAATTCACTATGATTGTTAACTTTTTCACAAAATTAAAAAAAAATCGTAGGAAATAACAGATTTACTTTCATTAAAGATTTAAGTACCAAATATGTTCTAAAAGTCTGTTCCACCATATGACTGTTTTCAATTTTTTACGATACGGTACAGTAAAGTTTAAAATTTTTTAAATTCGAGTTCTAAAAATGAAGAAAACCTTTTAATTTTATCTCATTAGTTTTTTCATTTATCAGTTCGTGACACAAATATTTATGAAACAAAAAATTGTAAAACAATGACGAGAAAAAAGTTATCGCATAGATCTGTCTAATGTACGATTAACAATTAACCATTATTATTATTATTATTTTTGATTTTTTTATTTTTTATTATGTAATAATTACATGTATCTATCGTGCATGATAATAATGCGTCACATTGGAATTATGAAATTCAAACAGAATATTACCACAACAATATGCAGTCTATGTTGCAAGCGTTAGGGTTTTTAAGTCAGTAAAATGATAATTATCAATGCTATTCGACAACTCCAACAGTTCTTTTCAGTATTTTTACTTTTTTCCGCTCGTAATATTATCAAGTAAAATCGACTCGGTCAATTCATTCGTCCGTTTTCAACTTGTACGTCATATATTTATTATGCCCTGTTTAAAACCGACATTTTGATAAAAATACAGAAAAACTACATTTCGAATGCACTTGAAGTATTGACATTTTACGATAAAATTACATTTGAATATGTCAAATGCTTCAAAACCAGAGTGTACCGAACACTCTGGTTATTTCAGTAATAACCTCCAAAAAACGAAAATCAAAACAAAAACGGATTTAAAAATTTCAATTAATGTTGAACATTCGGATGGAAATTAAAAAAAAAGTAGTTTACTGACAAATTACGCTTTTAAACGTCAGTTTTTAGTTTTCGACTTAAATACAGTTGTACAAAACGTGAATAAACGGTTTGAAATATAATGTTATTTAGAACGTTCGTAAACTAAAATTGTCTGGCAGTCTGGTAATAATTTTCAAATAATCGTGCAAGTTCATCGTAGATAAAAAAAAAAAAAAAACTGGAAATTATTAAACTTCTATCTTAATAGTATTAATTATCTTTAAAATGAATTTAAAAAAAAATGAATTATTAATTGTAAGGGGAAAAACCCATTAGGACTTAGACTTTTTATCTGTTTTTTTTTTATCTTCGAACAACATAGAGAGCACGCGTCAACTATTAAGTCGGTTTTTTTAAGCAGTGCGTGTTTTGAAACGTAACTTTTACGCCGTACAAAAAGGCAATTTTAAGACGCATTATGTAGTTTGACGACCGAAAACGACGTACCTACCTATGTACATATATTGTGTTGCACTGTACGGACAAAAATTAACGGCAATAGAGAGAGTGAGAGAAAGAGAGAGAGAGAGAGAGAGAGAGAGAGAGAGAGAGAGAGAGAGAGAGAGAGAGAGAGAGACATGCATTATAATAATTGTTTTTACAAAAGTTGTTTATAATATTATTCCTGGGCATTTGTCTCGAATGAGCTTTTGTGCCAGAAACCGTGCGTAATGTAATCATTGTGCGTGTGTGTGAACCGTGATGAATTTTATTAAATTAATATCATCTCGTCGGGGAGAAAAAAATCTACCGGCTTTCCAAGACGCAGAACGGCGTCCGGAATATTTTCGACCCCTCCCCCCCCACCCGTGTAAATGCGGTTAATAAATTCAAGCCACGTGGCGTGAAACGAAAAAGTGTTATTTACGTATTATAAAATCCGGTCTCTCCACGGCCCGCCGGTAATATAATAAATTTCGTTTGACGTTTTTTTTCTCTCTTTCCCGATTTTAAAAATATAACCTTCCGAAGGAAAAATTTGTTTTCTCGTTCTATTTCACGCGTGATTATGTATCTCATTCTATACGACACACGAAACCTCATCGCGAAAACGCCGTACCGTTGTTCTGGTCAGTGGCGGATCCAGACATTTTGGAGGGGGGGGGCAAAAGCTAAAGTACCTACGATATAATTTACCTGAATGTATGTATGTGTGAGAGAAAGAGAGAGATATGAGCAACAACGATACAAATAACGACCACGCTTCAAAAATATAGTATGATAATATTTTTCAATATTCTATTGATAAAATAAGATATTTTGGGTGTCAGTGTATTTCTGTGGGTAGCTTTGAGGGGTAAATGTCCCATTCTCCCATTGGATAAGTTGAACTAGCCACTGGATTTGATTACGTTTTGAGTACGATCAGAACGTTTTTCAGAGTAACACGGTTATTCGAACGGCACGTTGAAATGCGATGAATGCTTTTTGTCGCGAAAACAGTCGTGATACCCCGACCACGCCGTCGACAAATTACGAATTATCGATTTCCTTTCATTCGTCTTACGAATGTGGCATTCACTTTCGAATCAAAGAGTGAATATCATAATACATCGAGTCGCCCGAAATCTCTGTCGAAACGTTTCAGAGTTACTTCTCGTTCCGGCGCGACATTGCGCCGCTGCACCGTCTCATTAAAATTATTGAATGAAGTACGTAGATGTATGATATTATAATGTATATCATTTTGTAAAATACTCTGCTCGTTCCGTATCGATTGACGGGGAAGCGGAAAAATGAAACGAGTAATTAAATTTATCGAAAATCGACTTCAAACGACGTTTTGAAGTTCTAAAGAAATGCCGATAACGAGTTCGTTACAGTAGATGGTAAACTTCACGATTATTTGCGATGGGATCAATAGCGCGGCGGAAAAAACAAATTTCCGACAGTATCGAACGAGAATAACGGAGAAAAAAAGAATAAAAACGACACAATCCGTAGCGGATGCGTCCTCGGCACGGACATAACGTTTGGACGGTCTATGACGACGTGTTATCAATCGCGTCGGGCGATACCAGTGCGATTTTTTTCCCTCCGAAACAATAGGAGAGAATAACCACCGGCGACGAACAAAGTGATTTGAAACATTCATCGCGCTCCTTCGTTTCACGTAACACGCCCAAAGCCTCCACTGGGTGTGTTTTAATGCCGTATACGCGTAAACGGACCGACGCTTTTGGCATTCCGCGAATTTTTCCACTATCATTACTATTGTTTTTGCTTCGAAAACTTCACGAAACGGCGCACACGAAGAAAATAAAAAAATAACAATAAAACGCACGGTCTCAAAAAAAAAAAAAATAAATAAATAATAATAATAATAATAAAACTTTTACACTCTATGATAAAAATTATTATTTATCGTGATTGCGAGTTGACGATAAAAAACGAGAACCGACGAGAATTTACAGTTTTAGACTTTGTCTCTCTACACGCGCCCTAAGACTATAACTTAATGATAACATTGCATCAACACTTGTACGTTATAGTCGGCACGACGCGATTCGTGCGGAATACGAAAAACCTATAACGATCGATTTTAAAATAAAAAAAACATTCGAAACGCGTTTATACCGTTATTATTGTTGTAGTTGTCGTCGTTTGAAAAAACAACTTAAATTTTTGGTTTCTGAGCGGAGTGAAGGATCTATTTTGTTTTGTTGTTTCGTCACGATGTAGATTTCTGGGTGACTGTAAGTTGCGTCCCAGTGTATCTTTTCGATGTAAATTGCGTCCCGGGTATTTTTATATTAAAATGTATATTACCAACTTACAACCAATATTTTCCTTCTCGTTTTATCAGACTTAGGACTGTCAATGTTACTGTTATAATGTTGGTATGGTTAAACACATTTATTATTGTATTTATTTATTATGATTTAAAATCGCATATTTTTATCGGTACTAAGCTGTTGAATTTTTCTATTTCAAATTTGTCAAGAAAATTATTATCTTATTCAGTGTAACTTATAAGCAGGGCTCGGAACTTTATGCAATTGCATGTTTTTCAGGAAGCTGCATATTCAAAATCTGATTTGATACAAATTCGTTTCATGGTCCATAAAATTGAAATACAAAAGTTTATGTTGCATATTTTTGCATAATTTAACTAAATTTATATGATTTCGCATATTAAAAGAATTTAAGCCTATTAATGCATATTTTATGCTTATAACTTATTATTAATAAATTTAACTATTTTGTACCTAGTATTAATTTCAGTTTTGTTTTCACTGGCCCAGTATTTAATTTTAAAATTTTCGAGAATAAAAATATATTTATTTATACCAAGAGCTGTCATAGCACGTGTCATGCCATGGTGTCGTTAAATAAGTTGGATCTCGTAATCTTAATGACCGGCCGTTTGTTGGATGATCGATAACTGCTGGTATTTTAACATTTTAGTTAGAAAAATACATGAGAGATTTGTACATTTTTTAAAATTAAATGAATAAATGTTAAAATAATTTTTTTTCATAATTTTTCTTTTATATGAATATTTACAATAAAAATAGTCAAGGAAAAATTATATGAATATTTACAATAAAAATAGTTGCATATTATACTGCATATTTGAGTTTTTTTTAGTGCATACGTATGCACATATTTTATAGTTTTTAAGTGCATAAAGTTCCGAGCCCTGCTTATAAGTCTTTATGAAAGTAGGTAAAAATTTGAATGACAATTGCCTCACGAATTCAATTTGAGTAAGTTTCCCGTTAGACGCAATCAACGTAAAGAATTGTAAGAAGCACGGGCCGCAACTTACGTATGTACCTGAGAAATATCGGGCCGCAACTTACTTATGTGGTTATCGGAACCATTTTTTGGGGACGCAACTTACATTTATTGAGATTTCTCCATGCGGTTGGATTTCGGTAGTCGTTTTCGGATCCGCCGTATCGTACTTGAACGACGTCGTGTCGGGATCATCGTGGCGGTGACGATTATTCTAGTAGATCCCAGTACGCTTCATGGACGTGACCGGCCGGACGGTTGGAGTTTTTAATTACGCTCCGACGACGTACAGTGTGCGTGCTCGAACATAACGAAAACGTTTTTCACGGTCGCGAAAGTCATTCAGTCGCACAGAAATTCTCCGCCCTGGCAATGAAGACAGTATATCGATATTAAAAAAAATAAATAAATGATTATAATATCGAAAACTGAAAGACATATCGAAATAACAGAGAGTGTTTATTAAAATATACGTTCCACAATCTTTCCTCAAACTCAACGAATTTAAGCAGTTAGTAGCTCAAAAGAAAGAACTGGATCAACTGAGTGTTCTGTGAGTAAAACGATCAAGACCCGTTCGTTAGAAGAGGAGCTATGAGAATTCGAATTGCTCGAGTGAATGTGTCCCATAAGAAATGTGCAGGGAAGAATCGCGTTTGAGTATAACTTGAATAAAGTGTGAGTTGAGTAAATGTCAACGATTGATGACATATCTGTGTCTAAATACCTTTCATTTAAAAAAAAAAAATGAAGGAAATGGGCCGGATAGAACGGCCAGACGGACTGACTTTAGTTTTCATAAATGTGTTTAATATCATAGAAGATAATAACGAGGACACGTTTTCGCGCGCTTTCCGGTCGCCGCGTTTTTCATTACGGCGCGGCGGTAGACGAGCGTAGAGAAGGAAGAAGGCAAAGGCCGTTTTGAGCTTCTCAGATGTTGGAAAAGCTCAGCGAGGAAACGGCGCGCGATTCAAATGGTGTAATTGCGCGGCAAGTTCGAACATCTATTTTTATCCTTCAAACTTCACGCAGTACGGGGGTAAATAGGTCAAAACACCTTATTTCAATCTCTACCACAAAAATAGTGAATACACCAAGTTTATGACTTCCACTTGCGGCAATTTTCCCATGTTCCATGTTATAATAATATTATGGTTGTGCTTATTGTGGTATCAATTTTATTACGAATTAATCATTTGATAATACTCAATACTGTTCGTACGTAATTCTTCTTCTTCTTAGTGTGCCGATCCGTTTCGGATGTTGGCGATCATCATTGATATACGAGTTTTATTAGTTGCGCTCCGGAATAGTTCTATTGAACTTTTTTCGAACCATGTTCTGAGGTTGGTTAGCCGCGATGTTCTTCTTCTTCCAGGGGATCTTTTGCTATCTATTTTCCCTTGTAGGATACATTGGAGAAGTTCATATCTATTCTTATTCCGCATAATGTGTCCTAAGTACTGGAGTTTTCTGCATTTGACTGTGATCATTAATTATTTCTCCTTTCTCATTCTACGCAGTACTTCAACATTGGTAATTTTCTCAGTCCGTGATATTCTTAAAATTCTTCTGTATAACCATAGTTCGAATGCTTCTAACTTATTCGAAGTGGCTTTGATTAGAGTCCAAGTTTCCGCACCATATAAAAGAGTTGAGAACACGTAGCATGTCAGTAGACGTATTTTTAATTGTATGGACAGGTTGTGGCTCTTAAATGACGCACTCATTGAATTAAATACACTTCTGGCTTTTCCAATTCGACACTTTATTTCTTCTGCGTTGTCCCATTGATCGTTAATGACGGTGCCAAGATTGTTCGTACGTAATATTCACGTTTATTGTTATTAATTTCTATGCAATACTGAGCACGAAATAAGGGGCTCCTAAAATGTATGGGCCCCGAAATCGAGCCCCCCCCTGGCCCCCTTTAACACAGGCCTGATTATTGTGTTCCGAGGCGGTGATGGATTTTCGCCCGGCGCGGCGTCCAGAAAACGGACCCACACGGTGTTGTTGTCACGCGTCGTAAGCGTCGCGCGTGCTACGTTTTTGTATTGTAACGACAACAATAACGTTGAACCGATCGCGTTTTGTATTTTTTCGCACAATACACCAGCACTCACATCCACCCACGCACGCACACACGTGCTTATTCACGTCTCGACGAAACACACCCGTCCGTTCGCCTTGGACCGCCCACCCGTGCGTTTCTGGTCGTCGTTATCTCGCTCTCAGCCCGACGCGCCGTATTGTGCTGCGAATATATTCGGCGACGACGACGACGACGACGGCGGCTGCAGCAGGTTTCCGGATTATAAAAGACTTTCGTCTCCGGAAATGATACATCACATTTTTCGCGTGGAAATAGCGCGGCGGCGGCGGTGGCGTCGTCGAGCGAATGGTTTTTCGCTCGAACCGTCTCACGCGTCCCCTCCGCCGCCGCCGTCGTTTTTACCGGACGTGCGCGCGCTGAGCGATTCGCCGAGTACGTTGTCGTTTTCATACGCACATCTAGGCGTGGTTCTTGTAATCTTCGGATGCGAGCGACACACACGCACACACGCACACACACACACACACACACACACACACACACACACACACACACACACACACTGTGTACGCCGCAGGTGTAAAAACGCCAATACCAAACGTGGCATATGTGAAAGACACTTTTTAAAAAAAAAGTATTCACGATACAGACGGTCTATGCCAGCGGTTCCCAATTTATTTTTACTACGGAACCCTAAATGATTATAAATTTCTTAGAGGAACCCTAGTTCGATAACATCGAATATTTAGCTTGGAACGTTTAAATAATTTTCCGTGTTTGATTTGGAAGGAAAGAACCAAAATAAAATTAATAATAATAATAAAAAAAAAAAACAATTATTTTATGTGTTTAGAAACATTTACCGTACAAAGAAATACAACGTCAACTAAACGTACAACTGAGACAACTAAATATATATTTTTTTCGATTTGATGAGAAGAATGACATTTTTTAACATATTTTCTTAAGATATCTCACTCAAAATTAGGCTTAATATCCGGCAATTGAATGCGAAGTTCTGGAGCTGCATCCGATCTATTTCTATACTTGCTTCTCGTGTAAGCGTAAACTGAAATCCAGTCTTACACCGCTAAGTCGTCACAAACGGAAGCAGAACTGTAATAGCCTTGTCGACGATTTTTTTTTTTTTTTATTTGAATAAGGCTTCAACTTCTAAGGTCATTAGCCTATCATAATTATAAAATAATAATAACAATTTAGTATTGTTCTTTAAACTATGGGATTACATTATTTTTAGCAATACGGATGTTTATAAAGTATATGTAAATTTTTATTTATTTATTTTTTTTTTTAAGTAATTTTGCTAAGCCTATGTTTTTGAAAAATTTGTATATTTTTTTGGAGTTCTCTTCGCCAAGAGCTTCTTTCATCGTTAATGGGTTTCCGAGAATTTGTCTGGAGCTGTTGAATTTTGGGGCACTCTTGTGTGATGTGTTTGATCGTCAGCACTTCGTCACAGAGTTCACACGTCGGGCGGTCTTCTTTTGTTATGAGGTGCAAGTGTGTTAGACGAGAGTGTCCATCCGGGTCCTTGTGATGACTACTTCTTCGTACCTGGATGAGGGTGGGGGTGTTTTCCAAGGATCGGTTGATGGTTTAATTTCTTTGAGTTTATTTGTATTTGAAGTCCTTGTCAACGGTCGTAGGGTATTCATCTTTGAGTCCATTCCAAAAACCATTAAGATCTAAATCGTCTGCTTTGAATTTGTGTTTAAGAGAAGAAGAACATATTATTTTAATGAATTCTCATACTCTGACACAGTGTTAGCATTGATGGTTTGGTATGATTTGTGAATGGATTCTGCGACCAGTTCATGTCCTGTAACTTTCCCGGAAAATACTGTTTCGAGGATTTTTTAAGGCTTATCAAATGCTCGTGTACAAATTTTTTTCCACGTCTGAAGTTAACTTGCAGCGTATTTTCTTTCACAAAGTCATTTAAAACAGTAAACACATTCCATCCAGAAGCCAAGTTCGTTTTCGAGTGATGGAATTTCGTCATTAACTGTAAATTTGGTTATGGTTCTTACCTGTAAGTCTTTGCTCAGATTACGTCGAGTTTATCGAATATATCGGCCAAGTACGCCGACTCCATTAACCATTTCTCATCGTGCAACAGTTCAACAAGCGTATTAACGGATGAAGAAACGGGTTGTTAGGTGAAGAATCTCTTAAGCTCGTTGTACAATTCAAATAGCCTCGATAAAACTGTTTCTCCTGAGAGCCATCTAACTTGCGTGTGAAGAAAAAGTGATTGAACTTCCTATGTCTTCGCACACTTTTTTTAAAAAAAAGCCTCGACTAGAGTGGACGTGATTTAACGTAGTTCACAATTTGTACTGCTTGATCGAGAACTGTTGTAGACTGTCATAGTTTCTATTCGACGTCAACAAGTATTTAGAATGCGTCGACGTATCTGATGGGCTGTAAAAAAGTATTCGTTCGCCCGCGTTCGAGTAAAAAAAAAAAAAAATAATAATAATAGTAATAATAATAATAATAATAATAATAAAATAGTATCGCAATACGAAATAGACACGTTTCCCGTTTTGTATCGCAATCAGACCATGTTCGAAGTAGAAATGAGTAAAAAGAAGAAAAAAAGGTATACGTTTGATTAGAAATTGTCGACACAGTCGTCTAACTTTGAAAAAAAAACAAAAAAATTCGATACGTTTATTCAGCAACTTTTTTTGACTGTTTTGATTAAGAGCGTGGAATTGTTCGCCATTCGTATTCTCGAAAAGAAACATTTTTTTTTTTTTTTTCATAGTAAAACGATTCTACGCTACAGGATTCAGTGCGTTCAAAAAACTTGGATTGAGTTCTTTATTCTGACAACTGATAAATGTCGATGCATTTATCAAAGAATATGTCATACATGAATTCGTCCACGATCAGCAGACCTCGCCACGTCGATTTATCTTTATGTTCAATGAAAAAAATATAAAAGTAGTCTTACGCGCACGAACACTACCAACCTGACGCAATCTATGAAAACGTTTTCATCGAGATAATTCCCGAAAACTGATTATCGTACAGCTCGAGTCCTGAGTTTCGGACAGGACGACGACAAGGACGGAACTCATTATCATCTGTTTATCCTCGCAGATGGCGTACGGATATGCATATTTTACCCGTTACCATTGTTTCTTCGAACGGTATAATATCCTTTTTCACTCGTAGCCGCAGTCGTAATCGGTCTGTCGGCACAGAGGGCTCTTGAGCGTTGGTCATCAAACGGAAACACCGCAGTAAAATCGTGTGTTTATTAGAGCGACGACGAATTCGGTCTGTACATCATAATAGATTTACGGAAAGAAACTCGAGCGATTCGCCCGGCTCACCGTTCGGTTCCGGGCACGTTATGGCACAATTAATTTCAATGTGTTCCTCTAAACAGAGTGTGCACGCATGGAAATCAAACATTTCGCATTTTAATTTAACTGGCGAATTTGATTTCGAAATATCGATATTCCGAACCATTCGACTTGTAAGTAACGCAAACACCACTCGTTTGTTTTAATAATATTAAATGGTTCGTTTATTTATCTCCATAGGCGTCACTACTATTAGAAGTATGCAAAATTATGGTTTTTCTACCTAAGGATAAATTAAGAACTGTCGAAAATTCAATAATCCGAAACATCGTAATTACGAATTCAGGTGTTATACTTCTACAACGTTATATTTTTGTCGGTCTACTTGTTTTGACAAAATAGTTTTCGCGCACAACTGATTTGTTGAAGATATGAACTCTAAAATTCGCTTTAAGTACGCTTTGAATACGTGGTTTTTTTTGTATACAATAATATTATATTACACATTTGTATATTTATCATCAATGATTTAAACAGCTTCAGAAAAACGATTTAGGCACTCATATCGATTGATTTGTTGACATTCTATGGAGGTACGTTTGGTTTAGCTATCTCAAATCTGAAGCACATACTTTATCCAAATTACGTTTTGTAGTAGAAAATGTTTTCGTGACTCTTAATTATCACTCGAATGCAGTGTTTCTTACAGGCGTTTTGTTTCGGGGGGGGGGGGGCATCACAACTTTTCGAGGGTGCAATGTGCATGAAATATAAAATACAATTAAAGACAATTATTTTGATCTAATCAATTTGTTAAAAATGTATTGTTTTAATATTTTGAATCATGTTTTATACAAATTTTGTACTACTCATTAACTATAAATGTATATGATCCAAATAAATAAAAAAAAAAAAAATTTAGATATTATAAATATTAATTAACACCGACTGCCCGGTAGCGCGATTACATCTATATAATGCTTTATATAATATATATATATATATATATATTTATTTATTCATTTATTTATTTATTTATTTATATTTTATGGTTCTTATTACGGTCAAATACTAATATACTAATTTTTATTAATACACATACAAGTCTTTTGATGATGATTTTTATTTTATTTTTTACAAAACCAATTTGTAATTTGGTATAATAGTCCGTTATTCACGTATGAGAAAAAACCAACATACATTTTTTTTTTTGTGATGCAAATAATGATGAAACGAGCCGAAAACTCTTGTTTTCTTGGATTTTGTTCGGAGGGCGGTAGATTGAGTCCGGGGGGGACATAGCACCCTCGAACACATGCCTGAAATAAACACTGCTCGAGTGTCGCCCATGCCGGCTATGTTGATAAGTCTATTGTCTGTAGATATCGCAAAATCTTTGTTTTACGTCACTGCGTATAGAAAGACGATAGTTACAGCTGATAACTCGATAGTTGCCACACCGCAATCTCGTCTGATGGAGGAAAGTGCGTCGACGGATAAGTTTTGAGTTGAATTCACACGCACAATTAGCATTTATGACGTATAACACGCTATACTGATACAGTAGAACTCCGATTGTCCGGACTAATAATTATTAATGTCAAGGGTGGTTCGGATAAGCAAATATCCGAGATGATTGACGTATGATAAATCAAAAGTTATATAACTGTATGAATATATTGTATGTACCGTGTATTTATTATTGATATATTATATGTGATATAGTTATTTAAAATTCGTAATCATAAACAAATAATTTTATTATATATTTAACTGAAACAAATTAAGTCTTAATTATAATATGTGACATATTTTAAAGCCGTAAAAAAGCTGAATAACGGCACGTGCCGTTTTTTCTTCTCGTCCGGTCAATTGGACGTCCGGTCAATTGGATGATTGGCGTTCGGATAGTTCTACTGTACATCCAAAGGCGAGAAACAGTACTTAATGTCACACAACGAAGTCTCTCCGTCGTCGGTTATCTCCTCCTCTTTTCGAGTCGAGCATTTGAGAATTCGACTTACACGGGTGTTTCAGAATAAATTTCCTCGCCCCTAAATCGACACTTATCTCGAGTGACGCCGACGTTAATTGCGAATCGTTTCTCGTCTTCGATAATTTTTCAATATCTCCGGGCTCCGGCGGGCGTTTTCACTCGTCATTATCGTCATAAAAACTAAACGTTCCGACGTTAAATTCAATATATCGACGCGCTGATCTGGCACCGGACGGCTGTCACTGTACTCTGCACGCTTCGGTTTTCGAATATTGATATTTTGTTATTAATATTATTTTATACGCGTTTAATCCGTGTAGTTTTCTTTTTTACGCGGAAAAATCCCCACATTTATGGCATGCAATGGACATGGGTCGGAAAACACAATTTATTTTCTATGAAAAAAAAAAAAAACTTAAACATCTCGTGCGCATTTTATTTTTAATATTATTATTATTATTTTTTTTTTTTCAGTAAATTAACGAGTTTTTTCTTTGAACGCGCGTGACATAAATGTATATATGTACATACACGACGTACACACTCGCACACACGTCCACGTGCGTACACCGTCGTCGACCGTTCCAAGTCCATGACGAATAATAATAATAATAATAATATTAACATAATATGGGTCACTTGATGGCGACGTTGGCTTAGGTTCCTGCGTCTGACTGTCTAGATGGTACGCGTCGCGTAGTGTAACAGACGTGTTTGCCGGCCGTGGACATTATAATTGCGAAAAAATAAAAAACAAATCGTTAATAAATAAATAAATAAATAAATAAATAAAAATAATAATTGATAAAATGTGGTTACGATTTTAATTAACACGGTATATATATATACATATTATGGTAGTTAATATATGATTGTTAAACATGTAAATGAACTTCCTGTAAATAATAATTTATAATATATACTGTTCGTGTTTTCTTAACAATAGTAGAACATGATATAATAAATAGACCATTTGGTTAGATACTTGATTATTCTAATACACTAAAATAAAACTGTTAAAATAATTAATCTCTTCATAGCAAACTAATAAAGGTAGTATTAGTTTCCTTTATGTATATCTTACTTTAACTATAGATAGTCTTAAATATTATCTTACATCTATTACCTACGTACCTATATTAGTACAATTTCACTAAAACTTGAAGTTAAAATAACTAATATAATAGTCTTTTATATTTTTATGTATCTAATGTTATTTTTATTGTTTAGTATAAGTAGGTACTAGACATTTCTTCTTAGACTTTATTATCACCGAGAAGAGTTAAATTCGAGTTGCAAAGTATATTACTGTTGTTTGAAACGAATATGAAAATTTTAAACTATTTGTGTGAGTAATTTCAGAGAATTATTCTGAACACATAGGCGGGAATCGAAGGGAGTGCTTGAGGTAACATAGCTCCCCCCTCAAAAGTTAAAACTTAAAGAGCCAACATAATTGTAAAATTAAACATTGTACTTAAATAGTGAAATTAATGTGTTCCAAATTGGTAGGTACTTAAATTGTATTTCTATTAATAGTAATGAATGAATTAATAGTGTACTTATGTTTTAATATTATTTAACTATATTGTTTTTTCATTCGAAAGTTGTTTAAAAAAAATGTTCAAGAATTATTACTATAAACATATTTTTTAAATATTCTTTCATTGTATTCGTTTTTCTAATTTGAATAAGTATGTAGGTACTTCACTAAGCATTTTTTAAAAATTGTAACAGTCACAGATTTCTATTTGTAAAATATAAAAATAATTAAATATGTACCAATATTTCATTTACCTAGTTAAAAACTATCTAATGTATGGTATTTAAAATTTAAATTGATCTTAAATAATCAAACTTACAACAATCTTAACTATTTTTATACTGCAGGGATAATATATTTCGTTTAGTTTGTAAGTAATTTATATTTAATTATTTTTACATATAAATTATAGCGAGTTAAGGAGTCGGGATTGGACAAGGAGGTGAAGATATTATATATAAAAATAGTTAGTCCCCCAAGTTATTCCTCCAAATATCCAAATATATATATATATATATATATATATATATATATATATATATATATATATATATATATATATATATATATATATATATATATATATATATATATATATATATTAGAGCGTTCCATAGCTATAAAGGTAAAAATTAAACACCGTTTTTTTTCAGTCTCACCCTCTAAAAATCTGTCAATATATAAAATATTGATGTATACCAATTTTCAATAGAAATAGACAAAGTTATCAGGTGCCGAAATGGACTTAAAGTTACGAAACAATACATTTTTTCTTCATTTCATGAAATATTTTGTATTTTTGACATTGCACCAGAAACCGTTGGTCAAATCAAAGTGTTTAATATTATATAATTTAAACAAAACATTATTTTTTACAATATTGTTTGCCTGTACATTTTTCCTATGTTTAATATTTTCCAAGTTTTATTTATTTTAACGTAGAGAAGTACAATATAATCAAAGAAATGCACAATTCTATATTTTCTTTAAATAAGTATTTTCAATTAAATTGGCTGATTTTATAAATAAAAGTTTCCGATAGCTTTATCTTGTTGTCAATTTAACTGATTTAGGGGTGAGACGCAAACAATTTGAAAATTGAAAAATAAGGAACACCCTAATATATATATATATTTATAATATATCTGTTTACAGAGTAAAAAATAAATAAATTAAAAAATTAAAATATATGATAATAATAATCATTAACGACGCGTGTGCCGGCGCGCCGACAACGAGGTTTTTATTCTATTAATATTTATCGACACCGGAAAGCGAAATATTTTCCACGTCGACGACGTAAACACCACCGTCACCGCCGCCGCCATCGCCTAACCTAACATCGCTATAGCACGCCGTCCGTCCGTCGTCGGTTATTAATGATTTTGAAAACACGTCGAGCCCAGCAGTTCTACCGGGAAATTCGGATCGATGATCTCGTGCGATCGTGACGCGGTTCCGGACCGGTTGTATCGTCGAAGCGCAAACGATGTTAAAACATAAATGTTAATTTAGCCAAAGAGGAAACGATCCGGCAGGGGTCATCAGTGCGATCACGTGTGTCACGCATACTTTTCATTTTCCGAAACCATCCGTGTAAATTAGTTTTGTTTTTGTTTGTTTATTTGTTTTTTGTTTTTTGTTTTGTTTTGTTTTTTTTTTTAATTTTGTTTTCCAGTTCGCAACGAGTGGATACGAAAAACCGTTAAAAATCGTTTCTCTCTCTCTGCACTCGGCGTTATTGTTGCCTTGGCGAAACGAGACGGACGCGTCGTTATATTATGCTTTCGATGCCCCACGACGTCACGTCGTAAAAACTGAGCACGCCGCGCCGGCGGCCACGAGACGTGAGAACGGACCTTTGGAAAATTCCCGAAATCGATCGACGCGAGCAAGAGAAAAGTGACACCGATCGAAATTCGCCATTTCGTTGGTGTTTATGATGGTAAAGTCAACGACAAACGGCCGTATTTGAAAAAAAAAACGTCTTTAATCCTAGTCCATGGCTCGTGGTTCAATATATTATCATATCTTTTATCGGTAAATTATGCCTACGACGGCGTGCAATGTTTTGACATCAATGCTCTGTACAAACACGCTTGTTCGTCTCACACCTACACGTACGGCTCGTTAAAAAATGTTGAAAACCTAATTTGATAGTTAATCAAATAGGATATCAAATCGGTTTTTAGATTTCGAGTGAGTCTATCGGTTTTAAAATTACGTTTATTTTTTATTTTTTTTTTTTTCTATGAACATTTTTTCGGAAAGAGCGGTCAAAATGTGGTCATTCCGCCACTCTATAGATCGGAAATTGCGTGTATGTTGTACTTTAAAGAGGTCATTTTACTCATTTTTCTCTATACTCTCGATGATTTTTCCGGACGTGCGGAATAAAAACCACAAAAAAACCTAGTGAAAACGGAAAAGTTGCCGTAAACAACACTTCCACTAAATCGATTTTAGTTATTTAATAGTCATAACTCAGAAAACAAAGACACTAGAAACTTGAACTTTAGGATTAAAAATAGATCTTCGAGGATACATCGTTTTTTTCAAGTTTAAGTCTAATAACGTTTTTTAATATTTGACAAGTTTTGAAAACTTAATAATATGATCATACTCATACATTTAACTAACAACGCTGAAAACATTTTCAAAAATCGTTTGTCAGAATTTTTTTTTTCTAAGCATTTAAATAAGTTTATTTTACGACCATTACGGAATTGATTATTTTTAGATTAATTTTCAATTTTAAATGTTCATTTGAAAAAAAAATGGTACATCCAATCATTATGAAACTTTGGATTCAGATAGAACATCGTGTGTTGAATCTTTCGATAAAAATTATGTCTCATTTGTCAAATAAAAAACCTTTAAACAGATTCGACAAAAAAAAAAAAAATACAAAAAACCATACCGACAGTCAAACTGAAAACGGTTGAATACATAAACGGTATATTTTTTTTATATAGAAACATTGCACAGAATCATTTAACTAAAAAAAAAAATGATTGATCGTTTCTTTAAAATTCAGTGCATCCATCATCATTATATTGTCCGACAAGCAAAGAATACCCCATGGTGTAAAAAGTACGTATTTTTTTTTTTTCAATGTGAAACGTATCACGTAAAATCTACTACTAATCGAGTACTCTTTTTTTTCTTTTTAAAATTCAAAAATCTCAATATAAAACCCGTCAGATAATAATGTGTTTTGAACGACCCATGTTTTGTTAAGTTTGAACTCTCGTTTGCCGTATTCGGCCAAAATGTTTTTTTTTGTCTCTGAATACCGCGTTAGAAGACGCAAAAAAAAAAACGCTCGCGAAACACGTCGGCGACACGGCCGATTCGATAGGACTTGAAAACGGTTAAAAAGCGAACAACGGTCGAACGCGTCCGAAGCCTGCACAGTACGGCGACACGGCGGCTGTGTTGCGAAAGCCGACGCAGCTGCAGCTGTTCGCCGGCTCGCAAATGTCGCCACTTTTCGGAACGTTTTTCTTTTGGAAATATTTTCAATTATAATTCTAATTCAGACCCGCGCACAGAAACTCTCTGTCTCTCGAGGAAAAAAAAAAAGTACGGTTCGTACTGTTTTCGTTCACGTCGCAGAACTAAGCTCCGGACGGCGTGGCGCGCGCGCGAGTAGAAGTTTTTACACCGCACGCGGCGAGATTCCACGACGAGTACTGCGGAAAACAAAAAAAAAAAAAAAAAAAAAAAACGAAAACAAAAAAATCCCGATCCGTCTACGCCCGGAGTTTCGCGCGCTCCGCCCGACACCGAAATACGTTCGCATTTTTTTCCCCCGAGAAAATAAACGCGTTCGGACGGTTTTTTAAATGATAATAATATGTTTGTCGGAGCGATTATGCTCGGGGAACGCGTGCCGCGCCCGCGCAAAATATAGTGATAATCGCGTTGTTTTCGGATAATAAATCGACCCGTCACGAACGTCTTGTCTCTCGCGAAACGACGGTCGATTAGTTTTCATATTTTTTTCGCCGTTCCGTCCACGGTAATCCACTGTGTGTATCTCACTCTGTATTATTCGTAATAATTTCCGACTAAATAAACAATAATATTCGTTTTTATGTATTTATTTATTTATTTATTTATTATTGCTTTTTTTTCGTTTTCGTTTTTTTTTTTTTAATACGATTTTAATGCGTTTGCACGTAATCGCTATTGGAGTTTAATAAATACACATACAAACAAAATATATGTATTGTGTGTACGACGACGATACGGAAATAATAAAACACGCGAAATATCCATTGTTTAAAAATAATATGTTCGCTCGATACGGCGGCAAAACGCCATTCATTTTTGCCGTGATTTTATCGACCCGCTAGGTTTGAAAAAACAAAATAGTTTATACCCTCCGGCTCGGGTGCAGTTCGAAAGCGCGGTCCGCAAAACCGTCCGGCTCGTTATCCCCCTCGAAAAATAAAATAATAATAATATCGTCCCGGCAGCATATTAACAAAGTGTACATTGTCTCGGCACTGCATATAAAATAACCCATTTTCATTGGCCGATTCAAAACCGATTTGTTTTACCGCGCATTTTACTGCTGCAGATATTTTGATAACAAAAATTGATAACACCAAAATTACATGGGCACCCAGCATATTATATATATATATTTTTTTAAATATGTTTTGCCTTTTTATCTTGGCCTAATTAGAATAAGAATAATTCAGCATTTTTTGGTCTTTAGTGTATGTCCATAAAATACTATAATACTTTGACAAGTTGACAACAATGTAATGTATTATAAATATAGTGTATTACTCATTAGTAATTTGTATGCAAATAACTGTATACATTCAATTAAATGGATACACATTACCTAGTATAGGCCACTAAAAATATTACAATATACCTACCAAAACACACCATGAACGATCTATATATATATCGATCTTATTTAAATTTGGCAATTAAGTAAGACGATAAAAGTATTTAAAAATAGCATTTGATTTTAAATACAGATACTTTCAAAAAAGTATTCAAATACTTATACCCTTATACCTATACCCAAATACTTTTTTCAAATGTATTTAGAATACGTATTTGAGTACTTAAAAAGTATTTAAATACTTTTACTCAAATACTTTTACTCAAGTACTTTAAAAGACTGGATCTTAACAACAGAAAAAAGTAAAATTTGGTACATAATTTATAGCAGGAATAAACTTTGTGAAAAATAAACTATTCAGGTTAATAATGAAACTATTTATTAGTCGTTCCCATTGACATAAATTTAGGATAGAAGAGCAGAAATCTTCATGAAACTATGTTTGTTTTTATGACTTATATTTTATTTTTGATATTATAGTAGTAACATAATATGTACCACATAACAATATGTATAAGTTATAATTATTAAATGTTCTTTGCATGATAATTAAAGTATTAATATTTAATATAATGTGTAACATTGCAACAACTTCCTTTTAATAAACTAATGTGATTTAGCATTTGGTTATAACCTATAGCTAAAAATTAACTTTTTACAGTTATATATCATCAGTATTCATCAACTGCTCTTCTATCCTAAATTTATGTCAATGGGAACGACTAATAAATAGTTTCATTATTAACCTGAATAGTTTATTTTTCACAAAGTTTATTCCTGCTATAAATGATGTACTAAATTTTACTTTTTTCTGTTGTTAAGATCAATATCAATCTAAAAAAATAATTTGAACTAATGACTTAAAAATGCTGATTTAAATAAGATCGATATATATATATATATATATATATACTTAGACATTTATATATATAGATCGTTCATGGTGTGTTTTGGTAGGTATATTGTAATATTTTTAGTGGCCTATACTAGGTAATGTGTATCCATTTAATTGAATGTATACAGTTATTTGCATACAAATTACTAATGAGTAATACACTATATTTATAATACATTACATTGTTGTCAACTTGTCAAAGTATTATAGTATTTTATGGACATACACTAAAGACCAAAAAATGCTGAATTATTCTTATTTTAATTAGGCCAAGATAAAAAGGCAAAACATATTTAAAAATATATATATATATGTAATATGCTGGGTGCCCATGTAATTTTGGTGTTATCACTTTTTGTCATCAAAATATCTGCAGCAGTAAAATGCGCGGTAAAACAAATCGGTTTTGAATCGGCCAATGAATATGCGTCCCGGCACGGTTACGCGGTAGTTTTTTTTTTTCACATTTCTCATCGTTTTTCCCTGAGACACGCGAATTTTCAAACGGAAAATCGCATTTGCACCCGTATAGGTACTAAGGTAAAATTATAATAATAATGGTTCGTCGCGAATTTTCCGAGACTTGGATTTCGGCGTTTTTTCTCACGGAAAAACGGTACTTTTTATGCACACGTTCACTGCATATATACGTATATTATATTTACTAACCCGATTATCGTCGATTTATTTGATTTTTTTTTTTTGTTTTTTTTTCGTTTAAACTTTTCGCTTTACGGTATTTTATTCATTTGTATTATATAGTGTACTCGTAAAAACAAACAAAAAATAATCATGCGAACAGCGGTTCGCGTGCGATGGATGAAATTCGAACAATGAGCGAAATAAACAGTGAAATTATAAATACGAAATCGATTCGGTGAAAACAAACGGGTCCGATGCTCGTCGTTGAATTGGATTATGTTTTTGGTTTTTAAAATATAATGACGAATAAAATATCTCATAATACCGAAAACGAACAAGTCACCCCAGTTCCATTACGTATTCCCCGTCGTCTTCTCGCTGAAACAATTATGCACAAAAATCAAATCATCAGCTGCCCCCTCGACAATGTCGTCTCATCTCGTCATGTCGCAATAATCCTCGGCTTCCCGAGCGTTTCTTTCGGTCGTTACTGTTATGATCATCCTACATAAAATATATTTAAAAAAATCATGGAAACTATAGTTAGTCCATCTGGCCGTTCTATCCGGCCGATTTCCTTCATTTTTTTTTTTTTTTTTTTAATGAATGGTATTTAGACTCAGATATGTCATCAATCATTGACATTTACTCAAATCCCACTTTACTCAAGTTATACTCAAACGCGATTCTTCCCTGTACATTTCTCATGGGACACATTCACTCAAGCATTTCGAATTCTCATAGATGATCTTGATCGTTTCACTTTCAGAACACTCAGTGGATTAAATTCTTTCTCTTGAGCTATTTATTGTTTAAATTTGTTAAGTTTGAGGAAAATTATGTGCGCACATTCAACTATTTACTTTAAATTTTTTCCAAATACTGCATTCTCATTGGCTCCCGGTGATATAACGACAAACAACTCACTAACAATACTAATTCTATCCTAATGCTGCGAAACATATTATATTTTAATAAACACTCTCTGTTATTTCGATATGTCTTTCAATTTTCGATATTACACGCATTTATTGATTTGTTAAAATGTGTTTATGTATTGATTCGATTGCACCTATAATTTTTATTATATACATAAATAATCTATTTCGAATTTTCGCAATGGGTATACTAGTAATTATCATTGTTATCATTATAGCTATTACTGCTTTTTCGCGTTTCCGTGTTTCGTCGGCGTTTGTTCGACCACGCCGACGGTTCGGTTCGAGTCGAGTGTCGGGCGAAAAAAGCTCGTACAATGATTTTAAATGGAAAATTTTTTTTTTTTTCAAACGCCATTACCCTACGTGTCCTGACTCGGAACGCGGTCGACCCGCGATGGAACACGTGCTGCACACATGTATTTACGGTCGAAACGCGCCGAACGTCACGCGAAAAATCGGATATCGGCGAATTCCATCACGTATATCGTTTAACACATTCCGGGGTGAATACCTTTCGAGAGAGCCAAACCCATTCGAGTTATTTCAGCGTTCGTGCCGGCGTAATGTATTACTGTTACAAACATTTATTTTTTTTTTTAAATTTTTTTTTTTTCGGAACCCATTTCGTATCGTATAAATAAAATGAAAATATACCGTGCGGTTTTATGCCGTCGAAACGTTTATTGGTAAAATAAAAAATAAAAACATCGAAAATCGTGGGAAACGATCGATTTTTCAATGGTTAAAATCGTTTTTGTTCTTAACGTCGAGAAAACGAAAATTATTTTCAGTGAGTCACTCCGGTTACATGCGCTAACTGTACGCCCAATTTGAGACTTGGAAGATTCAAGACTAATAGTTACAAGTATATATATTATGTATATTATACATACATAATTTTTTTGCAACATTTCTGTTACCGTCTATTCGATTAACCGTAATAGTCCTGGTCCCGACTGTGACGGTTAATCGATTTTCTACTGTATTCTATTTCGTCACGTCGATGACGAACTTTTTCATTTTATAGAGTCTCGCCACCCTTCCTAGAAGACATTTTCGCAAAAAATCCGAGTGGTAAAAAACACAAAACAGTTCCGCTCCTCGCCTTCAAGGTCTGCACACGCCTGTCGGTGCCCATGGGGTGGTAACGGTACGGTATAGAACTGATCTACTACCCGGCTATAAGCGAGGGGGGAGGCAAATGACAGCGAAATCCCGAGACCGACTTTTGACGATCGACCTCGGGAGCTCGAGCGCGGCGGGCACGGGTCTCGGATTTATAGCAGACCTGTAGAACACGTGGGGAAAAAAACCGAGAGCACAGCGCTCGAAACGCAGCACCACTCGACTCAACGCAGCCACCGCGACAACACGACGAGTACACAGAAGTCCAATGGTTCCCTACCTGGGGATGATTACCCCTCAGAGGGTAAAACAGGATATTTTTTTTCGAGGAGTAAAAACTAGACTAATTTTTTTTTTATTATCTTAAAACATTTTTTGGGTGGATCGCAAATATTTAACCCGATTCATGGGTAATACGTTGTATGGAAAAGGTTGGGAACCACTGCTGTCGTAGTCAGACGTATACTGAGGTGCGGTGGTCGAATAGTTCGTTCGCACGGTCACCGCCGACTTTCTTTCGTCGAACACACCGAATACCCGCGTCTTCGCAGTCACTGGCGAGCGTAACGTAACGACTCGTCGATCTTCCTTGAGGTCGCGAGGGAACCGTGAGAGCGCCAGACGGGAGCATCCCTTAAAATCGGTTTCGCGGATGGCAGGCAGGGGACGCGTTCCGTACAGTGATTTATGCGGGATTTCGATGTGGTTTTTTTTTCGTCACTCCCTTCCAGACTCCTTCCCTCCCAGGTGTGTTCACGGCGGGTTATCCCTCGTTTTATTTCTTCGAAGGAACAACGGGCAGACAGAATTTCTTAACGACCCCGCAGAATCTCAAGACCGACGCCCGTTTCGGCTCGTTTGTCGCGGAACGGTGTCCGCGTCGACGACGTTGTAATATTTTCGGAAAACCATCGTCCGTATGACGTATTTTACCGTGTAACACGATGCGACCCCGGGACAAAAGCGGTCACTGCTCCGCGGGGGCTATCTCGAGGGCGGTCGATAAAATACACCCTTCCCTGGCCCGTAGAGGAGACGGCAAACAAGTGGCGTGCGTTCGAAACTCCGGTATGTTAGACTGATATATGTGTGCGCCTAGAGATCGACTGTCGATAATCGAACACGATAAAGCCAGGCCCATCGTAAGATATCATACGCCCTAAAGCGAAAATTTGAATGCTGCTCTTAAATGCTAAATTAAATAGGTACATGAATAGTATTGAAATTAACAAATTTGTGTCAATGTGTTGGTTCATAAATTTGAATTTGAAAAAACCATAAATAAATATACAACTTTAAAAATAATTAGAATAAAACACGAGTATACATCATACACATAGGTACTATTTGTTTGAATAAAAATCAAAATGAGAAAAATATTTATAATAATTATAATAGCTTTTTGAAATTGTAGTGCGGCATTATAAATTAATTTTTCTTGCCTTTTTTGTTGCTAAATCTCGTACTAAATTTTTCAAGTTTGTGCCGTCTTTGCTTCAATGGATAAAATTTAATGATTTTTCGTAAGTTTCAGTTTAAAGAAACTTCTTCCAGCAGACGCTACAGTCACAGGAGTCATAAGAACGATTCTTAAACTGGTCGCAATATTAAGATAGATTTTCTAAAGTTGATAACTGTAAATATACTCAAGATTTGGGCCACTGGTGGCCGAGGCCCTGTAAATACACCACTGGTATATGTGTTACTCGGAGTAGTATATGTATGATAAAAATCAATTGATATTTAGCTGAAACAAACATTTTTAAGTCACTTCTATAATCTGTGGGGTGGGCAACTTTTCAACTGGGGGAGCTTAGCCCCTCTCTACCGCCCTGAGCTCGATCAATTTCAATCGTATTCGTGTGTAACGTGTATTAATTTGTTTTGCTTTTTTTTTTTTTCTGTTCGCAGGTAATTATACAATCTTTTGCTCGTTCATATTTAAGCGGCGGATCCCCGACGGTGATAAGAGACGAGAACACAGTCGCGAACACCATGCATTTTCACGGGGCTGACGATGTACTCGGCCCCGTGGACTTTTTTCATTCTACGGTGAACTATGGTGAAAAATCATTAATCGCGTGAATCGTATCACAATGCTACGGTCTATGAGCGCTCGTTTGATTTATTGCCGTTTGAATTTATGATAAATGTAACGTTTGCATGCCTTTTCCGCGTAAAATCGTGCCGCTCAGAATAATATATCGCCATCAAAGATGGTTTATTATCGTCGACGATCCGAACTTGTAAAACGCGCTACAGTGTCGAGTTAGAGAAAATTAATCTTTATTTTGTCACGGCAAAGGATCCAGCAGTTATTTATTCAGAAAAAAAAAACCCGTTTCGACGTTTATTTCACATACTAATATACAGAAAAACATTTAATTATACCTAAAGTGGTTTAATTGTGTGTACTAGGATCTCTAGGGAGAGGCCATCCCAGCTTTTTTTCAAGTTTATTTAATTTTTTTTATTACAGCCCCTACGTTACTATTGATTTTATACGCTACAGTTAAATATCCAATATTCTAGATGACGAATAACATACCAGCACAAGTATAACGTCAATATCGTACTGGTTTGCGACCATGCTGCGCGGTTAATTATAGACGAACAGAAATTATATTGAAAATGACCGTCTATGTCACGTTCGAGTGACATAGAGTCTCGAATTCGACCAAAAGTACTCTTTGATATTATCGTTCTACCAAATATCTCTTTTCTTAAATATCATTATTGATTTAACCGAATGCAGCATGCGTTTTGTATATTTTCTCGGATTGATACTGATTCAAGAGGAATCACAAAGCACTTGAAATAATATAGTTTCCATTGATTTTAGATTCTAAGTAAAACGAAGGATCTATTGGTTTCATGATGATGTTTATTTATTTATTTTTTTTTTTATTTTTTTTTTTAACATTTTTTTGGGTAGTAATAATGCTCCAAAAGTTTCGTTAAGTAATTATTTAGATCAAAAACCTTATCTAATTGGTACTTTAAACGTGTACATTTTCTAACAGTAAAATTGTTCGTTAACGACACTTGTTCTAAATCGATTTCAGTTATTTAGTCAACTAAGAAAATATAATTGTTAGAAACTTGACAAATGTATCAAAAAAAATTTGACAGCTTTTGGGCTAAATACAGAACGTTTAAAATATCTCGTTGTTTTCCAAGTTTATCTTTAATAACATTTTTAATATTTGACAAAAAATACTGAAAATTAAATGTGATCGTGCTCATATACTTAATCAAAAGTATTGAAAAAAATTCAAAAATTATAACGCAAAAATGTTTTCTTTGGGCGTTTACTAAATTACTATACGATTTTTACAGAATAAACTGTTTTCACATAAAACCTCGACTTTAAAATGTCTACAATAAAATCATTGCACAAACAAATCTTTGGACACGTATAGAACCATTTGTTTCGGAGAAAATGTTTTAACGGTTTGGATAGAAAATAAACATTTGTGCAGACAATTAAACCAAAAACGATACAATGTATAAACGGTACGTTTTTATACCGAAGCTTTGTTCAGAACCGTTTAACTAAAGAAATGATCGATCGTTCCTTTTAAATTCAATACACCCGTGCCCATTATCTTGTCCCGAGCGAAGAATAATACGCCACGGTGCGAAGTACGTTCTTTTTTTTTTTTTTGTATTCGATTTCTCGTATACTTTTCAAATGTTTCTGTCAAAGAAAAAAGTTTGGAAAAAAACTTGGATTTTCACGAGTGCCGATAAAATATAATAGAATGAAAACAAACAATTATTATACCATTGACTTTCAACTACGACGGGGCCTGCGCGAGACCCCCACGCGACTAAATTAAATATATTTCATAGTGTGATCAAAGAAGGGTTGACACTACCGTTTTATAATAAACCGTAACTATATACAAAGGGGATAAAAGAGCGTGACCGTCCCCAGAGCTCGAACTGCCTGAAAGCACCGATTTTTTATTTACTTTTTTTTTTTGTTTTGTTTTGTTTTGCTAAGCGTATATATTCACTTTACAATGTTATTGGTAAATAATTAACGATAATCAACATGAAAATTAACTCCCTTTTCACGCCACTGGCAAACGTCAACATAAAGTGACTTATTCGAGAAACAATAACATTAATATTCGGATTTCGTTTTTATTTTTCATTTTTGTTTTTAAATATTTGTCCTACGTTTCGGGTAGATATTCGACTGTTCGGCTGTGTTATTAATCGCTCGTAGTCTTATCCTACACGTCCACTCGATCGGTCACCGGGCAAAAGGCACACATAAACTGCATAGGTTTAAACGTTATTTCGCGGTAAAATAACTCACGTCGTTTCTCGTCGTTTATACGTATATTATATTATTATCATATCGGTTCGTTTACATATTTTGTTCGAGGGCACGTAGGACAAATATGGATTTACCGGTAACTCCGTACACAATATTATCCATACGTAATTCCACCACGAGTAAATATTGTCGTGTAAACTTGTATACTTTAATAAAAAAAAATATGTACGTAAAAATATAAATATTTTTTCAAATTACACCGACAATACTACATTATACACACCCGAGTTAGGTCTAACGGGGTTTTTTTTTTTTTTTTATTCGGTACAGTAATACCATCACAATATGTATAATACCGCACGAGTGTACTTATTGTTGAGAAAATACTTTATTGAAATACGGTCGGTGAAAAAAAAACGTAACTTCAAATTCCATGTTTACTAAAATATCAAATTATACATACACGCGAAGTCCGCGTATTTCAAATATTTACCTTATATTGTTGTTGAACAATCGTATCATAAGGAAATATGATAAAATTACGTTTCGGCGAGTAAAAGTTCTGGAGAAATATTTTTAAATCGTAAAGACGACACAGAGTTTTCGGTAGATTTTACAAAACAGATGCAATTTATACAGATCAAATAATACATATCGTACGAAAATAATAAAAGTTAACTCGTGACAGTGTATTTATTTTTTCCGGGAATTCGGTCAAGAGTTAAGAGTAAAAACGTATTACTGGGTTATAAACAAAATTTATTTATCAGTCCAAACTGCTGTTCGGTACATTATTCAGTTTCTATGCATTACGTTCATGATATCTATAGATTCTGAATGAAACGAAGAATCTATTGGTTTAGTAATGGCGTTTATTTATTTTTTATTTTTTTCGTGAACCTTTTTTAGGATAGTAGATTTCGTACAAAAGTTACGTCCCGCCATTCCGTCTATAGATAAGAAATTTTATCCAGACGGTTACTTTGAAAAGGTAATTTTTTCTCAATTTCCGAAACTATTTCCAAGCGTAAGAAAAAACTACCCAAAAAGAAAGTTAAAAACGATAAAACGTACCGTGAACGAGATTTTCATTCAATCGTTTTTAGTCAATTAAAATAATAACTCCAAAAGTATTGACGGTGGAAACTTAAAATTTTCACCGACCACCCAACAATGCTCATATACTAGTTTAAAAAGTTTCGAAAAAATGCTGACCACTTTTTAGCCAGATATAGAACTTTAAAATTACTATTTTAAAAAAAAAAAACGTTTTGATCGAATATAACGTTTCATTCTTTTCTTGATATTAAAACCTAATAGTTTAATATGACCTCCCTCGTATACCAACAACACTGAACGAATCACAAAAATAGTTATGTGAAGATTTTTTCATAAACGTTTAAAGTTTTGACGGATCGACCGTTTTCACGTGAAATTCCTGTCTTTACGAAACTAGTTCGTACTTAACAAAACAAAACGCGATGAGCCGCTTATATCCGAGTGTTTTTATAAAAAAGAAAACGGTGGTCTTACGTTACCCGCGGTTGAACTCTACTTCCCGTCTCGTTGTAAACCGACCGGTTTATGGTGAGAAAATAAAAACGTTTGGCTTTTAAAGGACCGCCTCGACCGGATGGACACCATGACGGACACGGAAACGAAATCGCAGTCGGCAAGGAAAACGCGTACTCAGCCCGGACCGTAGAGCCGAGTCGTCGTTTTGGCGCGAAATAGAAAAAATTACGATTTTTCGTGCACTCAAAAGACAAAAACCAAAAACCGCTCGACCGACCGCGACGACGTTGAAATACGCAAATCGATCGCCAAACCGATCTGCCGATGACGGCCGCCACGAATCGACGAAGAACCCGCCGGGGTCCGAGACCGTCGTCGTTTGTCTCGACGACAACGTTTAGTACGCGGTTTTTGGTGACGAGAATCGATTTCAGCCGAACAAACGACAAACCACCGAATTCCTAATGTAGATTTTTTTTTTTAGCGGCGTTCCGCGAGATGCGGACGAATAATAATCCATAATCTATAGACACACCTTCGAGCCGCGGCATAAAAAACGCGGTCGCGTGTGCACGACGTAGGAGAAACTTAGTTCGCCTTGACGGGAGATGGGATTTCTACTTCCTCGGTCGATTCTCGGGCGGGCGACCAGGGGCCGCGTATTTATGCGTGAACGACAGACGACTGTATAGCGTTATAGCGCCTAATTCTCGAGAAAAGACAGATTTAAAAAAAAAAAAACAAAAAAAAAAATAGCATTTTGAAAACTTCGAAATAAGGGTGGTTTGATTTTTTTTTTTGAGCGAAATCTCGCTTTCGGAGTGTGAAAAAGTTTCGATTTGCGAATCGGAATTCATGGTAACCTAACCCGAATGGATTCGATCGATTAATTACCGAATATTCGTCTACTTGGCCCAATCGCCGAGGAGACCATTCCGACGACGAGTCGTCTTTATAAATGCGATTCGACGTAGGACCAAAGATCGTTACGCGCCTAGCGACACTTTTGACATTTACGGTAAATCATAAATATCTATAATGTAAATCCACGGACAAATTATTTTGTTTCGACAAAACTATTTGTGCACCTTAACGTATCACGAATTATGATAATAATAAGCTGCAGCTTTCACTAAATGATAAACGTTATGTGACTTTTTGTCATTTCTATTTCTATTGGAGACTTTCGATTCGATTCAACTGCAAAGTACTGTTTTTATTGCAATGGATAAAGAACGACGGAAAACGATACCGTTGTATCAACCGAGTGGCAAATATTCGTCGCGTCGTGGCAACGATCCAACGAATATACAGTTGGGCGATAAAATTGCCTTCGACTCGTGTCACTTTTACCGACAATCTGCGGACAGTTGGCAAATGACGAATAGCGAGTACCGAACACCGAATATTCGTTCGAGTACTCCGTTCCGACGACATGGCGTGTATCCACGAATAACGAATATTCGCCAACTACACGAGTCGTGGGAACCCGGATTAATAATCGAACATCAATGGCTGTGCATTCCGTGCAGCATTCGTCCCACGTCGCATTGCGGACATTAGGTCTTAAATTCGGTGGCGCCACACACGCACCAAGGGGTGGTTATGGGATCCAAGTCCCCCCCGGTCGAAATCAATCACACGCGTATTTTCCGGTGTGTACTAGTTGCGGTCATAATCAAATATTACATACTAGTTGCGGTCATCCATCAAAAAGTTTACACACTAGTTGCGGTCACTCAAATAATAATAACTAAGTATACTAGATAATATAATATAATATAGTTTATATAATAATTAAATATGAAATTAATATTTGGTTTATTTATTTAATTTAGAAAAATGTATTAATCAACATTTTCCTTCCCATTTATATCGAAAAGATAACAGAATTAGGGCTGTCTACGCCATTATTTATCGTATAGGTATGGTTAAAAATGTTGATACTTATGTTTAAATTACGTGGTTAAACTTGTGTCAAAGTATAATATAATATAATATGTATAATACTGTCAAATAATAATTATTATATAACTTGTGTCAAAATATAGTATATATAAATTTTAAAATTTTCTAGTTATGAATTTAAAGGAAATCGACTTTAGATATTCAAGCCGGTTTATTTCGCCTTCTTCATAATACTGTATTTGTTAATAAAGCTACGACCGCAACAAAGATATTACCTGAATTGGCGTGACCGCAACTGTTAAATCGGTTTATCTCAAAAAATCGTCATGACCGCAACTATAGTATGCAGCTGTATTTTCTTTGGACCGACGCGCCGGAGTAAAGGGTAGAACAACGCGTTTATAATACACACGATATTAACCTAACGCGGGGCGACGGCGGGTGGGAATAAAAACGTCGATTAACACATTCGGATATTTCCGGGCCGTTTTTATTATTCCGTGAATCATATGATTATTGCACGGCTCTGATATTATAATATATATTTATATATTGTTCGCCGTCATCACGCCTAAATCATTTTTCGAACTTCGAGTAAATAAAAACGTCTGGCGCGCAATCATTGTTCGCTGTCGACGACTTACTCATTGTGTCACGGAAATAATGTTTACGTACTGCGCGGCGCTATCGCAGTAGGTATTACTTTGAGAGAGGATAAAAAAAAAAAAAAAAAAAAAAAAAAAAAAAAACAGTGCATCATGAAAAAATGTATACCAGCAAGCAAGCGTGGGCGTATTTCGTGCAATTTTGTGTATGTGTGTGTGTGTGTGTGTGTGTGTGTGTGTGTGTGTGTGCGCGTGCGAAGCACCATAATATTACAATAAACGAGAATTATTTTGAATTGCATTCGGTTTGCGGTCAGGTCGGCACTTCGGGTTCAGACTGTAGTGAACTAAATTAAATCACGTCATGCCAACAGACGAAGTAGTGCGATTACGTTTTTGGTGAAACAAACACACAAAACATAACTACAAACAAGTAAGCACATAACTGGTATACGAGTAATTACTCACGCGGGACATGCATAACTACACACACTCACTCACTCACACAAGCGCTAATATTCGTCCGAGATATTTCCATCACGTATAATAAATACGCAACACGATGGGTCAGAGTCATATAAGAAGGGGTCAATAGAAGCGATCGCCCCCTGAATATTGTTGAAGAGGCTCCTTTTATTTTTCCCGTTTTTATTGATAGTTTCAATCAAACATTTAGAAAAATACAGTTCATTTTTTTTCTCAGAAATTGCTATCAAATCGTGTCATCGATAACTATTAATAATCGATATTATATGGTAATACTTTATCTCAAAACATACAATCTATTATAAAATGTTTTTATTATGATATATTAATATATTTATGCCCGTGTTAAAAGTTAAATAAGTTGTTTTCTCTGTCAGTTACATTGTCGACGTTGATATTCAGATGATTATTTCTACTGAATAAATGTATAATATGTAGTGATGAAAGTGGATAGAAAATAGAAATCAATAATTAAAATTTACAATTCTATAAGAGTGGGAAGTGTTCGAAAAATGTCGAACTCCCGATTTATTTAAATGTTCTATAGTAATACTGCCATTTATAGACATTTATTTTTATGAGTATGATTAAAGTTCCAATTCCCCCCGTCCCCGGGAAGATAAACTGAATACGCCTCTGCGAAGGGGCTAATGTCGCTGTGAGAATAACGCTCATGGCTCACGAGCCCACCATCGCCCGCGAGTCGTGGCTAACCCCGTGTTTTCTCTCGGTCTAATCCAATAGTTTTATTTTTTATTTTTTTTTTTTTTATCTCAACGATTTCTCGGTTCCGCAACAACACGTCCCGTATAATATCGTATAATACCATCGTATACCGCCCAACGCATTACCGCGTACCAGGTACCTGCTCTTTTCTCCACTTCCGTTTTCTCCGAAACGATTCCCCCACGACCGTTTCTCCGTCCGAAAATCCCGAGGACATCTTCGAAGCCCACAAAAAAGCACTCGGATGCCCGAGTACGTTCGGGGTCGTAATTTATTGACGATTGGCGTATAAATTGTACGCTGATAATATTATGGAAGCCGGCCGGCGCGGCTTACCTCCCGCAAAAATGTCCTACGATATATTCACCGGCGGCGGGACGGAGCAACATTTATTGAGAGCGAAAAAACACCCCCGCGATAACGGTGTACAGGGTGATTTTTTTTTATCCTTCAGCGCTCGTTTTCTCAATCGGTTTTAGTTTTTTTCTTTTTTTTTTCAGTTTGAAGAATTTAAAACACTACACATTGGCCACATTTCAGATTTTTCGCTGTTTTTTACCTGGGTGACTTTCCGAGTTTTATAATTTTTTTAGCTGGCAATCCACAATTATTATTTTAATGGAATCGAATAAAAAAAAAAAAATATAAGCGTCGAAAATTTCCATTTCCGATAAATCGTTTTTTCGGAAAATTGATGTTTAAAATTTTAACTTTTATGAATTTTAGAGAAGTTTCTCTCACCACCGTTTGTACTATACCTCCAATCTGCAATATATGATATTCCAATCCATTCACTTGTACTCATTGGAAGACCAATAACTATAAACATCATAGTTTACTGTCTGGCAATAACTTTTACGATAATCGTAATAATAACAATGAAGAATAAGCGGCACTTTTGATTACATAATACTTCTATGTATTAGCATCTCCGTAACAGCGTATGCACGATTGAAATGTCTGGTATTTAGTGTCGAAAATGCTGTAAATTATTTCAAAATTGACCAATCAAAAGTGTTTATAACATTATTTTTTCTTTTTTTATAATTTATTCTGTAAAAATAAATGGAGGTTCCGATTCAAGAAAAGTATAAGACTTTTTAAAAGAATTTTTCGAAGAATTTTAAAAGAAATTTTTAATCCAAAATTGAACGAAAAAATGAGTATAAAACGATAAAAGAATCACTCCTCTTCCGATAATTTGAATTTTATATGCTTTGAACCCCTTAAAAGTATTGGTTTAATAATAGAAATGCAATTATATAAATTTCTAAAAAAAAACGCTTACGAGTATTGTGTATGTGAGTTATAAATAACGGTTATCATATAATTACATATATATATATATATATATATATATATATATATATATATATATATATATATATATATATATATATATATATATATATGTGTGTGTATTTCCAACACAACCCATTAAACGGAGTATTTTTATTTTATTTTTATTATAATTATTATTATTATTTATTTTATTTTTTTAATTACTAGTGGTTTATTGTTTTCGAAGTATTTTTTGTCCGTAAATGCGTGTGAAAAGAAAAATCTTATCCGGTTCGCTTAGCACCCTGCATAATCGTAGAGGCGTTACAAAGACTCGAATCGTGACAATATTTTTACAATTCATGTTTCACTTTCGAATCGATACTATCGTTGATTATGTTATGCGAGTCGAGTGGTCGACACTATTCATTTACTATGCATTGTCTATATTATATTGTATGTACTCGTTTCAGAACCGTCGACGTAATGTATTCGCGATGCCGAATAAGAGAACTATAAGTAAACAGTCGTTAACTCCCTGCCTCCCCCGTCGCCCACCGTCGTGCCGATTTCGAAACGAAATCGTCCGCTATAATGTAAAACGTACGACCGTGCGCGAAAAGATAGGGTCGTGAAGGAAATACATACGCCGAGTCGTGCACACGACGAGGACGTCGTCGTCAAAAGAAAAAACCGTACGACAGACGTTGTAATCGCAATACGTCGAACGGATTAGTTTTTATAAATCGTTTATAATAATGCCGTGTGGTCCCTCCATGTGGGACCGGCTAGGCGATCTGTCGAATGCGCCTGTTTAACGTAATAAATAATATATTATTTAAGCACTCTCCGCCATTGTTCCGCGTGCGATTTGTGGACGCTCTATTGGTTTTTTCACGTCGTCCGTCTGCTCTGAGGTTCTCAAACGATGTCTGAAAAAATATTTATCGGACGAAGCGATTCGTCCGGAGTCACGTGTTCGTATACGGGTCATAACGATGAATAATATTGACCTTTCGTGCGACGCAAATTAAAAAACTCGATTCTCACACTCCGCGTAAATTACACTGTAAACCGAAACGATTAAATACGAGTAAATTTTCGCGAAGTTACCCGCACGTTTAAAAAAAAAAAGTTTCACGTGAAATACATGGCAATATCGTCAAAGTAACTTTTTCATTACAAAAACGCGTAAAAATGAAAAATAAGAATGAAAAAGAAGAAACAATTATTTTCTGGGTGGTAATTATTTTTTTTCTATACTTTCTAACAGTTCAATAATCGAAAATATCCTCGACTTACAGTGAAACGACAAGTAAAAGCCACACAGCAGGTCACTGGTTAAAGAAAAAAAAATTAATTTCGTAAAGTACATCGACACAAAACGTCCCCCACTTCTTGATTATTTTTTTTTACTGTTGTAACGATTATTTTTATTTTTAGTTATTATTTTTTTTTCTAACCTTGAATGTGCGAACGAATCGATGAAAAGTTTTTATTCGGTGCATTTTTACGCAAAAACGACAAACGTCTGAGTCGCTCTTACGCCCTACTTCTTGAGAAAAATTGATTAAAAAAAAAAAAAAAAAAAAAAAAAAAACACACAATGAAAACATGCGAAATCTCACTTTCGACACGTAAAAAAGTTTTGATTTTGGGAATCGGAAAGCTCAGGTAGTTTCACTCGAGTAGTTCCGATAAATCCGAATACATATTATCATGCCCTGTAGACATAAACACGTGTAACAAATACGACAGCACGGCACTACGTAATACGAGGGTGGTTCAAATATGATCGAGACAAATGCCCTGACACGTTTATTTACCATCGAAAAAATTTACAAAAAATCACATTTTTTCCAGGCGATTCCCCTCAATATTTATACATTTTGTCCACCTTTCCGGAATTTTTTCGATGCCGGTATCGAACAATTCCTCGGGCAACTCGGACAGCCATGTGCGCACGAACCCCTCTACTCGTCTTCGGTGTTGAACTTTTGACCTCCGAGGGCCTCTTTCTGTGGTCCAAACGTGTGGTAGTTTCAGGGCGGTAAATCCGGACTGTAGGGGGGAGGAGTGTTCCAGTACCTTCCACCCCGAATTCGATATTGTATCGAGCGTGAGACCCGCGGTATGCAGAATTGAATCGCATTTCGTTAGGTTAGATATCCGTTTCGAGCGATAAGCGAGTTTCACGTGTGTTTTTAGAAGGTTAGAGTAGTATGCAGCATTGAATCGTAATCGAACATCGACGTCGTCGTATGCAGGAATCACGTCGCATTGATTTTGACCGCCATATTCTACGAAATACATTAAATCTAATCAAACTCGTATCGACCGATATTTACGTTTTGTCTCGTTCCCCGAGTTATATAACTACAAAAACACCACACACGCACTCACATGACATAATACGCGTATATAACAGCTGCGACTCGTGTATAACTGCAGTCACTGCGCAATTATTTACTGAGCTCGGTCGTAAATACACGCGTATTATTTCCTTTTTCTTTTTCTTTTTCCGTCTTTCGCGTAACGAGTGTGCCTTTACGTCGCATTAAATCCTCTGTTTCAATTCGTATCGATGAAATAGGTTTACATCGCTAAGCTTTCAACGGAACGTATTTCGGATATTGCGCATGCGCATACTCGTATATATATATATATATATACACACACACACGAGAAGTTCGTTAAGTCTCGGCACTACTATGATTATTTATTGAACTGTAAAGACTGCAGGTAACCCAATATATTACAGCGATGCCCTTTGATTGTGTTCGTATCCGAGGAGTAATAATATTGACATAAAGTCTCCCCGGTTCCATTTCCGCGCCGAGGACGGGAAATGGATCATATACAGAACCGTCGAGAGAATATTGTCGGTGCGGCGAAATGTCGCGCGCGTTTCGCTCAAAAGTGTTTTAGTAGGCCACAGAGTTCCCCGATGTCGGGGCGGTGTTTGTTTTGTTACGTCGCCGCGTTCGGGTGGCGTTTAACGAGGCGTGCTCCCGGCGAACGTGATACCTACCGGCTCCGTGCCGACGCGGGCGGTGAATCGCCTATATAAAGCAAATTTCCATACCGAAATCTACACGTCATTGTAACGTGCGGCCAAACCGTACGTCGAAACGTAATAATAATAGTTCACGAATTAATAATTCACGTCCGCGCGGAAATCCACACGGCCGCCATACGCCGATCGCGAAACGGGCACGATTTCTCTTTGAAGCGGAAATATTTCGGTTTTTGCTCCCCGGTCGGTAATGGTATTATGCTGACCGCGGATAAAACTATATTAAATGTCGGAAAAGTCCACGGGTCCTAGGCCATGAAAGCGAAAAACAAAAAAACAAAAAAAAGCGGAAAATATAAAAACGAAGTTACATTTTTTACGAAATTCGAAACAGCGAAAAGTAATATTTTAACATTTTTAACAATTTATTTTTCGCTATAATTTAGTTTTGCTTTTATTTTGGTTTTACTATTTTTCCTACCGCTATTTTGGTTTCGCTATTTTTTTTTTTTTTCACTATTTTGGCCGGATACCAGTCCACGTGAGCGTCTCGGTACTACCGTCGGCGTTGTGTATTCGTCGGATACATGAATTATTGGACTCAAAGTGTTTGGAATTTGAAAAAAAAGAAAGGATAAATCATATATTAATATGTTTGCAAAAGTCGCCGGAAAAAATGGCGACGTCGGTGTGTCACGTGAAATGAAAACAATTTATTTTTCTTGAGTCTATTAAATAGAATATCCATCGCGTTCCAAGAAAAACTCCAGGTATAAACGGTGTATTAACATAATTATTGGCGAATGGAAAATTGTCGTTGGATATGAAAAAATCCAATTTCGTTTGATAGTTAAAGTTATTGTTTGAAAAATGAATAATATGTTTCGGCGCTTTCGCGGTAGCGTAAAAACATGAAACGGCTCTGCAGCGAGAAAATCAATGAATTGATTACCATAGAAGTTATTGGATTATTCAAAAATAATAAAATTCAACGCGATGGTAGCGTAGTCATGAACGGGTGGTAAATTATTACGCAGGTGGAGTATGAGAGAACTTCAAGGAAATAAAAAAAAAAAATTAAAAAAAATTTAAAAACTTGAGCCCGAAAGTCAAAAAAAAAAAAAAAAACAAGTTCGCTGAATTCGTTAAAAGGAAATTCAATCTCTTCATTGAGCTCTAGGCTTCGGAGCTTAACGGAAAAAGACTCGCGTGTGTCTGATTTGAATTCAAACACAATATGTTTTTCTATTAAAACAGTCGCACGGGGAAAAAACGTGTCGGTAGTTTTTTTTTTTTTACTTTAACTCGCCGTGTGCCAATCCAAACGTGTCGTGGTGTGCTCGTGATTTTTTCCCCACCGGTTGACCGGTTAGTCACGGTACAGCTGATAAAGCGTTCCTCATACCGGACGCTGACGTCGGACGACAGTCCTCGAAATAAGGACGACCGCCAAAAGTAAACAAAACTTGTTTTAGGTGTGAACGCCGTAGCAATAAAAATCGTACGACGGAGCGTTCGCAATAATTGCATCCCATTGTTGGAGGACCGCCGCCGCCGAACGTAAACACTCGTAGCTCGTTCGTTCCGTAATCGCACGTGTACGAGTCGCGTTTCGAGTCCCGAGAGTAAATAGCGAGAAAAATACGACAACAGTATAGGGGTACAGGGTATTGGTACGATAGTATACAATAGTACAGGGAAATAGTACAATACAGGTACAATAGTATAAGGGTACAGGGAAAAAACCAGAAAAGTCACTTTTCTTCCAAAATGGCGATTTCGGTATCAAATCGTTTGTATTGAGGTAGTGTGTCTTTCAAGAGGTCGAATCTGGGAAAAAAAGCAGACTAGTCGAGAGCTATGGCCGCCGGAAGTTTTGGCGTACAGGAAAGTAGTTACATACAGTTTCGACATTAAGAACATGCTTATCTCGAAATTCAAAAAAAGTTGCTTTTGTGGTTTTTTCTCTGTACCCTTCTGTTGATGTTTGTACAAAAAAGTTTTTTCGAAAAAAAAAACAAAAAGGCAAGTGGCATTCGGGGACTGCCGCGATAAAGCTATTGCATATTAAATAAATAAGAAGTTGATATAATTTAAATTTTTTTAATTTTTCTAGTTATTCAGGAATTTGTATCATAGAAACTATAGGCCTATGATAACTAAAATATGAAACATAAGTTTTTTTTTCTCATAAAATGAGTTTGTTTTGTTGGTATGACAATACGGTTCGCCGCGTGGTAGACAGAGAGGGGGATTACGTGATTCCACAGGTAGTGGTCACGCTTTTTCGTTACGAAAAAATTTTTTTCAGTCACTACACCAGACCTGCGATAAAAGCTATGCAATAGCTTAAAAAAAAAAAAAATTATCAGCGATAATCATTCGAATCGTCGGCCGCGGTCCTGAGAAATAAGTGAAATCGAATACTATTCCCCAAGTCTTTCGACCGAATACGCGGGTACCGCGGCCGAAAACTGGTGCACTCGCACGACGCACAACGCTTGGATTTACTTTACTTACGGGAAACTCTCAAAATAAGCTTCTGCTCTATAAGCTCCTACTCAGGCCCATTTGGACTTATGGGATCGAACTATGGGGCGTTTCCGAAATTTCCAACATCGACCGCGTCCAAAGATTCCAATCAAAAACTCTACGTACAATCATTCCAGAAACGCCATTCTTTGTCTCTAATCGCACGCTCCACTTCGGCCGAAAAATTCCGTACGTCTCTGAACCAGCGAAAACACGCTATAAACGTTTCAACGGCCACCTAGCCCACCATACGAATCCCTTAATCTCTGACCTATCATCTGTTTCTATCCCGGGTCGCCCAATAAAAATATTGAAAAGACAGTGGTGTCGCGACTTGCTAGCCTTAATAAATCCTATCCGTGTCGTATTACCTCCACTGGGAGGCCTCTGCAATCTGTTTAATCTGCCATTTTATTTTTATTTATTTTAACTTATTCTATATCATCAATTATTCTTATTGTTCATAATATGAACAAAAAAAAAAAAAAAAACTTACTTACGGACCGGATCAAACGGGTGAAACAATGCGCTAAACTTTGACGAACCGAATTCTGTCTAGTACGTCGATTTCTAGTGCGGTGGTAAAAATAAAAACTAATAATACGAGTAATAATAATTCAGTGCGATTTAATTGTTCTGCCTCTGCACGTTACGTGTTCGTGAGACCGACGGTGTTACGAGACAGTCTTAGAACAAAACATCGATTTAAACATTTTTATGACGTAGAACGTGGACCGCCGTAACTATAGGCCAATTATAAAAAAAAAAAATAATAATAATAAAAAAATTTAAAAAAAGACCAAATAAAAACAAACAAACGTTCATGTTCGAGCGTCGCATGATTGCCTGAAGTGTATTCTTTAATTTTTTTTTCTTTCTTTTTTTTTTTATCGTTGTAATAGCCATTACAAAAACGTATTCTCTCGACTATACTCGATTCAAGAGTAAAAACGCTCCGATTTCGTTACTTTAAAAAGTTTTGAAAGTATGAAAGTAAGACATTAAAACACTCGTTCTATAGAGCACTAAAGTTAAGTGGTTGAAAATTAAGCTCTTAAGGACAAAAAATAAAACCAGGTGTACTTAATATACGTGTACGTTTCAAGTGTAACGTGTCCAATGGAACTTTTAATTGTCATAATGAATAGGAACGCGTTGGTGAACAAGGCAGGGCAACAAAGTTTCCGAAAATCCAAAAACAATTGAACGATTAAGTCGTTGATGAAGATCGTAAGTAATTCGACGAAAATAATTTCACCGAATCAGATCAAATTCAAAGAGCTAAAACTCTATAATCCGTTTTAATTTAATTTCCTAATTAAATAATGAAAACATTTACGTTTCACTGTATTTTATTCAGTATGCGACGTCATTTTAAGTATTTGACCCACGATACCTAGTTTTCTATGTCTCTATATTGTTAACGAGTGCATGATGAGGCTCATAGGATATTATTTATTATAACGTATACACGGCGTTCTACAGAGAATCGCCAAATTTAATTAAAACCCCTGTATTATCTCTAACACATATATTTAAATATTTTTCTATGTATTTACATACATTTTTTTTATAATTTAGAAATGACGTACGTAAAAATAAAATAAATTTAGTAGCTAAAGTATAGTTTTTTAATTTCTATCTGAAAAAAACGTCTAATGTATGCGTTAAACAGTGTTAAATCATTTCGTTGAAAGAACATATTTAGTATCAAAAATAAATATACATATAAGTGTTTAATATCGCCAATGACTATTTATATTAAATATCAATGATAAAATGAAAATCACATATTTTTTTATGATTTTCTTTCACTTTCCAATATTTTATGAGGGTATTTCGAACAAACAAAAAAAAACCATTTTAGTTATATTAATTTAATGAAAAACACTTGTTTGGAAATTTTCAACATCGCGTTAAAAATATTATAATTATTAACGACGACTATAAAAATAATATAATATTCACTTTGATTTTTCTTAATCAATTAGTTTCCTCGCGTCGATATCGCGGCAATTACTTTTTTTTTTTTTAAAACGCAGGGTGATTTATTTTAGAATTCAAAATAATTATTGTCCGAAAATAACTTTTGTCGGAATCCAAGTGAAAAATACCACAGGGCTATGAATAATAATTTAAATAAAATTCATTCTAGCGGGGGTACATTTAAATTGCTAGAATTGTTACACGACTTTGATCGCACGATAAGGATGATAATAATATTATATTCATTCGTTTTAACTGATCCTTTCGTGTAACTTATTACGGCATTATCATTCAGTATCGTTCGTTCAACACGCACTAATAACCATTGTCGCGTTATATATACCACGACGTGTTAATTATATAGTTCTACATATTATATTGTATTACGTGCTAAAATAAACCAGACGAGACCACGATTCTGTCATTAAAACTTATGTCCAACTGACATTTAAGACGGACCGGACCTAACCGTTTTAGATTATAATAGACAAAGACCGAAAGAGACCGGACCGTGGTCCGTTCCGGTCCGGTCTGGACAGGTGTAGACCAGACCGTGCAGAGCATTAATTCGAATTCGAATTAATTTCCTTTTCGATATTTATTAAAGAGACATAATATGATTATTTCGCGTTCTAATTATCGGTTTCCAATATTATACAGTATATCTTATTCTACAAACAATTTTTCCGAGTTAATGATGATACCGTACATATTATATAACTCCTACAGGCCAATAACGCCTGTAATATCTCTTACATACATTCTGAAGTTCGATTGTAATGTTGCAAAAACGGTTGAGTTCATACGTTTTTTGACTAAGCTATTTAGGGATCACTTTACCCGTTTAAAATCTGATGTGACCAAAATAAATACAAATGTCGTGTAATGATTTTACGAAATTTTAGAAATAACACGTAAAAGTTAATGTGTTTTAAAAGTGAAAATTGAAAAATGGCTCCCTAAATAGCCCAGATATTTTGAAAAAGAATTCATAAATTCATTAAAAATTAAAATCGGATATTGCAAAGAATGTGTAATTTACTCCTGCTTATTGGTCTGAAACGAATGAAAAATAGAAGTGATGCGATCCCCTTAATATCTATTCCATTCTCAACACAAAATCCACAACTGCCATTTAAATTGTAATTTCTTACATATTGGATGCTGGCTTTATTATATAATATAGTATTGTGATGTAATTTAATATTATGTAATTTATAATGTTGTATTATGTATAATGAGTAACTGTTGAGCTATCATAGTTTATGCTAGTAGCTAGCTATAGCAAAAAAAAAAAAAAAAAATTACGTTACTGTTTAAATACGATCGGTAGTTTTTGTACACCGCGCACCGTGCTAGTATTTTACGAATTTAACTCGAAACAGTCATTTTAATACGGAACACATTTTTATAAAATCCCCAATTGTTATAACCCAAAATTTAAATTGTCTACTCGTTAAGTTTACGTCAGCCATTCAAGCTAGACGACAATTATTATTCTAGGATTTATTTCGGTTAAATATTGTATTATTTATTTATTATATCGTATATTAATTATATAATTTATTTAGCTCGACTGCACTTTGTTTTATATATTTTGATACAATACCCAACAACTCGATTTTTCAACATTAATTCAAATTATCGAAAGTTTTATAAGTACTTTTATTTTTTGTGACAGTAAAAATTAAAATCAAAAAAACTAACGAATAGAAAACTTGACGGTTTTCTACGAGGGAAAAAATAAGAATCATTTAATCTATAGTATAAACAATTATCAGAGAAAAACGATCGGATTTCATAAAAATTAATACGGAACGATAAATATTAAAACACGAATTACATCGACATTGATTGCTATTAATGGAACTCCGAAGCGTTTTTCGAATATTTTAAGCCAATAAATTTTAAGCGAATAACGAGTGATAATTAAACGACGCGAGTGCTTATTATCACAAAACGGTTACGAAAACGTCGTCGCAACAAAACTCGGAGAACATAAAATATCGGACGCGTTCGGATGGATTTCTTAGTTCATTACATTGTTTGTTCGTCGTCAAACAGGTCGGACAATTCACTAAAATGGTTATCGAGAAAGCCTGAGATTTGTGGCTTTGTGCGTCGAGTGTTAAAGACATGTAGGTACGCCACCGTTTCGTTGTCCGGATCTTTTTGGTGGGAATCTGCAGGGCGAGAAACGTAAAGCGATTTTGTGCGATTCGACTAATTCCGAAACAGTTTAAACAGGCACAACTTCTTACGACATGTGTGTGTGTGTGTGTGTGTGTGTGTGTGTGTGTGTGCGACGTGTACAATACGTGGCACCGCGGTACGAAATAATATCTCTACACTTACAACCATGTCGCGAATTTCGCCAAGTGTACAACAAGATTTGTACAATTCTACTCTGCACAATGGCGTTGTACGTTTTACAAAATACGCTGTTCGCACTTCGGGCAATGAACAATTACGCACTTTGTTCCTAACGCGCTCGTGTGTGTGTGTGTGTGTGTGTGTGTGTGTGTGTGTGTGTGTGTGTGTGTGTGTGTGTGTGTGTGTGTGTGTGTGTGTGTGTGTGTGTGTGTGTGTGTGTGTGTGCAATAGAAGGAGATTTATTCCTTCCCAAATATTTGAATATTTAAAAAAAAAAAATACAATACTTATTTTACATGAATCACTAAAATCTTGGATTTAATAAAATAATGATTTTTGTTCTTACGTACGCCGAATGTCGAATAAGGTGTGTAGAAATACGATCACTTAATGTATCACTAAACGATTCAAACGGAAACTTGATTAATTTCTATAGTGACAGCTATGTTACGTGCGAAAAGGCTCTTACGCGACGCGTAAGGTGAAGGTATATACCTGGTTAGACTACGGACCAGTACGCGACAAAACGGTTTTGATAATTGATATTTATTTTTATAGATCGAAAAAGATATCGATATCGATTTTAAAGAGCGTTGTCGAAACAGATTTTGTCGAGAACAATAAAGAAATATCTGTTGTCTAACAAATTATTAATCACGCTCGGAGTTCATGAATTATATTATTGACATTTTTCACGTGATATCACGAATGTGAGTGTAAAGGAAGATTTTAAGCCTCCGTCCCCTAAAGTTCAATAATACGTATATCCACCTATGGAGCGCGTGTGTGTACGCTAATCGATTCGAAACTTACGTAAAAACCGCCGTGGTGTTATCCGCGGCGCGACACGCTGCGGCGTACTGATATTATAATATTTCGGTCGCCGACACGGTGAAATACAGAGTTCAATACGCGTACGCGGGTAATAAATCATACGCGGCGTACGTTTATAAATCCGGGCGATGGATTATTCGAAAAAATTACGACGAACGGAGTGCGACAACGCGTGTCTGGAAACGTCGGTTCGAATAACGTACAAGTCCGGGGCGTCATTTCCGTTTTCGTGGCCGTACGACTGCGTATTTTGAAACCGAGCCCGTTTATTCCGCGACCGCCACCATTCGTGTGACAGGCAAATTTTGTTGTCGTCGTCGGAGGTCTCATCGAGCTCTCGGGTCTACTATCGGCGAAATAATTTCAACGCGTCGACAAAACCACCCGTTTCGATATTCCGAACGGATTAAAAATAAAACGTTACGAGGTCACCCAGTGACGTATTTATGGGGGGGGGGTTAATTGGTTTTGATCCCCCTTTAAGATTTGAGATGAACACTTTTTTTTTTTATTTAAATCTAAATTTATTTTAGCCTTATGCCTCTCTGACACTGGTAAATAGTGATTTGTGAAATATTTTGATTTTCTTACTAACAAGCTGTGGACGAATTATTTAAAAAATCTAGGAAACTAAATTTTGTCACATAAAATAAAAACAAAATATAATTCAGAATAACGTACATCGTTGCTTTTTAATATCTGTTAAGTATTGAACAGAAATTATATTAAGTTTTTCAAAACACATCTACGGTAGCTTTATATTTCATTGTTTAAATGCAAAATTAGAGTAAAAAATAATCAAAATTTTACGGAATTTATTTGTAATTTATATCATTTAAATAAGTGATCTCATACTTCCGTGTATTTTGTTACTCTTTTGTAACTTTGTCGTAGTGCCATGAAGCTAAGTCCTCAAATTTATACTAACCCAGTATATAAATCACGAATTCGCCCAGTAGTCATTAAAGTCTAATACTAATCAAGGGGTCCCTATTAAATTTATTTATTTTGACCCCCCCCTCCTTTGGAAAAATCCTAAACATGCCACTTAGGTCACCGTTTTCGCACCAAACAACATGAACGGTCACACGGTGCGTTATTAGAAAATGGAAAATCGGTGCGGGCAAAGCGCTATCGCGTTACGTGTCAAAGATCGAATTCCGCGTTTATATTGAAAACAAGATGAAACGACGAATTAATTGTATTATCAATAGTCACTTCAGAAAAACGCCAGTGCGATTATTTTTTTTTCTCGCATTCCGCACGAACTCAATAACGATAATGAAATAATCAATCTCACGAGCGATTTTCGACTGCAATTTAACGCGCTCGAGATGTACAGCTGGTACTGCATGTAAGTCGATACGGTTTAGCAAAAACGAAAAACGAAGAACGAAGGTAGTTTTTACGCATTTTTCGTTTTCTTTTTTTTTTTTTTTTATCACTAAAGCTCGGTTAAATTAATATGTTGAATATACTTGTAATGAAACGACGGCAACGCGTTATTATCTAACATCAAATTTCAATCGTGAACCTCGTAATTATTAAATAAGCCGGATAGAAATAGCTCAATTATTAAGAATCCGAGATCTCGTGTATTATATCGATGCCACTTGTCTTTTAAAATAATAATAACGACAGTAATGGCCGTGCCTGACACGTCAGATGCGTCACGTTCAACACGTCGTATGGGAGAATTAGAATATTTAACGAGCCCGCATCTTGACGGCCAACGTGTGATTCGCGTTCGCTTGTGATGCTGATCGACGAAATACGTTGTCACTCCGAACGGCTCGGCGTCGATTGATCTAAAGAAAACGCCATTTTTTTTTTTTTTTTTTACTGAACAAAATTTACAATTCTGTAATATTATTATATACAATAAGTAAATTTGATAACTTTAAAATAGATAAAACAACATGACATTACGTGAGAAGGGAAGTCCATCAGTGTGGATACCCACAGACATGGATTTATTTTTTTTTAACTAATACAGGACGTGACTCAAAAGATCACGAAACCAACTTCTTTTCAAACGACGTGGGGCGAGGTTATCGGGGATGGATTCATTGGCTAGGTTAGATACTAGTGGATTTGTGTGACTGATCAATTTTGTGTGACATGTATTATAATAATTTTTAGCTGTGAAAGGAACTGTTTCTATTTTTTGGTCGTTGTGTAGTGAGAGATTAGTGTCACACCATGGTGCAAATGTTATTTGACGTAGTGAAGTTGACTAGAAGCCCTGGATGGTTTGTATTTGGGAAGGCTTGGCACATCCCCTTATTTGGATCCCGTAGGCCCATGTGTGTTTTAGCATTGATTTGTATATTAGTAGTTTCTTACTGATGTAGAGCTTGGACTTGATAATTTGGCGTAATAGATTAAGTCTACTGTTAAGAACTGTTCTTTTAGCTTTTAGTGTGGACCCCAAGTCAGACGTTTGCCTAATATTACACCGAAATATTTGGTTTGGGTTGTAGTTGGGATATGATTGTTTTGGAAGTTGATTATGGGTGGAACTTAGCGTGAAAGTGTATTAGTGTGAAAGGGATATGAAAGGGCTTATCGGAATTATTGATTTTGATTCTCCATTTGGAAGACAATTTTGAAATATTATCAATATGGATTTTAAGGTTTCCCAACGTTTATAATGTTGTTTCGACGAGTTGCCGTTTGACGCGCGATCATAACGTTTTTTTTTTTTTTTTTTTTTTTTTAATATCTCATTACTCATTATAAGACACCTAGTCATTTCTAAACATAAATAAATACAGTGAACGCGCATGATCGTTACGATGACATAGATCGTGACGAATAATCGATTTACCGGTGAGATTAATAATCGTCGCGAATGATTATTACCTACGGTTTGTCTGGAATATTTTTCAATCAGTGATATAAATACGTTTTCATTTTTCGTGCTCTGCAGTCGATAATCGTGAAACCCTGGATTTCTGATGTCCCTCTAAGCACCTACTTTGACTGTTTCAAATCCAAATCGTCGTATGGAAAATATTCTGAAAAAAGTACATTTTTGTACAGTTTTAACTGTAACATTATTCGATACTTTCCGTGATGTTCTGAACCAGATAATTGTACTACTGGACACGTCGAAATATCATTTTTAGTCTGTTTTACACCGTCAAAATGAGGCATTAACGTGGTTATCAGTACATTTTCTAGCCTTCTAAAAAATTATATGGATTTGGACTCGACTATTGCAGTCCAATATTATCGGATGTATTTGTACAAATAATATAGACCACATTATGAAAATTTAGTAAATAAACATAATATTGAAAAAAAAAAACAAAAATTAGACATTTAAACACACACACACATACACACACACACACACACACACACACACACACACACACACACACACAGGCAGAAAAATTAATTTTAGACAGTTTTTAATAATTACAATATATTAAAGAAAAGAAATCAGGTACGACAGACGAGGGGCTAATCCGTTCACGTCGTGAGTGTGATTTGGTCAGTTCGTACGCGTGTGAGATTTGCATGGCCGATGTTGACACGAAGGTTCAAACGGACTTCTTTTTCGTTTTATTCGATTCAATTAAAAATGTTGTGTTTCATATATTTCGAATAATAACTGTACAACCCGACTGATTTTTCAACCGTGTCATCTATGCTATCGTGAACTTTAACGAACATGCGTTTCGACTCGTCTACTGAAGAATAGTGTCGCTACATCGTATTTATTTGATTTCGTTCCGACCTGAAACCCGTTCATTCGTGGTCGTTCAAGTTACGTCGATCGAAGGGTCCGCTGGTCTTCTGAGTTTTCGGCCATCTTAATTCGCACCGATCGATTCGTGGTCTTTTTTTTATGCACAAAGGTGACGAGAGGTATACATCACCTATATCAGGGGTGGCCAAACTTTTTTTGGTCACGATCTACTAAAAAAATATACTTGACCTTTGAGGATCGACTTTCATAGAAAATTTTGTAGTTAAAATCATACAGATAAAACTTATCGACAATTTGTTCACTACAACCTCGATTAATTTTCGTGCGCGTGTCCCTAAAAATAAATTCCAGCATGATCGACTTTGAAACTGTCCGCGATCGACCGGTCGATCGCGATCGACCGTTTGGCCGCCCCTGACCTATATTATGACACTTAGTTTACTCGATATCATTCGTCCGGCACAAAACTTACTCACTCCAGAGAAGAATTATTCTGAAACGACGGCTCAGTGGTCATATTATTATGTGCACGTGAATTGGCCCGTTTGTGAAACAGAGTGAATGATCACGAGTTAATTTCATCGTCACGTTTCTTTTGGCCAACCATTTTTTTTTGTTTTTTTTTTTGCTCTCGTAAATTGTATTTAGAACACAGATTGTCTCGTTTTTCCATAACGTTCACTTAAAATGTTTATCTCGGACATTAACGTTGGCGAAATAATTAAAACTGACAGCAGACGAGACAAAGCCGCGTGGAAAAAAAAACAAAAAAATTAAAAAAAAAAAAAACATTTAAAAAACTAATTACACGCGTATTTTTTACCGAGAAAGAATCGTATTTATAACTCGCACACAATACCGCCGCGTGAAAATAAGTAACGTTTCGGTAAAACACGGTCGGATTAAAACGAAAAACGACAAAAAAAAACCGTGATCGTCAAAAAAGCTTCGTCACGCTAATAATTATTATGGTCGCGACACGATGTTATGTATTATCGATCGATTTCGACAGGGACGGTCCGTGTACGTCGGTGAAACACGACGACGCGACGTAAATCGAAAACGATTTGCAGGACGCGAGCGATTCGGCCAATAGAATACCACCGCCGCCACCGGCCGTGCCGTTTGGAGACCACACGATCCCCCCCACGCCCCTGTACACGCAGGACCGGATTTAGAGGAGTGGAGGCCTCGGGGCACCAAAGGAGTGGGTGCCCCCATTGTCCCGAATTATTTTCCAAATAAAATGAACAATTTTTTTCAAAGTAGATTCTGAATTGAAAATTTCGTAACTACAGTAGAACCCGTTTAAGACGCTCTCGCTTAAGACGATTTCCCGGCTAATACGCTCATTTTTACGAGTCCCTTGATTTTGACAACATTTAACAAGTAATTAACACTGGATAATACGCTCTATGTTCCCGGATAAGACTTTCGTCTTGTCAATGATGTTAATAGAAAAATATATTGTATATACATTATTAATTGTATAAAATTTAAAGAAATACACATGTACCACACTAATAATAACGGTAACGAATAATGTGTACGTGTACTTGTACAACGTTGACGAAACGTCACATCATCTTAATAAAATTGAAAATTTCCTGTATTCAAAAAACAAAAAAAATTGTGAAACAAACAAAGATAGATGATTTTTCGAAATAGCTAATATAAATTAATAATATAATATGTAATATAATTGTAATATTTTAAGTTAATTTAAATATTTTTATGCGTAATAATTCACTCTGAAAAGTAAAAAATCGTATTTGTATGTGTATAACATGGATGTATTGTAAAATATAATAAAAAAATGTTATACCCGCACAATACGATTTCCCTCTTAAGACGCTATTTTTAACTGGTCCCTTGGAGAGCGTCTTAAACGGGTTCTACTGAATTTGTATTTTATCACGGTAACGCGATGCTGCGTAGTGCTGAATGCAGCTGCTATTCAAAATGGAAACATTTAAATGTAAATATTGATTAATGATAAATAACAATGTCGCACCACTCACACGTGGAAAAAGGAAAATCGAATAATATTATTATTGCGCGTATGGCGTTCGCGGGTCCGCGTCAATCGTCTGAGGCGGTGGCGGTGGCGGTGGGGCTTAGGACGCGCCGGATTTACTGGTAAACAAACATGCTGGCGACATCGAATTTCACGGAATCACCCATCAGCAATCAGTGATAAATTTATTTCTATCCTATTGGCCACTTTCGACGGGACGACGCGACGGGGTGATAATGCATTTGTAATTTAAAAGATTTTTTTTTCCAAAGTCACTATCGTTGAGGCCCCTAGACTATCGCCCCGATTGCCCTCCCCTAAATCCGGCCACGCGTACACGGCGGCCGATCCGAGGATTAATGTGACGTCACTTCCGGTAAACCGCCCTCGAGGACGTCGGAAATGCGGGGACGTTATATAGTATGATATTGTCAATCTTAAACGTGCGAATGTAACCGCGTCGGTTCGGACGAGTATTTTAAAAACGAATAGAGGTATAGTCCAGCGTTTCTCTACCTTTTTTCATTCGCGTACCCCTTGGCCTCTCACCACTATTTTACGGACCCCCCAAATGTCAACTTAGACATATGTTTTCACACGAGATAAATACGAATCAACAAAAATAAAATAAAATAATTAAGTCCAAAAAAAATTTTTAGGCCAGATATAAACAAGACATTAAGTTAAAAATTCAGTTTAAATGCGATCCTCGGGCTTGTTTGCTGTCACTTAATATTTTGAAATCTGGCTCCCCAGTTGATAGGTAAGCCCGTGAGTCCGAACTCACAGATATACTTCATATAACACAAATATTTATACCTAACACAAATCACAATAACAAAATATATGTCCAATACGACTAATTTCGCTTTTTCCGCCATTACGCCTTTTTTTTTTTACGGACTCCTCGGTCGAGAAACGCTGGTATAGTCGAAGCCGCAGAAACCCTTCGGCCGAACCGTCCCCCATCCGGACGAACCGTCGCCGGCTTTGAGCGAACCGGTTCCGTACAAAATCGAACTCCGGAGAAAGAGTTACACGCGCGTCAGACGATTCGTTTGGGCGCGAACGGGAATTTTTTAAACACGACACTTTAATATTATTACAACAGTCGTTTTGACCGGACGACAGAAAATACGTATTAATTAACGCGCGATTAAACGGTGAACACGACAATATTGTAAAACATTTGTTCAAAACATTTGCCGGGCATTCGGAAATCTAATTGCTTTTTCGCAAACGCTTTAATCGCGACGATGATTGACGCGTCGTTTGAAACGCGTACCTGTGCAAACAATAACCGTCGAACCGCCGCCCGTTGTTCGTGCTCGGTATTTTCGGGTAATTAAATTCAAACGCGTCCTTCGTTAAAACCAATTACGCTCGTGTTACACGGAACATCGAAGAGAGCCGAAACGTGTCTGGAAGACAATTCGTTTACACTATCCACCGAAAATTGTCATTATCGAACGCAAATTATAACTAAACAACATACCCCGGTCGAATTCGCGCTCAAAATCACAACTCACAATAGTTACGAGTACCTAGATAATAATATCATTCCTGAGGTTCTGTTAATTTACTGTTTCTTCTTCGAGTAAACCAAGTTCATTTTATTGTATATTTTACAAGAAAATTATTAATTATCGTTTCAAAAAAAAAAAACAAAGCAGATTACGCATATAATTTTAAATGAATAAAAATTTTCGAAAATAAAATAATAAATAACAATGACTTCGTTATAAATAATTTACGATAAACGATAACGCCCTTTGTGCGCAGAGAATACAATGAGATTGAGTTTAAGAAAAAAATATCCTATGCTAATATTCAAAATGTGAAAATAACTGATATATATATTCATACGTATATACAGTGCTCGAATTGGGGGGACGCGAGGGGACGGAGCTTCTCTTAATTTTTTTAATATTTTGATCGCACCCTTTCCTTTTATTTTAATTGGAACGGGGGGAGGAATGGTTTTTCATTTAATAACGTAGTAATTTTGTAAATTTGTAATGAATAAGACATTCAAATTTTAATTTTGAATTATTTTGTTGGTTGATATCGAGACCGATTTTTTTTTTTATCTCTTTACCAGTATTATACCGGCTTGGTAACCGGTTAAAAAAATCTTGAGATATTATAACATTATCATAATAATCATTTTACTACAGTGCAATTTGTCTTAGTGATAATATAAAATACATGATAAATAAATATATCGGTTATATTTTATTTTATTATTATGCCTATTGTCCTACTTGATCGAACACTAACTTATATAACTTATATTTAAAATTTATGGTTATACTTATGGTTGTTATATTTTGTAAAATATGGAATGCATTTTTGAAGATGGGTTGATGGGGGATGAGGGGGGAAGAGCTTCCCACGAGTTTGATGTGTAATGTGATTGTAAGGAGGCGCTAATTTTTTTCAAATCTTAGAATCCCCCTTCTTTTATTCTTCCAATTCGGGCACTGCATAATATATACTCGTATATATAAATTAAACCAGATAATAATCATATAATTATTATAATATAATTATTATTGAAGCAACGTAATATCGTGTGTCCAAAAGCGGTGTCCGTGTGTTTGATTTCAAATCGAATAAAATAACATTCCCGCAAAAAAAAAAAACAAAAAAAAATCGTATACAAAACCTATGAAAAATGATGTGATAAAACACAATGTTCGAATTTCGTAAAAAATATTGTCACCTACAATACACGTGTTCGAAAAGCGCGGTGAAGTTAAATCGTCACCCGAGGCGTTACGAGGACGATCTCCGCACGCGTGTAATAGTTGTGGACTGTAGACACATACTTTACGGCTCACGTCTGTCGTTGCCAGTTGAAAATCGAGTATTTATTTATTTTTTTTCCCCTCGTTTACTTTTGCCATTTAACGCGCCCTGTTTACATTAACATCGGAGAGACGCGTTTCAAAGTCCATCCCTGCAAAACGAAATATTGCGATGGTCTCTCTCTCTCTCTCTCTCTCTCTCTCTCTCTCTCTCTCTCTCTCTCTCTCTCTCTCTCTCTAACTCTCTTTGTGTTCACGACATTCGCCTTCCGAGTGAATTAAAGGTGGGACGGAGCACCTAGACGCAGTAGTACTCGAGTTTACAACGTCGCTCGGTGTTTTTCCCGAGCACACACGTCTAGCGTAATGGCTTGGAGGTTTAAACGGTTTTTCGTTGCCTTTTTTTTTCCCCACCTGTATTGTATAATTTGTTCACACGGTTTATCTTAGTGTGTGTGTGTGTGTTTGTGTGTGTGAGTGTGTGTTTTTTTCCCCGTCAAGCTTATGCGTCTGCAGCACTTTGTCAGTCCCATAATATATCATTATGATGGCCAGTGGAGTAAAAACGATGTGCTCTCCTGAGTTTGTTTGACGACTGCTGCGAAGGCGAAAGCCAAACTACACACCGTGCCCACTACACCGCGCGGTAGAGTGCTCGTGTCTTTCGAACGGTAGTGTTCCCGCGCTAAACTCGTTCGAGCGAAAGTCGACGCGTGCCGTTGACGTTGAGTGACAGGAAACAAAGACGATCCGAGTGTTGTCTTCGACCGCGTAATCGACGTGGTGAACTATTGGCGCACGTACCGCGGCGTTCGACAACGGCGCGTGGTGGCGAGAGGATTTTCCACGCCGACGGCTGCGGAGGCTCATAATTATTGTAATATTTTTATACGAATTGATATTCGTGACGGTACCGGGGTGGTCTGTCGTGGAACTTTAGACGCTTGCAGTGGGCAAAGTGGTTCCCACCGCCGTTCGTCTCATTTGGTGCCAAAAATGCAATATGCTCACCCGCCGCGTAGAAAAACGTCTATTGTTTTTTTTTCTCGACATTTAGAAAATCAACACGTTCAAGATACCTTTTTGATTTTTATAAAATACAAAACATTAAAAAAACTAATAAATAAATATATCATAAATAATCAAGGGGTAATAGTCAATGTCTGGGGTAACTGTAAATTGCAATTTTTTTTTTAAGTTTGGAGTTAAAAATTTGCTAAAATCGCATGAAAAATATAATAATTACGTCTTCTAGTACATAAACACAACAATCAAGTGTGTAAATTATAATTCATAAACATGGGTTAAAAAATGTTTTGTTACGTTCATTTAAAATTACCCCACCTAACTCAATAAATAAAAATTTGTTTAAAAATTTTAAAATTAGTCTTTCCGGTTGTCCGCCGTATTTGTTTCAGCCTCACTTCTAAAATCAAATAAATATTCTACGTCATTAAATCTATTTTCATGTTGTGCTATTCAGTCTGTTAACACGCAAAATACATCCAAGACAGATTTTAATCAAATTAAAATTACTGAAAAATATAACGTGATGTTGTAGCTAAACTAAAATTGTATTTATTTTTTTTTTAATAATAAAGATAGTAAATATACCAACCTAATCGGTCGTTTGACACTACAAGAGGCCGAAGGAAATAACGTACTATGCATATAGTAGAGAATATGCTTTTTTTTTTTTTCAAAAATCTCACATGTTGCCACCAGTAGGCGCCCTAGATTGGACATTCGAATAACGAACCACGCAGTTTTTTGACACGTAAATATGAAATACTCTTTGCAAGACGTTCGTCTAAAGATGAAAATCTCACCCCAAGAAAATCCACAATCACCGTCCGACCGGCAACAACAGCGATAAGCTCTAAAATCGTGTTTCTCGACAGAATAGATCGACTGAAACGCCTACCACCGTCAATCGTCGTACAGCCCTGCTCGACAATGATTATTGAAAATATGTCTACATTTTATACGTAGCACAAATTATGGATATTCCCAAAATGGTTTCATTCCCAAACGACGCACGTCTCACGGACGAAATCGTCACAAGTAATTAATCTTCTTCTTCTTCTTCTTCTTCTTCTTCTGCTTCAGCTAATACAGTCCCTGGATGACTTTCGCTGCCTCTACTACATTTTTCCATCTGACTCTGTCAATCTAACGGAGACGCGTACACAAGGGGGGTTTCAGAGGTTCAACCCCCTCCCCCCAAATTTCAGGAAAAGTATTTAATATTTTACGAAATATTAGTGGTTTCTATCAATGAGGGAGATACTAGATAAAAAAATATGTTGGTTTTATTACTTAGTTTATTACTATTTTCTTATTATTGACATTTCTAATTTTAAAATTGATACGGTGAATCCGCACAGGCCGCATTGTCATCGTAAAATTTTTTACAAAAAAAAAGAAAATAATGAGAAATAAATAATTTTTCCATTGAAAAAATGTGAAATTGTTTATATATAAATATGAAATTATACAACCTTCACCCCCCTCCTCCAAATATTTTTTTGTGTACGCGCCTGCTCTAACGTTCTAACGTTATCCCCTGTGATCACTTATTCAGATCGTCGTTAACGCTGTTAACCCTGCAGCGTTTTCTAGGTCGACCTCTAGGTCTCTTCCCTTCAAAGGGTTTCTTTATTATTCCGTTCGACCTCCAGACGTGACCTGCCCACTCGATTCATTTGCTCATTGGGTATGCATTAATTCCAGGATTTTGGTAAATGAGTTGAATCTCTCTATTAATTCTTCTTCTGCAAACTCCGTTTTCTATGATAACGAAGTGTATTTGGCCCGTGAATTCTTCTACGTAGGCAATATAAGTAATTAACAACGATAAGAATTCTTTACGAAACGCGGTGTGTTCATTTCGTTTACTCACTGGTATATTATACGTTCGTGAACCGTCACCGGTTGTCGTTTAAATAAACGTCGGGTAAATTGCGAACGAAAAATAATAATCGAGTGATACCTATGAATATGTAATCCGTCGACGCAATAATTACGTATTGATGTTCATTATGCCGTTCGTTTTGGACGGCCATTAAGGAAATTTCCGCTGGTGTTAAACTGGAAACTTTACAACCACTCTATTAAATTAAGAAAGTACAAAGAAGAGGGTTTTTTTTTATTATTATTCACTTTCTCAATCCGAGCTACAAAAATTAGTAATCATTAATTGTTGGGGATTTGTTTAGGTCCAATCACGTTAATACGATAATAAATTCTGTTTATAAGTGGATAATAAACCTTTTTTTTTTTTTTTGTCATTTGGTACGTACACAAATTAACGATGAAAATATTTTTTATTTTTAAATCACTTAATAATATCCAACAATCATTACGAGTATTGTTCTCGAGTATATAAAAAAAAAAAAACCAAACAAATCGATCGATACTAAGTGATGAAAATGTTTTGAAAATTATTCATTCGTTACTTTGTAAAAAACTATAAAGTAGTTTCTTTTTTTTTTTTATATAACAGAACGATCTCGTTATCTACTCTTGACAAAACATACGCTTGTCTTTATGTTTTTTCATGTACACTGCGAATCGACTTCCGGAATAGTTCCCAAGCTGTGCAGCCAACGACTGAAAGAGAAAAATGTAATTTGCTACTCTAAAGGCAAAAAAATAAATGAATAAATAAATAAATAAAACAATTTAATTTTACGGCTTGGAAAAACAATGTAAGAGCAAACGCTACGTCCGCCTGCATAAGTTATGCGGAACAATTTAATGTTGTAATTCAGTCGGCGTACGGACAAATTTGCTCTCGGTGTTCCGATAAATCTCCTCGGCGAACGCGAGCATAATATAATAATTACCTCATCGAAAATGGCCAATTCGATATACGATCAATAGTCGTAATAACATGGTTAGTTGATACGTTATAGCCGCAACATGAGTAATATTTCTAAAAACATATTTTTATACTAACGACAGCGATTTTTTTTGAGTTTTTTTTTTTTCATAACAAGCCGTACCTACTACCTACAATAGACGATTCGGCCGTCATTTTGACAAATTTCTAAAAAAAAAAAAAAGCAAAAAAAGAAGAATAGTCAATACGGGGGGGGGGGGGGTTACATCATAACAGATATCTTTAAATCATATCAACCATTTTTTTTTTCACTGTACCTCGTGTACATATTCTCACATTGAAATAATGGCATAATACATACCATTTTTGTGACAGTATCAATCGCATGTGTAATAAACTTTTATTTTGAAATATTATTCTGTAACACGAATGTTCCCAGAAACGTGTAAAATACAAATGAATACTGATTATTGCATGTATAGTGTGTTATAATTACATTATCAGCGAAACTTATTATTTTAATTCCTAACTCGAATAAGTGACGCGATATCATAACTTCAATTAAATAAATCATAACTATAAAACTTAGATTACTTTAAATCGTGGTACCACGCCAAACGCTTGTTATTATCAAAATGATACATACCACAGCGGCTTACATAGATCGACGATTAAGTGTTTGGTAAATAATACGATTACGACCTAAATATTAATTTTTTCGGGTCATAAAACTTAAATTAAATAAACGGAATTAATTTCAAACCCATAAAAGCACGTCATATTATGCTACTCCTTTGCGATAAAAACGTTTATATTTTTGATAACTATTAACAACATTATTATTACACTATTCGTATTTGTGTACGTGTTTAATTATGTATAAACAATCAATAATTTTATCTACACTCTTTTATATTCTTAAAATTTTACGACCTGTCTGTACGAGAAAGACCATGACGTGATATAATATTATTTAAACTATTAATGTAATAATATAGTTATGAATTTCTTTTTTTTTTTTTTAATATTATCCCTACGGAAAATCGAGCGTCAACTACTTATTGGATAAATTTAAATTTTAAATTTTAAATCTTGTCAAAAATAAAACGAAACTTAAAAAAAAACAGAAACCGCGTTTATCGTTCTCAACTGAATTTTTCCTTATTCTCGACGAAATCGTTAATTCACGATTATAGTTAAACGTATAGTCGATACGTTTTACCAGCGGCGTATATAGGGGGGGGCTAGTGGCCTACAGCCCCTCCCCCGAAATCTCTCAAAATACTTCGAAATTAACTTTAAACGTTTGTTATATTTTAATGGTGCATTAAGTTTATTTAGAATTTCGTCCAACGGCAAATATAACCGTGTTGACGTTGACGTGGTCTCTAATATTATTTTTATTTTTTTGATATTCTTTTTTTTATTTTGACTACTCAGAGAACAGATAACAAAAACTATCAATTAGTAATATCAATTAACAAATTTTATTACGTTTTCCAAATCGTTTTGGGACAATCTGTAAATTAAATGTTGATAGAAATACCTACTGTGTCTTCTGTGTCTTTTTAGTCATTCTATAGATAGCAGTAATAATTTAACTCTGTCCATAATAGTAGCCCCTCCCGAAAATATTTTCTATATACGCCACTGCGCTTTACCGAAACGTATCGAAAACACGAAGGTACGGTTTTAACGAGATATTATTTTAATATGTACACGGTGACCATTAATTAATTTTACGGGTAGACACATAATATTACAACAATGTACCGCGGACATGATAATGTTGTACAAAGCAACAAAAAAAAAAAAAGGTAAAATAATTGGACCTTACAACTTGGTTTTTAATCACGAGCGAAGGGATGCTCGTTAGCGTGGTGGGCTACACGGATTATGGGGGCAAACGTCGTCGGAGGTATTTAATGGAGGAACGTGCGGGGACGCGGAGAAAAGGGCGCACAGCAATCGGGTGCGACGCGACGGGACTCGGAAATAAAATTGATAAGAGATAAAACCGTAGAATAATCAATCCTTGCCGGTCGGACGGGAAAGAGATTTCCGCCTCGTGCCTAAAATTCGCGAGACTACACGGTTATACACACACACACACACACACACACACACACACACACACACACACACACACACACACACACACACACACACTCGTACACAAACGCAAACACACACACGCACGCACGTCCTTATATATTATAGATAACATTTCAAACTGTTAAAATCGACATTTTGTTATAGCTATTCGCATAAGGTGTATGTTATTAACTTTTTTATGTATTCTAAAATAATTTACGATACGACAGAGATCTAAAGACGACGTTTTATTTTATTGTGCAACGGCTATCGAATTATTTTTTTAGAGGTTTTTCATTTAGGAGTCTTCTCACTACAATAATTATCAAACCCAACGCGGTCCACAGACTTCAGATGAACTTTGTTCACTTAAATTCACTTAGAGTCTGATCAAAACGAAATAATTCCATTATTGTATACGTAGTTTATAGTCAGTATAGTTTTAACGTCTTATCTAAGTGGTAGGTAGGAGTAAAAAATTAAACATCACAGAGAATTACAATTTTAATCAAGCATTTTTTTCTCCGCACAGCAATGATGATTTTCAAACATCTAAACGTGGCGTGAATAGAGACTTTGTGCGCGGTTTACTTTCCCTAATAATTAACTTTTTTGTTCAAAAATTGTTTTAAATAAATTAACATAATAATTAGATACTTAAAATTGGTCTCACTGAACACGATTTATCGATAACATTGGCTTCAAAAATTATTCCCCTTAAACAAAATTTTTTAAATTTATTTTTATTTTAAAATTACTCTATTTCAATCTTCGTTCGAAATATTATTTTATATGCATACCCCGTTTAATTAGTCGTTGCGCATCTAAGAACTAAACGAGTTTTGAATATTTTTAATTGTTTCCTGCTTATTCGACGAACAAATAAAATAGGTAACAGCTAACCGTGGTAACGAAGTTTCTCTCCCCGACCATCGTCCTCGTCCACATGTTTACACACACACACACACACACACACACACACACACACACACACACACACACGTTTGTATGACGTTAAAATTTCCACTCGAATAATAAGTAAGTACGTTTGCCCGTAAATGATACACAAACGCAGTGTGTTCCAAAAGAGATATTTTCCCTGGAGAATCGAATTAAAATTTACATTCTCGCACACGTTTCCCATTACCGGTTCATTCATTCGCCTTATTTATATGAAAAAAAAAAAAAAAAAAATTATTACCAACAGCGGCGAACGCGAAGACGTACCCGTGGCTGAGCTCGCCGTCACATAATCGAGTTTTGCCTTTTAAACGCGCGGAAACTAATCGTCAACGGCGCACGTAACTATATATTATACGTACGCATGTACAATATTTTTACTCTCCGTCGTATTTCACCGATTGCCAATAATAAACCGGTAATGAATAAAAAATAATTACTAATCATAATACTCGTACGACCGACTTTTCACGCGCACGGATAATATTTCTCTACTTTCAGCGTTTGTCCCCGTCGTCACGTTTCTCGGATTGAACAATTTAACAATTCAATTTATTTTTGTTTACCCGGGCACACGCAATTCGTCGCTCCCGACATCGCTTCTGATTGTAAAACAGCACACACACACACGTGCACGTGCACGTATGTCAACTCGAACGTCAAATGTACACGCGCGATATTCTGCGATCGTCGATCCGTTTGATGTCTTACAAAACATATAAAATATTTTAAACAAACGAGTCGTGTGCGTCCGTCCACGTTTTCCTGTTTATAGTAAAAGATTTACTGTTCGGACGTTTAACCGCACGTCACCGAAATATCGCGTGTAGTACGTCCCCCCGCGGTCGTCTCGTTTCGAGGGTACAAATACATACCAGCATACTACTGCGGCGCACGGGCGATTGTAAACTCGCTCCGGGGGGGAAAAAATTTTCAAAAGGTCTATTGTAAACTCGGCCCGTGTTTATTGTAGGTAAAAATAATTTAGGTGTAAACTGGGCCCGGGGTTTTTGCAGGTGAAAATAATTTAGGTGTAAACTCGGCCCGGATAAAAATGTACATATAATTTTCTCATGATGTTTTTGGGAACCATTTAGCATCCACCCCCGAGGACACCATGAGGAGGTATGTATTATCACTATCCTCCAAAAATTATTTTCATTGTAATATTATTATTCACAGTATGAAATTTGTTATGTAATCAATTTTAAACGCATTTATGTAAATTTTTTTAAGTAAAAAGCCATGTATTCATTTACTCACTGAAATTTCCTCATTTTTATATTTTGCAAGTGTTATTTCTGAGAGTTCTCTTTTTTTTCAGTTTTTTTTTTCGAAATTGAAATGTCGCATCTAGGCTGTTGATTTCGATGAACATTTCTGTTTTTAGTTTTTTTACTTTTGCAATGACTTATATATTGGGTGGAATGAAACTTAAATTAAAATGCGCATTAAATGATTCACATGCATTAGTTGTTGAACGCGTATCAACCGTTGCACAGGTCCACATATCAGGTGGAAACATAGCATCTTCTCATATGTACGTATTGATTAAATGATCTGTGCTTATTATATTTTATTAGGGTAAATATTATAGGGCTGAGATTACGACCAACATTTTTTCACACCTAAAATTTCCGGGCCGAGTTTTCAATCTACCTAGTTTATTACCTAAAATTTTCGGGGCCGAATTTACGACAAAAAAGGTGATCGCGGGCCCAGTTTACATTTGCCCGCGCGCACGTCTTAACACCGTCAGTCAACCGTACGTCGCACCACCCGGTGAAAGAAAGAGTGTTTAGTACGAAAAGAAAAAAAATAATGCACCCCGCATCCACGTCACTGTCGGAGTTTCAAAATCGATCGAATGTACGTTTTAATTATTTACAGACGTGATATGACACGTTGAAAAAAAAAAAGATAAAAAGAAGGTCGAGAGAAAAACGTTTTGGCGTCGTTCGTCTGTACGGCTCTAACGTATTACGTCTCTGAATCGTCTCGATCCAAAATAATTGTAAAAAATAATATGTCTCAACGCGTCAGTAAATGCGAAACGTTTCCTCGACCGTCTTTGGGCTTTATTCGACTTAAGACTGAACCCGGTTAGCTTACTTTTCCTAAAAAAACGTATCTTTTCGTTTATTTTTTTAAAATTTTTTTTATTATTATTATTATCATTTTTTTTTTATTTAATTAAGTGTATGCCCAGGAGGGCTCAGAACAGTAAGATTATACAATTAATACAAACATGAAACACAGATAAGAAAACAACTTAAGTTATACGAAATTGTGCGATCGATACAGAAAAATTATAATACTATTAATAGGCAAAGAATAAAATACATAATACCGTGAGCTTAAACTAAATCTTATAAAATAAATGTACATTTCAATTATTACATTAATGATTTTAACCTTTATTATTATTATTATTATTACGACGTGTTCCCGAATACTGGCGTAGGCAGGGACCAGAACCGGAACCGAAAAAAACCGGTTCTGGAACCGGTTAACCTTAAAAATGTAGGAACCGGGACCGGAACCGAAACCATTATTTCAAAAAATTAACCGTAACCTTAACTAGAACCTTAATTTTAAAAGGGTTGATTTCGGTTAGAAGTAATGACTATTTGTCGATGAGTACAGACAAATATAAGTTAACTTTGTTGATGTTTTTTTTTGTTTTTTTTAGATTTTAATGCATAAATATTATTAAACACATCATTTTTTTTTCGATTCTGGCCAACTAAGAACAACGTATATATTAATGCAGTAATGCATCATATCAATTACATCAATTTCTTGTTTTGAGATAATATAAATACACCTTCAATCGGGTAAAAATATAGTAATAATAATACGGACATGTAATTAAAGTTTCACCTATTTATATGTGCAGCTAATTCTTATTTATTATACTTATTTTATTTTTTACCAATATTTTTTAGTACCGGTACTAGCCGGTTCTATAACCCTTACATTTTTTAGAAAACCGGAACCGGTACCAGAACCTTTAAAAATTTTGATTAAATAACCAAAACCGAAACCGTAACCGAAAAACTCAATAGGTTCCAGTCCCTGGGCGTAGGTGCTTTGTTCCCGGTCGCAAACGATGCGGACGACAAAATAATACGTGACATTACGTTAAATTATTTCGTTGTACTGAAAGTAATAATTGGAACGCGGACGCGCAGTGATACGGGAATCAAACTCCGAAAATCCCTGTTGATTAATCGCGGGACCGTCCGTCCGTCGCGATGGATCCGTTTTCCGTGTCTGACGTGTCACACGAGATTGAAAAATGAAAAAAGCGCCGCAATCATCCGCGGACGGCTTGATATAGGGGGCTTGGCACGCGGCGAGTTTCGGACAGCCTTTTACGAGTCCGCCGTCGGAGTCTCGCGAAATCTCGACGACGCGTCCGAAAAACCCGAGAGCGGCACAAAACGATCGAGTGAAACGTGTTCGGCGAACGGTGCTAAAATCCTCCGGGAGACGAGACCCCGCAGCGCGGTGAGCCGAAGGTTTGAAACGTTTTAAACGCATTACCCCGAAAACGAGACGGACGAAAAGGGGTCGTGTGGGGGGGTGGCAGAGACTCGACCGCGGTCGTCGTCGGCCGTCCGGGTCATTACTCGCCCGTCGTTCTGTCATTAGGACACGTCGCGCCGAACCGTTTGATATAATTCGACGCTCGTTACGCGACACGTCATTTATACGTGCATCGATTATGTCGAATCCTCCGAGTGCACCCGAAAACCCTGCGTCCGCACGGCGGCGACGTGAAATACGATCGAATCGATTAATTACACGGGAAACTTATTAAGACAAACGCAGATCGAGTGACAAACGCATCTTCACGTCCCGTGCCACGGATTATTGGGGGGAGGGGGTAATCGGGGCCGGATTTAGGGGGGCCCGAGGTTCCCGGGCATCCACAGAATGAGGGCCTCCGCTTAGTGGGATTTTTTTGCATCCAAGTATAAAACACAATATAATATTTTCAAAATGAATTTTAATAATCACAAATTGAATGAAATTGTTCAATCATGTATGTAATAAAATGGTTTAAGTAATTTAAAATCGATTATTATGACTTGTAGAGTAGGATAAGCGATGAGCCCGACTGAATGATATGTTGGTAATTTGGTATAGTTTTAAATTATGGGAAAACTGTTATGAATAAACCTATATCAAACATATTGGAACGATTCTAGTTTAGCAACCTATCGATTTTTAAAATTTTTTTTTTCCAAAACGTGTGTTTTAGGGTGCTTTATATGAATGAAAAAAAAAAGCCCGCTCATACTGCGTTTTGAAGTTATCGACGAAAAACTTAAAAAACCTAATTTTTTCGGTACGCGCGTTTTTTTTTTTTTTAAATACTTAGAATTGAATATTTAAAATTTTTTTTTTTCAAAATGTGTAGTTTTTAACGCTTAATACATTGGTTAAATTAAAACTTACCTAACATACTTACTTTTGAAGTTTTTGCGCATAAACATTGAAAAACACTATTTTCAAAATTCGTAATAAATCCTTTCTTAAATTAGCTGAAAATCACTTTTTTTTTGGTATTTTTTTTTCGCAAGAGTCGTCCGTGAAATGACTGTGATTGGTGATTAGGCGTGGTGGAACTGCGCTGGTTGCCCGCGGCATTGGCTGCTGCTGCTCTCGAAGCCACGCCCAACGCGTTCTGTGGTCGCAAGTCCGTCAATGCGATGCGGTTGGTTTCGTGGCCTATGACAAATCGGCGGGCACGCCGGGCCGTCGCGTCGTGCTTATTTTAATTTTCGCCGAATACGCGCGGGTCATCAAGAAGGGCAATGTTGTAACTGTACATTATTGCGACCGGTGTCCCTAGTGACCGAACCGATCTGACCGGCGCTTTGCATAACACATAGATTCGGCCGATACAGTCGTACGTCGTCCCCCGACGTCAAACGTGCTTGGTGCAGCGTTTTATTCATAGGCGGACATTGGGTTGATATTTTAGGGGGGCTAAAATAATTTAAAGTAAATTGATCCGCGGGGGCTTCGCCCCCGCACCCCTTTCATCTACATAACTATACCTCATTATTAATACAACAATTATAAATATATTAAAATGAATAATACTTTTTAACAAACATTTGATAATAATTAATATTTCATTTTAATAATATATTTCTGTTTTTATTAGCAAATATATTTAAAATATCATCACTGTAAATATTTCGCCATATTTAAATCGTTAAAAATCGTTGACGAACTACAAAGTAACAACTAGGTTAACGAATCACGACTCACGAGTTTCTAAAAATATCAGTTTTCATTATTTCGAAACTTGGATGTAAACACGTTGCTAACATCTTGTCAAACTACAGATACGGTTTTAACTTCTTACCACAGATACCACAGACAGTATTATCACAGAATAGATTAAATTAACTTATCCTGTGGTATTATCACAGAACAAATAAATTTTAATTCTATATCTATGCTTTTTAAGTTTTAATAGCTGGGCAGTGGGCGCTGGCAGGCTGATCGAGTGTCTATAGTATATCACAGAACAAAATTATAATATTCTTCTATGATAATTTAACAGATTTGTATCGAACAATTTATCAGTAATATCACTGTAAGATTTTTAACGCCATTTGTTGGGCTAAATATTTTATAAATTTTAAATTATAGTAAAATGTATTATAAATGTAATTATTAAAACGAATAACTGTAATAATATAACATTTCGAATTAAGTTTCAATTTGAGGGGGCTATTGAAATTTCTGGGGGGTCAAAGCCCCCCCCCATGGGAAAATGTGTTTTAAACACAATCCATAAAACGTTTGCTTAACCATGTGTTTCACAACAGACAATTTTTCACTCAAATAAAGTATCTTTGGGCTTGACAAACGAAGGTATTTATTGCCACAGTCAATTGAAAATTGATTAATTTGTATTGTACTTATAATAACCATTAATCATTATAAAATGAATAAAAACCGTCAATACGACCACTTATTATATTATGGTAATGTTGCGCCCCCAACCAAGACTTCCAGGGCAAGTGCCCCGGTTCGCACCCCTCTGAATCCGGCACTGTTCGTGACGATCGACTCGCGATAGTGCCGACCGACTGTATTCCGAATCTTATCATGTTATACAAACAAATAGTTGGCTGACTGCCCAGTGTGATATTATTATTTTTTACACACTATATTACCATTAAATATTATTTAAAGAAAAAATACCAGAATAATTGTGGTGCCATTGAAAAATACTTCGCGTGGCGCGAACAGTTATTTTAAAATTAATAATCCTACCGTATAGAAACATTCATTGAATACGAGTATGAGTATTTTGTATATTAATTATTTTATTAAAATATTAGTTTGGTATTTTAATATACTTAAATATTTTTAAACCATAATTTCTAATAAAATATTGATTTGCAGCTAATGTTAATATATTATGATTAAATTCAATTCACTTATTATAATATATTAAATATAAGTTATCGAAAAATAATATTTACTTCTAAAGTGGGCCCAGGGCCCCACATTCCTAAAGCCGGCCCTGGGGGGTAATTTTCACGAGCTAAAAAGTAATGATATTTTTCCCACTACACGCGGAAAAACATTGAGTCGTATTATCCATATATATATAATCCAAATACCACTTAGTCACTGATCGCTGTAACTCAAAAACTACGCAACGTACGAAATTTAAATTTGGAATATAGGTTCTTCTCGTATGTTTGCCTTGCAGTAAGAAATTATTTTCAAAAATGTTGCGTTTTATTCGAGTAGGTAATTAACAATTATATTTTAATTATTCACCGCCAATGCGTATTGTGCGGCACGGCGGCCCGTGGTTTTCTAGCTATCTGCAATCACTTATCCTTTTTGTCCGTCGTGTAGATAAGAATTGTTCCGAGAAGATTATCGATAAAAATATCACTACCCATAATATTCTAAAATAATATTTTTAATATGAAAAAATAAAAACGCACACGGGCGAAGCCGGGTAATTCAGATAGTTTTATGTTTTTGAACGTGGCCAGACATGTAAATAATAATAATAATAATAATAATAATGAATACAAACAGTTATTGCTACGGGTTTACGCAGAAAAACGTTGCGGAAAATCGGTTACGTAAAATCGATCACGAAAAAAAAAACCGTATGTAACGTCGAAATAATAATTTATAAGCCGCAAGTGGGTCGGACAGATCATGAATATGGAAATTAACAGGCCATTGTGATTTCGTGACGTGACCGAAAAAATTTAAAGTTATAATGCCTTTTGACACTTTCGGCTTAACTCGATGACCTTCTCCTATCGAGAGTAATCACGTTCGACGTTCCGCTCAGGTTTTGAACACATAAATAAATTCACTTCAAATCCCCATCAAGCTCCTCGTCCACGGTGTCCCGTCGATGGATATCTGGCGACGCGACGGTGGCGTGTCCAAACACGACGAGATTACGTTTTTTTTTTTTTCATATATGCATATGTTTTCCACATTTTTCGAAATACCTTTCCGGTGTTGCGGATAAAGTCAGTTGTCGAATAACGGGCCACTACGACCGACCACATTAACGCCACTAACCACGTTCACGTCATTGTGCATTACTCACGCAACATTACATCAGAAGTGCACACAAACATTTTATTTGACGTCTATTTTTTAGGACAAAAACAAATCGTCACATTACGCCACCGTATGAACAAATATTTTCAAAACTATGTAACGATTTTGAAAAGAATAACATATTATTTGTAGTTTTTTCTACCCTGAGTTGAATTCAACAACAACATTTAAAATGAGTTTGTCATCACTAACAGAAGCATTAATTTAAAAATACTTTTGAATTTGTGTCCCTAAATAACTCAACGCGTTTAGAAATCAAATTCAAGTATAAGAATTTTTTTTCATTTAATCTATTTTTATTTATTATTATTATTTTTTTTTTTTTTTTTTTTTTTTTTGAAAAAACCTGAAGTAAAGTTGTTTCGTACTTTTCTCGGAATAATGATAAAACACTTTTAACGAAAACTTTTGACGAAGAAAAAATTGGTCAATGTCATTTAAAATTTATAATTCAATGAACATTTATCTTAATTAACTTGTCGAGTTAATTAAATAAAATTTTCCAACTCGCTCATTTATAGATTAAAATTAAAAATCTGAAAACTAGAAGTTTTAAAATTTTATAACAATTGTTCGACGATAAGTCACTCTGCGGAAAACAATTCGAAAAATTCGTCTAATCAATCCCACAGTCTGTATTGATAATATTATAAATTACCCCCAAACACGTAGTTTACACGTTATTGTTAATAGATACAGTATACGTCGACCGTTTTCTTGGTAAAATATAAACCGTATAAAGATCACTGAATTCGTTCAATATTAAGTGTAAAGTTATTTCGTTTAGCGTCCGCACATGTCGAAAAATCACACGCATTCGCGTCGAACGTGCGAGTGTTGGAACTATAATACACATTTCGACTCACTTCTCGGCGTAATAAGAAATTCTTTCTTTTTCTCGGAGAAATAAACGAAACGTAAAATCAGTCGGAAAGAAAAAATTTGATAGACGAAAAAAAAAACTCTTTTCGTACGGAATATTATTGTCGAGACGAAAACGTACTCGCGTGGAATATTTAAAAACGAGAGACTATATACTAGACGCGTTTTCCGAACCGAACAGACACGGTGTTTTTCCGGATCTCACGTTTTACATTCTGTTTCGTAAACCGAGTGAAGTCGACGTGTATTTTGTTCTGTCTCCGAAATCGCCGCCAGAAAGACCGTGACTAGACGATCCAATCCTTTAGTGAATTTAAAAACACGTGAAAACCCCTCGATGCATATTTTATTCGATTTTTCGAAACGATTTTGAACGTTTAAACGTCTCGCCTTTTCCGTCTTCGGTCGTTCCACGAGTTAACGTGACGGACCATGTTTAGGCACTGGAAAAACAATCATGTCTTTAATAATATTAAAAAAAAAAAAGTGTTTTGTTAAATAAAAGCAACACTAAACGCTACTGGAAATCCATAAAGCAGATAGGCTCTACACTCGCTGTAACTAATTGATTGTTTTTGGAACAAATGTATGCATTTTAGTTAATCGCCGTTTGGTAATGCGTACTACACGATGCTCGGTGAAAAATCCGTATCGAAAGGGGCAACTGATAAAACATAATATTATGTTAAGTGTACCTAAAGATATAGGTCGCTGACTTATGATCGATACCCGTGGGTGTCCCCGGGGTGGGGAAAGACGGGGCACTTGCCCTACCCTGAAATATTATTTCCACAGAAATTGATAAAATTCCCAATGATAAATTAGCTTCTAAAAATAAATTTTCGATTTCTATAAAATTGATAATCTACAAGCCGAAGCAGAAAGTTGGTACATTTTTTGGCACTGCAATAAGGACTGCCAAGATATTGATTTTATCGATTTGTGAAATCGTAACTGTACGTTTTTTCCAAGTATAGCTGTTGCTTTGGAAATATTTTTGTCTCTTTCGGCTACGAGCTGTACAGCAGAACGTTCTTTTAGTACATTAGGGCGTGTTAAAACATGATTTACGATCAACGATGGGTGATGATAGACAGAGTGAAATATGCATGTTGAGCATTCATAGAGAAAAACTAAATTCAGATAAAGAAAAATGTATTGAAAATGCACTGACACAATGTGGTAACGAATTTATATTCAATGAAAAAGAATAATGTATAATAATACCTAATTGTAATGTTTTAATTGTAATAACGGCAAAATATAATAATATACTATAAATAAAATGTGTAAAAAATGTTCATTTATTTATTTAATTAATTTTGCCCCCCCCCCCCCAGAAAAATGTTTTGGAATGCCCATGTCGAGACCCGAAGGCCGGATCACATAGAATTTCGCGTAGTTTATATTATTTCGTTGTGGAACATATTTTTATATGTTAAAAAGAAAAATACCATTGACTTCGGGGACATAATTAAATATTATGTTGTTTCGTTTAAAGTTCAAATAATAGTAATAACGAAAATGAAGTTATATGAATAAAAGCCGAAAACACAGTATCACATAATAAATAAAGCACCTTTTGTAAAGGGAAAACGGTCTATGATCTCAAATAGGTATATAAATATGTTTATATGCATTAACTTCACGTGTTCCCGCGAAGGATTATCAAGGGGGGTAGTGCTTCACAGGGATACGCGGTCGCCGTCCCGACGTATGTCGTAGTTCAATGCTCACGGGTACCGTCTGTGACAGTGAAGGGATCGTTCTTTGGGCGCCCCTACGGACAACCTGTGGAGTGGAACTCGTGTACGGACGACGTTCCATAATGAATTGACGGACGTCCGCCCGTGCATAACATCTTACGGTAATAATTAGACATTGATATCGTTCGCAGACATAATTTAATAAACATGTAAAAACGGTAAAGTCAAAGCACGCGACAAAAGGAATTGATTGAATACTACATATTATTTATGGTGGATAATGTATACATTACACTGTTCACACGGATAAGGTTCACATTACCCGGGTAATATGCACACAAACCGTTTTTGTACTATACCCGTAACATATTATATATAACATATTATAGCGTTACGTCGACCAGCTTTGTTTCGTCATTAGAGTCACTGCGGTACGGTCACGTAAATTTCAAAGCGTCCCGACTCGCCCACGCGGCAATTTATGCGTTTTCATAAACGTTGCTGCTGCAAATCTACCCGACAGTACCTATAGGCGGCGGTTTATCGGCGGTTTTGCGTCTACGGTACGAACGCAAGCGAGATAAAATCAGTACCGAAAAAAAAACAGGTCTACCACACCGACAGATCTAAACCGAAAACAAATAATAATATTGATAAATAAAATTTAATTTAAAAATGTGTGAAATTAAAAAAAAAAATACCCGTATACATTAGTATTACGAGTAGATATTATAAAGTCCTGATCTGAGAACGTTTTTTTTGCGAAATATAAAAATACACGTTTTCAAAAAAAAAAAAAAAAAAAAAAAAACGTAAATAAATAAGAAAAAACCGCCGGTGACGGCTCGAGCACGACGCGCTTACCGCGTGTCGGACGCGTAATACTATGCGGCGGCGGTATTACTTTGGCTACGACTTTTCGTTCGGCACCGTGACGGCGGCGGCGGCGTGGCGCTTTTATCCAGATTAAACTGCCGCGGCGATAAATCCCGCCGAGTGGCTTAATTGCGAACGTCTAGCGCGCCGCCGCGCCGCCGCCGCCCCGTGTTTACCATAATATATTTTTATTTATTTATTATTTTCAGTCTTTGCTTTCTCTCCACCTACTTTTACTACTACTACTATTATTATTATTATTATTATTATTATTATTATTTTTACGATTATTGTTATTTTCTCTCTGGCCCCCCTCGAGTAGGTGTGAGCCGACGCGGGGCGAATCCAAAGAGTGAATAATTTATCGCGCACCGGCGTAAAACCTGTTTGAAATACGCGCCCGGAATGTGGCACGGAGCACCGCCGTCGTCTGCCGCGAAAACGGAAGAGATATTTCGTCGTGCGTCCCGTGCGACGCGAAAATTGTTATAATCCCATCTCGTGCGCTGCGCCGACCTGTATTTCGCGTATGATTTATGTTTGTGAAAATGAAAAACGCCCACACCGAGGCCGGATGATTTCGAAAATCACCTGTGCGTATAGTAGGCACCTCGGACTACGATACTGACCTAGACACAAGGCCGTGCCTGGGGGCATAGGCGCCAGGTTTTGGAAATGTCACGGGGGCTAAGGGCTGAGTCAACCCATTGTTTTTAATAAACAGTTTGAATTTATTAATTTAAATCAATTTACTACATATACGTTTAACACAGTGGTTCTCAAACTTTTTTATTATACGCCCCGCTTTGTAGATTTTTGAAACTCTCGCCCCCCCCCCTTTATAACATGTGTACTTTACAAAGAAATTATAAAATATCCGAGATGAATTCGATTTTATTGATGATAATAATTATATGGCGACATAAAACGATTAAGTTGTGATCTTCAATAAGTGTAATCTTTATCAATACGCAATGACCGGTCGTTATTAATTTTTCATGTTTTCCCTACATTTTAAAATAAAAATAATTTAATAAATAAAAACTGTATTTTGTAATGACTGCTTACGCCTCCCCGGAAACGTTTACACGCCCCCTAGGTTGGGAAACGCTGGTTTAACATATAATATATTAAAAAACAAGCATAAATTATTATTATTATTATTATTATTATATAGTACATATGTAGTCAAAAATTACTTTTATATACATCATTTTTATTTAGGCTAATGAAAAAGTGTTTCGCCTTATTTTTGTATGATTAATAAAATTATGTATATATTTTGATGATAAAAAAGAGGGCCCGATTAATGCTTTTCATGGGGGGCGGAGCACTGGTTTTATTATTTCATGGGGGCTGCAGCCCCCAGCCCCCCTTACTTGGCGCCTACTTCAGGGGGGAGGATCCAGGGGCCTGCCGAACTCTTCCTCCCTGGTCAGGAAACGAAGCAAAAGTAATGTTAGTTGTACGGTTAATATTGTAATAGCGAAAATCCGGATTACGGAGAGTGCTCGAAAAGCTGTAGCCTGGGTAGGCTCAGGAAAAGTCTTTGAAGGTTTTTTTTTTTCATCGATTTAATTACCATACGATTGTTATGTGAACTTAAACAAAAAAAAACGAATAATGATTCCGTAGTTTTTACAGAAAATGTGCGGTACGCTTTATTAACTACGGCCGCCAGTTAAAATGAAGAATTTATTACTATTAGGTACTTAGAAGTTAGAGAAATTGTTAAGTGTTTTACTTTTGGTAATAAGAACAAATAATAAAAATCGATTTCCTAGTTTGTAACACACATACAGATTTTACCCGATTGTTCGGTAGTTTTCTTTATTCTCGGAAAATCTAATGAAAATGTCGAATGAACGTTCATTCTGGAGTACCGACTAGACGACGTTTTTAGTCCTAGTCCGACGTAACTTTTAGACCACTGCACTGTGGCCATAGTCGAAAACAAAATGATAAAGACGACACACGAGTTTATCAATGACAAAAAGGACACGTTACACGACCAACACGTTTTTCTCTTTACTCGGGATCTTAAAAACATAAATGATAAAAGTAAGCAAGTACAAACGCTTGTAGACAGTAATATTTAAAAAAAAAAAGCATAATATGGGCATATAAATTTGTAAATTCAATTTGAGAACAGTGTTTTGTACATTTTAACAACAAAACAACGAGTGGTTATGATTCGGATATTACCTGTATAAAACATTCTCCCCTCCCCTCGGTATTCGTTTTCGGAGACTTTTATCGTATTCACGCCAAAACTGTGTACCGCGCCAATTAGATTTCTGTTCCACAACGCCGGTGAGGTTGTGCACACCGCTTACGCCGAAGTCCGTGGCTACACTAGAGCCGGATTAGACACGTCTGATCAGACATTTCTTGTCTGGAAAAATCAAAACACACGTAATCAAATGGGAATGGCTACACTTGGTCATTCAGACAGCCCAGACACGGTCAGACAGTTCAGGCATATGCCGAAAATTCAAAATATGTTTGATTTTTTCGTCAGACATTGATCGACAAATGACAATTCATACATTTATATTAAATAATTTATGTAAATTTCTTGTAATATGAGAATCATATTAAAACATCAGTATGATTATTATAACAGGACCCATTTTAAATAAATAATTACATTAATTACATTTAATAACTTATAATTAATACTGCAAATTACTGCTGTATACTTAGTCTATGCCTTATAGGAAATATTGTGTATAGGTAGTAAAGTAAAGACTCAAACAACTATTAAGTGACAATAAATTCCATCAATTCACTCATAGTCTAAAATAAATGAGCGGTATTCAATTATTTTTTAAATTATTTTAACAATAATATTTAACAAAATAATTAACGTTAAATGTTTTGTACTTAAATTCGATTTTATAATATATGTCTGACCAGAATTCTGGTTGTATGTAACCACTTGTCTGTGTAAGTCTAATCAAACATATTGTCTGGCAACGTGTCTGATCAAGCTCTAGTGTAGCCACAGCCTGAGTCGGAGTGGTTCGAGGCGGCCAGGTGCCGAGGCGTTGGGGCTGCAACGCGTAGACCAGGCGTGTCAAACTCAAAAAATCCAGTGGGCCAAAAATATTTAAAATTTTACTATGCAAATAATAATTTGACAAAAAAAATATTTTATATTCAATTTTTCAATTTTATTCTTTACTTTTACAAGTACAGTAGATACAATTAAATTAAAAAGTTTAAAAAATAAACATTTAAATAAATCATATTAATTATTTATAAGATAGGTGTGTTATTTAAACTGCAAAAAATATACATATTAATTATTCTTTTTGGACGATATTTGACATCTCTTTTACCCCGCCAACTTTTCAATTTCGGCAGAAATATTATTTGATAAATAATTATTATTTAATAAATAATATTATTATATTTATTAATATTATTATTATTTTAATAAATATTATTTGATAAATTTTTTTTATTTCATCAAGCCACTTTTAACACAACATTTACAAGTGTGTCGGTTTATTTGGATCTAACGGGTGATTTATTACTGTTCATTAATGAAAATAATTGCACTCATTGGTAAGTACTACTCAACGTAGAATCGATTTTACAAGCAAATTTACGAGTTACACATATCGTACTGGCACAAAATTGTAAATTAGAAAGATCAGAACAGAACACAGTATAACAATGTACACCAAATGTACCATTCTCTAAAAATAAAAGGTAGTTGTGGCACGTTAATAATATTTAACTTTTTATTTTTCCATTATTATTGGTAGCCGCGGGCCACAAAAAAATGAGTCGATGCCCGCGGGCCGCGTGTTCGACATGCCTGGCGTAGACGCACGTGTGATTATAATATATCGCCGCTGCGGACAGTGGCCAATAATTGATAACTTATCGATTTCCAACATCATACGATGACGATGAAGACGATCCAAAAGGGTATAAACGACGACATTTTTGAGTCACGGATTATCTTCACCGTGTTATTTTTCCACGCGTGGTGTTAACGATATTTATAGACTCGCTTAGGAAAAAAAAAGCAATCAACACTGCAATATTGTACTTGTGAAAAAAATAAAAAAATAAATACCCAAATGCTAAATCGGTACATTGTACTAAGTACAAAACGTCATTATTTTTAGACTAATACCTTAGTGGACTAGTTTAGTCTATAAATATTATATTCGTTACAATTCCATCCATTGAAAAGATATTTTCATATTACTATCAATTTGTATACAAACATTGATTAAATAATAAATATTATTCAATCTATTTTAGTGCAGCCGAATAATCGGAGTCGTCATATTATGACGAATACAAATGACCTTTATGAATACTTTTTCACCCCTTATGAACATAATTGAATAGTTATATAATATATTTCAGTCGGCAAAAAAAAAAGTTCAGTCGGCTTATCAGTAAATGGTCGCCCTAGTCTAGAAAAAACTGAAATGACGCCACTGGGTAGAACGAAAATGATATATGCATAATCTGCTCGTAAATAATTGTCGTTTGTTAAATGTTAATTAATCTAAAACCTATTTTCACGGGCCCCGTCCGTCGCTGTTGCCGTCGTGGTCGTTGTATAAGATTGTACTTAAGCACTAAGTGCACGGAGAAAGGTTTTCGGTTAGTACGCGACGTATATATAATAATATGCTTTACCGAAATCAACCTACTCGACGGTAGTGCTTAAGTAAGTGCTTCAAATGTGTCGTGTGGCGTAATATTTATTAGATCGGATATCGGACGATCAAACGTCGGGCACTCGCGTGAACGTGACAAGATCACGAAACACCGATTGTCCTACGGGGAAAATCGCGTGAAAAACTACTAGAAGAACAGCTCGGACTTCGGCACGAGTAATACACGCTCTCGACTCCGACGACGTAGAATATAACTACACGCCTCGACGACGTCCTCTGTTTGCCGTCGGGACGCATGCACCTGATTCCGTACAAAGGGGTTTTTCTAACATCTGATTGAATTTCGTGTCGTAAAAGATGAAGTCGGGGTTTTTTCCGCTCTAAATACGTCGAAAATGAAAAAAAAAAAAACGAAACGAAAAGTAGTACGATGAAACGTTATAATTCGCAAACGATTTGTCGTGAACTTCTCCGGTTTAATATTATGTTCTCGTTTACGTATTAATCCGATTTTATCTGAACGAATATAGCCGATAATTTCACCGGAACAATATTGAAGAGCGTCGAGACGAGTCTTTAGCGTGTGTAATCTCAATTCGTATCTCAATTTCGTTTCGTGTGCGAGCGTGCACAAGGGTGTTTTACTCGCAGTCGAAACGAATTCTCGTCGATATTTTCGAACGATAAAATAAAAAATAAAAACAAACACGACCGGTATCAATCACGCGTGTTATTGAAAATTAATTGTTGTTCAAAAATAATTTTACAAACTTGAAAAAAAAAACAAAATTTGACCGTTTCAACGATTGAAGTCGTAATAGTTATAATTGGATTCATTCTTCAAAACGCGCGCGAAATAAAAAGTACTGAAAGAAAAAATATTTCGTCGAGAGGTGTTTACTGTTTACACGAGTGTGAATTCATAAAATTATGATTTATTTATACGGTGTAAATAAAAGTGCAAAAAAAGTTTTTTTCCGCTTTTATTTCACTGCGGTAAAAGATATTTTTTGGTACGTGTTTTATTCTATTTAACTCTCTATTTAATGCAATTAGCGTAAAATTTGACGTTTAAATTTATTAAAAATCAAACTATTAAACTGGTGGCGGTAAGCAATACTAAGTTTTCTACAAACGTGTTTATCTAAAGAAACCAATGAATCATTAAACCAAAACTTACTTCCGTACATTTTTTGAAAAATCTCGAGAAAAATTAGGCCGGACAAATAATGATTACCGTCTAACACTGTTGTATTAACATGAAACATAAAGTTTCAATAAAACTACGTCATATCTTTGAAGAAAATGTGATTAGATTCAACAAAAAATGAACTTATGAAATTCTTGAAGTTTCAAAACACTTCAAAAACAACTTTTATAATTTTAATATATCACATTTTATTTTAAAAATCGGCATAATAAGCGTGTTTGAAAAAACTGATAAAAAATATAATCCATAAATAAATATAACTTGAACTAAGTAAAAATGCAAAATCAATATTTGAATCATCCCGAGCCGATCAAATAATTTTAACTATTGAAGTATCGATTAAATAACGATACGACTGATTCGTGCCTAATGTCATTTTTTTAATGTGCATTAAAACCACAGTATATTATTTCGTCTACTTATACATATTATTATCGACGTATTTTTTTTACAACATTTTCTAACTAACTTATTAAAGAGCAAAAACGTTACGGTGTAAAAGTTCAATTTGTTTATTTTATAGTGTGTTTATACCAGGATAACCAGTCTTTTTACGCTTAGAAACTACTTGTGAAACAAATCGACGTTGGTCTTCATCGTGGATGATTTTGCGATTAAGGTCTTGGATCAATGCAACTCCTCTTTCCGTCACGTCATTATAGTCACCTGAAGTTTCTTAAACATTTTCTCTGCTTCTAATTAACTTTTAGATCCATTCCAATTGGCCGCGTCATTTTTCCCAAACATTTGTCGAACATTGTTTCCACGGCTTGTGATCATAACTGTTAACATATAAATATCGTGTTACGTCCATGTTCTGTTTGCAGTTCATCGCCATTACGCTTTATGAGCCACGCGAATGAATAAATACGTGTCGAAACGTCATTGCCAAAAAGTAGAACCCGGTGAACGATTCGTTTTTATTTTTTATTTATTTATTTTTTTTTTTTCATGGAATTGCGTACGTTTGTCAAATATCAAAGGAATCCATTACTACGGCATGGTCACGTACTGAATAAACTACGACGTCAAAAATTCAAAACGACTGAACGCGTTTTTTTTTTTTTTTTTAACAACCCGATTTCGATGGTGAAAAAAGGTATATTTTATTCGACGCAGAACCAACCGGTACTTCGGTTTTGATAATAGTACTGTCGTCTCATTCGTGTGATGTATTGTAGAGAACGATTTTCGACGCGCATTATAAAACCTTCACTGTTGTGCTCGGTGCGCATCATTGTAGTGTAGGGTGACCAGACGTCCCGTTAAAAACGGGATTGTCCCTTTTTTGATCATCATGTCCCGTTGTCCCGACAAACTTCGAACGGGACGCTTTTTAACTGGTTTTTATCAGACGGTTCCGTTTTAATCCCGTTATTTCCATATAATTATATTAATTTTATGAAAAAAATATTTATGTACGAAACGAATATAAAACATTTACTAATAAATTAACATCATTATTGATCAATAGAGGAAAACCTGGGCTGTCGGAAGAGAGCAAACGTATTACGGTCGAAGAAGGTATGTTTGCTTTTCGTACCATCAAGCATATTCATTCGTTTCGATCTATGGATTGTATGTCCTCACTTATAAAGAAAATTCATAGTAAAAAATTGTCTTGCGCTCGAACGAAATGTGAATTGATTATATCAAAAGTAATTGCCGCTTTTGCATTGGAGCAAGTTTTAGAAGCGTAGAAAAATTTTAAATTTTGCAACCCTTACGAAAGTTACATCAAATCACAAAAATCTAAAACTTAATATATATATATATATATTTTTTTTTGGAGGGGGAGTTACGAATGTCCCGTTTTTTGATTTTTTTAATATGGCCACCCTATTGTAGTGTCCGTCGAGACCGACTCGTGTAGTGAATACACGAGCGCAGATATTTTATACGTGGGTACCAATAATTATAACCTTCGATCTATCAACTTCCGTCGCACCGTAGGCGATATCCGAGGGGAGGGCAGTGGCGGACAACTGGCTGAGGCAGTGATTGGGCGATCCCCGCTTGGGCCGGTAAAATTTCGGGCTGATTAAATTGATTTGGGCCGATAAAATCAAAACAGAATAAACGTAAAAATTGTACACGTAGACAAAGAAATAATAATATTAGTTTAAAATTATAGAATAATCGAATTTGTCGTAATAATTATGTATTATTCTAAATTTTGGGCCGAATTATTTGTTTCCCCGGGGCCGATTTTTATTCCCAGTCCGCCCCTGGGAGAGGGGGAGACTCTGAAGACCCCCAGAACGTCGTCGACATTTCTCCAAATATTTCTATTCCTTTACTAATAATTGTTCCACTGTTACTGGCGGTGTTACTACTCTACTACATTTTAAGTGACGGCAACTCGTTTCCTAAAAACGTATCGTAAGTATGTTAATAATTAGTCAGGTAAAATGTCAAGCCCCTCACTGACGAAACCAAATATCCACCTCTGCGTGGCACGGCTCTCTGTCTTAAATAAAAAAATATAACGATCGATTTTTTTTTTTTATCAATCCCTCGGTAGATTCGACACGTTTTCACGATAGTTTTAACCACCCATATGACGTGTAGTCGGTGAGTGGGCTCTTCGAGATTGGCCGTGGTAAATTTTCGGAGCGAGACGACGGCGAGAAGATAAAATCTATTTTACACACGTGCAATCCTGTTATACGTAAAAGGTGCTCTAATCGTTTCCTACACAGACGCACGTGCGTTTACGCAGTGCCAGCCCGACGTATTTTGGGGCCCAGTGCAGAAATTTTCGGGGCCCCATATCCTTTAATAAACTCTAAAGTCATATTTGATATCTTATAAATTCTAATGTAAACTAATAAAAATCAACTTTTATTTCTATAAAACACGACATTTAGTACCTTCCTAGGTATAAATAATACTTTTAGTAATACGTGAACATGGTGAGATAAATATGACCTAATAGTTATACTTTTACTTACAAAAAAAAAAAAACATTATTAAAAAATGAATACTGCTTAGAATACACATATAATATCACTCAAACATTTTTCCCTCGCTTTTTTTCCTGCAAACAGGTTAATTGTTTCATCATAACTCGAAGAATTAGCAAAAGTACCTCGATACATATAATAAGAAAATACTGAAACGAAATCTCACTTAATATTCCACTAATAATAATATGATCATATTAATTTTATTACATTTCGTAAAGTTCACAGATCGCAAATCATGTAAAAGAAAAAACTAAAATGGTTCTTTTTGTTTTTTTTTTCGTAGTAATATGTGAAGTAGGTCGGTACGCTTTATTCGGGGCCCAGCAAAATCGTGGGGCCCGGTGCGATCGCACCGCTCGCCCTCCCTCCCACCCCTTAGGGCCGGCACTGCGTTTACGGAGTTTTGACGTCATTTTCTCTGCAAAACGACCGAAACCGTACGAATGCCGATTCGTTCTGTGCGAATTCTCACTGATCGTTGGTGGAAAATTTGGCGAGAGGATGAGGCTGGAGAAACGTACGTCACGGGGTCGTGTTACACAAGATTTATGATCCTCGCGGACAAGAGTTAAATGCTCCGGCAACATATTATTATTATTATTATTATTATTATTATTATTATTATTATTATCATTATTGCTATTATTGCTATAACGACCTCGAAGATGACGGCTCGCGGCAGTATGAATTACGACGAGCGCACGCACAATGCGCCCCTCGGACACACAATGGTTTAGCCGATAACATTTCCACGCACTCGAGAACGGGCCATAAGTCACCGTTAACAGGACATTAAATCACAGAAACGACGGCCCGCCGTTTCTGAAGAAGAAGTGTAACGTGCTGTGGAACGAGAAATGTGTGAGAACTAAAGATCGGAATACAAAAATTTTGAAAAAAAGGGGGGGTTCTCTACTGCTGTAAAATTTTCGGGGCGGAAACCGACTGATTAAAGTGAATTTGTCCCTACGAAAAATGTTTTGTTTCTGATTTTATAAAACAAAAAAAACAAAAAAATGTTAATAATTTACTTGTTACTTGCGTCTGACGCAGTTTCTACTGTTTCTAGACGCAACGTCTTGACGCACCTAGGAACGCGTACCTTAATGGATATTATGTTTCCTATGGCGCGTTATGAGCTTTGCGGCGGACGTCCGCCGCCAGAGCCGCGCGGGACGACCGGTCGGACAGCAGTGTAGACGCAGCCGCAAACGCGTTCGTACGAAAATGGCCATGGCAAAAGTTCTTTTCTCAGTCCTCAAGGACGAAAAACTCGTTGAAGTGGTAGCGGAGTTTAGTTGTTTGTACGATTTGACGAGTCCGGTATACCGTAATGTTTCGGCTAATTTTTCGGCAGCAGTTATAGCTGGTATGGATGTCGATTTGAAGAATCCGTTTAATATCTTTTTCTTCAAATCGGGTCTAGGATATACGTAATTAAACTGGTCAACGTTCAACCTATTTTTTGCCGTATTACTCTCAAGACACGAGTCTGATTCGTATTTTTCCAGACGGCGAAATTCTCAATCGCGAAAATCGAGACAAGGTCAAAGATATTGTGAGAAACAATGTGATTTTTCGGAACAGATTGATATTACACCGTCAACGGTTTTTAGATTCATCGACATCCCCGAACAATAATAATATTATATAATATAGCCCCTCGCGTGTAGTATTCGTCACGTTTCTTTGATTTTCGAGCCGTTTCCGGTATTTAAACAAATAAATGCTCCTTTGTGTGTGTGTGTGTGTGTGCGTGTGTGTGTGTGCGTGTGTGTGTGTGTGCGTGCGTGCGTGTTTAGCGCTTACACTTCTTCACTGACACATACGTGCGCGGCTAACAAACTGCCGCTCTCTGTGCCTGACAGAACATTTTACACCGAAAATCTCTCGGTATGATTTTCGAGGAAACGACGTAAATCACTCAGACGCGTTTAGCGGTATAACCACTCATACACAAGACAGCGATATATCTCCCTTACTTCCGAACCGTCGCGGAAATCGATACGCGCACGCGAAACCGAATTCGGACGATACATAATGCATCGAGTTCAACCGGAACTGATTGAGTTCATTAACGCAGTGGTGGTTTGACATCGAGACGATACGTTTTTCCGGGATTAAAGCGGATTATTTTGTTTTGTTTTATTTCACACTTATTTTATTGGGTTTGGAAAAAAAAACACAAACACTTAATATGTCTAAATAAATCAGTCACTGGTGTCGTATAACGACATGTTTGTTATACCCGCGTCGGGTATCACTTTTCCGTATACGCCAGACACCAAGACCTGACGTGTACAACAGATATTTTTCGGTTTCCAAAACTCGGACCGTCAAACGAGTTAATAAACATACCTGTTGTAAAAGATCTCGTCGATACTCCTCTCAAATGACCACCATATCGAGTACTGTTTAAGAAGAGCTCCAGCTAGGCCTCTCAGGTTTTACAAAAACGTTTGTTTACGTCATACACGACACTGGCCAAGGCGTCGAGTCCGCGCGATCACGTCTAATTCGTATATGATAATATATGCCTATAGTTTACAATAATAAAAATGTACAATGGCCGCATAAAATTGCTCTCTGTTCTGGGCAGTGTTCACAGTGGGTACGATAAAACAATATAATATGTTTTCGAACGAAGCGTATTATTACGCGATGGCTGAGTGTGCTGTTTTTTTGTTTTTTGTTTTTTTTTTTTTTATCGAATCGATATGCACGTATGAGAAATATTTGTTTTTTTTTTTTTTTAATCGTTCAATCTGCGTTTTCGATCACCGTACGTCAAGGGCGTCCCTGACCCTATTTTCAGGGGGGGGGCGACTTTTAGACTTGTAATGTTGAGGAATAAAAAATAAACAAAAATAATTTAACTATAATATTTAGGATTACAAATAAATAAAAATTCTTTTAAATGAAGCACAAACTAATTAAAATTATTATTCTATAAAACAAATTCTTTGAATCTTTTGTGTTCTGAAAATCGATCTATTATTTTGCACGCATCTAGTGTACTACGTGAACTGTGAAGACGTATTCGTGTACTACAATTAATAATATCATTACTATTTCGTGTTTAACGAAAAAAAAATTATCGAACTTTCAGTATCAGATAACGTGTATCTAAAAGTATCTATCATTATTAAATCGATACGATATGAGCTAGGTAAATTCCGAGCGCTTCTATCAATATATTACACACCTATATCATAATCTATGACTTTAAATAATTTCGTAATTTTTTTCTAATGATTATTATAATATAATACAGATAATGTAAAAAAAGTAAAAAAAAAAATTGAAAAGGTCCAGGAGGGGGCGATCGCCCCATCGCCCCCCCCAGAAATACGCCCTTGCCGTACGTCAACACTCGAAGTCACCCGCGCAAAACCCCTTATAAGCCCCGTTCGTGTCCCGTCGTCTTAATTAGCTGTTGTTTTAAAGTAATTAAATATGCTTTATGTATATTACGCGTACGGCTCACTGAATACTCTTTTCCATAAACTTGACAATGATAGTCCAAATGCTCAAATCTAAAAATCGCCGCCAGGGAAATGTAAAGGGCACTTCACTCGTCTAGTTCGGCTCGCTTTTGCACGAATGGTCGAGCTGTAGATTACGTTCAATATTGATATTGAAAATGTATACGGTATACGAAATCTTAACCGTCTCACGAAAAATGGGCTGACAAGAGCTCTGAGTTCATTGAAAAATAACGTCTACACTGTAAATATATTTATTTATTTTTTTTTTTTTTTTTTTTTTAGTTTTAGTTTGATTTAGTTTAGTTTATCAAATATGTAATACATGACGGGAAATACACATCTCATTTGTTTATTACTAAAATGACAAATTTTGTATTGTAGAAATAAAATCAGTACATTTCAAACAATAGATCGTAATTTTGTTTGAAATAATAATATGTAAATATTTCATAATAGGAGTAGAGTTAAATTTTAATATCTGAAAAGCGAAAAAAAATTACCGAAACATTTTGTTTAAGCATTGTTTTTTTGTTTTTTTTTTTAACTTTTCCCGATTATTCAAAATTACTTACAATATTTACAATACAATTTTAAAAATAACCCATTTTATATTTTGTTAATAACACACAATTGTTTTGAAAACAGGTTTTAACAAACTTTACTTTTAGAAAATAAATCAATAATAGTTACAAAACTTAATTGACGCCTCTAATTATGGTTTCTCCGAAATCTAAAGATAACATATTAAAAAAAAACTGTTATGTTCATTATAACATCATTAATGTAGACAAAAACACTTCATATACCATGGGATCCGTTTAGTAGGTAGTACGGAAAATATAAACTTACTTTCACGGTATTCTACTACATATTTATAATAAATAAACAACCATGCTGTACCTACCGATCTATTTGATTTTCAACATACCGTATTAATTTATGAAAACAGTTTTATCTTCATTAAATCGCACGTTTCAGTAAATATATCGAGTTACGGTTTGTGATTAGTGAGTCCCTAATACCGGCTACCATCATGATACATGAAACAAAATATTACGGACCCTTTTTTTATAATTACCACAACTATCGTGTTTTAGCGAGTTGAAATATGATTTAATTACTTAAATTTGTTGAATTATCAAAACGGAAAGAATATTCGGGAAAGTATTGAATACCAGAGACCGTTTATATAATTGGTTTAAAAATAAAGGTATGATTACTATTATCGTCTTGTTGGCGAAAAAATTAATTTTCTTAAAAACCAATCTACCAATGCAAGCAAATACGATCAAATCAATAAAGTAGAGTGATACATAAGTGTGCAAATATTTGTGATCTGTCAATAAAGTGAACTTAAGTAAAACTGATGTTAACGATTCAATAATCAAACCAACAGAATGCCTCTTTGGAATATACCACACTATAATTTCGAGTTATTCCGAAATAGAATTTTAGTTAAAAATTTACGAAATAAGTTCATTAAAGAACAATGATATTTCATAATCGCATTACGTATATAATATTTGACCATCACGAATGCACGACGGTAAAATATAATGCAAGTCGATTTCAACGATACGAACCTTTTAAAAATGTAAGTGTTTTTTGATGAAATGTGTCACGAATTAAAAATGAATCAAACAAATGCGTTTGATTAGACGATAGAGGTAAAGGGGTCAATATTTGTTCAATGATCGTCTGAGTGTGACAGCAAAACAATAGTTATTCATGATTAAAACCCATGTCAAACGCAACGTCAGCAATGAAAAAAAAAAAAAAAAAATAGAAAGATAGAGAGGAAAAGAAAAATTCAACCTCCATTTGATTTACATAACGACATATTGAAGAAAACGAACGAAAAAAAAAAATACAGTCTCGTAAAAGGTTGAAACGAACGAAAATAATATATCGTTTCTAGCGACAGACAATCGGGTCTCGAGGGGATATAATACGTTCCCTCTCCCGGCCCGACGATTTTCTATTTAAAACGATTGTTCTCCAAAGTTTTAACCTAGTTGAAAGGCCCTTAAGGTAGAGTCCCGCGCTCGAGTCCTGTACGCGTCGGGCCAAAAACAATTTTACACCCGCTGGAAGTTCATAAATTGAATATGATACTTGAATGTAAAGCGAGTTTCTTGGAAAAACACGACTTTATATTCACGTCGAATATCGTCACTACCGTTCGTGATTTTCGCGCGTTGTTTTTAAACACACCGGCGACGTATCATCAGTGTGCATTACACGCTCTTTACGAGAATCTCGTGTTTTACTCTGCACCACCGTACTAATATCGCAATTGGATCGATGTTCACTCGAAGTAACGCCTGTTGTACGCGCATCGCACGCGCGCGAATGGAAATAAAAATACATTTCGACGACGCGACGGGCGATTGGAATAATGCGTTTGTATCCATTTGCCGTGCCGCTGGCGTGAATGGAGAGAATTCGTGGTCGCAAACGGTTACCGTTCGGTTACTAAACTCCGGAACCGTTTTCGAAAAACCGCTTTAACGTTACAGAGCCAGGGCGTGACCGCGCCTATAAAATACGGCGTTAAATTAAATAAACATTGAGAACCGAAAAGGGTCGATCACTGTTTGCTGAAACGATCGTAAACAATATCGATCGAGAAATCGTACGTGAACGCGTTCGACTCGGTAAACAACTCGCAGTAGCGATCAAAAGACGATATAGCTGGCAGATTTTCAATCTTACGAATTCAAATTGTCATTTTGACAGTGGTTTGTAAATGTTTCGTACATCCTCGTTACCATCATATGAATATATTCGGAAAATCTTTTTGACGAACTAGATTCTGAAAAAAATCAACATAGTTTTTTAGATCGAATAGTTCGATTGTATTCTGAAAACAGTTAATCGATATTTTACTCGACTCTTGTTGACTGGACACACTTGAGTTATGTTCATTTTTATTGGCTTTAGTAAGCTATGTATTACTCGATGCTCTATGGCAGTGATTCTCAAACTGAGGGTCACCAACATATAAATTATCTAATAATATATAAATAAAAATATACATTTGATAATAAATAACTAGTAATGTGTTTTTGTAAATATCATCATAATTATCATTGTAGAGGAGTACAACTATTGATAAAAGTTTAGGATTACCGATAAAAACATCGCAAGTTACATTATAGGGGGTCGCGACCTCAAAAAGATCGAGAATCGCTGCTCTATGGGTTTAAATTTAAAAAAAAAAAACTTTCCGAAATAAAATTATCTATTACAATAGTAAATGATGAGTTATTTAGGGAGCTCAGAGAAATGATGATTTTCCAAGTTAATGATCCAATACACGATAAAAAATGTACGTATACAATGTATTCTAACCGTATACACATTGTTAAATGTAATGCAGTACTTTTTATTGTTTCAGTTCTGTACACACACACACACACACACACACACACACACACACACACACACACACACACACACACACACACATATACATACATAAATTATTTTGTACACTATACGTTACGTGAAAATATTTTTAGCGAAAACATTATAAGTATTGAATTACAAACTCCGTGATACTTTTTCAATGCACAGAATACACGTTTCATGGTAATAATTTTATTTGACCAAGTTTTAAACTCCGCAACAGAATGTATCCCATTCATTCAATATACGTAATGCAGTAGTTTGTATAAGTTAATGAAATACTCTCGAACTTAATACAAACAACAAGCACAAAAAAAAAAAAAAACAATAGAAATATCGTAGAAACAATTAATCATTCAAAATATTTTGGGATAGATGCTGAGAATTTAGTATCGTTATAAATCAACGTTCGAATCTATCGACTATAAAATAATTGTTTTTACGTTATCAAGACGATTATCGAAATGTACTTTTGAAAATCGACCCTACGATTTCTTCGATTTCTATATTTTCATATCAGAGTAAACTGATCTTTCGTAAAATCAGAAAATTATAGCATCGTCTGTCTTGGAGCTGTTCAATTATTCTCAATTAAAAAAATATATAAATTCCGTTGGCTGCATTTTTTTATATTTTAGTAATGGATTTTCTTTTTGAAAAATTCGAAACGGTTTTGATTCGCAGTCATAAATATCAATGTCTACTGTAAACTTTATTCGGATTTTGAGATCATTCGCCTTCGGACGACAACAACGTCGCGAGTTAGTGCTGTGATAGACTGTTTCGGTAGACATTTACTTCGTAAGAGTGACAAAGAAAAACGTAATGAAAAAAAAAATAACCCTGGCGTAGAATATTTACCTATTATTATTATAATTTTATTTTTGTATAACTTCTGGTAAAAATTGTAACGAAAAATTAACCTACTGACAACTGATATCTGATGGTAGTTGTTATTTATATTCCATACTAATTGGTTCGATATCATGTGTACATCGGAGTTTGATACCTAATAGCTGTTTGTTATGTTTCAATTAAAAATGTAAGATCAATATTTTGAAAAAAAAAAACTTGACTATTTGTAACTATTATTTTCATTATTTAATTATATAATTTTCACGGACATAGTAGGTAATGTGAGTGGAGAGTAGTTGGCGAGCAAAACGACTGGTTTTTTTTTTGTTTTCAATTATATTGGCCGGTCGACATTTTCGCCCCCCCCCCTTTCAAAAAAAATAAATGAAATGACGTCTATGGTGATAAAATACCTTTGCACTACACATCAGTATTTAGTAGATATAAGTGTGTTGTCTTATTGAACATTTAGCATCAGATACATTTCATCTATCGCCCTTGAATAATTTCTGGATCCGCCAATGACGAGTAAAATGCGTCTAAAACGCCGATAGTCGGACACCGAACGTTATATAAGCACCTCGACCTCAGGTTTGACCGGGGTCAGCCCCCCCGACGTCATCCTCACAATCCATCGCCGTACCAAATATCGATGAACGTGTTGTTATCGTCACGATTGTTTACGATAGTTGACGTTACTCTCTGTACACGCTGGTCAAAACCACGTTATACATCACGTCTTCGAAGAAACACGCTCGAAATCCGGCGAGATAATTTTCACAGATTTTCCGCGTAAGCGCGAGCAATACGTGCTTCGGGCCATCGGAATAAAATACTTTGTAATTGCTTTTTTAGACTCTTGACTTTTCGTTTCGATTTCGAGCGGAAAATACCTTTTGAGAAAACACGGATTGAGTAGTTCGGTGAATTATTTCCAGGCGTTTGTTTTGATTAAAATAATTTATCGATTCGCTCGGTCATAGCCAGATAATATTATAGAGGAGGCCAATACAAGCAAAACAAAATATACACTGCCAGAGTTTGTATTTTGTAAATAACGATTCACGTTGAGCGCCAAAGTCAAATATTGATTTTTCGTGTTCGAGTCGGACCGTTTTCGAGCATCGTGTACGCCAGAAGACAGATATTATTTCAAATAATGAAACACTTGCGTATTTTTCTTTTCAATTTCGATAGAGCACACGATTTTCGTTCGTAGCGGTTTGATAAAATGTACACTACGCAAGTGTTCGTGTCCTATTCGAACGCCCACGAACACGCCAATAGTTATTGAATCGCACGTGATTTGCATATTTTCGCAATTTCCTTAATGGTCTAAACGAAAACTCGTTTTAATACAGCAATGAATGAACAGGTTAAAAACTGTTTTAAAAATACACACACACACGATGTACACCGAGTGTCAACAGAGGTGACACGACACCTAATATTTGACCTCGATGATGGTGGTCTGTCAAAATGTTTGATTGTTGGTGGAATAGAGCAGTGGTCTTCAACCGGTGGGTCGCGACCCGTTTTTGGGTCGCGTAAGCTTTAAAATTGGGTCGTGATAAGTCTTCTTTTCAAAATGAAAATTAAATTTATAAAATTACTTAAAGGTAAAAAAATATTTTTCGTTTATTTCATATTTTCATATGAATTCTATACGTTTTCAATTAATAATAATTAAAAAATGTTATTTTCATTTATTCAGTTTTAATACAGCAAAATATTAAGCAATTTTAAATTTTTTATAAAGCTTACGTGGGTCGCAAAAATGTAGGCCTAAAAAACTGGGTCGCGCGTCCAATAAAAGGTTGAAGACCACTGGAATAGAGCACTGCCCGACACAACACAACACAATTAAATTTAAAAAAAAACTATATTCATATGATATGTACACGTTTGTGTTTTGGCTTTTGTCAAAGCAAAGAAGCAAAAAAAAAAAAAAAACAAGGCCGCTGGGCTGACGCGAGCAAAAGTTGATGCCGCACGAGGGAATTTGATAATAATAAAAGAAATGATGCACTAGATGGTGTTGGTCGGTCGTCAGTTCTTTTCCGTTCAGCGATGGGAATAATCGCCGTGTTGCCGTAGGTCACGTCCGCCGGTGGCGGGTGCGTCGCTATACCGGTTCCGGCAACTTTCCCCCATCTGCCCGATAAACGAGGTAGGTGAGGTGTTGCCGCCGGTACGGTACTGTCACCACCCGGGTTGTGGCTGGGTAGAGAGCTAACGCGGTCCGCGGTGTCGGTGTATGTAATATGCCTACCTACGACGCCGTGGTACCGTGTCAGAGGCGTATTTAGGCATGCGCTGCGCAGGCCCGGGCCTAGAGCGGCGACATTTGGAACGCGGCAAATTTTAATATAATATATATATATATATATATATATATATATATATTTTTTTTTTTTTTTTTTTTGTCAAAACTACAAAAAGTATTTTTCATTTGACGAAATCTGATTTTTCTGATTTTTCGGGTGGAAAAATGATTTTTACAAAATCACATGTTTTATGATTTAGAGCAGGGGTCGGCAAGTGATTTCTACTGGAGTCCGGAAAACTAAAGTAATTCGTAAACGGGGTCCGTAGAAAAAAAAATAATTTTATTACATTACCTATTCAATAGTTATTACTAAAATGTGAAAATTATTTGAACAGTTAACATTCCTTGTGATGTTATATTATGAGAAATCGCATTTCTCGTCTTTGGCTACTAACTTGAAATCGAGAACTCTTGTAGAGCATCTAATACGAAATATGTTCTCAAGGCTCAAGGTGAATATCCGTTAACTTTGTTCTCTACTTGTTTAAAAAAAAAAATGTTTCACAAAACGACGCCTTTTTTAATAATCACGATGGAATTTGAAATAACGTACTTATCAAACTATCGAAGAAAGATATGTCGACGGTCCAGATCACTGTCTTCCGCGGTTCCATCGGCGGTTGCCGACCGTTGATTTAGAGTTACAGTTCGAATCGAAAACAATCGCGTCCGTCCGCTCGAAATCAAACAGTTACCACTACACACTAGACACATAATCGTAACTATAATACGCATACGCAATACGGTACGAACCTGCAGTACGCACGGGAGGTGGCGAAAAATGCGCGCATTCGACGCGGGTTAAGGGGCCCATACACGGTCAGTCTTGAACGACAATCAATGTGATTGACATTCATGACTGACCGTGTATGTCTATGAATGTCAAATTTATCAGTCAACCAAGTTGAATTGTATGGAGCAGTCGATATTTTTGTCTTTTGTAAATTTTATATATTTGTTCGAAAATGGCAAATAAAGTTAACGATGAAGAATTTTGGCTCGATTTTTTACGTTTATACCGTAGTCTACCTGCTACGTGGAAAATTAAAAGTGATTTGTACAAAAATAGAAAAATAAAAATCTCTTTTTCTCTTGGTTTTTTCGTTTTTTTCACACGCAAGGTAAATAGCGATACCATTAATACCTTCTTATTCACATGATTTTTTTTCAATAAATATTGAACGAGAACTACACGACACACCGCACTTTTGACAATTGTGTTGACTAAAATAAAATAACCGAATGGCTGAAGACTGTCAGTCTTGATTGACCGCGTGTATGGTAATTATCAATCGTCAGTCAATGATCAGATTTGACCGGCAATCACGTTGATTGTCATTCATGACTGACCGTGTATGGCGGGGCTTAAGATTTCTCTTACTTTGGATTTGAATACGTTTTTTTTTCCGAAAAATTCTAGGAGAGCCGGGGAGGGAGAAGCGGTGAATCGAAATGCGTCTACGGGCGGAAAAACCCTAAATACGCCACCGTGTGTCGAGTCGTACAGCGTTCGGGTGAGTTGGCGTGCATACGCGTGAAAGGGCTCGTCGTCGAGTTGAACGCGGTCGCGCGGCGTAACGTCATATTTATTCTGCGTATCGTTTTTATTACGTCGAGCGCGAATGACGATTTCGTACCGCGTGTCACCCCGTCCGGAATAATGGTCGCCGCCCGCAGTGCACACACGACGACGACGTTATTACACGGAAGACGATTTCGGTCCGGATCTCTGCGGCGGCGGCGAATGTGTAGCGGAGTTGAAAAACAATAAGGCCGCGCCGCCGCCGCCGCCACGGTGAGCCAACATTGATTTTTACACGCACACGAGCATCATATACGCTTTTAAACGTCACCGGAGAACACTCCGACTGGGTCAGATCAAACGTTTAATCCGCAAAGTTGTCGTTTTTTTTTGCGCAGGATTTCCTACGGTGTACGTAGATTTGATTTTGATTTTTTTTTTTTTTGAATTTCCGATAACAAGACTTAATGATATTATACAGGCTAATACAGCAGGTCCATTTCCCTGGCACCCTCACTTTCAAATTTTGGAACCAAACCCGGGGCTTTCGATTGTTCTTCGTTTGTTCTTGTTTGTTCCGAAAATTTCGTCGTTTGTTCCATCGCCGTTCCCGACTTATAGCCTATTTACGGTGGGGGTACCAGGGAAATGCAAGCAACCCCATCTTTGAATTTTGGAACCGGACCCGAAGCATTCGATTGCTCTTCGTTTGTTCTTGTTTGTTCCGGAAATTTCGTCGTTTGTTCCATCACCGTTCCCGACAGATAGCCGATTTACGACGGGGGTGCCAGGGTAATGACCTCCTCCCTAGTTTAATTTTAGCACCCTCATTTTTTTAAATATATTTGTTCTTAAAAAACTTAAAATTACTATATTATTATTAATTAAATTATAGTATAAACACAGACATATTACAATATCAAACATCCTCCACAAATACAGTACCTACAATATCGATGGACGCCACGGGCTCTGTTGTAAAAAAAATGACTTTGTTTTCTGGGAGGCAAACTCATAATATTTTTTTGTACGAGATTGTCGTATACGATCGAAAACTCAGAAATCAATTTTGTGTCCCACACATGCTTTCCGAAAAGCATGACAACAACAGCATCGGTTATTGGTTAGGAGAATGGCTTCGTGATGTGTAAAGTCCGCCGCTGGTGGTAGGTACCTCTTACTCAACAACATAAACATAAAAAAAACATCTGGACTTAAACGCTCAATTAAAGGATGTACCCACTATTCTTAAAGTGAAAAAAGAGTTATTTTGCCTAAGAGAAATTGTAAACTTAATTTCGCCAATTTCAATTTCAATTGGATTTGACATTGCATACTGTTATAGAGAACCAAATAAAACATGGGAAAAATATGATGATTTTCAACAAAAATCAAAAACTGTAAGACCAACAACCGAGGCACAAAATTGTCAATATTTAATATATTATAGTGTAACAATACTTATTTACAAAACATGGTACATAGTCCATAATTGCTAATATGTTGAGTGTGCGGAACGGCAATGAGGTCATGAATGAATGCTAACCAGGGGTTTTCGGTGTGTATATATTACATTGGAAAAGTAACAGTCGAGCCGAGGAGAGTGGCAGTGAGAGAGGAAGACGAGCCATCGGACTTTAAACAACATCATCCTCAAACAACACCCACAGTGCTCACCTATTCACTATTCATCATATCAGTATCGTATTTATGTTAATATATTAATTAATCGTATTATATAATGCCGTCTTTGTACTTTTATTTGAGATAATCCTGCTCTGTAGCATTTATAAGTATCACACACCAAGGTCGAGTCGCCGAGACCTCGTAAAAATAATAAAAAAAAGTCCATTAAAGTAAACTCAAAATCGTGACTTTTAAAGAGGGGACGTTACAATATCAAATAGTTCTAATTTCTAAATAAGTGAAAATTATTATAAATATTTTGTAATTTAATATACAAGCTTGTAGAATTAATTTTTTTCAGTGTAATGTTTCTTTATAAAACAATAACCTCCTGGAACTTAATTTAACAAAAACTTGCTTTATAAACTTTAGTATAAATAAATCGTCACCCATTGGTAATAATTATCTTAAGCCTCATAAAAAAAAACTGTAATGAATTTAGTATAAATACAGTGATTGCTATTAATAATGACCAGGGCTCGGAACTTTATGCAATCGCATGTTTTTCAGGAAGCTGCATATTCAAAATCTGATTTGATACAAATTCGTTTCATGGTCCATACATGAAATACAAAAGTTTATGTTGCATATTTTTGCATAATTTAACTAAATTTATATGATTTCGCATATTAAAAGATTTTAAGCCTATTAATGCATATTTTATGTAAATAATTTATTATTAATAAATTTAATTTATGTTGTACCTAATATTCATTTCAGTTTTGTTTTCACTGGCCCAGTATTTAATTTTAAAATTTTCAAGAATGAAAATATATATATCGCTCCGTATTGTTAAATAAGTTGGATCTCGTAATCTTAATGACCGGCCGTTTGTTGGATGGTCGATAACTGCTGGTATTTTAATATTTTAGTTGGAAAAATACATTAGACATTTGTACATTTTTAAAAATTAAATGAATAAATATTAAAATAATTTTTTTTTTCAAAATCATACTTTTAGATATAAATATTTATAATGAAAATAGTCAAGGAAAAATTACGAAAAACATTAGTTTGTACCTGATTGAAAAATATATTTTTTTTTCATAATTTTAATTTGATATGAATATTTACAATAAAAATAGTTGCATATTATACTGAATATTTGAATTTTTTTAGTGCATACGTATGCACATATTTCATAGTTTTTTAGTGCATAAAGTTCCGAGCCCTGATAATGACAGTAGATGTAATTGCACTACTATATTTTATCCAGTTCAAAAATTAAAATATCTAGGTGATAGATGCTAATCTAAAATGGCAAAATCATATTATGAATACAACTAGAAATATCAGATTATACTATAAATTCAAAACTCTTAGCAACATACTTTCACCCACCACAATGAGACCTACCTACTTATATTTCATATAATTATAAATATTATAATATTATAAAGCATAGGTATATTACTAATCGACACAACAATTGTTAACAATGAGTATTTATTTCTTCATTACACTTGTATGAATACAATTATCAGGAATCATAGATGGAATAGCCGTCTCCTTCAAGTATAGTTTATAACTACCTACCTCCTGGTTTTAAGTCATAGTCAGACTGTACAAAGTGTTCACTACAAGTACAACTATTTTTGGTAGGAACAAACCCTTTTCGACGTATAGCAGTAATCCACAGTTGATTCCTTTCTGGATTTTTTAATGGAAATCTAATGGGAACAATCTTATTATAGTTTTTACATACCTAACTAATAATAAGTTTACATAAGATATAATAATGTATAACTTACGAAAAAAAATGAACTTTGCTTCCTTTCAGTCTCCTATTGACACAACCAGACACAGAACAAGAAACCACCATGATGTTGAATTACTTGAATTGCACTTTATAGTTTATAGTTTACAAATTATAATCGAAAAATTGTGTTTCAATCCGAATCCATATAAAAAGATAACTGATATATAAAACAACATTTTTATATTATATTATTTATATCTTTGGTTTCAATGACAGAAAAATTATATTTCATGGAATAATATAAAATGTCATGGATTAATCAATCATATTTTGCCCTGTTCGCATACGTATTCTAGACTTCAATTTTATTCGTTGAGTCGGCTATCTAGTTGTTTTATATATCTGTGGTTGCTCTATAGTTTACAGTATTTTTTTTTCAATCTAATAAAAATGGACGTTATAAAAAGTGAAAGGAATAAAACGTTGAAGATAGTTGATGGTTTCAAATTTCGTTTTTATAAATTTCTAAACAATGATATTCAACGTTGGTGTCACACAGTTAAAACGTGTGAGTATTTTTTGAAATTTGATGATAATAATATTTGTATAGATAGTTTTAAGTCTGTTATAGTTATAGTCCTAAGTCTGAAAAATGGGAAGGAAAATATTGGTTTTGTAGAAAAAAGGCTTAGACGTAATTTACATATTAATACGAAATAGTTAGATAGGCATATGTACAAAAATATACCCGGGCCGCAATTTACATAAAAAATTTGAAATGGGACGCAATTTACAGAGACCCGAACTAATGATAAAAAACAACGACTTTGATGACTGAGTGGATTTTAAATGGCGACGCAAAGTGGCAGTTATATTTGAGTTTTGAGGGGGGGAGGTGAACAATCAAATCGAATCGACGAGGGTAAATAGTTTTACCCCCTCTATATTTTATTCATGTTGGAAAATCATTACTCTAAAACGGAAAATATGCAAATGTCGGTGATTTCAATTTAAAAAAATATCCTTTACCTTTTTCATTGAAAATTTCGGAGTATACTCCAAATCAAATCCTCTAGTGTTTTAATCGTTTAATCACGAGTATTTTATTTTTAAATATCATTTATACGTATAATAAAATATTAATAGAACTAGAATACAATTCGGTCATTTTAAATATTTACTAAAAACAAACAATAACCAAAATGTATACATTAAATCAATATGGTAGTTATATAATTGAAATTTGAATACCATTCCGAGTACATTTTAAGTAGATATTTACGAAAAAAAAATGTATACATTTAGTTTCAATCATACAAAATTAAATAGACGTATTTAATTTAATTCCATAAACATTTTTAAAATAGTTTTATTAATATCAACGGAATACAGAAAATATTTACAAAAATAATAATAATAATAATTATAGAATAAAAGTCATATCATGGTTTTTCGTTTTTGAAAACATTTCCATCGACATTATCTGTATCAATATTTTATAAATCGTCGATACAAATATAAAATAACGAAATCGTCAAGAGGGTGATCCACCTATTCCCCCCCCCCCTTATAACCGTGATGACGCATTACATTAGTGAAATAATCCATGATTGATTAATTACTTAATTAATGAGATAAGGAGAGGTATGAAGAAAAAACGAACAACAGTTATTTGATTCTTACGTAACGGGATTGAAATATGAAACACAAAAGGTATCGTAGAAGGTGAGAGCCGGATTATCCGGTGATCAACAATCTAGAAAAAAAATAGAAGGATACCAAATCTGAGTGACAGGAATAATCAGCGATCAATCTGTTTTATACTTGAACAACGTGCATTTTCCTTATGATTTCGTCTGATCGGACGAAATCGTGTTGGGCTAATCGTCATCAGACTCTGCGCACAGTCCAATGACTCATCACTCGGCAAACGAATAGACTATATTCAGAACGATTCTGACGTACGTTACGGTCCGAGAAAAGAAATCGACGGCAAATTTTGATACAAGATGATACAAAATGAGGCATATGACCCGACTGGATTTATAAAAACCGAACATGAGCCATTAGCATTAGGTGACTTTTTAAATCGCTATTCACAACGTGAACAATTTAAAAAAATATAGATTTCATCGATTGCTTTGTCCCTCAATCAATTTTGTAATATTATTAAATCATTAAATTTGTCTATTTACCCGTTTGTGAACCGATAGATACATATTAATTAGAAACGTTTCACAAGATTAAAAATACTACTTAGTACGCAATTTTTAGACCTTGGATTTAATTTGTCCTTTCAAAAAAAAAAAAAAAATCAGTGGCCCGAAAACCAAAAAAAAAAAAAAAAATGGCATGACCAAATGTAAAACTATTCAAAAATAAACATACGATAGATAATTTAATTTTTGATTTTCAAAGAACAAAAATTATAAATTGATAAAATCAAGAAATACTATAATGGTGCAAGAAAAATATGAGCATATGTCATATTTGTTGTATGTCTAATTGATTTTTGTGTAATATAAAAAAAAATGTTGAGCATTAATGTATTTGAAACCAAATAATCTAATAATATTCTTACACCATAAAATTAAATGTAAATTATATTTATTAAATATTGTTGGCATTTCAATCTCGAGTCAAGACAATTTTTTTTTTCATATAACTTAAATAAATTAAAAACGACTGAACGAAAATACGTCAAAAAAGCCTTCTTTAAATATTATTATTTTGTGTTGTAATTTTAATTAATTTATCCAGGTGTGACGGTGTTAAGTTTTCAAATATAAATGTCTTGCATTTTTCAATTACTTTTTTTTGTTTTTTAAGGAGGGTAGTGAGTATTCATATGAAACTATAAAAGCGTGTAGTACGAAGTTTTATTTATTTTAGGACTCGTGATTCGACACGAACAACACTCGGCCCGACGAATCCCGATAATCGCTCATCCACCATTAAGAAGATAATATAATAATAACACGTTATAATAATGTTTATACGTACTTGCACACTTCGCCTACCACGCCGTCGCGGTAAAAATACAATTTTCACTTTTGGCGTTTTCGCCGCACCGAATCATATAACCCCCGCGGCGTGCGATCCGTTAAAGATCGATAAAACGTATCACATACAGGTATACACTGCGGTATCTGTGCTTTGATGTCCCTTTTCGTACCTATATAAAACATGATATACTGCGTACGATACTAAAAATTAAAACACACTCGACGCGGTACCGCACGACAGGGGTGGCGAACCTTTTCCGGGTCAAGTGCCAATATTTTCCAGACGACGTTTTTAAAGCTGATATCGTAACCCCCCTGAGAAAAAAAAAATTGTTTTAAAACAGTATTTCCTGTAGGCGGTGGCGACGCGAGAATTTAATTTTAACGAAGCGGTTAGATTTTTCAGCCCTTTAACCGGCGAATTACCGATTTTTCCAAAAAAGCCATACGTGTTCTTCAAACGTTGAATGGTTTTATTTCAGAATTCAAAACGCCACAGTATTTCACAGTTTCGTCTTTACCCTATGGGCACGTGGGGCACGTGCCCAGGCCCCCCAGTCAAATGGGGAGCCCAAATAATCAAAATTACAATTTTAAATCGTAAGTTGTAATGTATTAATATTTAATACGACCATTTATAAAAAAATAATTCTAAATTTTAGAAAAAAAAACTTAGGTAAATGGCAATGTTTAAATATTAAATAAATAATCCTTAATAATTGTGTGCAATTAGGTGCATTTGATATTATCTTTTATTTCGTATCCCATTACCAGTATTCTACCTGGCCGTATTATGTGCTGGATTATTTATCATTATACGTTTCATAGTTGAAAGTTAGAACAGTACAATACCATTTACAATTCTGTAAAATATACATAGTTTTTAATTAATAAAGTAATCATATTAAATAAACTTTTGAAGTTTTTATTTAACTTATGTAGGCCTACTAAAAGGGCCCCTTAAGCTCCGGGTGCCCATGGGCCCCTGCAAAACTTAAGACGGCCCTGGTATTTCAAATCATTCGTGTCGTTTCGGTCGTGGACCGGCCGCTATATAGACACCCCCTCACGTCGCCTCTGTTCTTATGAACAAAAAAAAACACAGCCACATATTTTTTTTTAAACTATTTTCATGTAATACACTTTTTTTATTAACAATACTGTTTTTTTTATTTATTTTTTTTATTACTCGTGTATAGTATAATATGATTATATTAGATGTCCGTATTCAATCGTAGGTACGTTCTTAAAAATATCATTTTATTTTGGTATGAATTTTGTCATTGTATCTTGATGAATAAACTTTTAATGTCAAAAAACGTAGTTTGTAATTTTAATAGAACGATAATGAAATTATTTCGCTTAAAGGATTTGTTGTTTTTTATTTTTGTTTTTTTACTTGATCAAATCCATTAAAGAGAATACATTTTTACAAAAATAAGAAAAATTAAAGAGTTAAACGAGCCGGTTTTTAACAAAGAGTATTCCAGAATTCCGCAGTGTGCATGATTCACCGTTATCATTGTACTTCTATTTGATTCGTGAGTTGAGCATAAATGTCTAAAGAAACATAACCATATGATTGAAACGTATACAATTTATTTATTTGAATTTCATTGACGGTTTTTCAGTAACGGTTCGGGGTGACAAAAACACTTTTTTTTTTCGTCAATTTGTGTAGGCGAATCGTTTGATAGGTTTCGATTCGTCGTCGATGGTGTGTGTGTGGCATGATAATGGCGTAATATTACTGTACAAATTATATTATAACAGCGATATGATAACGGAGCGCGGACGACGTGCGTGTGTTCACGTTGAACGTTGCGGCTGGACTGTGCACTATACGCAGTAGTTCATCCGCCTCGACCGACTTGTTGACGTTGACAGAACCGGGCGGACCGGTAGGTCTACAGCAGTCGAGCTGCACATAACAAGGAGTGGAACGGTACTCATTAGTGCCTATCGGATTTTTCGCGAAAAAAAAAAAAGTTCAGAAGTTTATTTGAAATGTTTGAAAAGTAATCATTCGATAACACGGTAAATGATTTATAAACACAGTACTCACAAAGGTTACCCGCAGGGTCCGGATTGTATAGCATTTGATAATTATTATAGAATACAGATAAAAATAGCAGGGCGGGCTATAAATTTGTTTTATACATCAGGGGCTCTAAATATGATATTTATTTTACTATTTTTTGCATATTTGATGCGTTTTAGACTTTCAGTACTATTTTTAAAGTGTTGGTACTATTTTTCTTATATACCTAATGTCGTATACGCCGATCACTCTCGACACATACAACACGTACACATAAATAATTAAGTTAAAACTTTAGATTTAACACTGGTGGCCAGTGGTGATCGAGTCACACGACCACCACACACTGACCCTTTTATTCTCTTCTCCTTTTACTTTTATATAATTTGTCTTAACCTAATTACACATACTATTATTGCTTACGTACTACTTGACAATAGTTGTCTTATATTCTAAATGATATATTAATTTGTTTCCTATTGCAAAATGCTTATACAGTTTTGTTGTCACAAAGGTTACCTGCAGGGTCCGGATTTTATAGCATTTGCTTATTGTTATAGAATACAGATAAAAATAGCAGGGCGGGCTATAAATTTGTTTTATACATCAGGGGCTCTAAATATGAAATTTTATTTTACTATTTTTTGCATGTTTGATGCATTTTAGACTTTCAGTACTATTTTTAAAGTGTTGGTACTATTTTTCTTATATACGAAATGATGTATTTAGTAGTTTTCATAAATATCATTTATATCGAGAAAAAATCGTTATTCGTTTTTGTGAATTAGTATGAAAAATTACCACATTTTTGTTTCGTAATTAATTTATAAATAATATTATATTTGTAGTTAAGGTATGCAATATTTAACATGTCAGTCTACAATTTATGCCCTCTAATCTGTTTTATTTATATATATATATATATATATATATATATTTCATTATTGTTTAGATTTTACTTTTTTTTTTTTTAAGTAATACGTATTAATTCAAAAGATAAAAATTTAAATCACAAGTAAAAGATGGTAATTTCAAAAAAATTCGTTTTATTGTTGCTATTTTTAATATTCTCAGGGCATATTATAGCTCATATTTTGGTACTTTTTGGTGCTATAAAATCTGAACCCTGACTGTCTGTATTGTTTATTCGTTTTTTTTTTTTTTTTATATACATATTTGTGCAACAACTATCCAACGCGTTTAACGTTTACAGCTAGTAATCGTAAATCGTTTATTCGATTTTGCGTCATACCGTACGGTTTTTTTTTCCGAAAAAAATGAAAATTATCGATTCGAGGTGCAGCTAATAATACGCGCAAACGAACGTACGTTTCACGAAAATCATTTGTCGGCCAAATAAAAACGTGGTGACTCCCCGAAATCGTTTCAGACACGACCCGCGCACCACGAAAGACCGGCCGAAATCATACTACGGGGCACACTGTTGCATGCGTCTGAAAAATCGTTTTCGCGCGACGAACCCCGGGTTCGGACGACCGCGGCGGAGATCGGTGGACCGCGTCGGTTTTCAAACGACTTTGTACACCGAATCACTGCGAATGACGTCGACCCCCCGCGGACGACGGACGGGATCACACGCGGCTTGTCGCGGTGCATTTTCGGGCGCGCAGACGTTCGCCGACGACGGATTATGCGCGCGACTCGTGTGGGTTTTAATTAAATCGCGAAATCGATTTACAAGCGAATATTTCTATCGTACGTTTATGTGAAAAAAAAAGCGTTTTCAGACGCGTTTTTCCAGCACGACAACGCGGTGTGGCGGTTCGGATTCTACGGTTGTAATCGTAATTCATTCCAGAGCGCAGTTGCGTTCCCCGCTCATTTAGGGCGGTGCACGTATCTCGTTTTTCTTTTTTCACCCTATTTTTTTTTTAATTTTTTTTTTTTTTTTGTGATTCATAGTTCTATTAGGCCGCAAATGAGTTGTGTCTCAAACATTGAATTGTATCCCAAAGTTTTTTTCGGGTGACACCCTCGAGTTTTATCTAACTAATTAGATATTAATATATTTAATTTAATTCATTTTTACAACAACAATATTAATAACTATATATTGTTCAATGTATTCCGCTGTCATTTTAATATGCCGGTTTGTAAGATTTTTTTTTGTATATTATGCTAAAGGACCGTTCGACATCAACCGACGTCATTGGAGAATATTGCAATTCGGCTACCATAGTCGGTGAATAATTTTCCGGAAGTGTACCCGGCGATTAATTTTTATTCAAACCCAGAAGTGAATCATTTAGTGAACATTGTATTCATCAAAATGCTGATATACGTGAAATATGTTCATTATACGCCAATATTACAATAATATTCTCAAATATTCTGTAACGTGTTAAATATTCTCGCTAACCCCTAAAATATGCTTTTTTGATGCAAAGTTAATTTTTTCCTATGAATTCTGTGTTTCGTGAATCGCAATGATTTCTCACTCCCGTTTAATTGCATGGACTAGAAACAAACATGTAAAATCATAAAAATCCGACCTCTACACATTACGTTTGGCCGGCCTATCAGCTACGATTTTCCGTCGTCGGTGGAAAGTGATCGCCTCGAGGACTCGAACGTACGTGTGCGTTTGAAGACGATCAAACGATTTTCCGGCCGAAAAGAAAACACACCGCGGACGTCATATGCGCGGCGTGACACTGTCACGGGGCGTACCACGCGACGGGTAAATTAATCATTTCCCGTGCCGGACGATCAATCATCTTCGAGCCTGCGGGTCGACGTATTATCTCGTCACATCGTACGAGTCGTACATAAATATTTATGCGTGTTTATGGCTCGCACACGTCACGCTCGGCGAGAACGTCGGAAACCGTCCCGTTTTTCCGTTCCGCGTGTTTGTAATAGGTATTCGACGTCTGCATACGTTTATTAAGATTTCACACCAAACTACCTCTTCGTTCTAATCATCTTATAAAAAAAACTATCTACCTTGTCCATTCCAGGTTATCCACCTAGACGGCTTAAGCGAAGAAGGTGTCGGGACGTTCTATCTCAAATTTAAAATTAAAAATTAAAAACTTAAAACTTAAGAACTCGAAAAAGGTAGTTTCACTAACGGGTGGCTTCTTCCCTCAAAAAATGCATGGTATTTAATCACTCTGTGCACATTTGCTTGTTGTTCTAGTTAAGAACAGACTGTAAATTTCTTATGAAAATAAAAAAAAAACAAAAAAATACGTATATGACGTTCACGCGTTAATAAAACCGCACGGGCGCAATGTCGGTCGATCGCTTCCCACGCCGACGCTTCGATAATCAGAGGTGTATTTAGGCACAGACTCTATAGTAGGCCCGGGCCTAGAGCGGCGGCATTTGAAGGGCGGCAATTTAACAAATCGCTCGTATTATGACTTAGAAACGCTATTTGAACCGTGAAAAATCGCGTCCGTTCGCTCGAAATTAAACTCGAAATGAAACAACTGCCTACACACAATACGCACACGCAATACGGTACGACCCAGTACGCACGTAGATAGCGAATCATGCCACGCGTTCAACGGGGGTTCGATTTTTCTCAATGTGTATTCAAATAAGTTTTATGAAAAAAACAAGGAGGGACAGGGAGGGAGAGGCGGCGGATCTTCAATTGTCTACAGGCGGAAAACCCCTGAATACGCCACTGTCGATAATGTGTGCGTGCGTGCGTGTGCGTGTGCGTGTGTTAACCAAAACCAGAACAAATGCGCGTCGCATATATATACGGAAATCTACCAAGTCGAGCGTTCGTTTTGCACGAAAACATTTTACTCTGCGTGCGACTCGCTAGCACTTTGAAATACGCACCTGTCCGAATTTGCATCGAAGAGGACTCGAGCTCGCGGATCAAAAAGAAATTTCGCACGCGCGGAACGACTATATGTAGCTCCGGGTACTGGGTAGCGAAATTTATGGAAATTTCCACGGACGTATTTTTATCGTGATACTCGCGCGTAGGTCGCAAACTCAGTTACAGACGGAAAGTCCGGCGAAAACACGTGGCCCGTCGTGTTGTTTGGTCGACAGAAAAAAAAATATAATCGAGTCTCTTTTCGTTTTTGTTTTTCTGCGCTTACTCGCACAAACGACGGCAAACGGACGGCTCTTGCGGCAACGGTGTCGTCGATCCAATGCAGTCGGACGAATATTAAGTTCTCGCACAAACGGCCGCCGCCGTCGCTCCGAGCGGGCCGTCACGCCGAGAAGCCGCCGAACTCGGTGTTTTCGCCCTCGCGATTTATGGACGGCGATTCGTTAGTTGTTTTGTCGAAACGTTTTGTTAAACGACCGAAACGTTTTGTTTAGTTATTCATTCAATTTGCGCTCGGCCTGTTTCAATTATTGTGTTTGTTCGTTCTCGTCATTTCTCTCGCCGATTCGATTTTATTCCTTTCGAAAACCTACCGGCCAAAAAAAAAAAAAAAATCACGTAGTTTTACGGTTAAATTAACGGTCGCGTTTCGCACACAATGCGTTTATATTTTCAATTCACGAAAAATCCAAAAACCAATTTAAATAATATACACGTACTGATTGCTCAGCGGCGGCGGCCGTCTCCGGCTTCGGGCGTCGCTGAAATAAATTTCAAAAAAATAACAATAATAATATTAATAATAATAATCATGATGCGTACCCTACACGATTGCAATATAGGTACGCGGCCTTTGCCGTCCATAAAATCACAGCGGTCCGTTCGATTTTGTTTATTTCTGTAATCGGTCGGAAGATCGTCGGCTATTGGTAACGCGCAGTGATGAATTCCACGTGAAAATCACGTTTCCGTCGTTCCGGAAAACCCGAGAAGCGAATCGCGTACCTCGAAGCCCGACGGTGGGCCGGCAGGTCTCGTTTGTACGCGCGTGCCGGTAGATCCCGCGGTTAATGTTAGTCGAAAATGACTCGACAAACTATACGACGAATCTCGCGATAAAACCGATCGCGATGATTTTCACCGGGACGTTTACGAACGTACTGCCACGAGCAAACCCTCCGACGCCGCGCCGACGACTTTGACTCCGCGGCACAGTGGAGTGCGGCGGGGGAAAAATTTTCGCCGGAATATCCGCAGCGTTTCACGATAAAATCCAAACGTCGCGCGCGTATTCGATCGCGGGATAAATAAAACACACACCCGATCGCGCGGCAAAATTTATCGACGTACACGTACATAATATACATATACGAGTATATTTGATAGTCGGGACTAATTAGCCGACGTCGCAACTTACCACCGTTCACCCTCCATTAATTATCGAATGCCTGGCCGACAGCTGTAATTATAGTTTGCCGAACTCACGTGAGCTGCTTCTGACATCCCGTGCAGGTGAGTGTACCTATGTGCGGGCGCACACGCACACACACACACACACACACACACACACACACACACACACACACACACACACACACATACACACACACACATACACACTGCTGTAATGTCTCGTACGATGATATGCGATTGATGGCTTAAAAACTATTTGTGATATAATCCGAGTGATATGCTCAATATACATATAAGGTACCTCAAATCTGACGGTCGGTATGTCAAATTGCAATCAGAACACGGACCCAGACTTTGACGTTGTCAATCGCCGTGAATTTTACTTTTTTTTTTCTGATATTTTTTTTTCGTCTACGTTAACAATCTATATACTATCATAAATTATAAGTCGAATCAGCATTTCAATCAAATCTACCATTTACAATTCATATATATATAATATCAGTCGGTTAGGTCGGACGTCGTCGTTTGAGTGTGGACCGCCACGGAGTCGATCCGTCGTTTATTTTATTTTATTTTATTTTATTTTGTTCCAATCAGCCGGTAGGTACGAGTATATGTGCGTCAAGATAACAGATGTGATAAAACTGTAACTTATGACTTTCGATAAAGTCGGCAATCTGTGTTTTATTCTCGAATTGCCGTACTTGATGGCACACGTTCTAGAAACGAAATGAAAAATTTACTCGTGAATTTTCAATCGCGGTTCAAGGAAAAAAAACCTATCGAAATAACTTACAGTTTACAAAAAAAAAATAAATAAAAATAGAACACACTAATTATTTTTACAAAAAATCAATTATTTCTCTATAGTGTATTTCGATTTTACGGTTGTCTGCAAAAACACATTTTCACATGTCTAACCCCTAAATCTCGAGCGAATCGTTCATATCTTTTTGTGCGACATAGAAATGTTTATTTCCGACGTAATATATACGTAGGTACATAATAATATAGAGTGTGTAATCCGTATACGTTTACAACAGGAAACGTATACGCGCTTTGATGTCTCGAATATAGTCGTCACACGACTAACTAAATAATATCGTGCCGTGTGTTTACGTTGAAATTCTCGTCAAATTAATAGACGACGTTTTCGTTCGAATCGTGATGAAGAAACACGACTGTGCCATGTTCACGTCTTTTTTATCGAGTATTACCACGGATATAAGTTGCTCTGCCGACGGATCTGTCAAAAATACTCGAGTACCGCCCGACTCCTCGGTGACCCGATCGACCCGATCGCTTTGAAACAGTTTCAATGTCCGCGCAGACCACAATGGTTTGTGAAATATGTTTGACTCTACGTGTTGACACGAAAAACAAGAACCATATAGAATCCGGGGTCTTCGACTTTTTTACGGAGAGGGCCACACATTATTTTCTGCAAATCTCGCGGGCCGCATCCGTACAAAAAAACGTGTGTTTTATACTAGAATTCACTTTTACTATTACAATTTTCATGATAAGATTTTAAATTACGAACTATTATTAACATCATTAAAACAGCCAACATGTATAACATGTAAGAAGGTAATTTAATAATTGTTTTATCGCACTTTTCCCAATTTCTTCAATATCGATGGCTCATGGCCGTTTTAATTTTATCGAAATCAGAAAAGATGCACGCTATTTTGCAAATGTGATCTCGGACCGCAAATAACGATAAAACGGGCCATACGGGGCCCGCGGGTTGAAGACCCCTGATATAGATCCTGATGTCCGTAAAATTTATCGACGCGAGCGAAAATCTGTAAAATTAAGCGCTAAAATCGTATTTTCAATCCGACCGGATCTCTCGTATAACTTCATTACACGTATAATAGAATTAAACGTTAATTTTTTCTTTTTTCAGTTCCTACTGCGAAGACTACGAGTACGAGTTGGAGGACAGAGCACAAAGCAGCTCGCACACTGGGAATCATCATGGGCGTATTTCTATTGTGTTGGTTGCCATTTTTTCTTTGGTGAGTATAAAATGATATTACACCGCAATTTATTATAATATCGCTCGTATTTTATTTCGACCGCCAAAGGACTAATGTCACTGATAAAAACCGAGATCCACGTCTCGGTCTATGCCAGCGTTTCTCAACCGGGGTCTGCGAAAAAAAAAGGCGTAATGGCGGAAAAAAGTGAAATTTGTTGTATTTGTTATATTTGTTATTGTGATATCTGAAATATTGTAAATCGGTTCTTTCTAATATATGATATAAGTGTGTATAGGTATAATAAGAGTATGATATGAAATATATCTGTGAATTCAGACTTACGGGTTTACCTATCAATATTGTGGATCCAGATTTCAAAAAATTAAGTGCCAAGTATCGCATTAAAACTAAATGTTTAACTTTATGTCTTAATATTTTATATATAGATACATTGTATGGCACATGCCGATTAAAATAAGTAGAAATTTCCGAATTTTTTCGGATTTAATTATTTTATTTTATTTTTGTTGGTAATTCGTATTTATCTTATGTGATAATACGTGACTCATTTGACATTTGGGTGGTCCGTAAAATAGTGATGAGAGGTCAAGAGGTACGCGAATGAAAAAGGTTGAGAAACGCTGGTCTAGGCGGTCGCGAGTAGAAGACCCAGCGGGGGAGGGCGATCGCAGCTCCGGGTCTCGACACTTTTCCAGTGACTGCGAAACGAATGCGTTAAAAGATCTGAGTACGCATTTTTCCAATACGTTTCGAGCATAATGCGATTAGATCGGAATGAAAATCAAATGGAAATAATGGTTGAGAAACGTTTTTGTCCGACGCCGGCGACACGGGAACGTTTTAAAAGAAAAAAAAAGATAATTCAAGTGTCTTAAAAAAAAAAATTGTTGGTGAAAACGTTTAACGTTAGTGTCCGTCGTTTGTGCATAAAACCAGAGAAAAAATAAATAAACGCATAGTATAAAATAAACGATATACAATTTCAAATGTATCTATCAACAGCTGCAGTTTTTGCTTTTGTTTCGAACCAATTACATTTTGTTTTGCATTTTCTTGTTAATAAATATTTCGTTCTATGTTTTCCTTTTAATAATTATTATTTTGTTTTGCGTTTTCTCGCTGATGGATATTTTATTCGATGAATAGTTCTTTCATTTAATTGAACGTTGTAACGTTTAAATATTTATGGAAAAAATTTCAAATTCACAAACAGCAAGTAAATGAATACGTAATGGTTATCATTTTCTTGTCAATATGTATTTTACAAAAACAAATAACTGTATTGTGATTACTGCTGTTCTCGAATGCATTTCACAAACGTTTTGTTACTGATTTCAACTCATTGCACAAAAATTCAATAGTCTTTAGGTCGATAAATTCTTCTCGGTTTTCAAGAACACAAACAATTTAACTTCTGGCGACTAACGCTAGAAAACAAAAAGAAAACTAAAATTTAAAAATCACCCACCGCTCATCTGAACTACAAAAACAAATTAACGGTGAAAAAAAAACGAATTAAGCATATTCGGTGGTTTGTTTTGATATTCTCAGTAATGGAATGTTTTCCAGGTCTTTTGACACGATTTTCACGGGAATAAGATAATACAGACGAATGACGTCACTGATACGAACACGAAATCACGTTGTTTTCTAATTATGTTCTAACTCTTTGTAAAATATTTAAGCACACACACACACACGCCCTACGTGAAATAATTGAAACAAGGTCTTTTCAAATGAATACAATATTTCTTTTGTGACTTTGCTCTTAACGCCGTCGCGAAACGGCGAAGCTGAGAGAACGATTTCCAAATTAGATTTAATTGAAAACATCAGGAAAACAGCCCTTGAGTCGAAAATAAAATATAAAAACGCGTAATTCATTTGTTCGTATGTCCGCGAAAGACATCAATACAATAACACTGGATTTTTCAAACCGTAACAGAAAACGATGATAAGTTCAATGAAATTAGGACACGAAACCAAAAAACCACGACGCGTTGCATCGCGAAGTCATAGTTGTTCAAAGATGTAAATTGAAACTTGAAAAAATTATCGGAAACGTTTTACGGTACTTTTTGTTTATGAAAAAAAAAAACAAAAAACAACACCCTCTTAATATCATTAGATAATAATCACTTTTTCTATTCGTATCATATTTAAAAGTATACAAAAAAAAAAAAAAAACCGTTATTTCTTGTTCCGACCGTGACATCGCAGTATACATTTTTAAATATATATTTTTTTTTCAACACGAATCTATGGCCGCAAAACAAATGGCCGTACGTTATAATTCGCGACTTGTAACTGGCGCCAAACTGGCGAGTATAAATAGTGTAATAGTAACACGTTTAAACACAAAAATCTGCTAGTCAATTGTCCGTGAAACAGAAAATGATCGTGCAAAATCATCTACGGCAGTCGCCGGCACGGAATTCTTATGTGTACGTATCGTGTACGACATTTTTTGATCTGTGACCGCCAAATGGTTTTTATATTTCCGTGAGGTAACTCCTAACCAAAATCACATAACTACGTACTATCCATATTATATACAATACATACAATATTTATATAAATTAAATAGTTAATTTTTGGGCAATTTCGTATTTGTTTCATTTAATTAATTTAAATTATAAGTATAAATACAATACGATTATAATGAAAATTCGAGAAAAAAATTAATAAAATAATAGTTGATTTTAATAATAATAATAATAATGAAAATTTAATATTGCATGTGTACCTAACATAACGCACCGAAATTTCGCTAGTAATTGATATTTCACGGACATTGTCGAAAATCGGATCATATTTTCTAACGAGCGAGATACCTAATACTTTCGCCCTCTCTAACCGACTACTTTTACACACTTTTTGAAAAAGCTATTGACCGTTCGAGGGACTTGGATACTAAAAAAAAGCTCTTGCTGACCCCAACCCGTGTACTCTGTTTGAACGCGCGTTTGAATTTTTTCACGTACAGTTTGAATGAAAAATAAAACTTCATTTTTACGAGAAAAATACACGTTTTTACCGATTTCGTTAAACACGAGTTTTTAAGTTTTTGTTTTTTTTTTTTTTTTTTTTTTTTTAGTTTTCCGAAACGGCAACCACTATCCATAACGTTATATTACGAAAGGGAATACTTTATTTTTTACTTTTTTTTTTTTTTGAAATTGTATTATTTTTTATTATTTTCAACTGTTGGACCAATGGTTTGAGAGAAATAAGCTTATTGAGTTCAGAGCAACGGAGTAGTGGCAGAACATCGTTGCGGAAACCGCTGCTACCACTCACGGCTTCTCTAAACTTAAAACGCTTATGTCTTTTTGTATGAAAAAGTATTCGCTTTCGTGATATTATGTTGTAAATAGTGATTACCGTTTAAGAAAACTAATAAACTTTTCGGGAAAAAGAAAATCACGTAGATAAGAATTGTAAAATTACTTTATTCATAAAAATGTAGTTTCGTGACCGTTTTAAATTTGTACGGAAAACGTACTCGAATTTAAGCGTTATCTAGGTCTAAAATTGAGGTGATCATGCTCGAAAAATGTATATCCTGTATACTCGTTAAACGTACCGGTGGACACGGTAAAGAAAACATACTTAAAAAATTACTACTGACGGACCAGGTCACTGCACTAAGCATCAGAAAATTTCTAACGCATCTGAAGTACGATTTTTTTTAAATTGTCCAACCCAAATCGTCTTTTTATCGTATCCAGACGATCAAAGATAGGACATATTTTATGAAACGCTCGCAATACGTTTATTAAAAAGTTAAAATATGTATATATATAACGTTTGCGAGTTGCAACGGTCCCGTGCTCTCGCCGCCCTGATTGGATATCTCTTGGCCGAATTTCAGTCGAAATCGATTTCGCGAACGCAACGATTTATCGTTGTTCCGAAACTACCATACACGTACGGAGAGGGAGGTATACCACACACACACACACACACACACACACACACACACACACACACACACACACACACACACACACACACACACACACACACATATATATATATATATATATATTTTAAAACCACTCGGTTATAATATTATACTCGCGCGAGCACACTGGTTCCGTTCCGTTTTTAATCACGACCACTGTGCACTGACCACAAAAGTCGTGCGAGTTGCAGCGTGCAAAAGCTCGTGACGACGTGATATCCGGATTATAGGCGGCCTCTAGTCATGAATCGAGTGGACGTGGCCGACGATGCTTTACGGTTCGGACAAATGTTTCAAATCGAACTGTTTGTCATCAACTATTATAACGGTTTTCGCGCGATAAAAAGATCGGCCACTGAGAACACGTTCGACGACGACCGCGAAACCATATACCTACTCATGGGCGCCGACTATTGGGGTGCTGCGGTGCTCAAGCACCCCATGAATCATTCAATGGGGTGCTCTGCACCCCATGAAATAAAAATGTAGAGCAATATGTAATTTAATACGTTTATAATTTTTTCGTTGTATAATATTTATGGCAACAATATATTTTGGATGTTTTGATAACTCGTTCCTAACATACGTATATGAAATGAAAATAATTTTATGTATAATAATTAATATGTATTTAAAAGTTTTGATATATGAAAAAGGTCGTATTAAATAAGGTAACAATTTATGCTGGAAAAAAATTATTATTTATTTAAATTGACATTTATTAATATCTAAGGATTTTAGGCACCCCGTGAAATTTGGGAAACCCGGCGCCCATGTTAACCTACTGCTATATTATACTATACAGCAGGGTTCGCCAACCTTTTCCAACAATTGAGCTACAATCCACATTTGAAATCTCTAGTGATCGGCTAATATTTATTTATATTTTAGGAATATTATTTGTGTTGTTACATACACTCGAGATAAAGAAGGTGTTCGTTAGGTTACGTTATATTGTCGTGTTTTATTAAGAACATACGACAATATGATGTATGTGACTAATTGACAAACGGTAATAAAAAACTATTTCGATGACCGTGATCTGTTAGATTAATACAAAACAGAACGCGATCGGCTGATATTGTTACGATTAATATTTACTACGATCGACCGATATAGTCCTAAAACGATCGACCAGTCGATCCCGGTCGACTGGTTGGCGACCCCTGCTATACATTTACGTGTCATTTCACGCGTCCACGTATCGAGTTGTCGGGTCCTCGGAGCTCGCTTTATTTTGCTCTATCCGCCGCGGCCGGATCGATACGTCGTCGGTGATCTCGGGGCCGTCGTACCCGAAGAATTCTCGTTTCCGAGGGCGCGGCAGAACGCGAAACGCTATTGTTCCGCTCTAATGTTATTTATGATTATCATATAGCTATTATTGTTACTTGTTATTATTTATAACGCCGTCGTCGTGTGTACATTATCGTGAACACGCGTTCGTCTCGGAAGTCCTTAGACCGACAGCGCGACGCTGGCACGCCGTAGTCCGTCATCGTGATTTTCGATTTGTCACCACGTCGGTTCGTATCGAGTCACGCCGCCGTCGAATAAACTAAAACCGTTTGCACCTTTGCGCTCGAATTTCAACGAAACCACCGAGAAATGTGATGTAAAAAACAATACGTGTGATATTTCAACGAAAAAATTCATGTTTTTCAACGACTCTAGCGTCGAGTTAATAGAAGAAAAAACGTGGTTTCTATCCAAAAAGAACGTTAAGGAATCTGGGAATAGTATATTTTTGTAATGTTTAAACATTAATATCGTTATTACTATACTATTGTTATTCCCGCCGATGTTATTGCGCTGTTATTCGACGATGAACGTCATTCTGCATACGTTATTATAATTACGATTTGTTAAATCTGTGCGACGCGGACGTAAATTTTCAACGTATCTCCGTGTGGATACACGCGGACACGATTGAAATAACAATAAAACGAAATCGAAAAAAACAAACGGTTGTACTAATATTGTGTTCACTAGTCGAATCATTTATGAATAAACCGAATTAAAATTACGTCAAATAAAAAATAAATACATTCAGAAAAACCTAAACAGACGACAATAAGTCTCTCTAACCAGAGCGAGAATCGGACACTCTTTTTTGACCCACGCATTTTTAATTAGTAAAGATCCACCACCCATATGCGGTAAACGCCAAGCAGACCTCACCATTCAACACGTCATCATTCAAGACTGCCCTTTCTTTCAAAAAATTCGGAACACTCTATCAATACCATTTAACCTAGATGAAGCTCTAAACGAAGATAACTCCACTAAAATCTTAAATTTCTTAAAAAAATTAAACATTGTAAACAATCTCTAACCTCATATACGTATACACAACCTATATATGACCAAATGTTAATGATGTAACTCACTCATTTGTAACATGTACACAAGGCGAATAACCATTAGATGTTGAAGCCGTTTTTTCTTTTCAATAAAAAAAAAAAAAATAAATGAATGAATGAATAATTACCGAATGATTCGTCGTCAGATGAGTTCAGAAACACGAGGTGTTCGTAACGAACGGTTTTAATTTGACAGGAACCGATCGCGCCGCAGTTAGAGAACAAGTCCAAGCCCTCGTCAAGCGATAGTCGGATTAGAGCAAAAGTGACAAATTTATAAACGTGTGTGTGTGTATGTATGTTTTTTTTTTTTTGGTTCTGCATAATCCGTTGCGGAGAAATACTTTCTTGGCCGTTTACGAAATCTGAACGAGTGAGGGACGAAGATTTCCATCGCATAAAATTTGGAGCAAGCCAAGACGACCGTGCGTTCGAAATACACCGGTTAAAAAATTCAAAATCAAACGCATTAAATTGAACGAAAAGCCACATGAGCGCTGTGTCGTTTGTTGACATTTATTTAAACGGAATATACAACGTTCGAGTGTCGTGTCATACGCCATGATCATGTGCATAGTACCGTCGCCAAATGAATGTCTAAACCTACTACAGTTTATACCGAATAGTTAATACGACATGTTTTATGTGTATAACAACTCATTCCGACGAATCGACTCAGTTTTAAGATTTAATAATGACGGCGTTGGATTCTTTGAACGATTAATATAACGTATAAACTTAATGTAATGAAGTTAACTCGTTGAAGCGTCAAGGCGAGTAAACATTTTTTCGGTGACACGTGTTTTGAGTGAAAATGCGAGTTCATACACCAAAATCATCACATTTTTTTTTTTAACTTTTTTTAACAACAATAACGTTTTGTCGTTTCCGACGAGATGAAACCGTTTGACTATACTTAGTAACTTCGCAACAATGCATGAGCCGTTTTCAGTGAAAGCTTTCAGAGCGCATTGTTGTCGGCGTCAACAACAACAGCAGCAGTAATAATAATAATAATAATAATGATAATAGGTACGCGTCTGTCGACCAGCCGTGAGAGACGGCGGCGGCGGCGGCGCGGTGCACAGGCGTTGTGCCGAGTAGGCTCGTCGCGGTGATAAATAACGTTATCTTCGGCGGCGCGTCGAGATCTACGGCCGATAACCGGCGAGCCGATTCTGAGGCATAAAAAAGAGAGAAAAAAACAGAAAATACGGGAAAAAGCGTTAAAATATAACACCGTACCCTAGAGCAGTGGTTTTCAAACTTTTTTGACCACGGCACACTATGACCTCTAATTTTAATACAGTGAAACCTCTGACAACAGGACTCTCTCGGCAGCCGAAATATTGTCCGTTATTTAGAGGTGTCCGCTATTCAGAGGGAAAAATAGAGGAGAATAATATGTTCCTGTCCCCGTAAAAACGTCCGCTAATTAGAGGTGTCCGCTATTCAGAGTTATCCGTTAAGGGATGTTTCACTGTATTCTAAAAAATTACATTACCGATACATTTTTAACGGGTGCGATTATTATTATCTAACGTGACTTATCTTAGTCGTTTTCTTACTGCGAACCTTCGATTTATCAATATAATAATATACACTTAAATATTGTAGATTCACAACGGTTGGACGCATCGATTTTCGTAGGTACATCATAATAATTATTCAACTCGATCGGTCATTTAAATGAAAAAAAAAAAAAAATGTTCAAAACACCGCGGCACACCTAGTGAATGCTCGCGGCACACCGGTCGGTGTGCCACGGCACCCGGTTTGAAAACCACTGCGGCCTAGAGTCTCCACTCTACTCCAGTCACTTTACTCGCCGGCGGAGAGCGCGGCCGGTGTGGGGGTCCAATTTTAATAATGTCGTGACCTTTGAGATTTACGCCGTCGCCGAAATATTTATATACATGTAATGCGCATACTTACACGTACTCGACGTGCTATTTTTCACTGTCGTACATAAATTTCGAGACGGAAAACCTTTCGCGCGCGCCACTCCGTCACGCCGAACACGCGACGGCACACAGGTCATCGTGTGATTTTTTTCCCTGTTTTTCCCTCCCCCTCTCTTCCCTCGCGCCCACTCTTCCTGACTTTTCCCATACTCCCCGATCCATCTCGTCCGTTCACGCCCTCACCCCCGTGGTATTCGGGGTAGTGAATAATAACAATAATGATGATAATAATAATAATAATAATAATAATAATAATAATAATAATAGGATCCTCCGGTATACGCGATATTGTCATACTATATAGGTAAAAAATACGACGACGACGCGAGAACGAGAACCGGGAAAAATCGACACGCCACCGGGGCGTGGGGGACGCGCGCCGTGACACGTCGGGTGCGTTATTGTCGCTCGACTCCATTAAAATTAATGAAGATAAAGTTCGCGCGACGACTTCCTTTCTGTCTCGAACCGTTCGCGCGCCCGAGTGATTTATACGTTATAAATATTATACGCACGTCGTTGTCGCGCGCAGGTATACACACCTGTGTGTCATCGTCGCACAACGCGTCCGCCGGGTACGAGCGCGATCCACCGTCAGTCATTTTTTCGATCCAAATTCGGGTTGTTATCCGTCCGAGATATGTGCGCACCGGCGTACACGTGATGATTTTCGTTCGTGGAGGGCGACGCCGGTAGAAACGATTATTGTTCTGACCCGTGTACTGAAAAAAAAAAAAAAAAAGAAGTATTCTGGTAGATTTACCTAGATTGTAATTCCCAAAAACGAATTCAGGCGCAAACCCTTAATGTAAAAATATCCAGTTACACATATGTACACGCAGTCGAGCAAAATGCTTTTATTCGTTTTTATACAATCCAGTGGATTTCGGAGTTGATAAAACTCATAAAAATATACTTGAATAATAAACAACAATACTTTTTAAATAAAAGGTACGGAGCAACAAGTGATCGACAAATTTTACAGCTATTGTCTATATTTCTATATTATCAGCTATAAATATATTAAACCAAGGAATACAGATTACATCAACACGTTTAACCAGGTGTACATTATAGTTTTATACATATTACTTCTACATATTATCATATTACGTGAAATACGTATAATGAATAATGAAAAAACTGCATTTCTTTTCCTTTTTTTTTTTTATTTTGTTTATGAAAATGAATCAAAATTATATTTTTTTAAGCTATTTCTACAAATTATTAATTTAAAAATATCCCGAAAAAAGCGACGGGGAGGAGATATGATCATCCCTTGTATACGCCTTCTAGTCGCAACGACATCGACGACGATTACATGACGTACAGGTATGGAGCGTGGAACGTTTGACGACGACGATGGTGACTGGCCGTGATCGTATACCGCGTATAAATGTTATGTGTACTCGATGATTATTGTGATAGGTTTTTGTTCTTAAAAAATTAGAGCAAACTAAAAAAAACGAATATACATACATAACGCGTCATAATCAATTTCACGAGTATCGCTTACCCATAATCCGCTAAATTCAATAGTCGATTAATTATTATGTCTAGAATTATCAGTATACGAAACTTTTCTAATTTTAACACAATATGCTATATCAAAATACAACAATATATCAAAATAACCTGATGAGCACTTCAATTTTTGTAGACTTTTATCAGTTTTTATATTCTTCACAACACAGTGCACTTGCATGCAAACACCAACCAGATTTTAAGAAGGCGTTTGGAGCACTTGACCCGGAATTCCGAGTTTTAGGACTTTTTGAAAAATTAAGGTATACATTTTTCCGGGGCCTGTGAAGGAAAAACGATTACAATCTTGAGAACAATAGTCAAGTCCAGGTGAATTCCTTGAGAAATTATTCTTCGGTAAAATATTGTACTCTTAACAATGAGCCTGACATCAACCGAAACCAAATTAGTAGCTATTGCGCGTAATTTCAGGCTTTAGATTTGTACGGGAAGTATACTCTGTCCCGAATAAAGTTCTTTGTGTAGCCCTTTAATTACCCAAAGGCCAAGTCGAAATTATATTCACGAATTTCGCAATGTCCCTAACAGATGTCGGTGTCTAACGAAATAATTAAAAAGTTCAATATTGTAAGCAGCAAAGTAAAAAAAAAATAAAAATAAAAAATAACTGGGGAAAAACTCGGTATCATTCAAATTTCTGGCGGGTCGCCAAATGCCTAAATCTAGACGTGCGTGAACTTGGTACGCTCTTTTTTTCCAATCAAACCGCGTGTTAATTAAGAAAACTGATTAAACTGGTGTTATTATTATTTTTTTTATAGTAAAAATAATTCGCAACACGTCGTAAAAAAAATGTATTCTTATTGTGTACAAGGTGTCAAATTCATTGGGTGCTCTTCACGTTGATTCGATCGATTTCCAACAGGTGCCTCTGATCTGTGTTTGTAACAAACGGATGCATGGATCGTCGATGTTTCTAACGAGTGTCGTGAGAAAAATCAAAATCCATCTGTCCAGTAGGGAGTTCGAAGTTAACTCCGCCCTTAAGATAGCTTTTTTCAATGCGTCAATTGTACGATATCAACATTACTTTTATGATTAAAAGCAAAATTGAATCAAACAATTAAATCGAAAATAAGATTAAAAATGTTTTTCCGCTCAACGTGTATTCTTTTCGGCGTCGTCGCGTCAAAGTCAATAAAATAAAATTGTGTTTATGCACTATATACTATAACGTAATATTATTATTGACTATTTGTCGTCAGACATATTTTGGAAAAAGTTTCTCTATCCACCAACCAATGTAAAATGCGCTATTATCGTAAAAATAATCGGAACAAAAAACAATTCACTCCAGCGTGACTTTCAAAAACATATTCCATGAACTATTCTAATAGTGGACGTTTGACATGAAATAAACACGAGTATCCGAAATATTTTTATCCTCGATTCATCCCTCTCACACATACACTCTCTCTCTCTCTCTCTCTCTCTCTCTCTCTCTCTCTCTCTCTCTCTCTCTCTCTCTCTCTCTCTCTCTCTCTCTCTCTCTCTCTCTCTCTCTCTCTCTCTCTCTCTCTCTCTCTCTCTCGGTGAGTGACGAAACCCGCCTCCGGACCGACATTGGAAACGCGATGTCGCGTCACAAAGTGCAACAGGGGCTCGGATCTGTACGCGTCGTCGTCGTTGTCATCGTCGCGGTGACGTTTGTGAAACGTTATTCCTGTGTTAACATCAATAAAATTATCAGCCCGACGACGACGCGAATATAAACCGCCTGATTATAATATAATAAAATCTTATATATAAAATTCTCGTGTCACAATGTTAGTTACCATACTCCTCCGAAACGGTTTGACAGATTTTTATGAAATTTTATATGCATATTCGGTAGGTCTGAGAATCGGCTACCTACCATCTTAGTTTGTATGTTGTGCGATAAGTGGTTCCGGAGTATGGCCTCTTAAGTGCACAATATTAATCACATACGCACGATATTCAACGATTATTGTTTTGCCGTGGAGAGAGATATACACTCTATGTGGTTATTTTTTTATTATTTGTTTCCGTGGCACGCGCATCTATGGCATTAAAAGTTACGTTTTACGTAAAATTACGTACATGTGAAATTTAATTTTTTCTTTCTTTACAGCGAAATAAAATTTGTGAAAATGTGTTTCAGTGCGGTGTTTTTTCGTGTATTTTTTTCGTCACATTTTATTCCGTTCAATTATGAAATTCATATTGTTTTTTTAGTGACAAAAAGTTAAAATTGCAGTACGGCATTTTAAATGACAAGTTCCGAGGTGAAAATATATAAATACCACGAATCCCTATTATACCTACAGATGTGCCAATTCAATTTAAACGTATTCGGTTTTCGATAAGATTGGCATTTGCAAATAACTATCAATAAGTCACAAGGCCAAACGATATCTGTTTGTGGCTTAGATTTGAGCACACCATGTTTTTCACACGGACAATTATACGTAGCATGCTCTCGAGTGGATAAACCATCATCCAGTTTGTTTGTGTTAGCTAAAGATGGGCTAGCAAAAAATATTGTTCACGCTATAGCATTAATAAATTGACATTTTTAGCGTTACTGTCATAATTAATTAACGGTATATATAATTTTGAGGAATAAATTATGGTAAATTTAAAAAATTAATGTTTGGTGTTTTGTTATTTTTATATTCCCTCTTCGTCCACAGCGCTCCATGCCTCTTACACTCATTTACCACATCCTTACACACTTACAATAAGCAGTGTTGCGCAAAGATAACTAAAAATTTATCTAGATAAAGATAAAAGATAATTGGATACAATTTATCTAGATAAAGATAGAAGATAGTTAAAATCTAAATTATCTAGATAAAGATAAAAGATAAAACACTATTTATCTGGATAAAAAAAAAGATAAAATTATTTCAATATACCTGCCCCTCCAAAAAAAAAAAAAAAAAATTATATTAATTATTATTATCCTCAATAATAAATTATGGACTATGGATTATGGTGTACACGGCGGCGGTCGACGAGTCGACGACACAACGTTGCAACATATTCGGCCGTAGCCCGTATAATTGTATAAATCGGGATAATTAGAATTTAGAATTAACATAAAAGTGGCATGGAAAATTATTACCTATTACTTTGTTAATGTTCTGTGTTTGTGCAAGGATGATTTATTAATTTAATAGGAATTTAATAGGTTAAAACTTTCAAGTTCAATTTTTCGAATTTTTTGAATAAATATGTTTATTTATCTAGATGAATTACGTTAGATAACTCAATAATTTATCTAAGATAATTCATCAGATAACTAATTTTGTTTATTATCTAGATAAGATAAAAGATAATTAATTATTTATCTAGATAAATTATTTAGATAATTTATCTAGATAATGCTCAACACTGACAATAAGGTATTTGTTTTTTTCCGACACTAGAAATTCCCTAGAAATAATTTATATGGCAAAACAACGTTTGCCGGGTCAGCTAGTATAATATACTAATGCCTTCGGTGTGGGTTTACTACGCGCAATATATGTTTATTATTTACAAACGACTTGAGGAGACAATGGCGGCGGCGCACAAATACGTTTTTCCTCACCTACCGTCGGGCAGGAGCACTTGAACTCACCGAAGGGTTCGCGATGGTACGAGGGGTACGATCGACACGTCGAAATCAAGGCGGTCTGGATTCACGCGCAATAGTGCTCTGCACGGTCTGTGATTTTACCGGGATCGGACCGGACCATATTTTAATTTTTTTTTTTTTTTAAACCAAAGTCGGACCGAACTTATTCCAAAACACATTTATTTAATCGGACCGGACTGACATTTTAATACAATTTGATAAGGCGGACCAAGACCGGACCGTCGGTTGAAATAAAATAAAATTTGGACCGCGAACGCTCGTACGAACTGGACTGTCGGTCTAAACTGAAAAAATATTAAAATCAAAAAATATTATTATGGTATTGTATGTATGAGTGACTGTGAGGTGAATGTACAAGTGAAATACAACAATATTTTTAAATTTACCGGACACCGATTCACTAATTAATTGGTAAGTGGGAAGCGATAGCGATTATCGAACTTAGGATTATCAAATGCCCGATGCCCATTGCCACGATTTCGTCTTTATTCGTAACACGTAGCCATTAGTTGTACGTCTATTTTCAGCGTTCGGTTGGTAAAAGCAAAAACATAAAGCACCCGAACGCTCGTGGCTAAAATACTGTTTTCATATTTTGTAAGTGGTGTTATTTTTAGTAGATAGCGTGGAGTGAAATATGATGTGCTGAAAACGATAATATTTTGGGTTTTATTAAACGACGAGGAACCATAGCTGTTACTATATACAATTTTGGTAGATAAAATTAATAAAATCGCACAGAACTTCTCAATGCGTTTCTACTTAAATATCGATTTTATGAGTATTAAGCCTGGTGGTATGGGGTACGTATAAACAATACATAAAAATATATAACAACAAAGCCTTAAGATAATGTTTTCCCACAATTTGCGTTCTATGATTTCTATAAATAATATTATAAGAGTACCGCAATCGGGACAGTCCGGTCTGGACGGAATCAATTTTTTTTTTTTTTTGGCCGCTAAAACCAAACCAAATTGAAATAATAAAGCATAATTTAAACCAGGATCGGACCGAATTATTCCCGAAATGTTTAAGCCGGACCGAACTGGTCATTCGTCTTTTTTTATAATGTTCCAGACCGGACTGTTATAGACCGGACTACGCAGGACACTATCGAAAAGAGATACCGAAAATACGGTATTAGTTGGCGCGCAAAAGTAGGTACCACTCGATCGGAGACAGTTTTCACTTCAAATCTGCGGTCTCGCACTAAAAAACCACGTCGTAGGTGATTATTTTTTGATGAAAACAGTCGTAGTTTCCGAACTTTTTTTTTTTTTTATCACAAAAATACAAATTAATTTTTTTGAACTACGATACTTTGAACATTCAAAATCATCTATACCGACAGACATGTTTACCCAGATCGTAAATTTCAAAATCCGTTGAACGTAACGTTTTTCATGAATAATAACGTCGTCGTACTCAACAAATCGTCGCGTCATACCGCACCTCGGTCGTCGTGACGACCGGCCGCGGGCCGTCGTCGCGTCGTCGCACCAAAAGAAATACGGCGAATGCACTTACTGGTCTAAAAGATTCGGTCGCTAAAGACGGAAAAAACATTTATTTATAGATCACGCGCAAACGAGCCGTGGCCTGAAGATCGTCGCGCGCGTCCTCTGGCCGTGCGGCGTGCGTTACTACACGCGTCGTTACGCTTTTGAGTGATATAAATCGACGAAAAGTGTTTTATAATACGGTCTCGAAAGTTTTGACGCGGATATTACGCGCGCGTCGTGTCCGGCCGTCCGATACGACACGGACGTGTGTGTATGTGTCTGTGTGTACGATATTTCTCGAGATGATGAATCGCGGCGAACCGTAATAATATATTACACGGCGCGTGTCACGAGTTTTTCTGACTTTTTTTTTTTTTGATTTTTCAAAAAAAGAGATTAATAACAATAATAATAATAATAAGTCCGGCGGGACACTCGGCCGCCGCGACACAATGCTTCGGAAATATTTACATACGTATACGACGCTGCTTTAAACGGGCAGTTTATTATTTTTTTTTTTTTGTATGCGCTGTTGTCCGTACTAAGGCGTTCGAACGTGTACGAGCACAACACACCACCGTCCGAATCCACTCTCGTCCGCGAGCGTTCCGTATTGTTGCCACGTGTCACCCGTGTGCTTCGATACGCTCGGGACGAAATTACTTTTTTCCTCCTCCTCCTCCTCCTCCTCCTACCGTTTCGCCACGTCGCCATGTGCCTGGTCTACACCGGTCCAGACCGGACCGAACCACGGTCCAGTCTTTTCGGTCTTTGTGTACAGGACCCAACCACAGGGATGATCTACTTTTCCGCCAAAATCGGCTTTACCGTTAAACGCCAAGTCCGTTTACCGCCAGTGCAATAATATAATATATTTCCTTTTTCCGCCACCACAAATTTCAGTTTCTATATTTTGGTAACCCCTTGCCATGTAAACACGTGAAGTTATCGATAATTGGTAATGATTTTTAAAATAACAAAAACAATTAGGTAGTCAATTTTAATTAAATATATTATGATTTTACAAAAACACATTCAAGTGATACTTTAAATTAAAATTACATAGAATATTGCATGATGTTATTACAAAAACTAAAATGTCTATATTACGATGTAAAACAACAACATCACAGTCAAAAATGTATTTATTTTATTTATTTTTTATAGTTATACGTAATCTTTCCTCTCTTTTCTGTGAATGGAGAAAAACACATGATTGTGAAAATATTATCTGTGATAAACTTTTTTTTCGAGTTATCGACGACACTGCCGGAATTGCTTGCGCATTATATCGACAGCGACTTTGATGAGCCAATTCGCCCAGTTATTAACCAGGGGTTACCAAAATATAGAAACTGAAATTTGTGGTGGCGGAAAAAGGAAATATATATATATATATATATATATATATATATATATATATATATTATTGTACTGGCGGTAAACGGTAAGGTCGATTTTGGCGGAAAACGGTGACGCCCATCCACGGTCCGGTCTTTTACAGTCAATTTCAGTTCGACATAAGTTTGTTATTAATGACAGAATCGCGGTCTAGTCTGGGTTATTTTAACACGTGATACAATATAATACGTAGAATTATACAAATTCACAAGATCGGATTTTTTCCAAATCTTCCGAGTTCCGTTTTAAAAGTCAACACCTCGTTATTTTCATAAGTGCAAAACCCACGGCGGCGTGCAGCCTGTTTTCGCATTCGTTTTTTTTTTTTTTTTTTTGCAACGTCGCGCGATTTGTATTTGCATTGTTTTTGCGATGTTTATAACGTCTGTGTTTAAGTGGTATTTATTTTTTGCCGACGATGTTTCATCAAATAAACCGCCGACGACGTATGACTTATAGCGATTCGATGAGTGTTTAAAATTTTTTTTTTTTTTTATTCCATTAAAACATGACGAAAATACGACAATCGTGAAGCGGCTTACCTACCCTATAAAATACATTACGTTTATATTTTGAAACGAATAAAATGCACTTACACAAAGAAACTCACTCTTGAACAGCATTGAAAAGTTTAAAAGTTAAAAAAAATACACTCTTACACAATTATATTCCAATATGAAATAGCTATTGTTTCACTCTAGGTTTTAATGATTTTTGATTACCAACTTTTTTATTGACTAGGTAAATGAAATGTAAACAAAAGGAATTATAAGTTCGCGATATTTAATAACGAAAGCGTAATAACAGCTATTAAAAACACAACTTGTGTTTTTTTATTCGCAACAAAATGTTTTCAACAACATTGTTTTAATTAATTAGAACGCAAACTAACTAAAGGTAACTGCTTTTTAAAAAGTATTTATGTTTTATTCGGTCGAAAATCTATGTGAAAATATTGTAAAAAAAAAAAAGTGTAAATTATATTATAAACTCTGTATAACCAAATGAAAAAATTGAATGACTCTATTCAACGATTTTTCCAATATCAAGAATTAAATATAACTTTTATTTTTATCGACACGCATAGTTGCAAGTTATGTACTGTACGTGTTTTATACTCCCGGATAAATTGAAGTAAACACCACTGTACGAAGTACTCGTAAAACTTCGATAAACTTTTTGGCTAATTTGACCAGTGTACTAAACAATAACGGAAAAAATTATATTTATTATATATTACGCAAACTGTAGATTAAATAAATTTAAAGACACGCTGCATAATAGATAATATTGAATCGAATCATTTGACTGAAACAAATTCATAATAAGTACTCTTCAATAAATACACACCAGATACCTATAGTATACATAATATACTTGTAAAACAGTCATACAAATAAGAAATAAAATAAATTTTATTCTGCAAAACAATGCGAAAATTATTGTATTATGCTTGATACGTTTTGTTGAGTCAAACCTTATATATCTTAAAACATAAAATTTACCCAATCGTATTTAATGGATTATGACTAGAGTATGGATTTTGAAGGCATTTGCCTTTTTTTTTCTATTGCTCTAAAACGAAGATATATCAACTACAAATTCAAATTATACTACTATACTACTATGCACGACATTTTATTTTGCTTTTTTTATTTTTTTACGTTTTTTGTATATTTATGCTTTTTGGGCATTTTTGGTACATTTTTTCAAAATGTGTTCTAAATAAACGTATTTTAAATGTTAATTTTTATTTTTATATTAAATAATGTGTTTTCCAAGGTAATAGCTGGCTCGATCGATTTTATCTTGCTATGTTTGATTTATGGATATATTTATCGATATAATTTAGATACGTATATAGTAGATTATTAGAACTAATAAAACATTTTAAAACTTTTGTGTGATAAAATTTTTTGTTCAAACCTATTTTTAATGCTTTTTTTAAAGCTTTTTGGGAAGATTTAGACAGCTTTATTGCTTTTTTTAGTTTTTTATTGCTTTAAAATCCGTAATCTAATTATGACTAATGAATAATTGAGGCGCTCAGCGCCAATACAGCTTAACCCACAAAAGTGTAATTGCGCGAGACGGGTTTTTAAAGTTTTGACTATTTTTCAATATTTTTTTTTCTGATTAAATCCACTCCAAGGAAAATAACAATAACTCATTAGTATGTATAAATCCTTGCCTTTTGAACCATCTATAAGGTTCTAGCTAATTTAAAGTTTGTTAAGATGTAATGTGGGTTAGGCCACTATGAATTTTGAATTTTATTTATTTATTTATTTCATTTTTCTGTGGTTTACACCAGCTTATTGGGAATTTGTAATTCATTTAAATTCACACAACATGAAAATACTATGTAAATAATTGTTTAAGTTTATTTGTAACTTTTTTTAAATAATATTGTAATAATCTTTAGTGTAGAATGATTATTAACAATGAAATTATAACTAAACTTAACCTAACAAAAAAAATCAAAATCACTTTTAATAGTATCTACCTATGTAACAGTTCAGTTTAAAATATATTGTTTTTAATAAATTTGATCAACTTGAAAATTTGGTATTGAAACATTTTTAGTAGTAACTTACCATCTTGTAAATATTCGTTTATTTCTTGAGTGTTCATTATAAGAATAATAAAAAAACAATTAACAAATAACAACTGAAACAATTAACAAACTATTTTGTCATGAGTAAATAAATTAATCAAATGAACTAAATTTCGTATTTTGATAAAAATGATAACTGCATTCATTTTGCCGGGAAAAAATTATTATCAATATTATTTTATTCATGGAAAAAAATTGGCCAATTTAATAGGATAGGGTTGGGCCACGGATAATAGATATATTATAGATAATATATCTATTATCCGTGGGGTTGGGCCACTATGACTCTGAAATTATATTTCATAATTTACAGTGTCAAAAGAAATAATGTGCTGCCATCTAGCGAATAATTTTTTTTGTGGAATAGGCCATAGTGGATTTCAAATATTATATCAATCTGAAACATTTTATCACATAAAACGGTGTAGTAAACCGATATTACGCATACATGAATATTTCACATAAAACATAATTAACAACATCGTGATACTTCTACACATGCAATTAACCAATATCACGATTAATATTAGAAGATATAACAAGTCCATAAATACCAAATTCGTGATACTTCAACAAGCGGCCGCCGTACCCAAAATTTATGATCCCTTGCCATTTAAAATCCTTGCCAAAAACAACTATCTCTCCGCATCTAGTATTGACTCACCTGTTCTCCTCATCCGGCTTCTCGATTAATGTATAAGAAATGGTAAAATAGAGCCCAATGATTTGTATAAATACCGACTCTATTTTACTGTAAAATTAGATTAAGTCCGTTCCCCAAGCCTCGAACACTACCTGGTCATAGCCCCGCGCGGTTACATCGTCGCCAGCTCTAGTGTTCACGAACCCACTTACTCTCGGGCAAGACTTTAAACGTCTGTCCTCACATTTATTTTATTAACATAATTATTATAAGTTAAATTTTGTCTCTATATTTTAATAAACATATTTACTAATCTCCAACATTGACTTTGTGACTCTTTACCTCAACCTGTCGAAGAACACGCTCAGAGCCGTCAGTCTAATAAATATTAAGTATAGTGACTATAGTATCCTGGTTCACTACAACGGTATTTGATTTTTTCGTGGTTAGGCTGTTTTGACGCTGAGCGCATCAATTATCAACAGTGTAAAATCACAATGAAATTCAAACGATATAACCGTCACCCGCGAAATCGTTTTTCATTCAGATATATTACCTACATCCTGGATACTCCTCGACGTCGTGGGAATCGGTTCGGATTCCGCACGCATATAAATGCACTAAAGAAAAATTACAAAACGGTATGTCTACTATATGAACTGAACACAATGTCAACGCGCCAGTGGTCACGAACTGTTCGCGAGACGGGGTCCTCGGCTGTGTTTGACTTACGAACCTAACGATGGCACCCTCGTTAACCGTCTCCGAGAAAACGGAACAACGACGCGGTGACTCACCCTGCATGTGTCCGTGACATTGTGTCAAACGCGTCGCGCATTACACGTCGGGCATTAAAATAAAGTGATAACATTATGTGAACTCGCGAGGGGTTTTAACGCGTGTATAAATGATGGATGACTTATATTATGTCCGACCCGAAACTTATATTTTTACTCTTCAACGTCACATCGTGAGATTGTGTGTGTGTGTGTGTGTGTGTGTGTGTGTGTGTGTGTGTGTGTGTGTGTGTGTGGCGCGCGCGCGTGTATCAGTATTTCAGTGCAAAGTCTCATATGACGTCCCGAATTTCACTCGGAACCGCTACGATAAACTTTTGACAACCTCGCCCGAACTCTCTAATCTTACCCGACTTCAGTGGACTCGACGAGCACGGCGGATGACAAACGTTCGTGGTCAGATACTCGGTAGTCGACTTTACTGGATTCTCTTTTCCGGCCCCCACCCATGATCAACGTCTCAGCCCCGAAAATCAATTATGCTAACGCTGACGAGCTAAGAAGTTCATGGCTATTTCTCCGCGGTCAAAGACATTGTCGGGATATTCGTCCGACTGGAAAACCAAACGCGTTCGCACGCCATAAATTTACATAAATGATAGAATTATAAGTTTCGGTTTTCGATTTCGCACTATACTTGTAAAACTACTTACTCGTGACGTGTACTTGAACATTTTGGAAATTTATCACCACAGTTTTAAAGACCTGTACGAGTAGAAACGGTAAAAAGTAAACTAGTTAAGTAGATTAAAATAACAACCAGCTTTTTTCGGTTTACTATGACTCGATTTTTTGTTCGTCGTCATTTCTCTCCATAGACACATTTATTCATAATATAAATAAACACATTCATAAAATGTCATTGGAACCATTTTTTTCCCTGCCGACATTTATTTCGAGTTTCAATGATTTCCGCACAAAAAACCGTAATCGACATAAATCTTAACAACTTTTAGAAACATTAATCCATAAATTATTCATATACTTTTCAAATCAAAAGTGAAATATATATTCTACTCCATCAAACGCGACAGTCATGCATTTTGTTGAAATTTTCCAACGGATATTCTTTTATTAAAATTGATCAATATTAGTTTTATTTCTGTTATTTTTAAATCCGAGCATCGTATCGGAGTTTATTTTATTTTTTTTTTTTGTCTCTCTCGAGACAGATATTTTCAAACATTAAATTTAATTTACACGTTCTATGCTTAAACCGTACGCGTGTACACTCGCGCGTTTGTGTGTGTGTGTGTGTGTGTGTGTGTGTGTGTGTGTGTGTGTGTGTGTTTGTATGTGTGTGTGTGTGTGTGTGTGTGTGTGTGTGTGTGTGTGTGTGTGTGTGTGTGTGTGTGTGTGTGTGTGTGTGTGTGTGTGTATACCTCAGTATAGGTATGTCTCGGGATTATTAAACAAAGCAAACATTTCACCGATCTAATTTCAAACGAGTTCTAACAAAAAATCGACCTGACCTCGTAAATAACGAGTGCACCTTTTATCCACTGTTCATTCTACTGTGAAAATATTGCATTTGTGACAAAAACGATTTCGCAAACGTTATGAGTAAAAGCAATTCCGTCGCGTACACGGGGTAAAGCTCTTCGGATGTTCTCTTTCATCAAACCCGACCTCGCAACTGTGCTCGCTATACTACGCTTACGCGTGTTTCTTTTACGGGGTTTTTAATAAAATCGCAATCTAAATAAAACTCGCACGATAAAATCATTCGACTCAAACATATATAATATAACATTATGATATACGCACGACTGTTTTGTACGCACCGAAAATCACACACGCGCAGGCCACCATAAAAACGTAGTTGACAAACATATAAAACGATCGATATTACTCGTGGTCCTCGGCTGGTCCACTCGATACTCGATACGCCGTCCGCGGTCGTCTTGGGACTTGGGTATATAGATTCCCAAAATCTAATCGAGTTCGGATACCGGTGGAAATATCATATGGTCAACGAGTGAATGCGAATTCGATACGAGTGCCGTGCAACGTTTTCACAACGTTAGTTCGATCCGGACGAAAACGTATTGTGTCACGCGGGTGTGATTCGTTTTCAAATATACATTTTTTTTTTTTGCCATTTTCTAGAAGATAAATCTCAAACCGTGGAGCAGAATTGAGCATTATTCGAATGAAATTTTATCTAGATGATTATTTAGATAACATTTCATTTGAATAAATTATTATTCGAATAACTTTTTTTACAGGTATTCGAATAAAAATGTATTTGAATAATTTTCAATTATGATTATTCGAATAAAAAATTATTCGACTAAATTTTAAACATAGAAATTCGATTGATTTTCGTTTATTTTATTTTGGTAAACATAGGGTTTATATTAAAAATTACCAAAAATTATTCGTGTAACTGTCTTTGAAATTTAGTCGAATAATTTTTTTATTCGAGTAATCATAGTCGAAAATTATTCGAATACATTTATATTCGAATAGTTGTAAAAAAATCATTCGAATAGTTATCTAGATAAAATTTTGCCCAACACTGCCGTGGAGTACCGATCGACCGTTTTATACTGCCGGTCGGTCGTACGTACGATACGCCGTGTGCGAGTTCTACTGGCGGTTGTACTTTATACGCGTTCGCCGTTTCATAAAAATAATCGTAAAAATTCCGGTGGAGACAATCGGAAAAAAAAAAAAGAAAAAGCGTATCGAACGAAATCCGTATTTCATACCGTCGAGCGCACAGGCGTCAGGTACAGAGAAAAACAGGTATTAATGGGTTCCGCCGTGTCATTTGCATAATATTAACATTACGATCGACTGAGTGTTCTCTATGATTATGTAAATATAAAGCACGTTAAATAAAAAAATAAAAAATCATCGACTAAGTACTTCGATAGTGTTGATGGATTATCAATTAAAATCAAATGTATGACTATCACCACTGTACGAGTGACAAATTTATAATTATCGCCACTGTACGGGTGATACGGAAAAGTTCATAGAATAATAATTGACGTGCTGTTATGAGTAGGGATGAGAAATCATAGGACTTAGATATTTTTGTCTATGCCTGATATTAACAGCTAGGTGACCAAAAAATCCGTTTCATAACTTAACGAGTTCATTTTCGCGGTTTTTTTTTGCATATTTTCGCATATTTCGGTAAATTTTTAAAGAATACCATATTTAACGTTTTTTCGCGCATAAAAATTCATATTTAGTCAATTTTTATAGTACCTATCGTATAATTCATTTATTATCGAAAATCATACTGAAATTGAATATTTTAATCAAATATTATACTGAAATTGAAATGTAATATAATAGAATAATCAGTGGCACCGAAGTTTTTTAAATGTAGTAGGGCAATATTTCAAAACGTCACGGCTTCTTTTAGCAGTTTTTCACGTTATAAAAACATCCTCTCGGACAATAGTCGTCGATTACTCGTTGGCAATCTTAAAAAAGCTCTGATGGTCCTTTATAAAAAATTTACAGTTATGAAAAATAAATAAAACTTAAATGTGAGTGACACAATATTTTCAAATTTGCAATTTATATGTTGTTTATATAACATGATATTATTATAAATACAGTTTTTTATGCATATTTTCGACTTTTTCGGCATATTTTTGTTAATTTTGTGGATATTTTGTCAAATTTTTCTCCTATGACTTTTCATCCCTAGTTATAAGTGGATGAGAAGTTGGAAAACGATGGATTTGATTTTTGTAGACGGGGAGGGATGAGGAAAGCGCAGTCCGCCTTTTTATAAATCCGTGTGATCGAACCGTATTCATTTGACATGTTTCATTTTCGCCGGTGAGAATATTGTATTGTATGTTTGTGTATGTGTGTGTGTGTGTGTGTGTGTGTGTGTGTGTGTGTGTGTGTGTGTGTGTAGGTGCTTTGAAAAAAATATTCCCACGACTGTTTGTCGACTGAATATTTCGCCCGTCGACGTTTAGAAAAAACGTGTGAAGAAAATTTAAAAAAATAAAATATATTTTCCACGTCGGGGAAAATATTCTATTTGTTTAACGCTGCTGCAGCAGAGTGGCACACCTACCTACTCGTGAATGCGTGTACGTTGTAATGTAACGCGTGTGTTTGTCGGAAATTTGGCGTGTCTTCGCGTGAACGCCATCCGATTTACTTAATGTAAGCGAGCAGATAAATTGAATAAATTCTGCGAGAGAAGATTACATTTTCTCTACTCTTATTGTTGTTTTTTTTTTTTTTTTTTTTTTTTTTTTTTACCGACGTGATTCGATTGGTGATTCACGAGGCACCTCAAGTAAAATGAAAAAAAAAATCGTCTCGGCAGCCAGTCGTATGACATTAAATGACAATAGAAATATTATTTTAGCCAGTAGAACACATTACTATAATGCGTTCTGGCGAAAAGCCACTTGAATGCGCCATCAACTGCGTATGGAGGCTATATACAAAGCAAAAGAAAAATAAATTGTTTTCCATTCGGGTCTCGGCCAAGCGTTCGGACGCGCGTCGGATAAATATCGGCCGTTTCCACGCGGTGACGTGCACGTCAGACGACCAGCAGCAGATAACGATTTCGCCCGAAATTAATACGCGAAGTCATTAATCGGCGTGAACACTTTGTGAACGGTAGTTATCATTTTGAGAAACTATATTTCATCTTTTTTCTACTTTGACTATTGACACGAATGTAATATAATATACAGTGGCGTATTTTCAAAAAATTTTTTTGGGTGGGTCCAAAAAAATAATTTTTATATTCTGAGTGATGCGATGAATCCATTTATAGAGATGTAAATTAAAATAATTTTTATCCTGAAAATTTTTAATATTTTAATATTTTTCTGATTCAAAAAAATATTTTATAAGTAATATATTTTGCACTAGAGTCTGGAATCTTGTAAATACAAGGAATTCAACTATTATATTATGATATAATACACTGCAATCTAGACGCAAATTTAATATTTATTTTTTTTTTTATATACTTCTGGGAGGTCTAGACCAGGGACCCCTCTGTAAATACGCCACTGTATGTATACATATATATATAGTACCAGGAAGTCCGATCTCCGATCACACTTAAATAGTTTTTTATTTATTTTTAACAAAATTTTTTAACTATAAAAAATAGTAAACTAAGGCTACTTTGAATGTATTTTGTGGAACCTGACCCTACTAAGTTTAAAACAAAACTAAACAATTTTGAATAGACAATTATTGTCTAGACTAATTAAACGAAACTAAAATATCTTAAAAATTCTTTTTATTTTGGAGAATAAATTTTTTTTTAATCTTAAAAGTAGATTATATTTATGTAAAAATTGAATCTTTTTAAAAATGAAAATCGTTTACTTTTAAGATTCGTTTTTAACATTCTTAAAAATATTTAAATAATTAACAGCTAATTATCTACTTAAAATATTTTTTTTGTCAGCGGCCAGAAAGCACGTATTTTCGGGCTGCGAAAAAGAATGCCCCAGATCCCAGATGTGGGCCATTATTTACCTATCCCTAAAAAAAGAAATTAAAAATTATCTGCTTTTTTTAAATATTTAGTGAAAAAGTTTAGCATTATCTGCTCTTTTTAAATATTTAATAGAAACAACAATTTTTTTAAATTTGAAAAGTCCTAAATTTAAAAAAATCATGGCCGGGCTTTTTTCGATTTCATAAAAAGAATACGAAAAAAATATTAAATAATTTATTTAGTTACGCCTCTACATTTCTTTCAATTGATATGTAAATTAGGTTCTATCTGCTATTTAAAATAAAAGAGCGGCTGTTCATTAGAAAATGCGCTTAGAAAGTGTGTATTGAAGAAAGAGGGCGTAACTAATAATTCTCCTATACTTTTATTGTATAAAGATTTTTTATGAAAACTCATAGAAATAAAATTTTCTTGAAATTTTGACTAAGTCCATTGAATTCCTGAGGTCGAAAACTCTTTATATATGATATATAAGAAAAATCGTTAGAGCCGTTTTCGAGATGGCATGACTGGAAATAGGTACATACAATTCCTTGCTCGTTTTATAGTATAATATTATTTATAATATTAATAAATAAAATTTATTTATATATATTATATATATTATATATATTATCCGTATAATTACTTCGCGTGAATGCAAGAAAACGGATACAATGTAAAAATTACTTCTCTCGGCGCGGATAGTCCGCACGACAACTCTTAACAACGTAACTTTTTTCAGACGCGCATATCAGGGGAGGTGAATCGTGTATCGCTCCTCTCCTCTCTTGGAGATTTTATTAATTTTTCACCCGTTTTTCGTAAACATATACTTTTTAATATGTGATTACATTCAATTATTATAATATTTTTTTTAATACCAAATTATACTGATATAAAATTTGTTATCATTGTTCATTTTATATATATATATATATGAATTGACGAAAATTTGCTACAATAGTTTCATTATTGGTATATTATTATACATAAACCACCTGCGTAATCTTCCCTCAGGAAAAAAACTCTTCTAATGTATCAATTTTTATTCAAGTGCAGCTTCCCGAATCCTATTCCCAGTTTAAATATCATAATTAAATAATAGATGATAACACCTCAGTACATCATATTTTACATTTACACACGGAACACATAAAATTCAATATCAGTTACATAATATAACAACTGTAGCGTACTTACGCATTAAATCGATGAGATTAGCAATTTCACATCATAAGTGTCTTGGAAGAAAAACAGTAAAATACTACCACGGAATAGAGCACTCAGCAATGCATAACATGGTTGCTCTGGAGTTGTCAATGAAATAGATAAAGGACACATTTTTAAATTAAAACAGGCTAAAAATTGCATATTTTCTATATGTACTGATTGGTGACTAGAGTAAGTAGTACATTCCTAACGAGGATAATTAGAGAAGGGTTGAAAACCAACATAGTTCTCATCGATTTTAAATAGGCCTCTCTTCTAAAAAACTTGAATTTAACTACCACTGCTTTTTTTTCACCTCGTTCGCGATCTATTTTAACATATTAAATACTAATTAAATTAATAAGTTTAATTAATATTAATTAATAAGTCCTCTTGATGTAATGACACATAACTAAATAAATCTCACTACATTCGTTGAAGTTCCATCCGTGGACGGCATCTGCCTCCACGCCTACATTTTTTTTTTAATAATTGCTTATTAATTTATAATTCGTAATATTATTAGAGTATAATATGTTTAAATAAAGGTAAAATAAATAATTTCCAATTCAATATTATGTTTTAATTTCTTATTATAGGTACTTAACCAAATTTCAGGTACTTTTGGATCTATATTTTATGAAAAAATAATTTTGGCCGCCTATAATAGTGATCGAAACCACTGTGCGCCGTACAATGTCATTTATTATACATTTATATGACATAATATATTTTGTCATTATTACTAATAACGCATGTGCTTGTTGCACAATTATGTGTACTACTGTGTATTTTTTCTAATGAAAAAAAAATAATAAAAATACTAATTGATTTCAAAATATATAATCGGATTGCGCGTGGCTTAAGGACCAATAATGTTTACGATGTTTTTGAGCAGTATTACGATTCACAAAACAATGTAAACTTTTTCATGTTTTGAACAATTGAAAATTTGAATTTCCCAAGTTTGTTGTTATATCTGCTGTACAATGGTACAACAATGACACTTGCACGCACATAACAATTTAAATCATATTATTAAAGATTACGCGGTAACAGAACTTCTACTTCTCTACATGATACCAACTACATTGATTAAAATAACTATCAAATATTATAGATTATTTGGGATTTTCTCTCAAATCTATTTGTAAGTTTTTTGTACTCGAATATTTTTATAATTTGTATTTATTTTGAACTCCCGTGTAAAAAGGGGATGACATTTTTTTCGCGTGCCCCGTGACATCAAAATTATAAATAGGTACGGGCTTGACTGTAACTGAAACCGCCAAGATTTCTCCTCGCACATAGGACCCGCATCGCTGCCACGACTTGTTTCGGAATCGATCCGATTTCGTCTGCCCGCGGTCAGTGTTGTTTGCACCTGCGGCCTTGGTGACACTCCGTCGTGGTCGCGGCCGAACAATTTTGACCGCCGAAACTCGCGAAAAGCCCGTGTCCGTTGTTTTCCTAAACGTCGCGACTTGACGGACACAAAACGTTTTTCAGACGCGATCGCCGCCGAACGATGTGCACGCGTTGGCATACGTAAAAACGGCAGTGTTATTAAATAATCGGTATTAATTGCGACCCTTCGTGAAATCGGTATATGAAAAAAAAATCATCGAAACTATATACAGCCCGGCCGTATTTATACGTGCGGATTTCACTTGATAGATGTGTACAAAAATGAAATTTAGAAAAAAAAAACAAAAAATACATCCATTTAAAACAATTATTTTCGTTTTTTGTTTTAACATAACTACCGGTGATTTACGACCTTTGCGTTTTGTGCGTGCGCAAAACGACTGAATAAAATATATTAAATTTTTGGCAGCGTATCAATAAAACTGTTTTGCCGTTTTGAAATTTAATTCCGCCGCGCCGTCGAGCGTCGAACACGAGGTTGGACAAGGCTCGAAAACAATAAGAAAAGTAATTTAGAGGAAAAACATATGTAACAAATTAATTAATCTCGAATTACGCCAGCATTCTAAACTTCTAACTTCTCGAGTGCTAAACAGTAGATGCTGCACTTGTTTCGTGTCGAGCAAATCTTATTAGCTGCATGACAATAACACATTTTAGAACACGTGTCGATGTGTCACAACTCACAATACATTAAATAAAAGTTCAATTTATGTTTTTATACCTACACGTTGTTCATTGTAATTTGTCGAAATATTTTGAAAAAACTAAATACGCTTTTCGTCCGCGTAAAACACGTCGTACTTTCTATGACGTATCGAATCACCTTTTAAAAGTCATGTAAAACAACAGACGTTTTGTTGTCCTCGGAGGCGGTGTGAAGCCGGTAGATAAAACGGATATTATCTAAAAAAAAAAATAAATAAAAGAAAATAATTGTTAATCTTCTTTTTTACCGATAATTTAACGGTTTATCATTAAAAATATCCCTAAAAGTAAAAACATTCAATAAATATATAAATATTTGTATTACTACTATACTTTATATTTAAAACAAAAAAAAAGCATATTGATAACTTGTTTTTAAATAATTAATAACATAAAATTACAATTTAAAGTAACTATCGTAATAATGTTTCGTCTGTTTATGGAATATTGAAATAACCGAACTTTAATATTATGGTAACGGATTTTCGAAATTCGCACGATTTCAGAACTCGCTGTGTAATCGCAGGTATACCGTTTACGAGTAACTTACTTCAATAAGTTCATCGGCGATGGCTGACAGGCAACGAAACAATTATAAACTATTGAAAATCGTCGTTAATGTTTTGTACGAAGAGAAAATAAATCCCCGTTTAACCTCATCACGTGCACATTCTTTTTTCTTTTATTTTTTTACATTCTCCACACGTACACAAACTCAACTCGTCCTAATAACTATTACTTTTCCGAACGTAAGACAAAAGTTGGGAATTATTTGCGAAATAGATTTGCTATTATTCGCCATTTTCCAACTCCCGGCTCGCGTTCGGAAAATCAATGGCCGTCGAAATGTAGATCTGTCTCGTGTAATCAACGGCGACGACTGTTTGTGCGGACCGAATTCGAGTGCGTTTTCTCCGTTCGCGTCGGCAGCGCTCGCGTAACCTAAATTTAAATAAACGGGGACAACCACTATTCGCGCTATACCTAGACCGTTGTACGACGGTGTTTATAAGCTCTCGACGAAAACCAGACACTCGACGACGAGTATGATACCCGACGAATTTTTCGGTTATTTTCCCGCGGCACGGCAAAACGTATTTCGGCGCGGCATCCGAGAGAAACGTGACGGGCGTCGAATGACAAGAAGGTCTTATGATATCATTATTAAGTGTATCGTTTCACGAGTGATGGTGGTGGTGGTGGTGGTGGTGGTGGTGGTGGTATTCGTCACGACGACCGTTCGTATCGACGCGAAATTCGGTCTTCTGTAAAGAGTTTTATATTCAGATTAAGTTGTCATTTTTTCGGACTGGAATAAATTCCGTGTTTTTTTTTTCATCACAAAAAAAAAGTATACACAACACTTGACGCGACCTCCACCATTCAGTGTGTTATTAGAGTCGTCTGACGGATTATTTTTTATTTTTTCCGAGACATTAACCGTGAATAGTCATTACCGGCGCGTCTCTATGATTACACGAAGAATGAATCATCATTGCCGGTCGGCCATGTATTTTGAATTTAAAAAAAAAAATGCGATCGAAACTGACGAAACTTCTCGAGACCTGTTAAAAATTATTAAAATGACACGACCGTTTTCATTTACATATTATTATGCGAATTGTATGTCTACACTGGCACCGTCACGAATTTACGTCATAAGCTTCGGAAAATGTTGTAGTTTTAATCGTGTTTTTCCCCTTTTTTTTATACTCATTCTACAAAATAAACGAAAATTTCGCCGACCCTATTGCTGTAATGGTGAAACTGAAACTGACGTTCAATGATGTTAAAACCCTCGCACAAATAGCACGAAAACGTGGTTTTAAGAAAACACATATTGTTATCTAATTTACTGACCCAGTTTTCAGTCGTTATTTCCTCTTAAATTGTACGAAAACGGTATTGTTTCGGAATAAAATATGGTATTTTATGATATATGCGATCCGGCAATACAATCAAAACGAATCAAACAATGCCCGATGAATTTTGTTTTTTCACAATAAAATCATTAGCGTTTCTTTTCCTTTGTCGTCCAGTAACAAAACAGAGCAACTTCAACACCCGGTCGGCTATAAGAAACACGAAAACAAAAAAAAAAACGAAAACAAAAACGTATACAAAGACCAACGCTCATCCTGAGTGATTTTCTCGACTGCGGATTTTTCGTCACTCCCCGACGGCAAACTCGTAACAATTAACGAATACGTTTTGTGTAACCAAAACAAAATTCGTAATGGCCCTCCGTCGACGAAGGTACTACACTCCGACGTGCGTTATTATCAACTCGTCAACGAACGTTTTCGCATATATACAAAACGCGATTGTAGCAAACGGGTAACAGTCGTATACACCGTAATAATTATTATTATTATTATTTATTTATTATTATTTTTTTTTTTTAATGAGATTTCAACATTAAATTACAATATCTCGACATTTATGTACATTATATTAGTAAATATGAGTTGGTAAAGCTCACGCTCTTAAATTCGGAGGCCTGATTGTAGAATACAATTTAGCGTATGAATGGATTATATTGACATTGTCGGTTTTATGAGCGTCAATAATGGAAAAATGTGTACCAAGATTGGAAAAGAGATACTTTAGTTGATTTCTTTGGGTAGAGAGAGATGGACAATTTAGGAGTAGATGTTGGAAGTCACAGTATTCTGTATTCTCCACCACATTTTGGTAGGGAACAACAGGTACTACTGTTGAGTCCCAATTTAAAAGAGTGGTGTGGTAGTAGGCTGTGACCCGTGCGTAGTCTGGTGAATTTGGTTATGGTAGCGCGGCTCATCTTTAGGGATTAAAACCATGGTTGAATAGGGATGTTTTTAAATACTGACCTATAATCAAGAGCATTAGACTCTGGTAGGGAATCCCATTCCAGCTTCCATAGCTCCTGTATGGATAATAATAATTGTATTCGTTTGATATCTTACTTCGGGCGTATGGTTTCTACGGTACGTTTTAAACGAACGATTAAAAAAAAAAAAAAAAAAAACTGTTGATTTAATATGAGCTGACTTTAGTAGAGTGTTTTTTTCACACACACGAACACTCGAACACTTGCGAAAGAAATCGTTCGGATATTTAGAATACGTACTCGTATGAGCCGCTCGTACACAGATATTTTCATTAATGATTCGTACAGCGTGTACGTACGCTACTCACGCGGTAATCCGAGAAGTACTTAAAAGAGCATTTTTAATCAAACGTGAAATATCGTTCAACACAAATAGTCGTTATTCCACGGAATGTACGTTAGGGATCACGGTGTTTGTTCTCTGTCACACTGATAAATCGAATACGGCATTCAATCCTTAATCTTACGATGTCATAAAATAAATACATTTATTAATTGGATGAGGAAATGGCATTTCATTAAACACTTTAACTACTGTAAACACTACAGTAAAATACAAATAAATAGCCGTTACACTAACCATTTATTACGTTTATTGTTTATTGAACAATTACGAATTTCGTTTAAAGTTTTGACGTCTCCAATGACAATATTTTTTTTAATATAATAAAAAATTCGTTATCAGTAAAGTATTTGAAAAATTTCATGCCAATTTTTTTAGGTCTTAATGTTAAAAGTTTTATCCGATAAAAGCGTTCAAAAAACACGATACTTTCAAAGTTTTATTTTTAACCCGAGTGTGAGTAAAGTTTTTTGAAAATGTTTTATTGTCGTGTATGGGTATTTTTGATATTTGGTAAAAATTTCAAGTTTCTTACACACAATACTTTTGGAGTTATAATTAAATAAAAACGATTTTATAAAAATCTCGTTTACGGAACATTTTACCGTTTTTACTCGACTTTTTGTAGTTTTCTTTTACGCTGGGAAAACTTTTGAGAATAGAGAAAAATGACTGCTTTAAAGTACTATCTACGTGCAATTATCTGATCTATAGAAGCGCTGAACGTAACTCTCGCGCAAAAACTACTACCCGAAAAAGTGGTTCCTGACAAAAGAAGAAAGAAAATATAAACATTATTATAAAATAAATAGATCCTTCGCTTTACACAGAATCTAAAATTATAAACTCAATGAAAATCATGTATGTCAAAAAACAAAACCCTTTTTAAATATTGGTGACTGATATACATTTTTAAATACTTTAAAAAGAAATTTTCGATTTTGTGAAAAAATTCGAATCCCAACTGACAATCAGGCATCACTGCATCAGCAATAATATTGAAGTCATCATAATTTATGATATTATGCGTGTCGATAAAAAGCTACGACAATTTATCGCCCTTAGAAATTACTACGCGTGAGACCCTTAATTACAAAACCCAGGACAGTGTCAAGTAATTCAGCGCCCCGGGACAAAATTTCTTTTGGGGCCACAGGTAGCATATTAAAGCGCAAATAAAGGCGCCCCCTTACTTTACTAAACTAAGGCGACTGGGGGCAATTGCTCCCTTTGCCCCCCTATAACACGGCTCTGACAAACCACTTGCATATATCCAGAAAACATTTTCACACGTAACGCGTTATTCTTTTATTTAATATACGTTTCACACCAGAAATACAATGGAATACGGGATATCCAGGAAAAACCTCAAACGTCAAACTGTTATACAAAATGTACTACGTTGTAACGCGGAGAATGCAATTTCACAATTAATGTATTTAGTCATATAAACGCATCACGTATTTAAAACTGTTGCCCTCCAAGAATCTCGTTTGCCCCCCTGTTAAATGCGGGTGAATTAATAGTTTATTAAACAACACAAACATTAATTACATAAATACATTCCTGTCAAGTGTATACCTTTTTTCAATACGAATAAATTATATTCATGTACGATATAATAACAATATTATATTGTAAATGGTGTTACGATTTACTTTTTAAGGATTATTTACTATCGAAAAATAACAATTTTCTCTTCTGTATTAAATGTTATATTGTCCATAAACAAAAATCTTGAAAATTTGATATTCTTATATATATATTACCGGGATTCCACAAGTTATCTTATTTTGTATCCTTCAATTACCATTTTGATATGTATATTATATACATTCGCTGTTTTGAATAATTTATCTAATTGGATCGCTTCTTACAGCTCGATAATTAAGTGGCAGCCTAAACTCAGTTATAAATTAAATTACCAAGCTGGTAAAATTATCTTTAGGTTTATATATAATATAAATATATACAGTAAAGCTGTTGTATTTTTATCAAATTAATTCCATCTCTATAAGTGCCCGGGTACCCTTCCCACAATCAAAAACGTTTGAATTAAACACGGTCAATGTGAAATTGAATGTTTCGATTCAATTCGTTTTTCCAACGTTCGCTCTAATCTTGAAATTCTCTAGTAAATCGTTCCTCGATTTAGTCATAATGAAGAAAATCAATGGAAAATATTGTCGAGGCGAAACACTTCCGACGTACACCTTGTACATTATTTTCCTGCGGTGAAAATTCTTTGAGTTCCATTAATTTTTCGCGATCGCGCCCACTTGTCACGGAATTCCGGAATGTTGACGTCGGGTCCATTGAGACTCAGAGACCATAAACACTTCGAGACCACATCGACAAAAGTTTAGTGCGATAGAGGGGTGCGTGTTTTCTTCCTCTAGCACTCGAAATTCATCCTGCCCCGGATGCGTTTATACAAAGCCTATCACTACTAATATTATTATTATTATTATTAAAACATAATACAAACACGCGTATTTTTACGCCTGCGACAAAGTATAATGAAAAAAATAAATAAATATTGAATCACTCGGTTTCGGCACGTGTTTCTCCCTTGTCTGCTCTAACCACGCTATAAAAACGAAATGAGCGGGCGAGAAAATTAATTTCCGTACAATCGTTGACCAAGGGCGTGCCGAAAAAGTGATTTTCGCGGTGCGTTTCTGTCGGGCTTATTTTTTAATTAAGTATTGCTTTTATGTAATAAGTACGATGATATTTTGCTAACATTAAATTAAGATTGTTTTCGGCGCTTTCAAAACAATTTAAAATACGTAATGACATATAGAAACGGAGGAACGTATGAACAGTGGTAACCGCTCGAATCATATCGAACCGTTTTCGAAACAATATCCTTTAAACGCCAGGAATCACGGCTTTTTCAGATTTTGCACGGTGTATTGCGTTTACGATTAACAGCATAGAGTATATTACATATATTTCGGCGAACTGTCGTTCAATTTCATATTCCGCTTTTACTTTAATTCGATTTAATATCATCAATAAGAGCGACGGGTTTCAAAACGTCTGTTTTTTTTTTGTCAAATATCGTGCTTACAAAACATATTTGACGCGAATGCTGAAATCGTTCGATTTTTACAGTTTCCTAAGCTCGTATATCTATCGAAATGAGAAAATATGCTTTGAACGATTGACGCGATGAATTTGTTTTTTTTTCACTTATATATCATTTTATATATATATTATACGTGCTTTGACACATCACGTGACCGAAATAATCGGTATGAACTCGTGTCTTGAGCAAACGGTCACGGGTCGTACACAGAGGCGCCGAACTTATACTTTTGTAATGACTAATGCCATAGATGAAATAGGTGGGCGGTGTCCAAGGTATAATGATTTCTACAGTTAACTTGTTTAACACTAATGTAGTTAGTATAATTATTTGAATATTAAAAGCAGTTAAACTCTAAAATCAAAAGTATACTGATTTGCAAATTTCAGGTTTAAAATAGTTATACGTATTATGTAGGCTGTATTGTTTTGATTTACGAAATACGATAAGTACAGTAACATGATATAAAACTTGAAAAATAAGTATTCTTTATTCGTATTTGTGTAAAATTAATACTAATGTAAGACAGCATTTTTTTTTTTGTGAATATTACAAAAAAAATTAATTTCTTTAATTTAAAATTGTTCTAGTTGCATTATAACTTTTAAATGTATTGTGTCTTGAATAATATAAATACTAAAATGCTAATAATATTAATAAACAACAATAAAGTTAATAAAACACAACTACCCAAATCATTTGGTAAATCACCCATAGCAATAGTACCAAATTACAAATCATAATTATAAATTAATTCAAGAAAAAAGTACGTAAAATGAAAAGAATGTTTGAAATTGGGTGGGTGGTATATTAGCGAATCGCAATGTCATAAATTAATTTTTAGACATCGTCGCCTCTGGTCGTACACGTATATAAAACGATGGCGACTGACAGTCAGTGTTGAATTAAAAAAAAAAAAAAACTAAAAACTAATAAATTGACCGCACACGTGTTCATAATTTAACGACTTTCGACGTTTTTTCAGGTATGTGATATCGACTTTGTGCGGCGATCCGTGTAGCTTCCCGGACGCGCTGGTGACCGTGTTGTTTTGGATCGGCTACTTCAATTCGTCACTGAACCCGTTGATATACGCCTACTTCAACCGAGACTTCAGAGAAGCGTTCAAGAACACGCTGCAGTGCGTGTTCCCGTGCTGTCAGTCGTGCTGTCCGAAAGAGAGCGATACGACGGCCATGAGCTACGTCTAATACCCGTTGGCAATAATAATAATAATAATAATAATAATGATAATGATAAAAATTATATTAATAAAAATAATTATAATTACAATAATAACGATTTATAATAATATTATTAACAATAACGATTGCTAAAATTATAATTATAATAATAATAATAATAATAATTATAATAAATAATACGTTAACGAGCGTTTCCGTTTTAAACGGAACGATTACTCTACATTAGAATGTTCTTAGGCGAACATTAATATTATAAGTTTTATGTATTAAGTGTATTTTTTGGTTTTTTATAGTAGGCTATTTATTACTCCTTCGCGGCCGATTAACGACGCGATTTGTGCTGAAAAAGAATCGATTTCCGCTGACGGTCTTCCTGGCGGGCGAAAACGAACACTCTGTCGCGTTTTAATACCACGCTGTTTATATATTACGCATAACGTTCGTACGGTATCGATGGCACGGCGACGACGACGATTCGGACCGACCGTCTGAGCACGCGGGCGCGGGATTCACGCACACGCCCGAGCCTAAAGCGGGTTAGCTCGCGGCTGCATATATTTATTTTTTATTTATTCATTTATGTTTTTTCTTTCTCATCGACTTTAGTTTTATTATCGAGTGTTTTACGACGTTGTTAAACACATTTCGTTTTAAGTTATCTATCGAAATCCAATAGTCATCAATATACGGCGGCGGACGGTTAAACTGGGCGGGGGATAGGACCCGAGAAGAAAAAACCACTTCGCCGGAGGCCGTAATAAACACGTACGCACATTTATCCGTCGTTTTAATTGTTTTTCGTGCGTTCGTTTCGGATATTTATTTTCGAAATCTAAAGTTGTAAACGTCTAGTTAAATTATTTGTATTTCGTCGGTATAACATCGATCGTGTCGTAGCGCACGCGTTGACAAATATAAAAAAATAGATGGTCCGGCGGCGGAACTAACGGTCGGGCAAGTGCCCACACTGATCAAATATATTTTATTTTTTCAAACGCGACAAATATAGAAAACACATTCTATCGACCTTTCTCGTATCGCGCGAATAATTTTCACCGTCCACTCGAATCGTCGGACTTATCGATTTAGATAATCACTTTTTTTTCTCTTATATCTAAATTCAATATTACAATCCAGCGGTCCCCAACAAGTAAAATTCCGACCGGGCCTTTTCCCTTAAATCCGCCCCTACTAAATAAAACGCACGCCACTTCTCACGGGCACGCACCGTGGCTTTATCGTTATGTCTCGTTTTCACGCCATAATATCATCGTTGATTATTTATTCGTGTGATGATAATATTTCACTAGCACAATAACCGCGTGCATTAGAATCACGTAATCTATACGACCGGTGTGGCGAAAAATTGCATATAAAATTTTGCATACGGCCCTAAAACGTTCTGCATTAACTTAATAATTGACTTGTGGTCCTGTAAAAACTCTCTCTCTCTCTCCGGTCGACCGACGATACTTCGGTCGTCTCGATTTCACATACACACAGCACTCCTCCGAATCCCCGGATCCGATTCTGACCGGTAGATGGCACTCTGCAGTGATCTCGGCCAAGAGTTTGAAAAACCCAAAGTCCGCCTCTGTCCGTAGACATTTAGATGAATACCTATCGCCGAACAAATATTATTAAGTATACCTAACCGTTTGTCACTCAACACACTACGTGGATTTCTCGAGTTTTAATTTTTTTTTTTTTTTTTTTATGTAAGATAATATATATAATATATATACATGTATGTATAATTTTTCGAGAAAAAATAAACGATTTTCGATAATATTGTATTAAGATGTTTTGATGCGTAGACTAAACGATTGCATAAAATATAATATGTACATTTATATATTAAATAAACCGCATATATACGTATAAACTATGTCATATGTTATTATTATATACATAAATAAAAAAATATTTTTTTGTTTTATTTTTGGTCTTCTTTTCAGTATCCGACACCTGTTTCTCTCGACGTGGTTTCGGTTTGATTTAGAGATACCCTGTAATTATCACGTGCTACATTGCGTAAGACCGTTTCGCTGTAACATCAAGAAAGCCACAACCGCAAAACATGCCTCGTCGACAAGACCAGACTTGTTTTTTGTTTTTTTTTTTTTTTTATTGATTTTCAAGATAAAAATTGTTATTTTACTCGTCCATCCATACCTGAAATACATAACGCGTATTGCATGTTGATCAATTCGTAGAATCGGTAGATTATTATAAGATCTCCGCACCGAAGCCGCGTACACAGCCGCGCAAGTGTACGACGATAAAATTTTTTATTTTTGTAGAGGAGATTAAAGTCATGGCGCCCGCATTGTTTCCGTGAAACGAAGTCTCGATATTTTCGTGTAGTATTTATACAGACGGATCGCTATAATTTATAAATTATAAGTGATAACAGGCGATAGGATAGGCTATTATCCCTAGCAATATTGCCCGTAGAAAACGATATAACTCATAAGGTCAATCACAAAGAAGCAATAGAAACTGAAACTAAAACTAGAAAAGTCAAGTGTTTTAACTGCATAACTTCACGTGATCAATACTATAACACTAATTTTATTAATTTAACGTTTCAATTACATTTTTTATTCAGAATATATATATATATAAATATATTTTTTACATTCAAAAACAGGTTGATAAATAACCAATATTACCTGCTTAAATATGTTATCGAGTCAATTTATACTATAAATAATTTCAGTTTTTAGTTACATTTTGTTTTTAGAAATCTAATGAGATATAAGTATTGGATGGGTTCTCGATTAAAAAATAAATATATAATGTAATATTACCACGGAGTATTAAGTATTTATGCCAGCGGTTCCCAGCCTGTGCACCACGGTGCTCTTAGGGTACGGCGAGCTCATTTAAGGAGCACCACGGCTCACCCAAGAATGAAAAGAATTATTAAATCATATATTAAAAATTTACAAATTATTGTAGTTAAAAAGACAAAAAATCAAAATGACTTAGCACACTCTGTACATCTAATATGAAATGTACTATATTATAGTTATATATTTCTAATATGTATAGAATAATTCAATAATAGATAAAAATGACACACGCCGCATAAATTACACGGCTACTAAAACCAAATACCGCAATCGCCTAAATGTAGAACCTGACCTCCGTATGCAGTTGTCTCAAATTGAACCAGATATTGCCAAACGGCACTGGGGGGGGGGGTATTTTTCCCACCATGTTCTGACCAGCTGTAATTTTTTTCAAGATTTTCTTTTCATTTTTTTCCCCCACATAGTCTAGAGCCAGTTGGAATATTATATATATATATTTTTTTTTTTTAAGGAGTTTTTATTTTTTCCCCATCATGAACTGCGGTTTGTTTTATTTTTTTGGTGCATATGTAGTTCCTACATACATGACATGTTGAATAAAAAAAATGAAATGCTTAATTAAAATTTGTCTTCTTTTATCACACGCATTTTTTTTCTTTTATTATATGATGTTTGATATATAGTGTGGATCGATTTGGGAAATTAAGTTTCTTTTCTGCACGTTTTCACGTTTAAAGTTCACGAGTTTCATGTATATATTTATTATATACATAATTACATAGTTCGTACGTGATATTAGTACGAACGTGCTATCAAGGAAGATTCATAACTCGCCGTCAAGTCGTATCGTGTAGGGCACGAGTGCGTTTTGTTCAATGTTCGTCGGTAACTTAAAGTATTGGCTGCATCTCGCCCGAACGAGTTCACGTTGTTATACACGGGTTCTGTGAATCCTACACTGTCGTTAATACGGCGCAAACTTATTTACTACCGTATAACATGTTTGCGATATGAACGAAACGCTGCACGTGTTTTATTGATCGATTTATTTACTAACCGGATTAAGCCCCCTGAACAGAGTAGGCTGCACCCTACGGCACCCCGGACGTTATGGGGACAATGAATGATAGGTTTTTTAAATAAAATATCGGGTTCGAATGTCGTAAGTATAATATTATAATATAATTTTTTTTTTTTTTTTATCAACATAATATACGGTAAAAGTACTAGTTTTCATTGAATAGGTCTGTCGACATGGTAAACTATGAATGATATCCACTTAATATTTTTATATACTACCGTGGATCATTGATTGCAAATAGTTACGACGTGAAAGATATTTTTTCATCTCATTACAGTAGTAGATGTACGCCATGTACCACTGTATCTATATATGTATCATAGACCTATATATTTTAACGAAAGTGGCGGGCGATGTTTGTTGTTCGTAGTAATCCTTTTGATTAAAAAAGAACTCGTAGAAAAAAAATCAATTTGATCTAAATTCTAGCTATTAAAAAAGAAAAAAATGATAAACGTTATTATTCAGCTTTGTTGAAATGTTGGTATATTATCTTTTAGGGATTTTCCAGACCTTAATATCATTGGGACTTTGAATTTCCGTTGATAGTTTTAAAAGCAAGTAACTAAAATTTGTTTAAGTACTATTCTGTAAAAATAAAAAACGGCGGTTGCCTAAAAAGCCTAAAAAGCTTTAAAATGTATTGGAAGACAAATTATTTTTACGCCTCTGAATTACTAAGTAATGTTATAGTAAAACTTAAGGCTTCATATAATACACTGCCTACGGGCACCGTGGATCTTAAACCGGGCTCGATGCCCTCTTGTATACGAACAAACGATAAACAATTAAAAATGCACGAACCGCGTCGTATCATTTTGCGTCCGTGGTTTAACGTCAATGATGTACACGTGCGTTCCGACGTCAAATCGAATCAGTGAGTGGGCCGTTACTTCATGAAAAAAAAAAAAAAATTACCGACCAAATTTCATACTCATAACTCCGATGTTTCCGGCTAGGCGATGATGAATCAGTTAGTCAGTCAGGACATGTTATTTTTTATAATGTAGATAAGTATTTTGTACTTTGAAAAATAATCAAATATTTTGGCGGGGCCTGCAATAAATTTGAGAGGTGACCCCCTCTCTCTCGTCAAAAAATGCCCCCTCCGATCTTCGCCTACGCCTGGAACACAAGGCGGGGGCACGTGGAAACCGCATCAAACCCTGACGGCACTTAGGAATGACGTGAACGTCGGGTGACTACAGGAATTCCATACGACAAACATGGTATGTCCGACCCAAAAACAGACGCACGAGGGGTGAATTTCCCGCGGGGTCCGGACTCAGAATTTATGGACTGCAGACATCGAACCGGACACGGGCGACGTGGTACCGTTGTGATGTTCGGACGGGGCCTATAGGACAACCCTGCGACGCGTGACCGTGGCCGTGACAATCGAACCGTGTGTACCGACGCCGTGATCGATTGTCCAAATCGGAAGTCCGGCCAAGCGGTTCCGAACGGAGTACACACGAAGCTGATAAACCGACGCGTCGTTGGAATGAATCCAAGAATTATACGTTGTTCAAAGAAAATCGTCGAATCAAACTATAGCTGACTAATTACTCGTGTCACCGTCGGGTTCGGGTGTAAATAAAAAAATCAGTTATAAATAAGTACATTTGCTAATATTTTCAAATTTAAGTACTAAGTTACTCACTTAAATAATATATCAAAATGTTTTTAATTGGTCAAATTCGATAAGTGCACTCATTCAAATTGTTTATACTCTATTTATCTTTAGAAAAACATACGATTTAAAAATAATCTGTGTTCTGCGCAGCTTCATTAATTCCCGTTGGTAAAAAATAAATAATAATATAAATATTTTTCACGAATACTTACTTAAAATAAAAGTAGGGATTTTAAAATGCGATTTTATCATTACGTTTTAAATTTAATTAATTATCATGAAATATTACATTTTTAACACTTCTCTCCGTGATGGAATGTTCAGACGACTAAAACTACAAACTATTTTACAACTTCAATTGCTTGAAACCGGAAATAATCGATTCATTTCTTATGACGACGTATTTTAATGTAACAACAGAGTACGTAATTATTTTATAGCGTATAGATGTACAAAATTAACTTTCATTCATCAGGCCAGGCCATGGAATACTGGTGCGATGATAACGATATAACGATTTGCCATAGATATATTGCACAGCGCATAACCACGGTATAGAAGATAACTTATCTTCTATACCGTGGTAATAATATTATTCATCAAACTTTTTTCACTATTTCGGTCCTTTGAAATATGAATTTTGGAAAATCTTTTTTGAGTGCTCCTATACACATAGTAATTATTAATAAGAATAATTAACATTCACTCGACGTTACAAACGATTCGGTACCTACGGTAATATTTCACTATACGTTGATAGGTCAGTTACGACACGTTCGATTATATTTATATTATATACATAGATACAATAATGTATGCACCATTGTATTCGTAGTTTCGTGTTTTTATACAAGAAATGACATTAGAAACACGTGTAAATTGCAATAATCAATTGATCACAACTAAAATCAACCAATTTTACAATCATATTTTGTATATAATTATTAATAACTCAAAATGTTAAAGTTCATTTGTGAGCTTAACAAACGAATATAGTAAAACAAAAAGTATAGAGTTAGAAAAAAACTTCTGAGAAAAATTATCGGAAAATTTTAAATTTTAAATTTCAAAACCAAATTCTTTTTCATTTTTTAATACGTACACAAAGAAAAACCTATGGTAACATATTTATTTGATAACAATTATTATAATTAATACGACATAGCGAGTAATAAAGTATTTGCAAAATGAATTCTAAAAAGTTTTTTATAGACTAATGAGTCACAAACAAATTAAATGTGTTGATATTATTAAGAAATGTATTTAAGTTTCATTTTAGTACAATAGTCAACAGAACAAAGTCTTTCATGGAAAGGAAATAAACTGTAAAAAGCAAATACGTATACGAAGCAATCACGCACTTTTATTTCTTACAAAACACATAAATGAAATTCTGAACTTACATAAATCGTCTTAACTCAATTTGTTTAAATAATTAACCTTTTCATTAATATTATAATGATCTATAGTTAGGTACTTTCTTAATTACAGCCTACAATTATAAAATCAATTTTTATAACGTCATTCACTATGGTCTATAGCGTTACCAATTATCTGAGTGAACTATTTTTTTTTTGTTTCATTACTATGATAGTTATGATCAAGAGCGTTTTTAAAACCAAGTGTTACATTTTTTTTTTAATCCTGGAAATAAATACAGGTGCGTAGACATTTTTAAATTTGCAAACCTGGTAGTGATCTGCTCCAGCAGGACGTAATATATACGTAAAGAAACACATCGTTATATATAAGTAACGTTCTTATATATTTATATATACACATACACACATATACATATACGTGTAACGAGATTTCTTTTTCTTGTTTAAGACTTTTTTGAGTTGGAAGTAAGTTGGAACTATAATTGGACATGCGTGTCACATAATCCGTCTACGTAACAGTTCGTTCGTCGTTGCAGGAGTAGATAAAAACTAAAACGAAATGTTAAAAGTAGCAGCAGCACACTCTGGATGATGGGCACTCGTCCCGTTCCACTCACGTTGATGTAGTGATATTATCTTATTATTATAAATATCATTAAACAGTTTTGTATAAACCGTTTATTTCCCCTTATTTTTTTATTAACCTACGGAAAAATATGCAAAATGCACCATAATCCGTTGACTAGGGAAAGATGTGATGTGGTCCTTGGACCGATGAAGATAAGTACCGACTCAGGTAAGCAAGTTTAACATTTTTGGTTACGAATTCTATTCACTGTTGATTTTTTTAGGACAAGGATTATTTTCTCCGACGATTTTTTTTATTTGATAATTCGCACTTAATTATTATAATCGAGCTCTTTGAAACGTTTTCTGCCGACAAATGCGATTTAACGATTTCAGGTTAATAATCACAAAAAAAAAAAAATAAAACATTTTTCTTTCTCCGTTAATTATTATATAATTTGCATTCAGTACAAACAAGTAATGACGTGTTTTGAATTTTCCGAAATGGTAAGGTTTTAGATATAATTAACGCCGGGGTTATATGAAGAAATGATGTTAAAGTGATTTTAGTTAAGAATTCCGTGTAATTAATCATCATTGATTATGAACAAACAAAGTGCCTATACATTTTCTTCTCTGAAGAAAGGTCTGGTCTAATGATACCGTCACGTCATCAGTGCACAGACGACTCGACGTTGTCTTAAAAGAAAAGACGTAAATAAATCATCACTGCAGTTTATTCCACGTCATACACTTCGATCTTGATTAAATTTTCAAACTAGTTTTCGTGTTTGTGGCCCGTAACACTACAAATAAACCCGTTAGTTGTGACCACCATCGAAAATAGCAAGCCAATGTTATATTTATTTCAGAGTCTAATATTGCCATAACATATTATCAACGCCGAAACTGTTCGCCCAACTCAGTGGTTCTTAACAGTGGTGGTACCTACCCCTTGGGGGCATTTCGGTCTTTCCGGGGAGGTGATAGTTTTGAAGGGGGCGTTGAGGGGGTGGTGAGCTTTTTCAAACTCGGAGATTAAAATAATACAATTTATTAATATTATATTAGAACATTACAAATAATTTAACGTGAAATCAGAATAGTTGTAATTACGTACGTTATACAACGGCATACGGCATATTGTTATCTAATTGGATTTTAACCGGATTTAATAAAATATACAGTGCCGCAACATCCACCCGGGCAGCCGGGGCAATGCACCGGGGAACGGCCTCCATTCCTATTTTGTGGCCCCTATTTATAATTTTTACAATTTTTAATTCTTATATACCCAGCATTTTATATACCTACTGTATTGTGAGAATTTGTGACAACTGTGTATACTGTGTAAAATGAAATTAATTTTATAAATGTTTGTACTATTACACTGTTACAGTAATTATCAAAATATTGATGACTGAAAATTATAGTCCGGCATTGATTTATTATTATCGTTTGATTAAATCGTTAAATTTGTTTAAAATATTAACATCATATTATTTTTATAAAATGTATAACTTAATTCTATTATAATGAACTTATTCTTTCATGTGTTTTTATTTATAATAAATTAATATGATGGATATTAAAAAGTGTTGTTCTTTACTAAAATTTATGTTTTACATGTATGAAATACTTTTTAATAAAGATTATGTTTGTTTGTTGAATTTTATCTAACTGACTCCAATAAATTTGTTCACTAATGTAAACCCTGGTAGAGTGATGCTAGATAGTGGCCCCTAAATAATCTTTTGTCCTAGGGCTCAAAATATCTAGTTGCGGCACTGAAAATATAACCATTACTATCTAAAAATAAGAGTTTTTACTTTAATTAATAATGTTATAATATACTCGTGAATAAATAAATATATATTTATAAGAAGAAAATTTGATTTTGCATGAGGGGGGCGTTAGCAGTTAGTTATTACGATAAAGGGGGCGCTGAACTGAAAAAGGTTAAGAACCACTGGTCTAACTCGTATTATACGTTTGACCGGAGATGTCTGTGGAATTATTTTTCAAATTTTTCAAATTTCAACTGATCACCTTTGACGCCGATTCTTTACAACTTCTTACAATGCAAATACGTAAGTAATAAATTGAAATTAAACAGCGAATTGTAAAACGGACGAAACAGATATCTTAGTAATCCAACAAATAACTCGGGAAGTTATCTAATCTTCTTCGTTCGAAAATCCTAATCAAAAACTCAGAAATCGACGAGTCATAAATATGTTTTTCTTACGGACTCTGCATGACGCTGTCTCGGCGCCCACGCGAATGAATGTTTTCTTAAGTCTCTCTAAACTCAAGGATAAAATTTACGACATTACGCGATGTTATAAAACACGATTAAAACACGTATGGGTGACGAGTCGTTTAAACGCGATGTTTGTCAAAAATTATTGTTTTTTTTTCGTGTCGTAAGCGAAGGCGCAACACGGCTATACAATAATTTCTGTATTAAGGAATAGCGATTTCAATTAATGATATGATGGTCGACTAACCTATAACATCTCAACCGTCGAAATTCTCCGGAATATTTCGAGAAACAGAAACACATATTTATTCGAAGATCTGTATGGGCTGTCGGCTTTATGGGTATAATTAAAAAATATCACGATGTCCAACGATAACTGATCAATGTATTTTATGGTAGTGTATAAAAATTTAAATCGCAGAATTTAAAAATATTATCTGATAAGCTTTAGCGGTAAAAGTTTTGTTTTAATGTCTTAACGCAGTACAACAAATTTAAATTTTCGTGTGTTGAGAACGTAGCGAACAGCTAGTTTAAAAAATTATCATTTCAAGACATAAAACTTCAATCCTGCCTTATAATTGACAAAAGAGTAGCAGTAATCAATGTTCTTCATTAAACAATAATAAAAACTGAAATGATTACTGGAATCGCACGTTTTGATATTGTTTTCTGGTTCGGTCGAGTGATTCGGTGATAATAAATTGAGAAATTATTGAATTTAAGTACCAATTTTTTTTTTTAAACAATTTCAAAAAATAAATGATCCATGTCGTTAGATGATTAAAAAAAAAAAAATTATGAAAATAGTTGTGAAAAATAGCGGTAAAAATAAATCATTAAAAAAAAAACAGTGTTCTAAAATATCACTTGCTATAAAAACACTCTTCTGATTTACACCGTAGAAAGAGAGATTAAAAAGTTTACGGGTGCGGGCACTTTGTCACCCTACTCTAATTTCAGCCGCGTAACTCGGCAGCAACTGTAGTGGAATATTCACCTACGGGCGATGTTCAAATTTCTAAACTCGATTATCCAATTTCGGGAACTACCCCGAACTACGGGTAAACCTAATAACAATGCATATTTTCACGCTGAGACGACTTTGTCCGTGCGTCATTTCTCTTCGCCTGCACCGCAAACGAGAGAATTACAATAATCGATTGCCGTTACTACACCTACCGTTCGGAACGACAATTTAATATGATAATTTTCAATAACACAATAATTCGTCTCTCCGCGTCGCGCTGATTACCGCGATAACCACAGTGGTCGATAAATGATAAAATATAATATTATGTAAAGCACAAAAGCCACGTGTCCCGCGTTGTCCGGTCCGCACGAAAAACGGTTCGTCCCGCCCCGACGACATTCGAATGATTTTAAACTACATTTTTATAAACAGTACGGCAGACGCCGGAAACGAATCAAAAAAACAAGTCAAGTGCACGTGTTGCCGTTCACATACCGACTCCGAAAACTGAATTTTATCCAAACTCTTCAACGGAAATCTATAGAACTCGCGTGACGGTCGACTCGTGTCCCGCGTATCGATATCGCCCTCTGAATTCGCAAGTTATCGAACAGACGACGTATTAATCTACGAAATTAGATAAAGATATGTTTTCGAGGGGGGTGGTGATTCCCTCGGCACACTGTTCGTCGTCACCAATGGTATTTTAGTCGGTGGAAATGTTCGAATCCGTTCGTTTTAACGAGATCGAAATGAAGTTAATGTAGTGGTAGTGGTAGGAATTTCAACTCTTTTATAAGATTCAACTCCTACAACTCAATTCACTTAAATGAATTGAATCACCAATTCAAATCTCAACTCTTTTAACAATTCTCAATTCATACTTGGTTGCAGACCCGTGCGCAGGGCTTCATAAGGGGGGGGAGGTGTTTTGAAAAAAAAATGACAAAAAAAATCGTGTAATTTTGTGTTCTTCTAATTGCGGTCGAATGAAATATTATCGTGCGACGTTTATGTTCTATACTTATATTCATAAATTGTATTGTCATTATATTTTGTCGATAACGGCAACGACGAAAGTCGATAAACAGTAAACGTGAAGTCTGGTGAAGATAACTATATATTGTATTGTACGATATAGTGTTATGCATTATTACAAATAAGATTATAATTATATTACATATAAGTTATAGATAAAAAATTAAAACATGATTTTTTCGGTCGTGGGGGGTTGACCCCCCCCCATTTGCGCACGGGCCTGCTTGGTTGAATAGTTCTTCGAAATCATAACGACTCACAAGTCATAATTCAAAAGTGATAACAATCATAGCAAACACGTGAAGAACTGAATGAGTTGATAAATTTGTAAGAGTTTATTATAGCTAGTTGAAAATCAGTCAATTCAGAACTCATAAATTTCACTGCGGTAACACTGAGTCGTGTGAGTTGATTAGTTGATGATTTAGGACACACTGATTCAACTCATCTTGGCAAGTCGACTCTTTGACTCAGCAGTCAGCCAACACATAAACTACACACCTCTACGTGAACGTCGCGACGAGAAAGAAACCCATCGCCGTAACACCTATTTAATCAATTCGACCGATCTGTACACTGTTTACGGTTCGATTTGCGACGGGGAGGTTTTCGTTGGGTGACGACGGCGCATATATTATGAGACGTTGTAGTGCGTTGCCGCGCGCGCTGAAATTTTATCGGAAACGCTTGTACATTATTTTGGCTAGTTCGGTGGCGGTACTTAATGTTAAGCCTTTGTGTTGGGAAACGTTTGAAACGTACCACGGGGCGTGCGTCAATAGCCCCGGCGCGATCGGTTGAAATGCCCGTGTTTGCCTGATGTTTGATGGTCTGGCAGGATCCCAGATTGCAATCACGTAAGACCAACCAGGTCCTATGACTGAAATAATATATAAGTAGTCGGTTTTAAAGTGGTATTTCGGAGGTGAGGAGAGGAAATGAAGTCAATTGTACGCTGATTTTCTTTTCTTTCTTATTCAATCAGAACCTCCGGGTCAGTCTTTTATCAATTATCGTGCCTGAGTATTTTATTTCGACTCGGACAGGGATAGGTAACAGTTGTTCACGATATCAATTGAAGGCACTTATTTGCTTATCTTAATAGTTTTTGTATAGACTTGGTTGAATCGCCTTTAAATTAATGAACATAATTAGTTTTACTAAAAAAAAATTAAGTTTATTTATGTAATGAAATATAATGATTTAAAATCGTTCGAATATAGATATAATAATATACTATATGTAGTGATGAATTATATCTATGTTATATATGCATAATATTCTCTAACATCTATGTATCACAATATTCAACATTCAAAACTATTCCCCATTGCTACTGGGGTCCCGCAAGGCAGTGACATAGCACCTTTTCTGTACATAATTTACACATCAGATCTACCCACCTCAGAAAAAACAACCATTGGAACTTACGCAGACGATACTGCTTTTTTATCTACAGCTTCTGATCATATCACTGCAAGCCTTCAATTACAATTATTACACATTGATACTCTTTTTCAGTGGTTCACGAAATGGAAAATAAAAGTCAACGTATCGAAGTCTTCCTTCATCACATTTGCACTCAGGCCCTATGACTGCCCTCCTATATCGATGAATAACACCATCATTCCTCACTCAAATGAAGTGAAATACCTCGGTTTAATATTCGACAGGCGTCTAACATGGTCATCTTATCTAAAAGACAAACGCAAAAAGCTAAATTCAAGACTTCATCTACTAAGGCCACTCCTACGCTCAAATCTAGCATTACCACTTAAACTCATACTATATAAAACTCTTCTACAACCACTCTGGGTGTACGGGGTAGTAATCTGAGGTTCTGCTAAAAAATCGAATAAGAGAACTATCCAAGCCTTCCAGAATATCTGCTGTCGTATAATAACTGGAGCACTCTGGTATATCTCCAACAATGCAATAAACTCTGACCTAAAAATCTGCTCTGTCAACGAAACTGCTACCATATACTACAAACGCTTTCACGCAAAACTTCAATCCCACCCCAACCAGCACATCAGGGACCTTGCTACACCAGCACTACCCGGAAATCCAACCAGACGACACAAGCGGAATTGGTGCCGTGACTTAAAAATTGTATAATTTATTAAATTAAATGTTATTGTAATAAATTGTAAATGTTATTGTAAAGCCACTAGGTGTCTCTAATGAGAGATTTTCTTCCATGTTATCATTAGTTCATAGTTTTTCTTTACTTTCCCCATAATTATTACTTATTGTACACCCCTGTATAGATTGTAATATTTCAAAATAAAGTCATATTTAAAAAAAAAAAACATCTATGCGTCGCACATTAGTCGCATATTAGTTGTCGTCAACTCATGCGCCATCTTCTTTTTGTTTTTTTTTTTTTTTTTTTTGTAAATTGAATTTTTGATTTGAATATTGTATTTCGTTATATTGTTTGATTATCCTATAGTTACTAATTTTGATTCGTGTATTTCTCATTGTCATGTATTGTTCGATTAATTTTTAATATCGTATTACCAATATCGATATTCGTTATTTAATATTGTTTTGCTCGTTATTATATGAGGAGATACCATAGACATTATACTAATTAGTATAATGTCTATCGGTGATACAACCTCAGAAGTGGGATCCGGGAACGAACAACTATCGAATCAAGTTACATCCAAGCCCAAAGAGAGAAATTGGAATAATGTGGTCAGAACATAAGATTATCATGGATGCTCAAGAGCTACGTTCGAATTTCGATAGTATAAATATACGACCGCCGCAGAGTCAATCACATATACCATAGATGAAAACTTGGGGTGATTTCCTGGGATAAGTAGCCGAATTATTCATACTCATTGCACCTATACTAAAGTGACTTTGCCGCTCGCTTTAATCGCACATAGTCTTTGTTACAATAATAACTTATAGTATAATATGTAAAATATTTTTTTTTTAATTTTGAATCCTTCAATACAACTTCCAGAAAAGTATTTTAAAACGTCTTAGACAGTGTTAATACACATTTTTTGGAAAAAATCATTACTTATAGTTAATATTTTTAATATTTAATTAATTACCTATCTAATGCCTATTTAACGAATATGACAACAAAAAAAAAAAAAAAATTTAATAAAAATTATAAAAAGACAAATAATCGCTATCCGGTACAGCAATTACTAGGTAAACACAAAAATAGAATTGAATACAATTTAATTTTTTTTTAAAATCATTCAAAACAATAAAAATAAATAGTATTTAAATGATTATTGTATTTCCCATAAAAAATAATTCAAGTTCCATCGATACGGATCGATTAGGTACGCGTGCTGTGTTCAACCCGTGTTTTCGCCAATAAACCCAGGCAAGAGATGACCACGATTTTTCATGTTAAATTAATTTAAACCTATTTGTGTTCAAATCGTTGGTTGATAAATATCGAAATTTCGATGTTTCAAATTCTTGAAAATGTAATATGACTTTACTCATACACTTCTCTTACGATTCTGAAAAAAATTTAAAAATCGTAACTCCAGATTTTTTTATAAGCGTTTTTTTTTTACATAATAAACTGTCTATTTTCAACTTAACAATTTATTTAAAAAAATGCAAATGGTATATTATTTTAATTCTGAAGCTTTGTTCAGAATCGTTTAACTTAAAAGGAATTATCTATCATTTCTTTAAAATTCAATACACCCACGCCCATTAACACGTCCAAGTAGCGAAGAATATCCAATGGAGCGGAGCACGTATTTTTTTTTTTTGACGTGATTTATTTAAATTTTGCAATGGTTAACTTATCGTGTTTTGTGTGAACGGGGAAGACGAGTTCTATGAGCGCGGAGATCAACTATAATTGGTTCGGTTAACAACATTTAGGGTGTTCGAGGACCCGGCGCACAGTGGTCCGAAATTAAAGTTTAGGCGGACATAATGAAAAAAAAAAAAAAGTAGAAAAATAAAATATTTAATAGATGATATTTTATCTATACAATATATTAGTCAATATTTAATAGCCTCCTGATAAATAATTTAGCGATAACCGCATCAAACCTCGATAACTATAGATCTATTATAAGTAAAATAATTACAATTTCTAATAGTGAGTAAAACTCGTAATTTCTCTGTTGCTCGTGTTCGAGGCCCTTCAATACAATTTACCATCCAATATTTTATTTGATTATGGAATTAGACATAGATGGTAAGTGCTAGTCCGTATTTTATTAGTATTTTATACATAGATAGATAGATATTAAACTGCAATTGAATATGTTATGCGCTTCATATGTATTGCATTTTTTAAACTATCGTAGACTGCAGATCCAAAGCGATCCAAAATGATCGATAGCGAATAGATAGATGTTATTGTAAAACTTGTCAGCTTTTCAAATATATAGTTTTTGTTTGCATTTAGTTGCGACCTTCGCATTTACTATCAATTAACTTCTAAAAAACAAATATCTGCGTAGTAAAATAATGCCATTATCATAGTTAATTCTCCGTAATTTCAAAAATAATCGTCTTTAAGTATTGAAATTTTCAACAAAAATGAATCTTTATACTATACAACGTAAACGTTTTCATAAAATGTGTCTTTCAATTTTAGGCTATTAAAAGCTTTATTTAGGTATTCTTATATATATATTATAACAATATTATTATTATAGGTTAGCTATCTTTAGGTATTGGTGTAATTAATTCATAAAAGGGTTGATTTCCGGTCAAAAGTTTTCTTAAATGCAATGTCTGTTTAATTCAAATTTCGATATTCTATGTGAAAATGTTCAAACGAATATAATGATGTTCTCATGAAGTTTCGAGTGAAAATCTGTAAAATGATACAATAACTAGACATTAAAAAACAAACGATTTTTAATCTTTTTTCGTCAGAAAAACTTAAAAATGACCTTAAATGCAATGTCTGTTGTATTCAAATTTCGATATTCTAAGTGAAAATGTTCAAACGAATATAATGATGTTCTCATGAAGTTTCGAGTGAAAATCTGTAAAATGATACAATAACTAGACATTAAAAAACATACGATTTTTAATCGTTTTTCGTCAGAAATACATAAAAATGACCTTAAATGCAATGTCTGTTTAATTCAAATTTCGATATTTTTATTGAAGTTGTTCACACGAATATAATGATGTTCTCTTGAAGTTTGGAGTGAAAATCTGTAAAATGATTCAATAACAAGACATTAAAAAAATGTGATTTTTAATCGTTTTTTGTCAGAAATACATAAATATGACCTTAAATGCAATGTCTGTTTAATTCAAATTTCGATATTCTATGTGAAAATGTTCAAACGTATTTAATGATGTTCTCGTGAAGTTTCGCGTGAAAATCTGTAAAATGATACAATAACTAGACATTAAAAAACATACGATTTTTAATCTTTTTTCGTCAGAAAAACTTAAAAATGACCTTAAATGCAATGTCTGTTTCATTCAAATTTCGATATTCTAAGTGAAATTGTTCGTACGAATCCAATGATGTTCACATGATGTTTCGAGTGGAAATTTGTAAAATGATACAATAACAAGACATTAAAGAAATGTGATTTTTAATCGTTTTTTGTCAGAAATACATAAAAATGACCTTAAATGCAATGTCTGTTTAATTCAAATTTCGATATTTTTATTGAAGTTGTTCATACGTATATTATGATGTTCTCATGAAGTTTCGAGTGAAAATCTCTAAAATGATACAATTACTAGACATTAACAAACATACGATTTTTAATATTTTTCGTCAGAAAAACTTAAAAATGACCTTAAATGCAATGTCTGTTGTATTCAAATTTCGATATTCTAAGTGAAAATGTTCAAACGAATATAATGATGTTCTCATGAAGTTTCGAGTGAAAATCTGTAAAATGATACAATAACTAGACATTAAAAAACATGCGATTTTTAATCGTTTTTCGTCAGAAATACATAAAAATGACCTTAAATGCAATGTCTGTTTAATTCAAATTTCGATATTTTTATTGAAGTTGTTCATACGAATATAATGATGTTCTCTTGAAGTTTGGAGTGAAAATCTGTAAAATGATACAATAACTAGACATTAAAAAACATGCGATTTTTAATCGTTTTTCGTCAGAAATACATAAAAATGACCTTAAATGCAATGTCTGTTTAATTCAAATTTCGATATTTTTATTGAAGTTATTCATACGTATATAATGATGTTCTCATGAAGTTTCGAGTGAAAATCTGTAAAATGATACAATAACTAGACATTAAAAAACATACGATTTTTAATCGTTTTTCGTCAGAAATACATAAAAATGACCTTAAATGCAATGTCTGTTTAATTCAAATTTCGATATTCTAAGTGAAAATGTTCAAACGAATATAATGATGTTCTCATGAAGTTTCGAGTGAAAATCTGTAAAATGATACAATTACTAGACATTAAAAAACATACGATTTTTAATATTTTTCGTCAGAAAAACTTAAAAATGACCTTAAATGCAATGTCTGTTTAATTCAAATTTCGATATTCTAAGTGAAATTGTTCGTACGAATATAATGATATTCTCGTGAAGTTTCGAGTGAAAATCTGTAAAATGATACAATAACTAGACATTAAAAAACATGCGATTTTTAATCGTTTTTCGTCAGAAATACATAAAAATGACCTTAAATGCAATGTCTGTTTAATTCAAATTTCGATATTTTTATTGAAGTTGTTCACACGAATATAATGATGTTCTCTTGAAGTTTGGAGTGAAAATCTGTAAAATGATTCAATAACAAGACATTAAAAAAATGTGATTTTTAATCGTTTTTTGTCAGAAATACATAAAAATGACCTTAAATGCAATGTCTGTTTAATTCAAATTTCGATATTCTATGTGAAAATGTTCAAACGTATTTAATGATGTTCTCATGAAGTTTCGCGTGAAAATCTGTAAAATGATACAATAACTAGACATTAAAAAACATACGATTTTTAATCTTTTTTCGTCAGAAAAACTTAAAAATGACCTTAAATGCAATGTCTGTTTCATTCAAATTTCGATATTCTAAGTGAAATTGTTCGTACGAATCCAATGATGTTCACATGATGTTTCGAGTGGAAATTTGTAAAATGATACAATAACAAGACATTAAAGAAATGTGATTTTTAATCGTTTTTTGTCAGAAATACATAAAAATGACCTTAAATGCAATGTCTGTTTAATTCAAATTTCGATATTTTTATTGAAGTTGTTCATACGTATATTATGATGTTCTCATGAAGTTTCGAGTGAAAATCTCTAAAATGATACAATTACTAGACATTAAAAAACATACGATTTTTAATCTTTTTTCGTCAGAAAAACTTAAAAATGACCTTAAATGCAATGTCTGTTGTATTCAAATTTCGATATTCTAAGTGAAAATGTTCAAACGAATGTAATGATGTTCTCATGAAGTTTCGAGTGAAAATCTGTAAAATGATACAATTACTAGACATTAAAAAACATACGATTTTTAATATTTTTCGTCGGAAAAACTTAAAAATGACCTTAAATGCTATGTCTGTTTAATTCAAATTTCGATATTCTAAGTGAAATTGTTCGTACGAATATAATGATATTCTCGTGAAGTTTCGAGTGAAAATCTGTAAAATGATACAATAACTAGACATTAAAAAACATGCGATTTTTAATCGTTTTTCGTCAGAAATACATAAAAATTACCTTAAATGCAATGTCTGTTTAATTCAAATTTCGTTATTTTTATTGAAGTTGTTCATACGAATATAATGATTTTCTCGTGAAGTTTCCAGTGAAAATCTGTAAAATGATACAATAACTAGACATTAAAAAACATGCGATTTTTAATCTTTTTTCGTCAGAAATACATAAAAATGACCTTAAGCTAAATATAAAATAAGTTGAAAATCAGATTTCAAAATTATATTTTATAACCATTTTAAAATTGTTAATGATAGTCGATAGATGGTATATATTACGTATTTAATAGAAAATGTTGTCGCAAATTTGATTATTTCAAGTTTACACTCTAAAATCATTTTTTTTTACGTTTTTATTAAAATTGACATTAGTATTACTAATTGTTACGCTAATGCAATAATATCCGTATCGCCTTATGGTCTGCCCTATGACCTTACATAGCTTTATCTTGGACACAAAAACCAATATAATATTATTTATTATTTTTATTTTTATTTTTATTTGTATTAGGCACTGTTGAAAATAACCAGAAAGTTACTTATGAAGAATTATAAGGTTACTTATAGAATTAGATGGCAATGATGACATAGAATCTGATTCAGAAATTCAGATTCTTCTTTCGATTAATTTGTAATTTTTATTAATAATTAAACCGTATAATTGTCAATAAACTATACATTATATAAATTAATATTCTTCAAAAATCCTAAATCTTTTATACAAACACATTTATTATTGAAACATAAAAAAAAATAATTTTGTCCGTCTAAAATTGTATTTCCGACCATTGTGCGGCGCGCGGACTCTACGGTGTACCTATATTGAATGAATCTGCGTTTGTCGAACGGTGCAGACGCACGCGCGATGATGACGAATATCCACCGTCCGTACGTTTCGCAGACCGTGCGGGCGCGTGCCTATATATAACCTATATTATATGTAAAAGATATGCCTGTGTGTATACGGTCTTCCTTTTTTTTCGACTGGCCGACGTGTTCGGACCGAGAAAAAAAACGGTCCACCGATCTGGTATTTTCTTCTCGATTGCGATTCGAATTCACGGTCTAATTTAATTCGAACACGCCGTCGATAAATCGCGCGCGACCGTATTGTTATTTAACAAACACTGAATAAGCAATATTCTCCTCTTTGTGCGTAATAATTCTCAACGTCTGACTCGGTACGTTGCTCTCCTATCCGATTGCCAGCGCTGCACTTATAATAATCTCTCTTCGTTCCGAATTAAACTGCAAATTTAATTGCTATTTTAATCAAAACCACGGCTGCAGCACGTCATATACTTTTCAGGGATAATCGTTATCAACGACATGATCTTATATTTTCACGTTATTAACTAAGTGTTGCATTTTTACTCTATAATCGAATATACGTGTGGAGAGATTTGAGCTCATTATCTCTTTTCCCGGAACAGCCTCACGTAGACTGCACATATCGAAAATGATCTAGTGAATGAAATAGTATTGACATAACTAAGGGTCGAATTTCGAAGTACATACTTTTCTATTTTTCCGGTAAGTAATACAAAGACAATTCTTTTACACAAACATATTTCATTTTTATTCTAAGCTAGATAATTTCTCAAGTTTTTGTCCTTTTTTTTCTTACCCTTTACCCTAAACTAAATAAACGCATTTATTTACTTTTTTTAGGTATATTTTTCAAGTATTAAACTATTAATTTATTAAAATAATACATTTTTTTTTTAATTTTTACGTAGACAGGTTATTGTAAATGAATAGAAATATTTAGGTCCGAATCGTCTTCAATTTATGGAGGATAAATTATCCAAATATATAGGTTGACAATTTTTTTTTGCTTTTTTTAAGTTTTAGTCTTTTTTTTATCATATTTTGAATTGTCTCAAAATCAGAGCCCTTAGCAGAACAAATGATATTTGTAATAATTTATACTTTATACATATAATATGTGTTCACATATAAAAATGATGACAAGACAATAATAGCGTTTCATTTTGATACCTTTAATTTTGATTAGTTTTTTAGTTCTCGAAAGCGTTTTAATATAAAATGATTACTCCCATAAACTCCGGGAAAAAACTGTAAATGATTTGATCATCTCGTCTACGTTTTTCAATAGTTCCAATGATCCGCAAACCTCGAGCACTTACCGTGTATATGTTACTATGCTATACTACTACCAATAATATTCTCTATTTTTTTACATTTTTCGTTCAAAAAAACTTTACTTTAGTCACTAAACGTCTGCCTAAATTACGATTTTCACGCTGTAATTATAATGAGCGATTATTAACAAGTTGACTGCCACACGTAAATCAACAAATTTTCCTCCATTGCCATGAGCATCATATAGAGGTCACACTGAGTTGTTCCCACAGGCCATGAGCATCACATATTGATGCTCAAACATTTTTCAATTTATGATTGAGCATTCCAATTGTTACTCAGAATGTTTTGATTTCATTAAATAGAGCATCAAAAATTACATATTAACCCAATCATAGCACTTGACTTTTGCTTTCTTATGAATGTATTAAACTAAAATAAATTAAATTACCAATGTGCGTTTACTTCTTTACTATATTTTGTATATATTTTTATATATTTTCTTTCCTTTATTTCATTCATTCTTTTATGAAATTTACCATACATAAATTAAAGGATAGTTAGGTAAAAATATTAGGTGAAAAATTTAACACTTCGTAAATTTGCTCAGGGTTCATTTTGAGATCAAGATAAATAATAAGTATAAATAACAAATAATAATTTTATATACAGTATACTATGCGACTATACTAGTCATTTGAATTTTAGTCAATCACATAATGAAAATGATAACAATACACTTTTACGAGGGAACATCATATTGTGTGATATTATGATATTCCTGAAAATAAATACGGCACTATAGGCCATGAGCATCGTACTTGGTTCTCACTTCAAACCAGTGGAATATTGATAACCACGGTCTTAGAAGATAAGGTCGGACAACTTCCCACCTTCCCGCCTATTACAATATTTCCGCTTAATGAGGCAAAAACATTTCCCAAGTTGCCGCAAAGCGCTGCCGGTTAGACTTAATTTGAGGTTATGAAATTAAGGAACCGATGTTTACTGAACGTCCCGCCAAAAATTCATTCAAACATCTAATAATAATTGAGATTGATTTATACTTTATTAATATAATATATTTTTATAGTATTATTTTATTTGCGTTATATCGATTAATCGATAATTCTAACATAGTTTGATACAAACAATACGAACTGCGTAATGTACTAATGTTATCTATTGTCTAGTGCCAACTATAAACCTAGATGTTCGATTTACGTTTTTTTATTTCTATTCAACATTAAACTAAATAGTTAGTGCTGTAATTTGAAAATGCCGAATAACATTAGTTACTTTCATTGTAACACCTCGGAGAAATTATCAGTCTTTACTATCCTTAAAAATGAATAATTAAAGGAGAAATGGCTACATTCTTCAGGGATAGATTATTTTAGCCCTAATAAGGTTATTTGTGAAAAACATTTTCGGGATGATCTAATAATTAGAACGAAGGATATTTTTGACAAATTGGGAAATATTATTTGTTCAGTAAGTACCTATATTTGTCTTGCAGGGGTGGATAGACACTTAGGAAGAGTGGATATTCCCTGTAGGCTCTCATCTATGGTTATGTCCACAGTCAATATCTATCTAGTCAATATTAGACAATATCTTCCAAGACCGTGATTATGTCAGTGGCATCTACCAGTCATTTTTTTTGTACTTGCATTATTTTTGTTACCTATATGATTAAATAAATTCATCATTTAGTTATAATTAAAAATGCAAAAGTATAAAAACAATTTGTGTACCTGAAGATCTAAATGTTTGGGGATTGATATAATTATAAGGTGTACGCTTAACATTTTTTTAAAAAGAAAGGGAACTCCAACCACAGAATAGATTTAATCTATGCTGTGATCCAACCCAATGAGACTCTACCGATCCAAGACTGAAAATGTATAAATTAATATTATTTAACTTGGTATGAAACTGTATATGGTACTATAATGGTCCTATACGCCTAGCTGAATTTTGGTCTGCCTTATAAAATTAGACAGCACATAAAAAAGTAACAATTCTGTATAGATAGTATTTTGGATTTATATTACCATTTATTTTAATAATTATAGTAATACTTATTTCATTACATGAAATGTGAATTTTGTTAGTATTTTATAATTCTTATTGCAATTATAACTGCAAGTTTTTTATTTATATTAAGGCTCCACGATTAAGACCTAGTATGAAGTCAAATGCAATACCACATTTATTATCATCCCGAAAAAAATTAAAATTTGATGATAATCATGAAAACCGTCAAGTAAATTTTTTATGAATGTGCAATTTTTTTTTATACTTTTTCCAATTTCTAACCTCATCTGTATTAATTGTAGATAGATGAATTCACTAGTACACAGTATAAATCAACTTTTACTAAAAAAGAAACTGTTTTTTCTGATGTGGAAGTGAGTTAGTTAGTTAATTAATTATTTATTTACAAATTAAATTAAATTAATTTTTATGGGAATTAGTTGAAGAAATAGAAATTGATGATGAAAATGAATTAGTTAATGACAATAATGATATGGATGTAAATTTGGACGATGAGGAAGTAAGTAAAATAATCAATAACAAAATATAAAATCACCAAACTCAAAAAACATAAATTTATTTTTAAATAAAAAGAACAATTTTGTCGCTCATTTACAATATAACATAACTGTTTTCATATATTAATAGATTGTTTATAACACTGTAAATCTTTGGGATTTAACATTGCCTTCAAATTAAAGTAATTAGTCAACAGCATTTGGAAAATGTGATTAAAGAAGCAGCAACAATGAAAATTTGTAGAGGTGTAGACTTCTTATATGACAAAAAGTGAATAATATTACTATATGATTGATTCATAACAAAACATATTCCAAAAAATTAAAAATTTGTGCAGAGGTTACCCGGGACCCGAGGGCCAAGAGATTTTAAAAATCTACGAGATATAAAAAATTGAATAATAAATTTAAAATATTAAAAATTTCAGTAGAAATACTTCATTCATGGAAAATTAATTGACTTTAATCATTACAAAGAATATTTTGAATATCAAAAATTTGAGCAGAGGTCTCCCAATGGTCAAGGGAAAGCTACATTTTATGTATTATGAAAAGTATAGAAAAAAATGAATAATTTGAGCAGGGGTTCCCCGGCGCCCGAAGGCAAAGTTATTTATTTATTATAAAAAAAAAAATTCCAAAAAATTAAAAATATTTGCAAAGGGTCCCCAGTGCGCGAGTGCTAAGTTATACAAAGAATAGTTTTGTAATTTCAAAAAATTAAAATTTTGAGCAGAGGTTACCCGGGACCCGAGGGCCAAGAGATTTTAATTATAATTAAAAAACTTAAAAATTTGTTCAAAAGGGTCCCCAGCGCCGAGAGCAAATTGTATGTAAAAATGTAAAAATTTGAGCAGAGGTTCCCCACGCCCAAGGGCCAAGTCATTTTAGTTATGGCAAAATAATTTAAAAATTGAACAATTTGAGCAGAGGTCGATCGGTGGTCAAGGGAAAGTTACATTTTATTTTTTATGAAAATTGTTCAAAAAATTAAAAATTTGAGCAGGGGTTCCCCGGCGCCCGAGGGCCAACTTATTTTACTTATTACAAAAAAAAAAAATTCCAAAAAGTTAAAAATTTGTGCAAAGGGTCCTGGTGCCCATAAAATAAGTGATATAAAGAATTGTTTTGTAAATATATAAAAATTAAAAATTTGAGTAGAGTTTACCTGTGGCCCGAGGGAAAAGTGTTTTAATAAGAATGAAAAAAATTGAAAATTTGTACAAAAGTGTCCCCAGCGCTGATGGGAAATGGCTTTAATTATTATGAAATACATTACAAATGAAAAAAATTTTGAGCAGAGGTTCCTCACGCCCAAAAGCCAAGTCATTTTAGTTATAATAAAATAATTTAAAAATTGTGCAATTTGAGCAGAGGTCTATCGGTGGTCAAGGGAAAGTTATATTTTATTTATCACTAAAATTGTTCAAAAAATTAAAAATTTGAGCAGCGGTTCCCCGGCGCCCGAGAGCCAAGTTATTTTACTCATAACAAAAAAAAATTTCCGTGAATTAAAAGGGGTCCTCAGCGCCGAGGACAAATTGCTTTAATGATTATGAAATACATTGAAAAAGAAAGAAAAATGAGCAGAGGTTTCCCTGCCTTTGAGGGCCAAGTGATTTTAATCATTATAAAATGAATTGAAAATTATTAAAAACGTGTGCAGAGGATCTCGAGCGCAAAAGAAGTATGAGATATAAAAATTTGAAAAATAAATTTAAAATATTTAAAATTTCATGAGAAATACTACAGTAATGGAAAATTAAGTGATTTTAATCATTGCAAAGAATATTTTGAAAATCTAAAATTTACGCAGAGGTCTCCCGGTGGTCAAGGGAAAGTTACGTTTCATTTATTTTGAAAATTTTACGAAAAAATGAAAATTTGAGCAGGGGTTCCCCGGCGCCCGAGGGCCAAGTTATTTTACTTATAACAAAAAAAAAAATTCCAAAAAAATAAAAATTTTAGCAAAGGGTCCCCAGTGCGCGAGTGCTAAGTTATACAAGGAGTAGTTTTGTAATTTCAAAAAATTAAAAATTTGAACAGAGGTTACCCGGGGCCCGAGGGCCAAGAGATTTTACTTATAACAAAAAAATTATTCCAAAAATGAAATAGGGTCCCCAGCGCTGAGGGCGAATTCCTTTAACTATTATGGAATACATTACAAACGAAAAAAATCTGGGCAGAGGTTCCCCACGCCCAAGGGCCAAATCATGTGATTTATGGTAAAATAATATAAAAATTGAACAATTTGAGCAGAGAATTCCCAGCCCTCGAGGGCCAAGAGATTTTAATCATTATGAAATGAATTGAAAATTTTTAAAAATGTGTGCAGAGGATCCCGAGCGCAAAAGAAGTATGAGATATAAAAAATTGAATAATAGATTTAAAATATTTAAAATTTCATGAGAAATACTACAGTAATGGAAAATTAATTGACTTTAATCATTGCAAAGAATATTTTGAATATCAAAAATTTGAGCAGAGGTCTCCCAATGGTCAAGGGAAAGCTACATTTTATGAATTATGAAAAGTATAGAAAAAAATGAATAATTTGAGCAGGGGTTCCCCGGCGCCCGAAGGCAAAGTTATTTATTTATTATAAAAAAAAAAATCCAAAAAATTAAAAATATTTGCAAAGGGTCCCCAGTGCGCGAGTGCTAAGTTATACAAAGAATAGTTTTATAATTTCAAAAAATTAAAATTTTGAGCAGAGGTTACCCGGGACCCGAGGGCCAAGAGATTTTAATTATAATTAAAAAACTTAAAAATTTGTTCAAAAGGGTCCCCAGCGCCGAGAGCAAATTGTATAAATTATTATGAAATATATTAGAAAACAAAAAAAAATTTGAAGAGAGGTTTTCCAGCCCTCGAGGGCCAAGTGATTTGAATCAAAATGAAATAATTTGAAAATTATTAAAAATTTGTGCAAAGGGTCCTGGTGCCCATAAAATAAGTGATATAAAGAATTGTTTAGTAAATTTCAAAAATTTAAAAATTTAAGTAGAGTTTACCTGGGGCCAGAAGGAAAAGTGTTTTTAATTAAAATGAAAAAAATTGAAAAAAATTAAAAATTTGTGCAAAAAGGTCCCCAGAGCTGAGGGCAAATTCCTTTAACTATTATGAATTACATTACAAATGAAAAAAAAATTGGGCAGAGGTTCCCCACGCCCAAGGGCCAAATAATGATAGTTATGGTAAAATAATATAAAAATTGAACAATTTGAGCAGAGAATTCCCAGCCCTCGAGGGCCAAGTGATTTTAATCATTATAAAATGAATTGAAAATTATTAAAAACGTGTGCAGAGGATCCCGAGCGCAAAAGAAGAATGAGATATAAAAAATTGAATAATAAATTTAAAATATTTAAAATTTCATGAGAAATACTACAGTAATGGAAAATTAAGTGACTTTAATCATTGCAAAGAATATTTTGAAAATCTAAAATTTAAGCAGAGGTCTCCAGGTGGTCAAGGGAAAGTTACGTTTTATTTATTTTGAAAATTTTACGAAAAAATGAAAAATTTGAGCAGGGGTTCCCCGGCGCCCGAGGGCCAAGTTATTTTACTTATTACAAAAAAAAAAAAAATTCCAAAAAGTTAAAAATTTTAGCAAAGGGTCCCCAGTGCGCGAGTGCTAAGTTATACAAGGAATAGTTTTGTAATTTCAAAAAATTAAAAATTTGAGCAGAGGTTACCCGGGGCCCGAGGGCCAAGAGATTTTAATTATAATTAAAAAACTTAAAAATTTGTTCAAAAGGGTCCCCAGCGCCGAGAGCAAATTGTATAAATTATTATGAAATATATTAGAAAACAAAAAAAAATTTGAAGAGAGGTTTTCCAGCGCTCGAGGGCCAAGTGATTTTAATCAAAATGAAATAATTTGAAAATTATTAAAAATTTGTGCAAAGGGTCCTGGTGCCCACCAAAAAAGGGATATGATGAATTGTTTTGTAAATTTCAAAAGATTAAAAATTTGGGTAGAGTTTACCTGGGGCCCGAGGGAAAAGTGTTTTTAATTATTATGAAATACATTACAAATGAAAAAAAATTTGAGCAGAGGTTCCCCACGCCCAAGGGCCAAGTCATTTTAGTTATGGTAAAATAATTTAAAAATTGAACAATTTGAGCAGAGGTCTATCGGTGGTCAAGGGAAAGTTACATTTTATTTTTTATGAAAATTGTTCAAAAAATTAAAAATTTGAGCAGAGGTTACCCGGGGCCCGAGGGCCAAGAGATTTTACTTATAACAAAAAAATGATTCCAAAAATGAATAAGGGTCCCCAGCGCTGAGGGCAAATTCCTTTAATTATTATGGAATACATTACAAACGAAAAAAATTTGGGCAGAGGTTCCCCACGCCCAAGTGCCAAATCATGTTAGTTATGGTAAAATAATATAAAAATTGAACAATTTGAGCAGAGAATTCCCAGCCCTCGAGGGCCAAGAGATTTTAATCATTATGAAATGAATTGAAAATTTTTTAAAAATGTGTGCAGAGGGTCCCAAGCGCCAAAGAACTATGAGATATAAAAAATTGAATAATAAATTTAAAATATTAAAAATTTCAGGAGTAATACTTCATTAATGGAAAATTAAGTGACTTTAATCATTGCAAAGAATATTTTGAATATCAAAAATTTGAGCAGAGGTCTCCCGGTGGTCAAGGGAAAGTTACGTTTTATTTATTTTGAAAATTTTACGAAAAAATGAAAATTTGAGCAGGGGTTCCCCGGCGCCCGAGGGCCAAGTTATTTTACTTATAACAAAAAAAAAAAAATCCAAAAAATTAAAAATTTTAGCAAAGGGTCCCCAGTGCGCGAGTGCTAAGTTATACAAGGAATAGTTTTGTAATTTCAAAAAATTAAAAATTTGAGCAGAGGTTACCCGGGACCCGAGGGCCAAGAGATTTTAATTATAATTAAAAAACTTAAAAATTTGTTCAAAAGGGTCCCCAGCGCCGAGAGCAAATTGTATAAATTATTATGAAATATATTAGAAAACAAAAAAAAATTTGAAGAGAGGTTTTCCAGCCCTCGAGGGCCAAGTGATTTTAATCAAAATGAAATAATTTGAAAATTATTAAAAATTTGTGCAAAGGGTCCTGGTGCCCACCAAAAAAGGGATATGATGAATTGTTTTGTAAATTTCAAAAGATTATAAATTTGGGTAGAGTTTACCTGGGGCCCGAGGGAAAAGTGTTTTTAATTATTATGAAATACATTACAAATGAAAAAAAATTTGAGCAGAGGTTCCCCACGCCCAAGGGCCAAGTCATTTTAGTTATGGTAAAATAATTTAAAAATTGAACAATTTGAGCAGAGGTCGATCGGTGGTCAAGGGAAAGTTACATTTTATTTTTTATGAAAATTGTTCAAAAAATTAAAAATTTGAGCAGGGGTTCCCCGGCGCCCGAGGGCCAACTTATTTTACTTATTACAAAAAAAAAAAATTCCAAAAAGTTAAAAATTTGTGCAAAGGGTCCTGGTGCCCATAAAATAAGTGATATAAAGAATTGTTTTGTAAATATAAAAAAATTAAAAATTTGAGTAGAGTTTACCTGTGGCCCGAGGGAAAAGTGTTTTAATAAGAATGAAAAAAATTGAAAATTTGTACAAAAGTGTCCCCAGCGCTGATGGGAAATGGCTTTAATTATTATGAAATACATTACAAATGAAAAAAATTTTGAGCTGAGGTTCCCCACGCCCAAGGGCCAAGTCATTTTAGGTATGGTAAAATAATTTAAAAATTGAACTATTTGAGCAGAGGTCTATCGGTGGTCAAGGGAAAGTTATATTTTATTTTTTATGAAAATTGTTCAAAAAATTAAAAATTTGAGCAGGGGTTCCCCGGCGCCCGAAGGCCAAGTTATTTTACTTATAACAAAAAAAAATTTCCATGAATTAAAAGGGGTCCTCAGCGCCGAGGACAAATTGCTTTAATTATTATGTAATACATTACAAAAGAAAAAAAAATTGAGCAGAGGTTTCCCAGCCCTCGAGGTTCAAGTGATTTTAATCATTATAAAATGAATTGAAAATTATTAAAAACGTGTGCAGAGGATCCCGAACGCAAAAGAAGTATGAGATATAAAAAATTGAATAATAAATTTAAAATATTTAAAATTTCATGAGAAATACTACAGTAATGGAAAATTAAGTGATTTTAATCATTGCAAAGAATATTTTGAAAATCTAAAATTTACGCAGAGGTCTCCCGGTGGTCAAGGGAAAGTTACGTTTCATTTATTTTGAAAATTTTACGAAAAAATGAAAATTTGAGCAGGGGTTCCCCGGCGCCCGAGGGCCAAGTTATTTTACTTATAACAAAAAAAAAAATTCCAAAAAAATAAAAATTTTAGCAAAGGGTCCCCAGTGCGCGAGTGGTAAGTTATACAAGGAGTAGTTTTGTAATTTCAAAAAATTAAAAATTTGAGCAGAGGTTACCCGGGGCCCGAGGGCCAAGAGATTTTACTTATAACAAAAAAATGATTCCAAAAATGAAATAGGGTCCCCAGCGCTGAGGGCGAATTCCTTTAACTATTATGGAATACATTACAAACGAAAAAAATCTGGGCAGAGGTTCCCCACGCCCAAGGGCCAAATCATGTGATTTATGGTAAAATAATATAAAAATTGAACAATTTGAGCAGAGAATTCCCAGCCCTCGAGGGCCAAGAGATTTTAATCATTATGAAATGAATTGAAAATTTTTAAAAATGTGTGCAGAGGATCCCGAGCGCAAAAGAAGTATGAGATATAAAAAATTGAATAATAAATTTAAAATATTAAAAATTTCAGGAGTAATACTTCATTAATGGAAAATTAAGTGACTTTAATCATTGCAAAGAATATTTTGAATATCAAAAATTTGAGCAGAGGTCTCCCAGTGGTCAAGGGAAAGCTACATTTTATGTTTTATGAAAATTATAGAAAAAATTGAATAATTTGAGCAGGGGTTCCCCGGCGCCCGAAGGCCAAGTTATTTTATTTATTACAAAAAAAAAAATTCCAAAAAATTTAAAATACTTGCAAAGGGTCCCAGTGCGCGAGTGCTAAGTTATACAAAGAATAGTTTTGTAATATCAAAAAATTAAAAATTTGAGCAGAGGTTACCCGGGACCCGAGGGCCAAGAGATTTTAATTATAATTAAAAAACTTAAAAATTTGTTCAAAAGGGTCCCCAGCGCCGAGAGCAAATTGTATAAATTATTATGAAATATATTAGAAAACAAAAAAAAATTTGAAGAGAGGTTTTCCAGCCCTCGAGGGCCAAGTGATTTTAATCAAAATGAAATAATTTGAAAATTATTAAAAATTTGTGCAAAGGGTCCTGGTGCCCACCAAAAAAGGGATATGATGAATTGTTTTGTAAATTTCAAAAGATTATAAATTTGGGTAGAGTTTACCTGGGGCCCGAGGGAAAAGTGTTTTTAATTATTATGAAATACATTACAAATGAAAAAAAATTTGAGCAGAGGTTCCCCACGCCCAAGGGCCAAGTCATTTTAGTTATGGTAAAACAATTTAAAAATTGAACAATTTGAGCAGAGGTCTATCGGTGGTCACGGGGAAATTACATTTTATTTTTTATGAAAATTCTTCGAAAAATTAAAAATTTGAGCAGGGGTTCCCCGGCGCCCGAGGGCCAAGTTATTTTACTTATTACAAAAAAAAAAATTCCTAAAAGTTAAAAATTTGTGCAAAGGGTCCTGGTGCCCATAAAATAAGTGATATAAAGAATTGTTTTGTAAATATAAAAAAATTAAAAATTTGAGTAGAGTTTACCTGTGGCCCGAGGGAAAAGTATTTTAATAATAATGAAAAAAATAGAAAATTTGTACAAAAGTGTCCCCAGCGCTGATGGGAAATTGCTTTAATTATTATGAAATACATTACAAATGAAAAAAATTTTGAGCTGAGGTTCCCCACGCCCAAGGGCCAAGTCATTTTAGGTATGGTAAAATAATTTAAAAATTGAACTATTTGAGCAGAGGTCTATCGGTGGTCAAGGGAAAGTTATATTTTATTTTTTATGAAAATTGTTCAAAAAATTAAAAATTTGAGCAGGGGTTCCCCGGCGCCCGAAGGCCAAGTTATTTTACTTATAACAAAAAAAAATGTCCATGAATTAAAAGGGGTCCTCAGCTTCGAGGACAAATTGCTTTAATTATTATGTAATACATTACATAAGAAAAAAAATTGAGCAGAGGTTTCCCAGCCCTCGAGGGCCAAGTGATTTTAATCATTATAAAATGAATTGAAAATTATTAAAAACGTGTGCAGAGGATCCCGAGCGCAAAAGAAGTATGAGATATAAAAAATTGAATAATAGATTTAAAATATTTAAAATTTCATGAAAAATACTACAGTAATGGAAAATTAAGTGATTTTAATCATTGCAAAGAATATTTTGAAAATCTAAAAATTACGCAGAGGTCACCCGGTGGTCAAGGGAAAGTTACGTTTTATTTATTTTGAAAATTTTACGAAAAAATGAAAATTTGAGCAGGGGTTCCCCGGCGCCCGAGGGCCAAGAGATTTTAATTATAACAAAAAAATTATTCCAAAAATGAAAAAGGGTCCCCAGCGCTGAGGGCAAATTCCTTTAATTATTATGGAATACATTACCAACGAAAAAAATCTGGGCAGAGGTTCCCCACGCCTAAGGGCCAAATCATGTGATTTATGGTAAAATAATATAAAAATTGAACAATTTGAGCAGAGAATTCCCAGCCCTCGAGGGCCAAGAGATTTTAATCATTATGAAATGAATTGAAAATTTTTAAAAATGTGTGCAGAGGGTCCCAAGCGCCAAAGAACTACGAGATATAAAAAATTGAATAATAAATTTAAAATATTAAAAATTTCAGTAGAAATACTTCATTCATGGAAAATTAAGTGACTTTAATCATTGCAAAGAATATTTTGAATATCGAAAATTTGAGCAGAGGTCTCCCAATGGTCAAGGGAAAGCTACATTTTATGTATTATGAAAAGTATAGAAAAAAATGAATAATTTGAGCAGGGGTTCCCCGGCGCCCGAAGGCAAAGTTATTTATTTATTATAAAAAAAAAAATTCCAAAAAATTGAAAATATTTGCAAAGGGTCCCCAGTGCGCGAGTGCTAAGTTATACAAGGAATAGTTTTGTAATTTCAAAAAATTAAAAATTTGAGCAGAGGTTACCCGGGACCCGAGGGCCAAGAGATTTTAAGTATAATAAAAAAACTTAAAAATTTGTTCAAAAGGGTCCCCAGCGCCGAGAGCAAATTGTATAAATTATTATGAAATATATTAGAAAACAAAAAAAAATTTGAAGAGAGGTTTTCCAGCCCTCGAGGGCCAAGTGATTTTAATCAAAATGAAATAATTTGAAAATTATTAAAAATTTGTGCAAAGGGTCCTGGTGCCCACCAAAAAAGGGATATGATGAATTGTTTTGTAAATTTCAAAAGATTAAAAATTTGGGTAGAGTTTACCTGGGGCCCGAGGGAAAAGTGTTTTTAATTATTATGAAAGACATTACAAATGAAAAAAAATTTGAGCAGAGGTTCCCCACGCCCAAGGGCCAAGTCATTTTAGTTATGGTAAAATAATTTAAAAATTGAACAATTTGAGCAGAGGTCTATCGGTGGTCAAGGGAAAGTTACATTTTATTTTTTATGAAAATTGTTCAAAAAATTTAAAATTTGAGCAGCGATTCCCCGGCGCCCGAAGGCCAAGTTATTTTACTTATAACAAAAAAAAATTTCCATGAATTAAAAGGGGTCCTCAGCGCCGAGGACAAATTGCTTTAATTATTATGTAATACATTACAAAAGAAAAAAAAATTGAGCAGAGGTTTCCCAGCCCTCGAGGTTCAAGTGATTTTAATCATTATAAAATGAATTGAAAATTATTAAAAACGTGTGCAGAGGATCCCGAACGCAAAAGAAGTATGAGATATAAAAAATTGAATAATAAATTTAAAATATTTAAAATTTCATGAGAAATACTACAGTAATGGAAAATTAAGTGATTTTAATCATTGCAAAGAATATTTTGAAAATCTAAAATTTACGCAGAGGTCTCCCGGTGGTCAAGGGAAAGTTACGTTTCATTTATTTTGAAAATTTTACGAAAAAATGAAAATTTGAGCAGGGGTTCCCCGGCGCCCGAGGGCCAAGTTATTTTACTTATAACAAAAAAAAAAATTCCAAAAAAATAAAAATTTTAGCAAAGGGTCCCCAGTGCGCGAGTGCTAAGTTATACAAGGAATAGTTTTGTAATTTCAAAAAATTAAAAATTTGAGCAGAGGTTACCCGGGGCCCGAGGGCCAAGAGATTTTACTTATAACAAAAAAATGATTCCAAAAATGAAATAGGGTCCCCAGCGCTGAGGGCGAATTCCTTTAACTATTATGGAATACATTACAAACGAAAAAAATCTGGGCAGAGGTTCCCCACGCCCAAGGGCCAAATCATGTGATTTATGGTAAAATAATATAAAAATTGAACAATTTGAGCAGAGAATTCCCAGCCCTCGAGGGCCAAGAGATTTTAATCATTATGAAATGAATTGAAAATTTTTAAAAATGTGTGCAGAGGATCCCGAGCGCAAAAGAAGTATGAGATATAAAAAATTGAATAATAGATTTAAAATATTTAAAATTTCATGAGAAATACTACAGTAATGGAAAATTAAGTGACTTTAATCATTGCAAAGAATATTTTGAAAATCTAAAATTTAAGCAGAGGTCTCCCGGTGGTCAAGGGAAAGTTACGTTTTATTTATTTTGAAAATTTTACAAAAAAATGAAAAATTTGAGCAGGGGTTCCCCGGCGCCCGAGGGCCAAGTTATTTTACTTATAACAAAAAAAAAAAATTCCAAAAAAATAAAAATTTTAGCAAAGGGTCCCCAGTGCGCGAGTGCTAAGTTATACAAGGAATAGTTTTGTAATTTCAAAAAATTAAAAATTTGAGCAGAGGTTACCCGGGGCCCGAGGGCCAAGAGATTTTAATTATAATTAAAAAACTTAAAAATTTGTTCAAAAGGGTCCCCAGCGCCGAGAGCAAATTGTATAAATTATTATGAAATATATTAGAAAACGAAAAAAAATTTGAAGAGAGGTTTTCCAGCCCTCGAGGGCCAAGTGGTTTCAATCAAAATGAAAAAATTTGAAAATTATTAAAAATTTGTGCAAAGGGTCCTGGTGCCCATAAAATAAGTGATATAAAGAATTGTTTTGTAAATATAAAAAAATTAAAAATTTGAGTAGAGTTTACCTGTGGCCCGAGGGAAAAGTATTTTAATAATCATGAAAAAAATTGAAAATTTGTGCAAAAAGGTCCCCAGCGCTGAGGGCAAATTCCTTTAATTATTATGGAATACATTACAAACGAAAAAAATTTGGGCAGAGGTTCCCCACGCCCAAGTGCCAAATCATGTTAGTTATGGTAAAATAATATAAAAATTGAACAATTTGAGCAGAGGTCTATCGGTGGTCAAGGGAAAGTTATATTTTATTTTTTATGAAAATTGTTCAAAAAATTAAAAATTTGAGCAGGGGTTCCCCGGCGCCCGAAGGCCAAGTTATTTTACTTATAACAAAAAAAAATGTCCATGAATTAAAAGGGGTCCTCAGCTTCGAGGACAAATTGCTTTAATTATTATGTAATACATTACATAAGAAAAAAAATTGAGCAGAGGTTTCCCAGCCCTCGAGGGCCAAGTGATTTTAATCATTATAAAATGAATTGAAAATTATTAAAAACGTGTGCAGAGGATCCCGAGCGCAAAAGAAGTATGAGATATAAAAAATTGAATAATAGATTTAAAATATTTAAAATTTCATGAGAAATACTACAGTAATGGAAAATTAAGTGATTTTAATCATTGCAAAGAATATTTTGAAAATCTAAAAATTACGCAGAGGTCTCCCGGTGGTCAAGGGAAAGTTACGTTTTATTTATTTTGAAAATTTTACGAAAAAATGAAAATTTGAGCAGGGGTTCCCCGGCGCCCGAGGGCCAAGAGATTTTAATTATAACAAAAAAATTATTCCAAAAATGAAAAAGGGTCCCCAGCGCTGAGGGCAAATTCCTTTAATTATTATGGAATACATTACCAACGAAAAAAATCTGGGCAGAGGTTCCCCACGCCTAAGGGCCAAATCATGTGATTTATGGTAAAATAATATAAAAATTGAACAATTTGAGCAGAGAATTCCCAGCCCTCGAGGGCCAAGAGATTTTAATCATTATGAAATGAATTGAAAATTTTTAAAAATGTGTGCAGAGGGTCCCAAGCGCCAAAGAACTACGAGATATAAAAAATTGAATAATAAATTTAAAATATTAAAAATTTCAGTAGAAATACTTCATTCATGGAAAATTAAGTGACTTTAATCATTGCAAAGAATATTTTGAATATCGAAAATTTGAGCAGAGGTCTCCCAATGGTCAAGGGAAAGCTACATTTTATGTATTATGAAAAGTATAGAAAAAAATGAATAATTTGAGCAGGGGTTCCCCGGCGCCCGAAGGCAAAGTTATTTATTTATTATAAAAAAAAAAATTCCAAAAAATTGAAAATATTTGCAAAGGGTCCCCAGTGCGCGAGTGCTAAGTTATACAAAGAATATTTTTGTAATTTCAAAAAATTAAAAATTTGAGCAGAGGTTACCCGGGACCCGAGGGCCAAGAGATTTTAATTATAATTAAAAAACTTAAAAATTTGTTCAAAAGGGTCCCCAGCGCCGAGAGCAAATTGTATAAATTATTATGAAATATATTAGAAAACAAAAGAAATTTGAAGAGAGGTTTTCCAGCCCTCGAGGGCCAAGTGATTTGAATCAAAATGAAATAATTTGAAAATTATTAAAAATTTGTGCCTGGTGCCCACCAAAAAAGGGATATGATGAATTGTTTTGTAAATTTCAAAAGATTATAAATTTGGGTAGAGTTTACCTGGGGCCCGAGGGAAAAGTGTTTTTAATTATTATGAAATACATTACAAATGAAAAAAAATTTGAGCAGAGGTTCCCCACGCCCAAGGGCCAAGTCATTTTAGTTATGGTAAAACCATTTAAAAATTGAACAATTTGAGCAGGGGTTCCCCGGCGCCCGAAGGCCAAGTTATTTTACTTATAACAAAAAAAAATTTCCATGAATTAAAAGGGGTCCTCAGCGCCGAGGACAAATTGCTTTAATTATTATGTAATACATTACAAAAGAAAAAAAAATTGAGCAGAGGTTTCCCAGCCCTCGAGGTTCAAGTGATTTTAATCATTATAAAATGAATTGAAAATTATTAAAAACGTGTGCAGAGGATCCCGAACGCAAAAGAAGTATGAGATATAAAAAATTGAATAATAAATTTAAAATATTTAAAATTTCATGAGAAATACTACAGTAATGGAAAATTAAGTGATTTTAATCATTGCAAAGAATATTTTGAAAATCTAAAATTTACGCAAAGGTCTCCCGGTGGTCAAGGGAAAGTTACGTTTCATTTATTTTGAAAATTTTACGAAAAAATGAAAATTTGAGCAGGGGTTCCCCGGCGCCCGAGGGCCAAGTTATTTTACTTATAACAAAAAAAAAAATTCCAAAAAAATAAAAATTTTAGCAAAGGGTCCCCAGTGCGCGAGTGCTAAGTTATACAAGGAATAGTTTTGTAATTTCAAAAAATTAAAAATTTGAGCAGAGGTTACCCGGGGCCCGAGGGCCAAGAGATTTTACTTATAACAAAAAAATGATTCCAAAAATGAAATAGGGTCCCCAGCGCTGAGGGCGAATTCCTTTAACTATTATGGAATACATTACAAACGAAAAAAATCTGGGCAGAGGTTCCCCACGCCCAAGGGCCAAATCATGTGATTTATGGTAAAATAATATAAAAATTGAACAATTTGAGCAGAGAATTCCCAGCCCTCGAGGGCCAAGAGATTTTAATCATTATGAAATGAATTGAAAATTTTTAAAAATGTGTGCAGAGGATCCCGAGCGCAAAAGAAGTATGAGATATAAAAAATTGAATAATAGATTTAAAATATTTAAAATTTCATGAGAAATACTACAGTAATGGAAAATTAAGTGACTTTAATCATTGCAAAGAATATTTTGAAAATCTAAAATTTAAGCAGAGGTCTCCCGGTGGTCAAGGGAAAGTTACGTTTTATTTATTTTGAAAATTTTACAAAAAAATGAAAAATTTGAGCAGGGGTTCCCCGGCGCCCGAGGGCCAAGTTATTTTACTTATAACAAAAAAAAAAAATTCCAAAAAAATAAAAATTTTAGCAAAGGGTCCCCAGTGCGCGAGTGCTAAGTTATACAAGGAATAGTTTTGTAATTTCAAAAAATTAAAAATTTGAGCAGAGGTTACCCGGGACCCGAGGGCCAAGAGATTTTAAGTATAATAAAAAAACTTAAAAATTTGTTCAAAAGGGTCCCCAGCGCCGAGAGCAAATTGTATAAATTATTATGAAATATATTAGAAAACAAAACAAAATTTGAAGAGAGTTTTTCCAGCCCTCGAGGGCCAAGTGATTTGAATCAAAATGAAATAATTTGAAAATTATTAAAAATTTGTGCAAAGGGTCCTGGTGCCCACCAAAAAAGGGATATGATGAATTGTTTTGTAAATTTCAAAAGATTAAAAATTTGGGTAGAGTTTACCTGGGGCCCGAGGGAAAAGTGTTTTTAATTATTATGAAAGACATTACAAATGAAAAAAAATTTGAGCAGAGGTTCCCCACGCCCAAGGGCCAAGTCATTTTAGTTATGGTAAAATAATTTAAAAATTGAACAATTTGAGCAGAGGTCTATCGGTGGTCAAGGGAAAGTTACATTTTATTTTTTATGAAAATTGTTCAAAAAATTTAAAATTTGAGCAGCGATTCCCCGGCGCCCGAAGGCCAAGTTATTTTACTTATAACAAAAAAAAATTTCCATGAATTAAAAGGGGTCCTCAGCGCCGAGGACAAATTGCTTTAATTATTATGTAATACATTACAAAAGAAAAAAAAATTGAGCAGAGAATTCCCAGCCCTCGAGGGCCAAGAGATTTTAATCATTATGAAATGAATTGAAAATTTTTAAAAATGTGTGCAGAGGATCCCGAGCGCAAAAGAAGTATGAGATATAAAAAATTGAATAATAGATTTAAAATATTTAAAATTTCATGAGAAATACTACAGTAATGGAAAATTAATTGACTTTTATCATTGCAAAGAATATTTTGAATATCAAAAATTTGAGCAGAGGTCTCCCAATGGTCAAGGGAAAGCTACATTTTATGTATTATGAAAAGTATAGAAAAAAATGAATAATTTGAGCAGGGGTTCCCCGGCGCCCGAAGGCAAAGTTATTTATTTATTATAAAAAAAAAAATTCCAAAAAATTAAAAATATTTGCAAAGGGTCCCCAGTGCGCGAGTGCTAAGTTATACAAAGAATAGTTTTGTAATTTCAAAAAATTAAAATTTTGAGCAGAGGTTACCCGGGACCCGAGGGCCAAGAGATTTTAATTATAATTAAAAAACTTAAAAATTTGTTCAAAAGGGTCCCCAGCGCCGAGAGCAAATTGTATAAATTATTATGAAATATATTAGAAAACAAAAAAAAATTTGAAGAGAGGTTTTCCAGCCCTCGAGGGCCAAGTGATTTTAATCAAAATGAAATAATTTGAAAATTATTAAAAATTTGTGCAAAGGGTCCTGGTGCCCACCAAAAAAGGGATATGATGAATTGTTTTGTAAATTTCAAAAGATTATAAATTTGGGTAGAGTTTACCTGGGGCCCGAGGGAAAAGTGTTTTTAATTATTATGAAATACATTACAAATGAAAAAAAATTTGAGCAGAGGTTCCCCACGCCCAAGGGCCAAGTCATTTTAGTTATGGTAAAACAATTTAAAAATTGAACAATTTGAGCAGAGGTCTATCGGTGGTCAATGGAAAGTTACATTTTATTTTTTATGAAAATTCTTCGAAAAATTAAAAATTTGAGCAGGGGTTCCCCGGCGCCCGGGGGAAAGTTATTTTACTTATTACAAAAAAAAAAAATTCCAAAAAGTTAAAAATTTGTGCAAAGGGTCCTGGTGCCCATAAAATAAGTGATATAAAGAATTGTTTTGTAAATATAAAAAAATTAAAAATTTGAGTAGAGTTTACCTGTGGCCCGAGGGAAAAGTATTTTAATAATAATGAAAAAAATAGAAAATTTGTACAAAAGTGTCCCCAGCGCTGATGGGAAATTGCTTTAATTATTATGAAATACATTACAAATGAAAAAAATTTTGAGCTGAGGTTCCCCACGCCCAAGGGCCAAGTCATTTTAGGTATGGTAAAATAATTTAAAAATTGAACTATTTGAGCAGAGGTCTATCGGTGGTCAAGGGAAAGTTATATTTTATTTTTTATGAAAATTGTTCAAAAAATTAAAAATTTGAGCAGGGGTTCCCCAGCGCCCGAAGGCCAAGTTATTTTACTTATAACAAAAAAAAATTTCCATGAATTAAACGGGGTCCTCGGCTTCGAGGACAAATTGCTTTAATTATTATGTAATACATAACAAAAGAAAAAAAATTGAGCAGAGGTTTCCCAGCCCTCGAGGGCCAAGTGATTTTAATCATTATAAAATGAATTGAAAATTATTAAAAACGTGTGCAGAGGATCCCGAGCGCAAAAGAAGTATGAGATATAAAAAATTGAATAATAGATTTAAAATATTTAAAATTTCATGAGAAATACTACAGTAATGGAAAATTAAGTGATTTTAATCATTGCAAAGAATATTTTGAAAATCTAAAAATTACGCAGAGGTCTCCCGGTGGTCAAGGGAAAGTTACGTTTTATTTATTTTGAAAATTTTACGAAAAAATGAAAATTTGAGCAGGGGTTCCCCGGCGCCCGAGGGCCAAGAGATTTTAATTATAACAAAAAAATTATTCCAAAAATGAAAAAGGGTCCCCAGCGCTGAGGGCAAATTCCTTTAATTATTATGGAATACATTACCAACGAAAAAAATCTGGGCAGAGGTTCCCCACGCCTAAGGGCCAAATCATGTGATTTATGGTAAAATAATATAAAAATTGAACAATTTGAGCAGAGAATTCCCAGCCCTCGAGGGCCAAGAGATTTTAATCATTATGAAATGAATTGAAAATTTTTAAAAATGTGTGCAGAGGGTCCCAAGCGCCAAAGAACTACGAGATATAAAAAATTGAATAATAAATTTAAAATATTAAAAATTTCAGTAGAAATACTTCATTCATGGAAAATTAAGTGACTTTAATCATTGCAAAGAATATTTTGAATATCGAAAATTTGAGCAGAGGTCTCCCAATGGTCAAGGGAAAGCTACATTTTATGTATTATGAAAAGTATAGAAAAAAATGAATAATTTGAGCAGGGGTTCCCCGGCGCCCGAAGGCAAAGTTATTTATTTATTATAAAAAAAAAAATTCCAAAAAATTGAAAATATTTGCAAAGGGTCCCCAGTGCGCGAGTGCTAAGTTATACAAAGAATATTGTTGTAATTTCAAAAAATTAAAAATTTGAGCAGAGGTTACCCGGGACCCGAGGGCCAAGAGATTTTAATTATAATTAAAAAACTTAAAAATTTGTTCAAAAGGGTCCCCAGCGCCGAGAGCAAATTGTATAAATTATTATGAAATATATTAGAAAACAAAAGAAATTTGAAGAGAGGTTTTCCAGCCCTCGAGGGCCAAGTGATTTGAATCAAAATGAAATAATTTGAAAATTATTAAAAATTTGTGCCTGGTGCCCACCAAAAAAGGGATATGATGAATTGTTTTGTAAATTTCAAAAGATTATAAATTTGGGTAGAGTTTACCTGGGGCCCGAGGGAAAAGTGTTTTTAATTATTATGAAATACATTACAAATGAAAAAAAATTTGAGCAGAGGTTCCCCACGCCCAAGGGCCAAGTCATTTTAGTTATGGTAAAACCATTTAAAAATTGAACAATTTGAGCAGGGGTTCCCCGGCGCCCGAGAGCCAAGTTATTTTACTCATAACAAAAAAAAATTTCCGTGAATTAAAAGGGGTCCTCAGCGCCGAGGACAAATTGCTTTAATGATTATGAAATACATTGAAAAAGAAAGAAAAATGAGCAGAGGTTTCCCTGCCTTTGAGGGCCAAGTGATTTTAATCATTATAAAATGAATTGAAAATTATTAAAAACGTGTGCAGAGGATCTCGAGCGCAAAAGAAGTATGAGATATAAAAAATTGAAAAATAAATTTAAAATATTTAAAATTTCATGAGAAATACTACAGTAATGGAAAATTAAGTGACTTTAATCATTGCAAAGAATATTTTGAAAATCTAAAATTTAAGCAGAGGTCTCCAGGTGGTCAAGGGAAAGTTACGTTTTATTTATTTTGAAAATTTTACGAAAAAATGAAAAATTTGAGCAGGGGTTCCCCGGCGCCCGAGGGCCAAGTTATTTTACTTATAACAAAAAAAAAAAATCCAAAAAAATAAAAATTTTAGCTAAGGGTCCCCAGTGCCCGAGTGCTAAGTTATATAAAGAATAGTCCTGTGATTTCAAAAAAAAAAAAATTGATCAGAGGTTACCTGGGGCTCGAGGGAAAAGTGTTTTTAATGATAATGGAAAAAATTGAAAAAAATTAAAAATTTGTGCAAAAGGGTCTCCAGCGCTGAAGCCAAATTGCTTTAATTATTATGCAATACATTACAAATGTAAAAAAAATTAGAGCAGAGGTTCCCCACGACAAAGGGCCAAGTCATTTTAGTTATGGTAAAATAATTTAAAAATCGAACAGTTTGAGCAGAGGTCTATCGGTGGTCAAGGGAAAGTTATATTTTATTTATTATGAAAACTGTTCAAAAAATTAAAAATTTGAGCAGGGGTTCTTCGGCGCCCGAGGGCCAAGTTATTTTACTTATTACAAAAAAAAATATTCCAATAAATTAAAAATTTTACCAAAGGGTCCCCTGTGCCAGGGTGCTAAGTTATACAATGAATTGTCCCGTGATTTCAAAAAATTAATAATTTGAGCAGAGGTTCCCCGGTGCCCAAGGGCCAAAAGATTTGATTCATAACAAAACATATTCCAAAAAATAAAAAAATTGAGTGAAATTTACAATGAATTATAATGAAAAAAATTGAAAAAAATTAAAAAGTTGCGCAAAGGCTCCCCAATGCCAAAGAACTATATAAAAAATGATATAATAAAATGATAAATAAATTTAAGCATATTAAACATTTCAAGAGAAACACTTCGGCACTGGAAAATTAAGTGACTTAAATCATTGAAAAAATATTTTGAAAATTAAAAATTTGTGCAAAAGGCCCCAGCGCCGTGGGCAAATTTGTTTGATTATTATGAAATACATTGCAAAACAAAACAAAAATTTTGAACAGAGATTTCCCACGCCCGAGGGCCAAGTGATTTTAATTATAATGAAATAAATTGAAAAAAATTTAAAATTTGTGCAAAAGGGTCCCCAGCGCCGAGGGCAAATTGCTTTAATTATTATGAAATGCATTACAAAAATTAAAAAATTTGAACAGAGGTTCCTTGGCGCCAGAGGACCAAGTGGTATTAAAATAATTAATGTTTGAGCAGAAATACTTCAGCGCTGATAAGCTAAGGGAGTTTAATCATTTTAAAGAATATTTTAAATATTAGCAATTTGAAGTTAGGTTCCCAGCGCTTGAGATCTAATAGGTTTTAATTAGTATGAAATGTTTTGCAAAAATTTAAATTCATGCAGAGTGTCCACTTCCCCTGAGTTATTAAGAAATTCAGTTATAAAATGAAAGTTTGTGGAGAAGTTCCTTGGCGGCCGGGTCAATGTGATATAAATCATTTTTAAATATAATTTAAAATTTTTAAAAATGGAACAGGAGATCCTTAAAATTTTATCTTACTATTTGAAATTTATGTCATAAATTTAAAATTTGAGCAATGCTGGCATGCACGCACACACACACGCACTCGTTCACACATATACTCTCACACACACACACACACACACACTCTCACACATTCTGTCTCTCTGTCTTTGGCTCTCTCTCTCCCTGTCTTTCCCTCTCCCTCTCTCTCTTTCTCTCTCGCATACAGGTACGTACACTTACAGAGATACACAAATACACCCACACTCCTTCACACATATACACACACACACACACACACACACTCACACATTCTGTCTCTCTGTCTTTGGCTCTCTCTCTCCCTGTCTTTCCCTCTCCCTCTCACTCTTCCTCTCTCGCATACAGGTACGTACACTTACAGAGATACACAAATACACCCACACTCGTTCACACATATACACGCACACACACACACACACACACGCACTCTCTCAATCTCTCTCTCTCTCTCTCTCTAACTCTCTCTCTCTTTCTGTCTCTGTCTCTGTCTCTGTCTCTCTCTCTCTCTCTCTCTCTCTCTCTCTCTCTCTCTCTCTCTCTCTCTCTCTCTCTCTCTCTCTCTCTCTCTCTCTCTCTCTCTCTCTCCCCCTCTCTCTCTCTCTTTCTCTATCTCTCTCTCTCTCTATCTCTATCTCTCTCATACGTACACACACATACACACACACACACACACACACACACACACACACACACACACACACACACACACACACACACACACACACACACACACACACACACACACACACACACACATATCTAAATTTTGGGGATGAGAATTCTTCCTCGGTACATCACTCATGTCTTAAGTGGTGACTTAAATGGATTTATGTTTGGGAGGCAAGTAGAGTTTAGGAATATAAAAATCATTTGTAGCATTGAGGGACCAGGTTTCATTTGACAGACTGGACGGTTCAAAATTCTCATTCGATATCATTACAGTAGACATTCTTACGTATTTCTAAGGCTGGTATCTTCCACTGGGATTCGTTACCTATGCAGATGGAATCTGCCTCCAGGCATTTGGAGTAGCTGGTCATAGAAATTGTCCTTCCATAATATTATATTTTACAGAAATGCATTGTAAATTTTTTTTCTTATTTGCCAAATGTGCTTTTAAGAGCTCAACTGCTTAATGATAATGTTCTTAGTTGTTTCTATCTATTTATATATATATATATCTGATAAGTGTTTTAAGTTTTCATAAAATTGTTCATTTAGATGAAAAATATAAATAATGAATTAATACATGCCGAGAAGTCATTGACTATATTCTTTTAAAGTGAGGCTCCTTGAGAATTGAGATGAATGTTTCTTTTATGAAAAATAAGAAATCAATAACTGAAATAGATGTCAGTTATTGATTTAGACTTTTATTTATATATATGGCTGTCGGTTTGATGCTATTTGGTTTCGTGTATTCCTTGTTTGATCCGTGGAAAAATGTTTGAGCGATATTGAAAGGAGACCAGGAATACACTACTCACGGGGGAGACCTCGGGAAGGTATAGCATCACCTCCCCCATCCTTGACATCCTCGAACATCCACCATTACGCCTTAAGTCTAGAGCTCCCATATGGCATGCAGAAACTCAAAGCGAATCAGTTGAGTACCAATGGACGAGACGCTGGGAACAGTCAGAACCCCGTAATAAAGACCTGATCAAAGAACCATATAAAAAAGTCCCTGGCTGGGATAGCACAAGGGCTATATGGACAACGCTTAATCGAATAAGAACGGTGCAAGGAAGATGCAACTACCTACTTCACAAATGGGGAATGGTAGACTCTCCACTTTGCGAATGTGGAGAAACGCAGAAAATCAAACATATGGTTGAGTCGTGTCCCATTACAATGTTCAAAAAAGAATTGGCAAAACTACACGAGGGTGGACCAACAGCTATAAAATGGCTTGAAGAACTAAATACTCGTCTATGGTTTTTATTGTTATTAGTATCGATGTTATTCTAATTTACTATACCTACTAAACCTACCATACTAACATTTTATATATTTTATTACTTGTTTTTAAATAGTTGACTAGTTATCTTAATTATCATATTTATTTATTTGTTTTAATTTTACTAACTTTATCTATAACATTTCTCACGTTATCTAAAGTCGAATATGTCATATGCAAATAATAATAAAGACTTTTATTAGATATTACTTGAAAATTGAACAACATCATTACTCGTAATCTCAATTCATTATCATATTATTCGTTATATTTTTTTAATAATGGGTTTGATGATTAATAAAGTTTTATTTTTATACGTACTTTAATGTTAATAAATGTATTCAGATTGTAATATGATTTAATTTCATTAAAACATCAGTAAACTTGAAATAAATTATATAAATTACACTATGTGTAAAAATAAATAGTTAAAACATAAAAATTAGCCTAGAGTATAGTAATTTTTGGTATTATACCTACAGTATGAAATATCATTTAATTATTTGTTATATTGTATTCCTTGGTTAGGTAGAATTTTATTATTATAATCTTCAGTGAATATTTTTAATATTATTCAAGAATTTCAAATTTAACAATGTAAATGTACCTACATAATTTTTTTTTTATTGGAGATTATGTATTGTCTTTTTTTATTTCCATAATTTGATATAGATTGGGTAATTATTAAAACTTTAAACACCCATTCCTTCGAAGCATACAGACACACCGTGATGCCTTAGTGATTTTTTATCATATTTATTAGCCAACGGTCTATAACATCTCGCCAAGTAACTAAATTTATTTTAATTCATCGTTTATTCATACGAGCTTACAAGCTATACGCCATGCCAGAGGCTCTCAGAATAAGGAAAGAGTTAATCATTTAATAAATATTTGCATAATTCATCGTTTATTCGTACGAGCTTACAAGCTTTACGCCATGCCAGGGGCTCTCCGAATAAGCTGTAAGGAATAAGGAAAAATCGTATCTTTTAACGAATATTTACAGTTAATTTGGATATGTGTATCATGAATCGGTAGTGAATAATATTAATCAATAACAAAACGTTTATCCATAAATTTAATTAAAGTATTTTTTAACTTTTTTTTTAAATTCATTAGGCATGCATTTGTCTAACCATTATTGGACGTAGTCAATAATTTGAAAAATAATCCAAGTTTAAGTCGTCATATATCTGAATGAAATACATAACTACATCGGTATAGAAAAGTAAAGAAACATTATTTATAATAAATTATAAACATTATGTCGTCAACATTTAAAGAATTCATGTGCGGAGATAACATTAAGAATAAAACACATTTAAGGTTACGAAAATAAAAAATAGAGCAACTATGGGAAGAATTTGATAGTACAAAGTTGAAAGCTAAGTGGCATAGACCGGACAAGGCTTATATCAGGATAGGAACTGTGGTATTGCTAAAAGAAACAAAATGTACCACCTCTCGATTGGCTCATGAGGGCGAGTCATATCAGAATATCCAGGACGGGACGGAGTGACAAGAGTGGTGGAGGTCAACACGCGTGGCGGTTTTAAGAAGAGGACGGTAAGATTGGCGTGCCCATGACCCGGGCAAGACCTAAATGAAAATTAAATTTCTAAAAAACAAAAACGTATTTTTAGTTTTTTTTGTATTCAGTATATTTATTAAACCTATTTATTTGTATGTATTGGCGGTGTCAGACGTTAATTATTTAATTTGTATTGTATAAATGGTAGTATACGTTTTTTTTCAATGTTTATGCGTAAATTTGAAACTGCGCTCCAAGAGGGTTGCATGTTAGAGTGAGCGATAAGAAAAATAGCGATAAGCTGAAGTGGGCATTAATTTTGTATGCGTTGTTCAGTTCTTCGGTTGCCGTCCACCACGACGCATTTATTTAAAACATTATTTGAATTAAAATTGATACTATAAATAATTGATTAATTTGTTTACATACTGATAAATAACTCTAAAATAGCCAACGTCGAACTAATATAAAGATATATTATCATTTTGAAACATGTTGTAAAAATGCAACAGTATGTATTTAAGGGATAAGTTAATAGCTATTTTCGCTAGTGTAAATTATGTCGACTGAAACATACAGACGGACAATACGCACGATGTGAAGCCCGTGTATGCCAGGTGATAAAGAGGAGAACCTAAATTAAGGCCGGGTATCGGAGTAGAGGATGGTAGTAAAGCATAGTGGACGGGTAAAGAACCGGAAAAGCAGTGGCATGGCTTCAGAACCAACTAAATATATTTAATTATATGGGAGAGACTGTGGTAAGTTGACGAGTCGGTAAGATGAAGAATCGATTGTATTAATTAACAAATCATGATAACAATCAATATTAGTAATCAATGACATGTATAATGTTATATAAGCAACTTATTTTCTGAAATTTATTTTATTTTGATAATACTTAACTTCGTCAACTCACCACAGTCTCCCCTACATTATCATTAATTTACAAGACATTATTTTAAAATGTAATATAAAATAAGTTAAAACTTTAATACAAGCTATTCCCACTGAAGACAGATATGATAATGAATTGAGATTACGAGTAATGATGTTGTTCAATATTCAAGTAATATCAAATAAAAATCTAAATCAATAACTTATATCTATTTTAGGGTGACCATACGTCCCGTATTATACGGGATTGTCCCGTATTTTCACTTTGTGTCCCGTTGTCCCGACAAAATTTATACGGGACGCATTTTGTCCCGTATTTTCAAGTAGGTTCCATATTAATCCCGTTTTTCTCTTCATTGTTTTTAAAAAAACTCGTTGCCTATCCTTATTACCTGCAATAGCAAGAATTATTGATATTTACCCGGGCTTAAAATCATACTTCGAGAAACAGGAAAAGTGTCCTACAATATTAAAATCGTTTTTTAATGATCCTATGTCTATAGTATTGATTCATTTTTTGCAAAGCCAATTAAAGGTTGTTTGTGATACTGTAACAAAAATAGAAGTAGATAAAATATCAGCCTGTGAAGTTGCAGAGGAATTAGAAATTTTAGTTGGAAAAATAAAAAATAGAAAAAATTTCAACTTCCTTAAAACAAATATTTTATCGCTTTTAAATGGTTTAAAAAACAATAATATGTATAATGAAAACTCATTCAAAAAATGTACCGATCTATTTTATAATACTTTTTTATCTTATGTAGAAAAAAGGGGTTTCCACTTTGACCAGTTGAAAATATTTCGTTGGGTCCAACTAATAAACTGTCCTACTTGGGAAAATGTTCAAAAATGTATTAAATTTCTTATGGAAAACAACCGAAATAATTCTAACATAAAATTAGATGATGATAATTTATTTGATGAATTCAGTCATGTAGAACAAATTTTTAAATCACGATTTCACGAATAGCAAAAAAATGCAGCTAAAGTAGAAGTTAAGTGGTGTGAAATATTTGTATACACTAAAGCTGACAACATTGATACAACTAACATACCAAAAATTGTAGAATATTCTTTGGCAATTCCGGGTACAAATGCTGCAGTAGAACGGATATTTTCAACCATTAATATGTTGTGGACAGATGAAAAAAATCGATTTTTGGTTGAAACTATCAAATCAATTTCAATTGTAAAAACACATTTTATAAACTTATCTTGTAATGAGTTTTATAATATTTTATTAAAAAAAACTAAGTTACTCGATGAAATCAGTTCAGCACAAAAGTATACAAAAAGATTAAAAGAAGAAATTTACCTGCCATCGTCTTCAAAATAATTTTTTTTTGGATTTTTGTGTACATGTTATACTTATTAATATTTTTATTTTATTTGTATTTGAAAACTATTATACAGCATACATTTAATTTGTTTTTTTTTTAATATATTCAGTTAAAATTAGAATTTCTTTTTTTTTTTTTTTAGTAACTTAGTGTCCCGTATTTTTCTTTTATTTGTATGGTCACCCTAATCTATTTCAGTTATTGATTTCTTATTTTTCATAAAAGAAACATTCATCTCAAGGAGCCTCACTTTAAAAGAATATAGTCAATGACTTCTCGGCATGTATTAATTCATTATTTATATTTTTCATCTAAATGAACAATTTTATGAAAACTTAAAACACTTATCAGAATACCCTACATAAATACATATTATGTATATATATATATATAAATAGATAGAAATAACTAAGAACATTATCATGAAGCAGTTGAGCTCTTAAAAGCACATTTGGCAAATAAAAAAAAAAATTTACAAGACATTACTGTAAAATATAATATTATGGAAGGACAATTTCTACGACCAGCTATTCCAAATGCCTGGAGGCAGATTCCATCTGCATAGGTAGCGAATCCCAGTGGAAGATAAAAGCCTTAAGAATACGTGAGTATGTATACTGTGATGATATCGAATGAGAATTTTGGAGCGTTCAGTAAGTCAAATGAACCCTAGGTCCTCCAATCCTACTAATGATTTTTATATACCTAAACTCCACTTGCCTCCCAAACATAAATCCATTTACGTCACCACTTAAGACATGAGTGATGTACCGAGGAAGAATTCTCTTCCCCAAAATTTAGATATGTGATCACACACACACACACACACACACACACACACACACACACACACACACACACACACACACACACACACACACACACACACACACACACACACACACACACACACACACACACACGCACACACACACACACACACACACACACACACACACACACACACACACACACACACACACACACACACACACACACACACACACACACACACATAAACGAAAACAAAATTATTAAACTGAAGTTAATTTAAAGAAGACACATTGTCAATGAAATTTATGACATACAAAATGAGAAACTTAATATTCAAACTAATTGAATAAATAAGTATTTAATATTCTAAGAGACTACGTTTTTAGGAAATGTCTACTTATATCACTACCTTACCTTATCTTGAGAGCACTTGTTCTTCCTGGCTTATGTCCCAGACACGCCTCGCAGTACTTGATCATTGCATCATTAGGCCCTGTTGATTGACATGTCACATTTAGAATCCAACTCATATATCAAAAATTGTGTCAGTAATAAACTTAACAAAAATTAGATATTTTACAGCTCTATTTTAAGCCCGAAATTTCAAATTTTTTTCGAAGCTTTTGTAAAGTATGTAACAATTTATCATATAATGAACATTCCAAATTTTTGGCAACATCATTTTGCGAGTTAAGATCAAATAACGAAAATCGATTTAGTGAAAGTGTCGTTTACGGGAAATTCTACCGCTTTTACTCAGTTTTTGGCAGCTTTTTCTCACACAAATAAAGAGGTGTAAAAAATTAAATTTTAACTACTATTAAAAAAATGAAATGCTTTATCCTATCTATAGAGTCACTCTAAGAAACGTTTGGACTTCTCAAAATTCTTGAAAAAGTGACCATAAATTTTAAATAAATTAAGAATACAACATAATTGTAAAACCCATAGATCCTTCACATAACTCAGAATTTAAAAATTAAAGCGGAATTACCATTTTATGAATTTCATAGGAAACTGTGTTTAGTATTTACTCAAATGTCTACAAAGCTTTATCATCTTATAGATAACCCAATTTAAAAAAATGTATTATAAAAACGTATTTTTTTTATTAGGCCATGATGAAATTACATTAAAATGGTAGTAATTTATTTAAACAGTTTTTAGAAAGCACATTTAAAAAAAATTAACCAAGTTTCAAAATAAATGCAATTATAATGATAGAAAAGTTTATTATATTTAATTATTACATATTTATTTCAATAATTTAAAACAAGTGTAAGTAATTTATTTTAATGAAAGCTTTTGTTTGTGAAAAGTCTAGGGTATCACATTAAACAAATATGTACCGAAAATCAATCCGTGAAAATGTTTTAAATCAGAATAAAATTATAATGGAATACAATTAAAACAGATATTAAATTAATAAATCTAAATCTAACCTTTATGTGATGCTCTTCGGGTCTGTAGTACTAGTTTTCGCCGTTGTTGGGTTGCCAATGTCTTCACTAAAAGTAATAAAAAATGCAATAAAAACGTAATAGAATAAATACTAAAAACTAATTATTTCCATCAGTTATTTATAAAAAATAAATGCAAAGAAGAAAAAAAAATATTTTGAATAGCTGTATTTTAATCGTCAAATAATTCAGTCACATACGAAAAATGAGCCGTAATTTTTCAAATGAGATTTTTACGGATTGTACAAAAGTAACATAGAGTTTAGATCATCCTTATTAAACCATAGATTATAGAATATGTTGTATACCTTTATTTCACAGTCATCGATGTAACGTACATTTTTATGTCATCGAGATCGTATAAACACCAAAGACACCTCTCTTTAAATAAATAAAATAAACGAAAAAAATCTCAAATGAATATAATATTATTTTAAATAGAATATGAAACTATACTTGGTATTATTTTTATACATTTCTATTTCAAACCATTTATGTTTTCAAGATAGTAAATAATACTTTGTTTAAATTTACTTTGTTGAAATTATTTTCATTTTTTTTTTTTAACTTTTGTAAAATACGAATAATACATCATTAATATTTAAAGTTTTTATCAACATTACTTCGTGAATTAACATCAAATTACGAAAATATTTCGGCAAGTTTTACCGTTTTTACTCGGTTTTTCGGCAGTTTTTCCGTAAACCCAGAAAAAATATTTGAGTGGATAGAAAAATCGATTATTTAAAGCACAATCTAAATGAAATATCCAATCGTTGAAGTTGTTGTATGCAACTTTTGGACTACTCTAACTACGCGAGAAAAGGTTCACAGAAAAAAATATAAAATAAACATCATTGTAAAAACAATAAAGACTATGCATCACAGTGGGATAACGATCTAAAGAAATCTGTATTTCGTATTTACTCAAATGACGACGGTACTTTAAATCTTATTGAAAAAACAAGTTTAATATTATTTTTTTTAAATTACAAACGTTAAAGGTTCATTAAACAATAATGAAATTATATTAATGGGTAGTGAATATTTTTAAACATTTCAGATATTAATTAGTATAATAGTATTTGAAGAAACATAGTCAAGTTAAAAAAAAAAAATGAAATCGTAATGATTGAATGGTTTATTGATTTTAATTCGAATACTGTTATTTCAATAATCTGATTCAAACATTTGTAAATTATTTTGATGGAAGATTTTGTTTGCGAGAGATTATATCACATTAAAGAAATATATGTATATATATATATAATAAGAACTATCAATCTATGAACATGTTTCGAATCAGAATATACGTATTGTGGAATTCAAGTTAACCAGATGTTAAATTATCAAATCTAAATCTAACCTTTATGCGAACCTATTCGGATACATCGTTCTAGTCTTCGCTGTCATTGGATTGTAAATTTCTCCATTGTAATTTATTCAGTAAATACTACGTACCTACTAGTGGTTTCCATTAGTTGTAGTTGAAAAATAAACTCGACGAAAAAAAAAATGAATAATAACTTACAATCAACTGTAATATAATCGTGAAATAATTTTGCCACGTACAAAAAATGAGCCGAAAATTATCAAATGAGATTTTCGAGAATTTACACGGATATCACAAAAGTGATTTCTAGTACTATTCATTTTTCTTAAACCATAGATTATAGAAAATTATGTATACCTCTATTTCACAATACAAACGTATTTTTTTTTATTAGGCCATGATGAAATTACATTGAAATGGGTAGTAATTTATTTAAACAGTTTTTAGAAAGCACATTTGAAAAAAAGCTGGTAAGTGAGATGATGGTGGCACAAGTTCGTCCTTCGTCCCTTCGGTCCTCGGAAAAGATATTGGTGATGAATGTATTAAGTTTTAAAGAAATGATGACTCATTTCTTTAGTATAAAACGATTCTGAGCAAAGCTTCAGTGTAATATAATATATTATTATATAAATACTGTTTACGTAATTTACGGTTATTTGTATAATTTTTGGTGAGTTTTTTTGTAATTAAACCCTCATAAAATATTCAATTAGATATAACTCATTTAAACTTCAATTGTTATAACAATTATAACTCATTAGACGAAAAGATTCGAAAAATGTTTTCATATCTATGTTCCAATTTTTACTGTGATCAGATACACCAAAAAAGTTTTAAACAGATTTTAAGCAGAAAATTATCGTAAAAACAGCCAATATTTTCGTATACGAATTTATATTAACTTATTAAAATATGTATTAAAAGAAATCCTGACTAACAATTTTTGAATTTTTGTTAGGATAATTAGGTAGGTATATGAGTAAGGTCATATTAAATTTTCTGAACTTTTTGTCAAATATTTAAAATTATATTACATAAAAACTTTCAAACAATTTGATAAATTAAAAGTTCTATATTTAAGTCAAAAGTGCTATAATTGTTCTGCAAATGTTGTCCAATATAAAAAAGTATGTATTTGATGTTGGATAAAACTTTCAAGTTTCTAGCTTCAATACTTTTCGATTTATGACTAAATACCTAAAATCTGAACAGTGAAAATCTCGTTTACCGCGGATTTTTACCGATTTTACCGTTTTTACTCAGTTTTTCGATCGTTATTCTTGATTACTGGAAAAAGTATGGAGATTTTGGAAGTACCATCTCAGTTCAATTTCGAATCTTAAAAGTTGCTGGACGAAACTTTTGGATAAGGATTTCTATACGAAAAAGTGTTTACAGAAAAAAAATAAATAAATAAAAATAAACATCATTGTAAAACCTTCACTCAGAATCTAAAATTAATCAAGTTTCAAAATAAATGGAATCATAACGATATAATAGTTTATTATTATTAATTATTACATATTTATTTCAATAATTAGAAGCAAGTGTTAGAAATGTATTTTAATGAATGTTTTTATTTGTGAGAAGTCTAGGATATCACATTAAACAAATATGTACTAAAAACCAATCCATGAAAATTTTTTAAATCAACATATGCTTATAATAGAATACACTTTAAACATAATGATATTTTAATTTAATGAATTCAATATGAAAAAAGTTAACGAATACGAAATACTAAATTAATAATAAAATTGTATATCTAACCTTTATGCGATGCCATTTGGATGCATCGTTCTAGCCGTCGATGCTGTTGGATTGGAAACTTCTTTATTGCATGCTGTAACGTCATTTAATAAATAGTAGTTACTATTAATTTCCATCAGTAGTGTTAAATCGTCAAATAATGTGGTCACCTACACAAAGTGGGCCGTAGTTTTTCCGATGAGATTTTTGAGATTCTACACGGATTGTACAAAAGTGACAGAGTATATAGTCGATTTTTTTAACCACAGATTATAGAATATTATGTATATTTTTATTTCACATTCTACTATTCAACATAGTTCTTAATATTTAAAATAAGGATATTAGCATTTAAACCACTAACAGTACTTCCGCTTCACTCAGAATTTAAAATGATCAATCCCGTTTTGAATTGACATAATATGGTCGCCTTACTCTACGACAGGCATGGCGCGCCGAGATAAAACTATTAGCCCTTTTCCTCTGGGTGACTTTTACTTCAATAATATTATAGAATTTGTTTCAACTAGTTTTATTTTTATTTTTTTTTTTTTATAATGCTACAATTTGTAAAATTGTATCGATTCCCCTAAGCAGGTATTGAAAAATTGGATCTTGTATAAAACATTTTAACGAAATCTTTGACTGTGAATTTGTTTTAAATACGTATATTATAGGAACTTATTGGTTTTTTCCGACAAAATGTAATTTTAAATTAGTGACCGATTTATTTCTTGAAAAGTCACACATATATTTTAATTATTATGGTATTTTAAAAGCATATTAATATCGAAAGAAATATTAAAAAAAAAAAAAAAGATAAAAAAAAAATTAAAAAATTAATTAAATATTAATTTATATTAGTATCGAAGGAAATATTGTTAAATTAATGATTGAGTTGTTCATCAATGTTGATTATAATACTAATATTTCAATAATCTTCAGCGAGTATTTATGAATAAAATTCTTTGTAAATTATATTAAAGAAAGATTTTATTTGCAAGAATACTACGGTAACGCATTAAAAAAAACAATTTAAATCAATCTGTGAAAACGTTTAGAATCAGAACAAAGTTATTGTAGTATACGTATGATTCAAAAAGTTAATCAATACGAAATACCAAATTAATAATTCTGCATCTAACCTTTATGTGATGCTTTTCGGATACATCGTAGTAGTTGTCGCCGCTGTTGGATTCCATACATCTTTATTGCAAGTTGTAGTATCATTGTATAAACAGTAGCTACTAAAAATTTCCACGAGTTATGAATAAAAAAAAAATATTTTAAAGAACTGTATTTTAATCGTCAAATAATTCAGTCACATACGGAAAATGAGCAGTAATTTTTAAAATGAGATTTATGAGATTTGACACGGATTGTAGAAAAATAAATATAGAATATAGATCATCCTTATTAAACCATAGATTATAGAATATTTTGTATATCTTTGTTTAACAGTCATCGATGTAACGTAACTTGTATATCATCAAATACCGGTTAGACACGAAATGGAGGTGATTAACAAAATAAACGAAAACAATCTCAAACGAATATAATATTATTTTAAACAGGAAATGAAACTCTACTTGGTATTATTTTTATATATTTATATTTCAAATCAATTATGTTTTCAAGATAGTAATAATACTTTGTTTAAATTAACTTCGTTGAAATAATTTTCAATTTTTTTAGTTTAAACTTTTATAAATTATGCAATAATACACAGTTAATATTTAAAGTTTTTAGAAACATGACTCCGTGAGTTAAGATCAAATTACGAAAATCATACGGCCAGTTTTACCGTGTTTACTCGGTTTTTCAGCAGTTTTTCCCTGAACCCGGAAAAAATATTTAAAAGGATAGAAAAATCACCTATGCAAAGTACAATCTAAATGACATATCCTATTTATGAAGTTGTATGAAATTTTTGGATTACAATAACTACCTGAGAAAATATTCACAGAAAAAAATAAAAAATAAACATCATTGTAAAAACAGTAGACTTCACTACACTCAGAACCAAAAAATCACAGTGGGATAACTATTTAATGAATTTGATTGAAAACTGGATTAAGTGTTTACTTAAATGACGACTAAGATTTAAAATTTTATTGAAAAAGCAATTTTAATATTATTTTTTTTAAATATAAAACGTAATATTTTCATTAAGTCACAATAACATTATATCAATGGGTGTGAATATTTTTAAAGAAAATCATATATTAATTAGTATGGTTATATTTGAAGAAACTTGTTATGTTAAAAAAAAAATGAAATCATAATGATTGAATGGTTAATTGGTTTAATTCTAATACAGTTATTTCAATCATTTGATTCAAATATTTATAAATTATTTTGATGGTAGATTTTATTTGCGAGAGATGATGATATCAAATTACAAAAAAAAAACATGTTTCGAATCAGAATAAACGTATTGAAGCATTCAAGTAAACCAGATATTAAATTATCCAATCTAAACCTAACCTTTATGAAATATTATTCGGATAGATCGTTCTAATCATCAACGTTTTTGAATTGCAAATTTCTTCTTTGTAATTTGTACAGTAAATACTACGTACCAGTGATTTCCATCAGTTATGTTTGAAAAATGAATGCGTCGAAAAAAAAAATTTGAATAATATATAACAATAAACTGTAATATAATCGTGAAATAATTTTACCACGTACATAAAATGAGCCGAACATTTTCCAATGAGATATTCGACAATTTACACGGATTATACAAGAGTGATTTGTAGTATAATTGATTTTTACTTAACCATAGATTATAGAATATTATGTACACCCATAGATTTTATACTAGTAGTATAAGGTCTATGTGTACACCTTTATTTCACAGTCATCTATGTAAATTTATATCAGATCGAGATCGGTTTATACATAATCGAATTAATACTAAGTACTTATAATTACAATCAATTGTGTATAAGCAAAACATGATTGAACAAAAAAAAAAAAAAATGTAATAGTACAACGATGAACTCCATTATAATTGTCAAATAATATACTCAACAACATAAAACGAGCCCATAATTTTTACATTTATTTTGTGATTTCGCACATGTTGTACAAAAGTAGTTTATAGTACCGTTAATATTTATTAAACCGTAGATTATAGAATATTATGAATACCTGTATTTCACAGTCATCGATGTAACGGAAATATTTATCTCATCAAGATCGGTTATATATGAAGGAGAAGTGATTAATAAAATAAACGAAAATAATCGTAAATGAACTTATTATTTTAAATAGAAAATGAAATTATAATTAGCATTATTTTTATACATTCCTATTTCAAAACAATTATATTTTTGAGATATCAATACTACTATCTAACACAAACTATCTTATACATCTAATTCTTAATTTTCAAAATAGGAAATTTCACGAGAATTCAAAATTAAATCCACTAGTACAAGTATGTCTACCATTAAACAATTAACACGGTATTTAATTAAAAACTAAATGATAATTATATGTTATTAATTAATATTCATTATTATCCGAGACTGATTTATATTCGTGTGTTTGGGTGTCAAATAAAAATTTTTATTGATTGCGCCTGCACTGACTACAATTTTTATGAACGCAAATACAATTCATATAAAATTAAACTGAAGTTATTTTAATGAAAACGTTATTGTCGAATAATGAGATAGGATGTAAATAAAATAATTTAGGAGGCTTATCCAGGACTCGAACAATAAATGTAATAATAGTACTTTTTACGTAAAATATAATGAAATTAATCATTTTTCGATCTTACTAGAAAAATAATAAAAATATTTAAAAAAAATGCATTATTCTTACTGATAGCCAAAAACATAATTTAAGAAATATTTGATGGTAATTTAATTTTATAATTATAGCTATTTAACTGAATATATTGATTATTATGTTTTAAATTTAGCCATTAAGTGTTTCATTAATTTTATTATATTAATCAATTCAATCACTTTTTTCCCCGAAATTTTTAGATTTTCATTACCATGGTATTTAAATGCATATTAATACCAAAGGAAATATTAAAAAAAAAAAAATTAATTAAATATTAATATCATGGGAAATGTTCAATTAATGATAAAGTTGTTTATAAATGTTAAATATAAATATATAATACAAATATTTCAATAATCTTCAGCACGTATGAATTTATATTTAATGGTCCGATAGCCAATTGATTTTAGCTTTAAAGAAATATTTTCCAAAAAAATAAAAACTAGACAAGAAGTTCTCCGACACCCGAAGGCTTTTTGATTTTTATTGTAATGAATTTATTTGAACAATTCAAAATTTGAGCAGAGATTCCCCGGCGCCCGAGGGCAAATTGATTTTAGTTTTATAGTAACTTTTTCCAAAAATATAAAAATTAGACAAGAAGATCCCTGGCACCCGAGGGCTATTTGATTTTAATTATTCAGAAATATATTTAAAATAATAAAAAGTGAATGAATCATCCTTGGCACCAAATAAATGAATGTTTGAGAAGAAATATAACGTTACCCAAGAAATTTTTGATATTTATTTTAAGGAATTAATTTAAACAATTAAAATTTTTAACAGAGGTTCCCCGGCGCCCGATGGCCAATTGATTACAGTTTTAAAGAAATATTTTCCAAAAAAAATAAAAATTTGACAAGAAGTTCTCCTGCAACCGAGAAATTTTTGATTTTAATCATAAGAAATTTATTTGAACACTTAAAAATTTGAGCAGAGGTTCCCCGGCACCCGAGGGCCACTTGATTTTAGTTTTAAAAGAAATGATTTCTTAAAAATTTGAAATTAGACAAGATATTCCCCGGCTACCGATAGCTTTTTCATTTTAATTATTCAGAAATATGTTTTAAATAATTAAATTGAGCGAAATATACTTGGAAATAATGATTTAAAAATTTTTATAACTTAAAGTGTGAGTATAAATATCACGGCAGCCGAGGGTTATTTGATTTTAATTATTCGGAATTTATTTAAAAAGTTTAAAATTTTAGCAAAGGTTCCCTGGCACCAAAGGGCCAATGATTAGAATTATTATGAAAAATTTTCCAAAAAATTTAAAATTAGACAAGAACCTAGAATTCTACCTATTCAGTACTTGTGTCTTTTTTAGTTCTAGATTTGAAGCATATTTTGTTCAGGCAATGGATTAATAAATAACCCAAATAATAATGGGTTAATAATTAAAAATAGGCGAAGTTCAAACATTTTGACAAAAACACAATCAGTATAATTTTTTGTTGATGATGTTGATATTTTAAGTAATAATATTTTAAATAAGTCATAACTGCAAATCATGTTATACAACAAAAACATAATTTATAATATAATCACTTTTTGTTTATTATAATAATTAACAAACATGTAAAAATTGTAACAAAGCACATTATTGTATTATCCTTAAAAAAAAAAAAAATAATAAATAAAATAAACATCTCTGAATATTTTAAAAATGTTTATAGATGTTATATTATAGATGCATCATTGTTAGATTAATATGCAAATGTTAGATTGTTCATAATCTATTAAAGTATAAAATAAAATAATTTCTTCTTTGTAATAATAATTAACAAAAAAAAAAAAAAAAAAAAAAAAAAAAAATAATACCTTTTAATGTAATAAATACTTAAGAATTTAATGCTTATGAAGATTCTTTTTGTTGTTCTCTGCTATATCTTTGAGAGCCATGACGGAACCAATCTTTAGTATGTGCTTCAAAATTAGCTTCAGTTTCGGAAAAAGTACTAATGGCAACATCTAATAATGATACAAAATAGTGAGTTTTGTAAACAATAATATTAACAAAAATAATGATTTGTATATAAATCAATAACCTTTCATGATTTTAATGATTTTTAAATTTCTAAGCGCATAGTTATCTTTAAACCCTGTCCATGAATATTTTGTAGATAGTTGATTAGTGAATATTCTTTCCAACATCATTTTAATAAAATTTTTAAGACCTGTGCCTCCAATTTTTTGCAAGAAATTTGTCTATAAAAATAACAAAAGAAATAAATAATTATACTAATAACTTAAATGTTATTATAATATCTAAATACCAATTGAACAGAAGTGTTTTCATCCAAATATAATTTATTTTCCATATCATCCACAGATTCTACCTTTTCAAATGGAAATATTGTTTCAAGGCGTTATTTACGGTTAAATTTTTTTTTATATTTTGATTGGTTTGAATTAAGGAATCTATCTTGCTGTCCAACCGTTTTACACATGCAAGTATAGAAATAACATTTTTAAATACATTTTGCATCATATTGTCATCATTCTTATTGATTGACTCTTCCCCATTTTCTGTTAATTTGCCTAAATTATAAATTATTTTACTAATAATTGTAAAGCTTATATTTTAAACAACTGCATGTTTTAAATAACAAATATAACACATACTTGACATGGAATGATCCATACTTGGAATGTTAAATTCACACAAAGGAATAGGCAAATTTTTTTCAACGGTATAACAATTAGTATCATACTGCAAAGTGTCCACAGATGCTAAACATATATTATTAATATTAATTGTTATCATCAGTAAATTATAACTAAATTTAATACATACAAGAAATACAGTTGATGGGCAATAACTGATGGGAAAATTGGTTATTTTGCAGTTCAATATAGTTTGAAGATCCACTTTGTTGTAAGTCCACTACATGATTGGTTTTCAACAATTTTATGGGAGTTGTGTGTGTACTACTACAAGCTGTAATGCAAAGATTAGTATATTTTAACAATAAGTACTAAGTAGATAATATGTAAAATGTACCTAAGCATAATTTACCAATTTTGGAAAATTAAAATCATATGACTTACCACTGTCACTTTCTTCAACAGTTTGTGCTGGATAAGACTTTTTTTTCTGGACTTTCAGATTTTGATGCAGACAAGAACAATTCTTTTTCTTTAGCATCTTCAAATGTATCTATAATTTTCAAAATAGAAAATTGTTCAACAAAGGAGTATATTAAATATAATTTAATTAATAAACATAATTTGCCTATATCGCATAATATTATAAATATTTTATATTTCTCACTAACTTAATTATATTTTAAAAAGAAATGACTACTGATTTGAACATAGAATTGTATTTTGAGCATTTAATAGTTAGTTTGTAATAGGTACTTACTGAAAATGTGTGAAACAATTTTCACAGGAAATGTTGACCAATCTAGCTCTGGATCACTTGCTTCGGTAATCATTGTGTTTACTATGCCAGATATTGGCCATTTAGTAAAGTAAACTTTACCTCAGATTAAAATCCAAGTGAATGGAATTACAGAATATTTATTTTCTTTTGTGAAATACCCTACGACCCACTGCAAAATTACAAAATATGCATTCAACTTATAGATATAAAAACAAAACGGTTAGGTGAGCTCATTGGTAGGTACCTACCTACATAAGTAATTCAATTTGAAAATCAATTGATTAATCAATTAGTTATAAATTTGTCCTGATAACTTAATACCAATCTAACTTGAATTAAGTAAAACATTAAAATATTAGGTATATTTCTGATATTTAAGCAATTGTAATTCGGCTTTTAAGTCCAAGAGAAAAACAAGAAAAAGTACTACCATTACGTTAAGCTTCTTTCTATTATTTTGTTTTTTAACTGCATATAACGCTCAACTTTTTTCTTATGAATCGTGTAGTCTACTTGACAAGAATCTTTAGGATTTACTTTTAGTTTTTGATCACATTCAGTGCAAAAATCACATACATCTGTTTTTGGAACACTGAAGCCAAAATTAAGAGATTTAAAATACTTAAAGTATGTTTTATAGGCCATTTTTAAGTTCTCACCAGTATTTTCCTCATAAAATTCTTGAAACAAAAGAAAAAGTTGTTTAATGTTAAGTTCGGAATTTTCAAAATAATTCATCTGGGATTTGTGAATAGAATAGTGACTTTTCTTAGACGGGATGGAGGTTAAGTGTGCTTTTAATAGATCCAATACGTCATATTTTAACTTATGGGGCCTGTTTGTATGTGAGCCTCGATTTTCTTCAAAAGAAAATCCTCCCAACACTTTACTTTGTACAACACGAATGCGTTTAATAGAAATTTGAAACAACGCCTGAATCATTCCACGACAAACTTTAATACTCATTCCTTTATCCGGTAAAATGTATACCCAAACATTATCACGCAAAACTTTTGGACTTACTGTGTTTCGTTGTGTTTTGCCAACATATTTTTTCACGCACTCACCAATGAAACCATCTTGTTGAGGTTTATTCTGAAAATAAAACCAAAGAAACTTTTCCTTCTGCAAATCTGCGTCTACTTGGCGCCAACAATGCTTATTGTAAAATTAACATTTTTGTTCAACCTTAAATGATTTTTCATCGATTTGTTGACCAGATCTTGATGTATACGATTTTCCAGATTGCTTTTTAATTTTTTTCACTTCGCGGTTAATACTACTCTTTTTTTTTGCAACACATAATCCCTAACATCCATTTCAACTGAATCCATACTAAATACGTAAAAGTAATTTAATGTTATAAAGTTACATTAAATACATTAAATCAAAAATAAAAACAGAACACTAAAATAATAATGCACGACAACGAAAACACACAGTATCAAAATTATTAATGATATTTTGAATTAAAAATAATATTTTTTTACTATCATAACTCTGTACAGTGTTGCCACATCAAAACGAAAATTTTACCATAGATACATACAACGTGGCGGTAAATTTAAAACAATCTCCGGAAAAAAGGCCTATCCTTCTATGAGCCTTTTGTCCGGAGAACGCCTCAATTATTATGAAACATTTTTAGATTCTGAGTGAAGCGAAGGATCTTATGGTTTTACAATGTTTTTTTTTTTCTGTAAACACTTTTTCGTATAGAAATCCTTGTCCAAAAGTTTCATCCAGCAACTACTTAGATTTGAAATTGAACTGAGATGGTACTTTAACTTTAGAGAGGTTATTTTTCCAAAATCTCCATAGTTTTTCCAGTAATCAAGAATAACGAACGAAAAACTGAGTAAAAACGGTAAAAATCTGCCGTAAACATCTCGCGTTCACTGCAGTTAAAGCTTTCGTTAAAATTTTTTATGCAGGATCCAATTTTTCAATACCTGCTTATAGAAATCGATGTTACTTTACAACCAATATCAGTATAGAAAAAAATTGAAATTATTTTTAAAAATTCCATATTTTTATTAAAGTAAAAGTCACCCAGAGGAAAAGGAAAAGAGCTAATAATTTTATCTCGGCGCGCCACGCCTGTCGTAGAGTAGGGTGACCATATGTCCCGTTTAAAACGGGTGTATTGTGTGTACTTAATCAATAATCGATATAAAACTAAAACCAGTAGGAATAATAATAATAAATTCAAAGAAAAGAACACCTGATTGATTTTAGTATAATAATAATGGTGGACTGTATTGTACATATATAGTAAGAGTACATCACATACACGAAAATAATGATTAGGATTATAAACAATATAATATGGGGGAGTAGGCGCCCACCTACTATATAATATGAAATTATTGTTATAATAATAATAATAATAAAGACCGAATCAATTAAAGTAAGAAAATAAAGAAAATAACGTAATATGTACGTAACACGTGCAACAATAATAATAATAATAATGATAACAATAAAGGTATATATCGCGTATCACGGTGATAACGCGTTACCGTAAACACTGGATGGAAGTGTGACTGCCGGGTCCCGCAAACCACGTGTATACAAAATGACCGGCGACTAAAATATTGGCATATATGACCGACTTCTTAGCGGCAACGGCCCGACGCACTTCGCATCCACGCGCACGATATAATAAAAGAGTTAATATATTGACAAGCAATGAACGTTCCGCCGACGGATCGGTGCCCGATGCACCACACATTCACAAGTAAACGCACAATCGCACTACGATTTTCCACTGCCCGTGCAAGTAGAAAAATAAATTATAACAAAAAAAGAAACGCTTAGAGCGGCCACGCACACCAAAAAAGTATATATATAAATATGCCCCGGTGGCAAAAAAAATTATATAAAAAGTAAGGACGATGATGGCGACGACCGATCGCGGACACGTGACGACACTTTTCCGACAAAAGCGACACAACGACACTGCCTTCGAACTCGCACACACTCTCCCGTCGCAAGGCGATAGGCCTTTTACCGGCGGCGGAAGCCGGTATCGCGTGATACGTCGACGGGGAGTGGGGTTCGCTTCTCGAACCTTCCGTCTTATCGGCGGAATTCGCTTATCGATATCGAACATTCTCCCGCCTTTGAAAGGACGCCTTTCAAAAAAAAAATTGTTTGACAGAATATCTCTTCACCGTCGAAGAGAAAAAAAAAAATACAATTGATACATGTGAATAAACAAAAAAAAATACATATATATATAAAAAAAATAATAATAATGCAAATTACAAGGCATATAATAATATAATAAGGAGAAAAAGGATGATAAGGATATCGTCAATGGGTGCCTTTTAGGGTTTTGGATCGACCGGTAGTTTCACCAACTTAACCACAGGACGGGTCAAAGTTCCGTCTTGTGTTTTGACAGTCGCTACACGCACAATATCATCCGCACCGGGATGCACCTGGATGATTCGACCGATTTGCCAGGACATAGGTGGTCGTGATGGTGTGTTAATGACCACAAGATCTCCAACGGCCAAATTTGGTGTCTGCTTGTACCATTTCTGTCTTCCTTGGAGGGTGTGTAAGTATTCGTTGCTCCAACGACGCCAGAAAGACTGATGAGCTTGGCGGAGTAATTGCCAACGACTTAACCGGTTAGTTGGAGTATCTACTACATCTTCTTCTGGCAGTGATAGCAGCGGTTGTCCAATTAGAAAATGACCGGGGGTTAGTACGTCTAGATCGTTTGGATCACTTGATAGCGGTAATATCGGCCGAGAGTTCAACACGCCTTCGATCCGCGTGATGAGCGTCGTAAATTCTTCGTTAGTATATACCTGAGCACCGATCACCTTTTTCAAATGAGTTTTTGCGCTTTTTACGGCAGCTTCCCATATACCCCCGAAATGTGGGGCCCCCGGGGGGTTAAAATGCCACTTGCAAGGTATACGACCATATAAAACATGCTGATTGGAAGCTTCGTCAAATAATTGCTTTAATTGTTTTGCTGCACCTACGTAATTTGTGCCGCAATCCGTATACATACTGTTGGGAATCCCACGCCGAGCAACAAATCTGTCCAATGTGGCGAGGAATGCGTCCGTAGATATGTCAGACACAGTCTCCAAATGCACAGCCTTTACTGACATGCACACGAATACTGCTAAATATATCTTATTGCTACGCGCACCGCGACGTCGACTCTCACGGACCATGAAAGGCCCACCGTAATCCATCCCAACATCGAAAAATGGTCGGTTTGCAGTTAATCTAGCAGCTGGTAGATCCCCCATAAAAGGTTTTGGGTCCATACTCCTAAACTTGGTGCAAGGGATACATGAATAGGTGAAGCTACGGACGGCTGTTCGACCAGAAATAATCCAAAATTTTTGATGTATCATCGCAAGTACTAATCTTGATCCACCATGTAGTGAGATGTGATGATAGTGTCGAATTATAAGCTCCGTCAGGTGAGTCTTTTGAGGCAGAAGGATTGGGTGTTTAGCATCTTCATCCAACAATGCCCGCTTCAATCTTCCGCCGACCCGAATGATTCCCTTCTCATCGATAAAAGGAGCTAGCTGAGCTATCGTTGTCGGAGTGATGGAGTCTTGATTTTTTATCTGTTTGTGTAAATCCGATAGGTAGGTGCGTTGCGTACATAAGATAGCAGCGCTCAAGGCACGGTCGTACTCCATCCGAGTAATTGGTCCGCCGCTCTTCGGGATATGTCGACGACGAGCAAAACGGAAACAATACGCTAACACACGTTGCATCTTTGTTAACGTGGAAAATCGGCTGATCACCTCCGCAGGTTGAATACTATCCTGAACATGAAAAACATTTTTAACTGAAGTTTTAATATCTGGAAGCTGTTCAAGTGAAAACTCGTTCGGTATCAAACTTGGCCACTGATCGGTGGGATCTTGCAAAAACTCTGGACCATTAAAATGTAACCGATTGGTAAGAAGTTCCTCGGGTAGCATGCCTCGAGATGCAGGATCTGCTGGATTTTCAGATGATCGTACATGAGACCATTCACAATGTGGCAGAAGGGAATGAATTTTCGAAACTCGATTTGTGACGAATATTTTGAACTGTTTTTGATCCCCATTAAGCCACGCCAAGACAATGGTAGAATCACTCCATGCCCGAACACAATCCACCGTTACAATATCACGAAGCACGAAAAGTTGATGAGATAGTAATTGCGCAAGTAATAACGCCGCACACAATTCCAGTCGGGGTATTGTCAGTGATTCATCCGTTTGTGACGCTTTTAGAGGGGCGACCTTTGTTTTGCATGTAAGGAAATATACCGTGACCTCATCTTGCATGTCGACGACTCTCAGGTATACCACAGCCGCGTATCCCTTTTTAGAAGCATCCGCAAAACCCAATAATTGGATGGCCTTTGATGAGCATACATCAATAAATCGAGGAAGCGATAATGAAGATAATGCAGGTAACTCCGTTGTAAAGTTTTTCCATCTATTGATGATATCAGGCGAAGGCGACGCATCCCAGTCCAATTTTTCAATCCATAACTCTTGCATAATGCACTTGGCCCAAAATATCACGGGTCCCAACGTGCCAACTGGATCATATAGACGGGCAATTTCTGAAAGTATTGAGCGCTTAGTTGGGTTGGCCTGGTTAATATTAATATGATACCCTAGGGCATCCGAAGTAGTACTCCAGTGCAAACCCAGTACTTTCACCGATTGGTCATCTTTAAGGTCAAAGGATGGGTCCATTGCGCGATCTTCAGCAAGTATACCTTTTAATATTGCCTCACAGTTGCTGGCCCATTTTCTTAGATTGAACCCTCCTGTACGTAATAATGATATTACTTGACGTTGAAGCTCTAGCACTTCCCTTTCTGTATCAGCGCCTGCCACAATATCGTCCACATAAGTGGACGTAACCAACAGCCCTTTTGCCAGAGGAAAGTTAGTTCCGCAATCTGAATCTAATTGGCGTAAACATCTGATTGCCAAATATGGGGCCGCATTGACACCATACGTAATTGTACATAATTCGTATTCTTTGACCTCCTCATTGGGCGAATTTCTCCACAGTATATGTTGATACGCACAATCGGCATCATTGATTCGGATCTGCCGGTACATCTTCTCGATGTCGGCAATAAATAAATATTTGTGAAAACGGCCTCGAAGTAGTATATCCGTAATATCACTCTGTAATTTTGGGCCGGTTGCCAAGCAGTCGTTCAATGAAAACCCAGATGACGACTTGGCCGACGCATCAAAGACTACGCGAATTTTCATCTTACCGTTTTCCCGTTTTACTACAGCGTGATGCGGGATAAAATATTTTCCTGGTTTATTAGCGGCGCGCATGTGACCTAATGAAAGATACTCATTCATGAAACAACGATACGCCGAATATAGTTCAGGATCTTTTGCTAAACGACGTTCAATGTTAAACAGCCGGTTTAGTGCCATAGTACGCGAGGAACCAAGACCAGTTGGCGTAATCAGCTGTTGTTTTGAATTACATTGATCGTTGATTATAGATCGAAAAGGGAGAGCAACACAAAATCTGCCTGATGTGTCCCGTGACACCGTTCGACGAAACCACTCTTCGCAACGTTCGTCTTCTGTTGTCGACTGTACTTGAACTGTTGGCTCTTCAATCTTCCAAAATTGTTGCAAGGTTTCATTCATAATTGGTACGGTACTAATAGTTAATGACATGAGAGGTAATGAGGTGGAATCCTCTAATGAACCAACAATTATCCAACCAAGGTTTGTGTGCATTGCTGAGGGTAACCCAGGCGTATGAATAATGTCAGCTTTGGGTTGCAAGATCATCGGGTATAAATCACCACCTATCAACATGTCCACGGTACCCGGACGATCAAATTCTGGATCCGCAAGTACAAGGTGTTGATAACGCGTGCGAACGGTAACAGGAAGTGAACGCGTTGGCATTGATCCAGTGATTTGAGATAATATTATAACATTATTCGCCTTAAACCGTGGTTGCTCTGATTGAAGAGGGAAGAAATCACATTGAGTAATCCCTTTAACCTTGGAGACCGGTTGTTGAGAAAGACCAACCACTTCTACGTGACTTTTACTACGTTTGAGACCGAGTCTATTGGCACAATCTGCTGTGATGGCTGAAACCTGTGACCCACTATCTAACAAAGTTCTAATCCGATGTATAACACCTGTGTTATCTTGTACCCGAATAACGGCAGTACCTAACACTACGGTTGTTTGTGTTGATATAGCACCTGCGAACACAGTGTTATTTTCAACTGGTTTGGACGTAGTGGCCTGAACATTTGTATTTTCCTTTTGTGTCACCTCACTGCTATTCTTCGTGCCAAAACTTTCCAGATGTAACAGTGTATTATGACGACCTTCGCATTTCCGGCATGTAAAACCGGCGGTACACGAGCTAGCAGTATGACCAGATTTTAAACATATAAAACATGAACTATTGTCACTCACAAACTTACGCCGTACCGTAACTGGTTTGCGTTTAAATGAGAAACACCGATAAATTTGATGTTCATATTGACAGAATGGACACTTTGATGTTGTAGATGAGGTCGAAATTGACAATGAAGTTTTACCAGGAGGCCCACCTTTTTTCTTCTTACTACTACCTTTAAAAGTGTTATCCTGGTTTTCGTTGGTTCCAACCGAGGTTCCAACATTTTCTAAAATTTTGCATCTATTTTCTACAAATTTTAATAGCATATCTAAATTAGGTACAGCATTTTGTTCGATGCTAGCTTCAAAAAGTCTCCGGGTCTCTGTATCAATTACCCGGGCCCCAATGTGAAACAAAATAAAACCAGCCAAATCTTGAACACCAAGTGCTTTAATAGCAGAAACATTTTCAGTAAATACATGAACAAATGAGGATAATGACGACAATGATTCTTTTCTCAAAGGCACAAATGAAAATAGTTTATCAATGTGTGCAGAAGCTATTAATCGTTGATTTTCAAATGATAATTTTAATGCGTCCCAAGCTATAACATAATTATCCGATGTCAACGGAATGGCCTTTACTATTGCTAGTGCTGGACCGGACAAGCTTAGAATTAAAAAATGATAACGTTGAATGTTGGAAATATCAGGGTTGTCATGAACTAAAGACTGAAACATGTCCCGAAACGATACCCAACCCAGAACATTGCCATCAAATTTTGGTAATTCAATTTTCGGCAACACAATTGCCTGTGCTGTTTGTCGTGCACCAGTAGAAACACTATTATTCGTAGTCACATTAACAGAAGTGCTGCGGAATTCCGTAGCAATAAGTTGAATGTCTGCACATACCTCTTCCATAGTATCAGTGACTTCAGCATCGACAGTTTCAAACTCAACTACATTATCCAAATCAACAAGAGCACTTAATACTGCTTGTTGATTCAACTCAAATTGATCAATGAACCGTTTCAAAGATAAAAGATGAGCCTCAAACAATGCACGACGTTCGGTATCTATTTTAGCTTCTTCGCCTAAAATTTTTATTTTTTTAATTGACCGTAACGATGCATCCCGCGATGCACGAGCATGAATTAACGACCGTTTACTATCCGCAATATCCGAATCTTGACGCTTAGGCCTTCCCATATTAAACGATTTACCAAGAATAAGAGCAAGAGCAAGCAAGACAAGACGGAAAATAAATTAATAATAATAATATTACATTAATTAACTAATAACTAACTATATCCGGCCCGAAGGACCAAAATGTATTGTGTGTACTTAATCAATAATCGATATAAAACTAAAACCAGTAGGAATAATAATAATAAATTCAAAGAAAAGAACACCTGATTGATTTTAGTATAATAATAATGGTGGACTGTATTGTACATATATAGTAAGAGTACATCACATACACGAAAATAATGATTAGGATTATAAACAATATAATATGGGGGAGTAGGCGCCCACCTACTATATAATATGAAATTATTGTTATAATAATAATAATAATAAAGACCGAATCAATTAAAGTAAGAAAATAAAGAAAATAACGTAATATGTACGTAACACGTGCAACAATAATAATAATAATAATGATAACAATAAAGGTATATATCGCGTATCACGGTGATAACGCGTTACCGTAAACACTGGATGGAAGTGTGACTGCCGGGTCCCGCAAACCACGTGTATACAAAATGACCGGCGACTAAAATATTGGCATATATGACCGACTTCTTAGCGGCAACGGCCCGACGCACTTCGCATCCACGCGCACGATATAATAAAAGAGTTAATATATTGACAAGCAATGAACGTTCCGCCGACGGATCGGTGCCCGATGCACCACACATTCACAAGTAAACGCACAATCGCACTACGATTTTCCACTGCCCGTGCAAGTAGAAAAATAAATTATAACAAAAAAAGAAACGCTTAGAGCGGCCACGCACACCAAAAAAGTATATATATAAATATGCCCCGGTGGCAAAAAAAATTATATAAAAAGTAAGGACGATGATGGCGACGACCGATCGCGGACACGTGACGACACTTTTCCGACAAAAGCGACACAACGACACTGCCTTCGAACTCGCACACACTCTCCCGTCGCAAGGCGATAGGCCTTTTACCGGCGGCGGAAGCCGGTATCGCGTGATACGTCGACGGGGAGTGGGGTTCGCTTCTCGAACCTTCCGTCTTATCGGCGGAATTCGCTTATCGATATCGAACAACGGGATTGTTCGTTTTGAATTCCGAGTGAAGCTTAAGTACTGTTAGTGGTTTAAATGTTAATATCCCTATTTTTCAAATATTAAGAACTAGGTATATAGGAGATTTTACGCAAATTAATATTTATATCTTAATAATATTCTTGGTTTGAAATAGGAATGTAAAAAAAATAAAACTAAGTATATTAGATTCTGAGTGAAGCGAAGGATCTCATGGTTTTACAATGATGTTTATTTTTTTTTTTTTGTAAACACTTTTTCGTATAGAAATCCTTGTCCAAAAGTTTCGTCCAGCAACTTTTTATATTCGAAATTGAAATGAGATGGTACTTTAGAGAGGTCATTTTTCCAAAATCTCCAGTTTTTCCAGTAATCAAGAATAACGATCGAAAAACTGAGTAAAAACGGTAAAAATCCGCCGTAAACGAGATTGTCACTGTTCAGATTTTAGGTATTTAGTCATAAATCGAAAAGTATTGAAGCTAGAAACTTGAAAATTTTATCCAATATCAAATACATACTTTTTTATATTGGACAACATTTTCAGAACAATTATAGCACTTTTGACTTAAATATCCCTAGTAGCACAAGGACACCAAGAGGATACCTGGAGGAGTCCTGGGTGGGAGATTAGGGATACCCAAGGGACTCCGTGTAGTGTCCCTCTAGTTTTTGAATGCATGCCACAAGGAATCCTGTTTGGGAGTCCCGCTTTGGACTCCTGAGGGTGTCCCTTTACTGTCCAATGTTGTTATATAGGGATTCCTTAAGGATACCTGTGGATGTCCTGAGCAGGAGTGAGGTTACCCTGGAGACTACACGAAAGATTCCTCTAATTTTGAATGCTAGCCACAAGACCTGTTTGGAAGTTAAATGTCCATTCAGTGTCCCATCAAAAATGTACTAAATTACTTACAATTTCCTATAATTGTCTCGAGTTGGTTAACACTAAACCGAGTCGGTTGGTGAATGTTACTACTTACATTACCTACTATATATGGTAAATACAATGTTTAAAATTTTACATTAAATAGATGACTATTTAAAATAACTCGCTCATTTTATCAGTTAATGTATGTACAGTTCATTTTCATGAAGTTGGCAAAATTAAAAATGAATAATAATATAATATTATAGTGAAATTGATCATTTACAAGTTCTTTTTTAAAAAATTTTAACAGCAACTACTATTTTTTGTGTATATATAATTCAATTAATTTTAGAGTAAAATATGGTCTCCTAAATATTTATTATTAAGTATTTTACTAACTAAATGGTTGTTAACTACATTGTCAATTAAAGAATTACTAAATAAATGTTAGTATATATGAATGCAAGATAAACACAATTATATTTTGAGTCAATTTTTATTCAAAATTAAGATAAGGTATAGTTGAATCAATAAACAGAACACATAAAGAATGTAACCTTTTATTATGTACAATCACTTAAAAAATAAAAAATTGATATCAATTTATATCATTGTTTTTCTAGAATATCTCTCCAATGAATGGTGTAACCAACTACTAATTTGATTGTTGATGCAGTGGATAGAAGTTGCAGGAAATTTCTTTTGAACAACATCTATAAATAATATTATATACAATTTTAATAGTATGAGTTAAAATATATTCACACACCACCATACACATTTTTTTAAATTAAATCATTTATTATTAATAATAATCTATCAAAATACAACAAATTAGAAATATAGCTTTGATTATAAAAATATTGTTAAGAATAGGATTTAGACAACCTTTTTATGAAACACTAGCCCAAAGATTAAATATTTATTATAAATTGTTGAAATTCAATAAAAATCTTCTTAAAATTAAATCCGAACAGTATAAATAAAAAAACTAATCACAATAAGAATTATATCACATAACAATTTATTTAACAAAAATAATAACATAATACTTGCCAATTATTAATTGATAGAGATATAATTTCACAAATCCTATTTTATTTGGGTCTTCTTTACGTTTTTTTTTCCTGTAAAGTTTATTTTACTGCCAAATTGATCTGTCAAGGAATGCTCTAAAATCCTTTTCAATAATATTGAATAATTGAGGCCACCATAGTTTTTAAACCAATCACGCTATACAAAATTAATATGAAATCATATAAATTCCAAAATGATAAATTTTAAGTTTATTCTTACCAGTTGCTTTGCAAAATATTTATCAGCTAACTCTTTTCCTATAATTATTAGTTGGCTTTCATTTGAAGCTGGAAATAATTCATTAAATTTAGATAAAAATGATGTATTTTCTTCACATGTTGGTTTAGAGCTGCTGTTATTACATTGCAGTAATTTATCTAATTTTCCAATTATGAAGGCTTGGTTCCTAATGATTACTTTGGCAAACTCTTGTGAACAAAACCAATTCAAAATATTGAAATTAAATACTTTTAATAAAATTACAAATTAATAATCTTTAATTAGGTACCTACCAGGTATTTGATTGTGGATTTTATTGCTTGTTGACATTGTAACACAATTTTTATCTGAAAAAAAAAATAGTTATACATTAAAATATACTTAATAGCTAACAATCAACGAGGTAAATATTAATTAGTAGTCAAATAATTGAATTATTGAAAATGATATGTTCGGGACAAAAGAAAAATTTAATTTTTTTAAGTTTTAACTATATGTATATTATTTTATAAAGTGGGTACTTGAATAAAAATAAAACAAACTATTAAACTAGAGATTTTAAACAGCTTAAATTGAATAATACAAATTCATATAAAATAATTTAATATACATAATTAATACATATATTTACCATAATTTTGATCATTTTTGGTTGAAGAGTTTCTTTTTTCAGGGCTTGTAGTAAATAATTTAATGCTCAAGTCTGAAAAATATTTTTACAATAAAGCAATTAATAAATATTTAGTGGATAGCAAAATTAGCTTAATAAATAAATTCACCAATATTTTGACTTTGAAATTTAGTAGGAGTTTTAAATACTGGACTTGGAGAACATTTTGTTTCATATTGACCTAAACAAGTTTTTATACCTACATATGATATGAATTTATATATGATCCAAAATAAGTTTTATATTTTATAATTAGTTATATTTTTATAATTAAGTCACCTATGTCATTTGAATTTTGAAAACCACTTTGAGTTGAAGTATTTTGATCAATCAAAATTTGAGAAAATAGTTCAGGACTCAATTCTGAAATAAAAATGAGCATGCAATAATATATATATATATATATCTTTCTTATAAATTACAAAACATAATACATAACAAATCAATTATAAATTAATTGTTTAATAAATATAACCCTAAGTCAAAATATAGTGATATTGTATAACAAGTAATTAAAAATCATAAGCTTACCCACACTATCAGTATTTTGAAAGTCTTTATTTGATTTGTTGTTATTTTCAGAATTACCTGAGAACAATTGCCGTTTAACACCTAAAAGAAAAAACCATTAATGTACCTATACACGTCATTTATTCAACAGATACTCATTTCTTAGCCAATTTTCATGTTCCTTAATATTTTTTGATAATTTTTAACTTATGTAAATAACAACTACTATTTTTGATTTTTATTCTGATGTAGCATAATCAATTATTTTTTATTATTTATTGTTTTATAAAATCAATAGTTTAAGGGTGATAATTATTTTTAACTTAAAAACAGAGAAGTTCTTTAGGTTAAAAATGATATTTTGCACGTGAACTCTCAAAGGCAACTTGTTTAAAATTGAATAGTGTATAACTAATTAATTATTGTTATATACTATATAGGTACTTATAGAAATACTAATACAATAAAATTTGTCTTAAAATATGACATTAATGAAAAAAACTTTAACTTAACTGTGATCATGATTTTTGTTTTTCAAAATAATATATTCATACAAATATAATATTAAAATATATCAAGTAGGTATGTAAAAACAACCAATTTAAAAATATAAATTAAATTCATTGAAAAACAATATAAATGGATTTTTCTAGATTATTATACTATAAAAAAATATATTATATTGTAACTTTTTTATTTACATATAATTCATCTATATCATTATTTCTCAATAAATGTAATTTATATTTTGTAATATAATATTATCATATTTTTTAAAACAATTGCATTGTTTAAATTATTGAAAAATCCTGATTTCAGAAAATGAATAACTATTAATATTAATCACACACACTACATAAAATTTTAAATTATTAATCAAAATTAGTGAAAATGTAACATTAAACAAATTACCAGAACTGGTAGAACTCTGTAAGCCAAGTTTTGTAGAACATTGTGGATATGATGGTATAGTTTTAACAGTATGATTGTTTTTTTTTAATTCTTCTGTAAACAATAAAAAAAAAAAACTTAATGTTGTATCACTGTTGTCTCCAGCGAAAGTGTTTAAAAAAAGTTACCATCACACATGGAAATGTCACTGTCAGATTGAGGACTTTGATATTTAACTTTTTAGCTCTATTTTTACGAGTTTGTTTTTGAGTAAGATTATCATCCGTTGTAACAGACGACAAGTTGTATTGAACTAAATCTTTTAATTTATTAATTCCTCTTTCATAAGAATCTAAAACATTAAATTTACACACGCAAAACTTGAGTTTATAAGTTAAGTATTATACTACTTACCTTAAGGTTAATAATAAAATACAGTAGAATAATATTGGTACACTAAAGTAAATATATTTATTATATAAACAAGGTTAGGAACTTTATATACCTAGTGTTAATAGGTGTTTCAATTTTTGATGAAAATAATATGCCTACTGTTATTCAATGTTAGGTTAGCGAAGCGAAGCGACGCTCAATGTCAAAATAGCACAAACAATCTATAAAAAATGGATTTTTCTTTTTAATAATTATTATATGCGCTCCGCATATAATTATACGCGCGGAAGTAGTGTGGCGCAAATGCGAATAAACAAAAAATCGCAAAATTTGGAAAGCTATAACTTCCAAAATAATGGTTTCCGCAAAAAATTAAAACAGTTCCGAAGTCAGCATTAATAAACACGTCTTAAAAAAAAAAAAATCGAAATTCGTGAGGGGCGTGGTAAAGTACATTTGTTCCCAATATTTATTGGTGAGGTTGGTGTCACTGTACAAATTTGTTTACAAAACCGGCTTGATATCATTGTAAAGATGATAAGCACGCTGCGTATAATGTAAACTGCGTGGTTGATTAAATTTAAACTATTTATAGTAGCCACTACCCAGTACCCAGTATCCACTACGTACATTTTTCATAGCCTGTACCTACTACCTAGTTTCTTTTTTTTTATTTAAAAAAAAAAAATGGCAAAACAAAAACGTGAACGAAGTGCTAACTACACGGAATACGAACGTGAAGCATTCACTGATATAGTGAAAAGTTTCAAATCAATTTTGGAAAACGCTAAAACAGATGGCATTACAATTCAAAAAAAAAATAATGCTTGGTCAGCTATTGAAAAAAAGTTCAATAGTACGGATTCTCAAATCCGTCCTCGTTCAGCACAGCAGCTAAAAAGGTAAGTTATTTGTTATAGTTTATTGTTATTATTTAATTATTGTTTTCAACGAGAACTGTTTCATTTATTAAAAATTATAATAATAAAAATTAGAATTACATAAATTGAATGGAATTTAGGTGATTCGTTTTTATATTATTTATTTTATTTGTATAGCATAGGGACTATTAGCAATGTTTGATTCTTAAAAATCATTTTTAGTTTTACACAGTTAATAACATGTATTATAATTCTTTGAATGAAATAACTTATACAATTCTGTATATATTTCAGGTTATACGAAAACATGAAAAGGACGTCAAAGAAGCTTTATTCCGAAAATAAGTTATTAAGGAAAAAGACTGGAGGTGGAAGTTATACACCCATAGACAATCCAATTAATGATAGATTTTTTGAAATTGTCCGAGATCAGGTCGAGCCATTATCTAACATCCATGATAGTGATGCCCATTACCATGGTAAGTAAAGTTTTATCCATATTTTCAATGTAACATCAATGGTTAGAGAAAATCGTAGTTATTATTTTTTTTTTTAAGATGATATTGAAAGTCAAGAAAATATTGATGATACTCTAATGGATGATACATACATGCATACTGATGTACGGTTGTAAATAAAGATAAAATGAGTAGTATAATTTATATTTTAATTTAAAATATTATTTTTAGATTGGTTTTATTAATTGTAACACAATAAACAATCATAATACAGATGGAGAGCATTTAATGCCAACAACAACAAATTTAAATGGCATTAAAATTGACCAATTTTTAGTGTGTATACAGTTTATACTCAAAGAAATTTGATAAATTTAAATTGTTTTTTTTGTTTTAGAACTTAGCAAGTGATGATACATCAAGGAAAGAACTGTGAGACTTGTCAGAAAAACTGTCTAGGCAATATGGAGAAAATAATGGCAAAGATCTAAAACCTTGTGTAATATTAATTTATTAGATTCACTTTTGATGTGTTATTAATATCTTAGTACAACATTTAAAAATTTTAAATTGTTATGTTACAATAATATTGTTAATTGTATAAATCTACTGAAGTAATTCAAACATAACAAACTACTATAATGTAAGTATTAATACATAATACATTAATAATTAATATTTCTGTTCTTTTAAATGTGTAGGTTAATAATACTTTTGATATTTTAGGCCTAAGAAATTATTATCTCTTGTGACACCTGGACACCGTAGGCGATTGCTTCGAAAACAAATTAGTAGTACAATAAAGCAAATAGAGGTGATTATTTTAATTTATATTTATATGCATATTAACATTTGCTTAATTTTTAAAATTTTTATTTTAAAGCAAAATACAACTATTTATATATCTAGGTCTAGATGTCTAGACCTGCCACCTTCAATTAAGTACAATTAATTGTATTTGAAGGTTATTATAAAAATGTTTTTTTAATTTTGAAGTTATAGTAAAAATTATTGTAATTTCTTTAATTATTGTTATAGTGATAACATTTCTATCTACTATAGGTAACTTTCTTTTTTTCGTGTTTATAAAAATATTTTTAGGAGAAAGAAATGGAAAAAGCTAATCAACAACAAATGACTATGGATATAACATAATACAACCTCAACAACTAGACCAAGAGCTGGTAGACATACATTTACATCATGTAGGTATATTGCCTATAATTATATTATTATACGTTGATTTACCTTGTGAATTCCCATATATCTGTATTTATGTATTTAGGAAAGTACACATGGAATTGCTGATCGACAGTCAACAGTTAATGAACATAATATAACATTGCCACCAGTAGTCAAGGAACCTATAGTTTCAATTTCCTATGATCCTCCATCTAGATCTCAGTTTACATGTTCAAGTAAGAATAACAAATTATAAGGAAAAAATGCATTTTGTTAATATGATTTACTTTTATGTAGTTAAAAGTGAATCATAAGTAAATAATTATCCTAAATATTATAAATAATAAGGGTATTGAGATAAATTTAAAATATAAATTCTTAAATTTAGTTATTTTTTTTATTTTCAGGGTTGAGTATCGATTAGTAGGTTATGACTTAGAAATAAATTTGTGAAAATGATATCCTTCTCGTGGGTTTTTTTAAACTATTATTATAAAAAAACAAATGATTAATTTTGTGGTTAAATTTAAGCAATTTGACATAATTTCAGGTAGTTCATTTTTATCATTACCTATACCATTTTTTTAAAAATTGTGTTGATGATAAAATAAAACTAAGTAAAAAAATCTATTAACATTAAAAATAAAAAACTTCATAGTGGATACTAATAATGTATGCCTAATATTATATAATAGTTAACTTTATTTTTGTATTTATTTAAAATAAGTATTAATAATCTATACAGAATACTAATCATGACAATGAGCAAATTTTGAATTTTATAATTAAAATGACATAAATTGATGGCGAGGGAGCAATCCATTTATAACACCTATATAAATTAATTAAATATATTTAATTAGTTTAATAGATCTTTACAGTTTACACCATTTTCATTTTATTCTGTGGGAGTGGGGTTTTCAGTAGAATAATGGGGTTACCAAGTTCAAAAAGAAACAACATTTTTCTTATTTAAGTACAAAAATTCACACTTATTTTCATTCCATTCCAAACTAATTCAACATACAAACCCGCTAATTAATCGTCTTTCTTCCCTCGAAAATCCTGACAACCCCTTGAGAAGATTAAATCGGACCGGCCTAGATATCTATTAAAGTAAACTGTCGGGTGGCACTACTGAGTGCCCTCCCATTCTGTTAATTCCGTCTATAGTAAAACTGTATTATACAAATTACTTAATGTACATAATTTGATATACATTGTAATTATTCTTTTATACCAATAAAAAAAAAAAGTACAAAAGACATGGTGTATACAATCTAAACATATGATTCACATAATACCTTATATAGGTACCCATATTAATAACTATTATTGAAGTTGGTTTGGTGTATGGAAAAGGGGTTTCTCTAGGTTCAGATTTTTCAACGAGGGTTAAATATCTCACTAATTATTTTTTTAATTTAAACAAAAATATATAGGTTCAATTATGGTTTCTATTTTATAATTATGAATAAAATATGAATAGGTATTATATACTATACATCAAAATTACTTTGAAATTGAATTTTAAATTAAAACTATTTTATGTTTAATTATTATAGATGGATCTGCATCCAGTGAGTCTGATATTGAATTACAAGACTAGAAAAGTACTTTTAAAGCTCATTTAACAACTTGGGCTACTAAAGAATGTATTTCATTAAAAGCAATGGACAGCTTTTTGAATATACTTAGAACATATGGTGGTCATGATCATCTTCCTTCATCTTCACGAACATTATTAGAAACTCCTAGAAGTACTATTACCAAGAATGTTGGAGTAAGTGGTAGCTATTGGCATTGTGGATTAAAATTAGGACTAATTCAATTTTTGGAAAAAGCAAGAACCTACCATATTGTGAATGATTCCATCGATCTGATGATTAATATTGATGGATTACCTTTATGTAATTCATCCTACAATGAATTATGGCCGAGTTTAGGCCCAATATTTAAAATTAATTATGTGTTTGTCATTGGTATGTATCATAGTCAAGTGAGAAAGCCTTCTGACATCAATGCATACCTTGAAGACTTTATTCATGAAATAAATGGTCTAATAGAAAATGGTTTGAATTTCGATGGAAAGTATTTAGATGTTAAACTTATTGCTTTTTGTGCTGATGCTTCAGCTAAAACTTCCATGCTTTGTATTAAAGGACACAGTGGTTTTCACAGTTGTACTAAATGTAATATTAAAGGATATTATAAGGAACGTCGTACTTGTTTTCCAGAAATTATTGGTGAAAAACGTACTGACCAAAATTTTAAAGAACACATTGATGACAAATATCATCTTATGGATCAAAATCAAAGAATATTGAAGAGCCCTCTAGAAGATATAATTAATTTTGGAATGGTTTCAAATGTTCCATTAGATTATTTACACTTGGTTTGCTTAGGAGTTGTTAAGAAGCTAATTAATTTGTGGTGGACTGGTGACTTACATAATCGAATTCCATTGCGTCTTAGAAAACTTGTATCTATTAAATTAACTAACATCAAAAATTATACTTCTCTGGAATTCCAAAAAAAACCAAGATCTCTAAAATACTATTCACAATGGAAAGCTACAGAATTTCGGCAATTATTATTGTATACAGGTGTTTGTATTTAAAAAAATGTTCTTTCAGATCAACAGTACAATAATTTTATAACATTGCATGTTGTTATCTCCATACTTTGTTCTCCTACTCTTTCAAGAATTCATCTAAATTACGCTAGGAACTTATTACAGCATTTTGTGACTGTATTCAAGATTATTTACGGCAGCCATTTGGTAAGCTACAATGTACATAACTTACTTCATTTATGTGAAGATGTTGAGATATTTGGGAGCCTTGACAATTTTAGCTGCTTCAAGTTTGAAAATTATATGACCCAAATTAAAAAACTTGTGCGTAATTTCAATCGACCATTACAACAAATATCCAGAAGAATCCATGAAGTTACTATAAATTCACTGCATGAGTTTAAGATTTTAAATTCAAGAGATGAAAGAATATTTAGTTGCACACATTTTGATGGCCCTGTGATGGCTGGTTGTATACAGCCAGGATACAAAAAAATACAGTTCAAACATTTTACTATGATTGTCGGACATGACAAAAATAATTGTTGCAGTGTGAATAAAGGAAAAACTGTCATTAGAGTTCAAAATATTACGTTTCATGATAACCATCCTGTGATTATAGGATATGAGTATACCATGCAACACCCTCTTTATTCAATCCCAGGTCTATCTCTATCATTGCTCAATATTTACAAAGTAAAATCATTAAGTACAATTCTTAAGATGTGGCTTGTTGAAGAATATATTGAATGCAAATTATTTTTATATTTAATTAGTAATGGATGGTGAGCAGCATTTCCCATATTACATACATGTGAAGATGAGAACCCACAAGTTTAAAGTAATTTCACGGATTACAATTAATATCTATTTATATATTGTTATTCAACTTAAATTTGTATTAATTTGGTATCAAATAGAATCAAATATATTTTAATAACTATTTTCAATTGTAAATATGTATAGTATTTTATGAAATGTATATATTTGATGTAATAACTGATAAATTTACTTATTTATTGTACAATAATAATTGTATTAAATATTTCAATAAATAGTTGATGTTTGATTTTGATTCAAAATTATATAGTATTTATAGTTGCTAATCATTCATCGATTTAACAAATATTGTTTATTTTATATGCTTCATTTTCAAAATATGTTTCAATTTTCATCTACCCGGGTATATCTCTTACATTTAATATAATATCACATTTGCATAAAAAAAAAAATAATAATTTATAGCAAAAAAGATACATCGAATTCACGGGTCTCATGCACGTTCATTGTTCATAAACCAGGCACTAGACCAGTGGTTCTCAACCGGGGTGACTTGTCACCATTGGGTGACATTTATCCAGTGTAGGGGTGACAAGAAAACGTCGGGGAAAAGTTTAAAATTATGGACATTTTTTCGAAAAAAACATATTACTATAACGGCCATCATGTGATAGCGACTACTGTCAAACAACACATTGTCTCCACACTATTGACGAAAGCTATTGAAGTGCTACTTCAATTTTAAACATCCAGGCTATGTGAACATGGATTCAGCGCGCACACGAATATCAAAACGAAAAAACGCCAACGTCTCACAAAAACAACACTACAAGACGATATGAGAATCGGTCTTACAACCATCAACCCTCGAATTCTAGAACTATGTAAAAATCATCAGTGTCCAATTCTTTTTTTTTTATAGCACTTGTATTCCATATTATTATTATTATTATTATTATTTTGGTGTTAGGGAGACGTAGTATTGGGTTCTCGTGGATGAGGGTGACACAAATCAAAGAAGGTTGAGAACCACTGCACTAGACCTTTAAAACGGTATTTAATTATTATCATAATCATAACAACTAAATTTTGTAAAAGTAATACATTCGACAAATGTTTAACAACAAAAGTCAGTAATATATAGTTAAAGATGCAAACCTTTTTAGTACTTATTTATTATTTCTCAGTTTTTGATAACTAACATGTGAAACTAGAACAAATAAACAGAAATACAGTGGTTGAATTCAAATATTTCGACTAATAGGGAGACATGTGGGAATCAATCAGTCCCTAGTTAATGAGACGATAGCAAAGTATCCAGCAGCATATATTCAATTAAAAAATGACAGTAATAGGACACTAGAGGGAATTTTAAACGGTGTTAACCAGTTGGGGAGACCTATAGGAGTCCATCAGGAGACCTCAAAGGGAGTCCCAATTGGGACAGTAGCGGACTATCCCATGGGATTCCTGGTGCTACTAGGGAAATGACATTCGGCTCGCGGCTAAAAAATATGTAGTTACACAGGTACTCGGGTACACGCATGGGCGCCCTTTAGGGAGGACGAGACGGAGCGCTTGCGGAAACCAAATGTGCACTTTTGATTTAATAAATATCAATTTAATATTATCTATAAAATTAGTTACTATATAACTTAGTTTCATTTAGAAAATCATTAATAAGTTCGGAATAAAACGAAGAATTGAAGAATTCTTAATTGTCAAATAATAAATTCGATTCCTTTTTATTTTCTGCTTTTTTAGATTTGGAGTAAAGCGGAAGATCTCTTGTTTTTATAATGGTTATAATGGTTTTTATAATGCCACTTGATTTGAGTTTTAAAGAAATGATTTCTTAAAAATTTGAAGTTAGACAATATATTCCCCGGCTACCGAAAGCTTCTTCATTTTGATTATTCAGAAATATGTTTTTCATAATTAAATTGAGTGAAATATACTTGGATCCAAGGAATATAAATAATGATTTTAATAACTTAAATTGTGAGTAGAAATATCACGGCAACCGAGGGTTATTTGATTTTAATTATTCGGAATTTATTTAAAAAATTTAAAATTTCAGCAGAGGTTCCCTGAAGCCAAATTGCTTTAATTATTATGAAATACATTACAAAAGAAAAAAAATTGAGCAGAGGTTTCCCAGACCTCGAGGGCCAAGTGATTTTAATCATTATTAAAGTATTGAAAATTATTAAAAACGCGTGTGCAGAGGGTCCCAAGCGCCAAAGAACTATTGGATATAAAAAATTGTATAAGAAATTTAAAATATTAAAAATTTCAGGAGAAATACTACAGTAATGGAAAATTAAGTGACTTTAATCATTGCACAGAATATTTTGAAAATCAAAAATTTAAGGAGAGGTCTCCCGGTGGTCAAGGGAAAGTTACGTTTTATTAATTATAAAAATTTTACAAAAAAATGAAAAATTTGAGCAGGGGTTCCCCGGCGCCCGAGGGCCAAGTTATTTTATTTATGTCAAAGAAAAAAAATTCCAAAAATAAAAAACTTTTGCAAATGGTCCCCTGTGCCCGAGTGCTATGTTATACAAACAATAGTTTTGTGATTTAAAAAAATTAAAAATTTGAGCAGAGGTTAACTGGGACCCGAGTGCCAAGTGATTTTAATAATAATGAAAAAAATTAAAAATGTGTACAAAAGGGTGCCCAGCGTAAAGATCAAATCGCATTAATTATAATGCAATACATAACAAAACAAAAAGAAATTTGAACAGAGGTTTCCCAGCCCTCGAGGGCCAAGTGATTTCAGTCAAAATGAAATAATTTGAAAATTATAAAATATTTGTGCAAAGGGTTCTGGTGCCCACAAAATAAGTGATATAAAGAATTTTTTTGTAAATTTCAAATGATTAAAAATTTGAGTAGAGTTTACCTGGGGCCCGAGGGAAAAGTGTTTTTAATTATAATGAAAAAAATTAAAAATGTGTGCAAAAGGGTCCCCAGCGCTGAAGCCAAATTGCTTTAATTATTATGAAATACATTACAAATGAAAAAAAAATTAGAGCAGAGGTTCCCCTCGACAAAGGGCCAAGTCATTTTAGTTATGGTAAAATAATTTAATAATTGAACAATTTGAGCAGAGGTCTACCGGTGGTCAAGGAAAAGTTTTATTTTATTTATCATGAAAATTATTCAAAAAATTAAAAATTTGAGCAGGGGTTCCCCGGCGCCCGAGGGCCAAGTTATTTTACTTATAACAAAAAAAAAAATTTCCAAGAATTAAAAGGGATCTTCAGCGCCGAGGACAAATTGCTTTAATTATTATGAAATACATTACAAAAGAAGAAAAATTGAGCAGAGGTTTCCCAGCCCTCGAGGGCCAAGTGATTTTAATTATTATTAAAATATTGAAAATTATTAAAAACACGTGTGCAGAGGGTCCCAAGCGCCAAAGAACTATTGGATATAAAAAATTGAATAAGAAATTTAAAATATTAAAAATTTCAGGAGAAATACTACAGTAATGGAAAATTAATTGACTTTAATCATTGCACAGAATATTTTGAAAATCAAAAATTTAAGCAGAGGTCTCCCGGTGGTCAAGGGAAAGTTACGTTTTATTAATTATAAAAATTTTACAAAAAAATGAAAAATTTGAGCAGGGGTTCCCCGGCGCCCGAGGGCCAAGTTATTTTACTTATAACAAAAAAAAAAATTTCCAAGAATTAAAAGGGGTCCCCAGCACCGAGGACAAAATGCTTTAATTATTATGAAATACATTACAAAAGAAGAAAAATTGAGCAGAGATTTCCCAGCCCTCGAGGGCCAAGTGATTTTAATCATTATTAAATAAATTGAAAAATATTTAAAACGTGTGCAGAGGCTCCCAAGCGCCAAAGAACTTTTGGATATAAAAAATTGAATAATAAATTGAAAATTCTAAAAATTTCAGGAGAAATACTACAGTAATGGAAATTTTAAGTGACGTTCATTGCAAAGAATATTTTGAAAATCAAAAATTAAGCAGAGGTGGTGGTCAAGGGAAAGTTATATTTTATTTATTATGAAAAGTGTTCAAAAAATTAAAAATTTGAGCAGGGGTTCCCCGGCGCCCGAGGGCCAAGTTATTTTATTTATGACAAAGAAAAAAAATTCCAAAAATAAAAAACTTTTGCAAGTGGTCCCCTGTGCCCGAGTGCTATGTTATACAAACAATAGTTTTGTGATTTAAAAAAATTAAAAATTTGACTAGAGGTTAACTGGGACTCGAGTGCCAAGTGATTTTAATAATAATGAAAAAAATTAAAAATGTGTACAAAAGGGTGCCCAGCGTAAAGATCAAATCGCATTAATTATAATGCAATATATAACAAAACAAAAAGAAATCTGAACAGAGGTTTCCCAGCCCTCGAGGGCCAAGTGATTTCAGTCAAAATGAAATAATTTGAAAATTATAAAATATTTGTGCAAAGGGTTCTGGTGCCCACAAAATAAGTGATATAAAGAATTTTTTTGTAAATTTCAAATGATTAAAAATTTGAGTAGAGTTTACCTGGGGCCCGAGGGAAAAGTGTTTTTAATTATAATGAAAAAAATTGAAAAAAATTAAAAATGTGTGCAAAAGGGTCCCCAGCGCTGAAGCCAAATTGCTTTAATTATTATGAAATACATTACAAATGAAAAAAAAATTAGAGCAGAGGTTCCCCTCGACAAAGGGCCAAGTCATTTTAGTTATGGTAAAATAATTTAATAATTGAACAATTTGAGCAGAGGTCTACCGGTGGTCAAGGAAAAGTTTTATTTTATTTATCATGAAAATTATTCAAAAAATTAAAAATTTGAGCAGGGGTTCCCCGGCGCCCGAGGGCCAAGTTATTTTACTTATAACAAAAAAAAAAATTTCCAAGAATTAAAAGGGGTCCCCAGCACCGAGGACAAAATGCTTTAATTATTATGAAATACATTACAAAAGAAGAAAAATTGAGCAGAGATTTCCCAGCCCTCGAGGGCCAAGTGATTTTAATCATTATTAAAATATTGAAAATTATTAAAAACGCGTGTGCAGAGGGTCCCAAGCGCCAAAGAACTATTGGATATAAAAAATTGAATACCTAAGAAATTTAAAATATTAAAAATTTCAGGAGAAATACTACAGTAATGGAAAATTAAGTGACTTTAATCATTGCACAGAATATTTTGAAAATCAAAAATTTAAGCAGAGGTCTCCCGGTGGTCAAGGGAAAGTTACGTTTTATTAATTATAATAATTTTACAAAAAAATGAAAAATTTGAGCAGGGGTTCCCCGGCGCCCGAGGGCCAAGTTATTTTATTTATGACAAAGAAAAAAAATTCCAAAAATAAAAAACTTTTGCAAATGGTCCCCTGTGCCCGAGTGCTATGTTATGCAAACAATAGTTTTGTGATTTAAAAAAATTAAAAATTTGACTAGAGGTTACCTGGTACCCGAGGGAAAAGTGTTTTTAATAATAATGGAAAAAATCGAAAAAAATTAAAAATTTGTGCAAAAGGGTTCCCAGCGCTGAAGCCAAATTGCTTTAATTATTATGAAATACATTACAAATGAAAAAAAAATTAGAGCAGACGTTCCCCACGACAAAGAGCCAAGTCATTTTGGTTATGGTAAAATAATTTAAAAATTGAACAATTTGAGCAGAGGTCTATCGGTGGTCAAGGAAAAGTTTTATTTTATTTATCATGAAAATTATTCAAAAAATTAAAAATTTGAGCATGGGTTCCCCGGCGCCCGAGGGCCAAGTTATTTTACTTATAACAAAAAAAAAAATTTCCAAGAATTAAAAGGGGTCCCCAGCACCGAGGACAAAATGCTTTAATTATTATGAAATACATTACACAAGAAGAAAAATTGAGCAGAGGTTTCCCAGCCCTCGAGGGCCAAGTGATTTTAATCATTATTAAATAAATTGAAAATTATTTAAAACGTGTGCAGAGGGTCCCAAGCGCCAAAGAACTATTGGATATAAAAAATTGAATAATAAATTGAAAATACTAAAAATTTCAGGAGAAATACTACAGTAATGGAAATTTTAAGTGACTTTCATTGCAAAGAATATTTTAAAATCAAAAATTTAAGCAGAGGTCTCCCGGTGGTCAAGGGAAAGTTACGTTTTATTAATTATAAAAATTTTACAAAAAAAATGAAAAATTTGAGCAGGGGTTCCCCGGCGCCCGAGGGCCAAGTTATTTTATTTATGACAAAGAAAAAAAATTCCAAAAATAAAAAACTTTTGCAAATGGTCCCCTGTGCCCGAGTGCTATGTTATACAAACAATAGTTTTGTGATTTAAAAAAATTAAAAATTTGACTAGAGGTTAACTGGGACCCGAGTGCCAAGTGATTTTGATAATAATGAAAAAAATTAAAAATGTGTACAAAAGGGTCCCCAACGCAAAGACCAAATTGCATTAATTATAATGCAATATATAACAAAACAAAAAGAAATTTGAACAGAGGTTTCCCAGCCCTCGAGGGCCAAGTGATTTCAATCAAAATGAAATAATTTGAAAATTATTAAATATTTGTGCAAAAGGTCCTGGTGCCCACAAAATAAGTGATATAAAGAATTGTTTTGTAAATTTCAAAAGATTAAAAATTTGAGTAGAGTTTACCTGGGGCCCGAGGGAAAAGTGTTTTTAATTATAATGAAAAATATTGAAAAAAATTAAAAATGTGTGCAAAAGGGTCCCCAGCGCTGAAGCCAAATTGCTTCAATTATTATGAAATACTTTACAAATGAAAAAAAAAATTAGAGCAGAGGTTCCCCTCGACATAGGGCCAAGTCATTTTAGTTATGGTAAAATAAATTAATAATTGAACAATTTGAGCAGAGGTCTACCGGTGGTCAAGGAAAAGTTTTATTTTATTTATCATGAAAATTATTCAAAAAATTAAAAATTTGAGCAGGGGTTCCCCGGCGCCCGAGGGCCAAGTTATTTTACTTATAACAAAAAAAAAAATTTCCAAGAATTAAAAGGGGTCCCCAGCACCGAGGACAAAATGCTTTAATTATTATGAAATACATTACACAAGAAGAAAAATTGAGCAGAGGTTTCCCAGCCCTCGAGGGCCAAGTGATTTTAATCATTATTAAATAAATTGAAAATTATTTAAAACGTGTGCAGAGGGTCCCAAGCGCCAAAGAACTATTGGATATAAAAAATTGAATAATAAATTGAAAATACTAAAAATTTCAGGAGAAATACTACAGTAATGGAAATTTTAAGTGACTTTCATTGCAAAGAATATTTTGAAAATCAAAAATTAAGCAGAGGTGGTGGTCAAGGGAAAGTTATATTTTATTTATTATGAAAAGTGTTCAAAAAATTAAAAATTTGAGCAGGGGTTCCCCGGTGCCCGAGGGCCAAGTTATTTTATTTATGTCAAAGAAAAAAAATTCCAAAAATAAAAAACTTTTGCAAATGGTCCCCTGTGCCCGAGTGCTATGTTATACAAACAATAGTTTTGTGATTTAAAAAAATTAAAAATTTGAGCAGAGGTTAACTGGGACCCGAGTGCCAAGTGATTTTAATAATAATGAAAAAAATTAAAAATGTGTACAAAAGGGTCCCCAACGCAAAGACCAAATTGCATTAATTATAATGCAATATATAACAAAACAAAAAGAAATTTGAACAGAGGTTTCCCAGCCCTCGAGGGCCAAGTGATTTCAATCAAAATGAAATAATTTGAAAATTATTCAATATTTGTGCAATGGGTCCTGGTGCCCACAAAATAAGTGATATAAAGAATTGTTTTGTAAATTTCAAATGATTAAAAATTTGAGTAGAGTTTACCTGGGGCTCGAGGGAAAAGTGTTTTTAATTATGATGAAAAAAATTGAAAAAAATTAAAAAAGTGTGCAAAAGGGTCCCCATCGCTGAAGCCAAATTGCTTTAATTATTATGAAATACATTACAAAAGAAAAAAAATTGAGCAGAGGTTTCCCAGCCCTCGAGGGCCAAGTGATTTTAATCATTATTAAAGTATTGAAAATTATTAAAAACGCGTGTGCAGAGGGTCCCAAGCGCCAAAGAACTATTGGATATAAAAAATTGAATACCTAAGAAATTTAAAATATTAAAAATTTCAGGAGAAATACTACAGTAATGGAAAATTAAGTGACTTTAATCATTGCACAGAATATTTTGAAAATCAAAAATTTAAGCAGAGGTCTCCCGGTGGTCAAGGGAAAGTTACGTTTTATTAATTATAATAATTTTACAAAAAAATGAAAAATTTGAGCAGGGGTTCCCCGGCGCCCGAGGGCCAAGTTATTTTATTTATGACAAAGAAAAAAAATTCCAAAAATAAAAAACTTTTGCAAATGGTCCCCTGTGCCCGAGTGCTATGTTATGCAAACAATAGTTTTGTGATTTAAAAAAATTAAAAATTTGACTAGAGGTTACCTGGTACCCGAGGGAAAAGTGTTTTTAATAATAATGGAAAAAATCGAAAAAAATTAAAAATTTGTGCAAAAGGGTTCCCAGCGCTGAAGCCAAATTGCTTTAATTATTATGAAATACATTACAAATGAAAAAAAAATTAGAGCAGACGTTCCCCACGACAAAGAGCCAAGTCATTTTGGTTATGGTAAAATAATTTAAAAATTGAACAATTTGAGCAGAGGTCTATCGGTGGTCAAGGAAAAGTTTTATTTTATTTATCATGAAAATTATTCAAAAAATTAAAAATTTGAGCATGGGTTCCCCGGCGCCCGAGGGCCAAGTTATTTTACTTATAACAAAAAAAAAAATTTCCAAGAATTAAAAGGGGTCCCCAGCACCGAGGACAAAATGCTTTAATTATTATGAAATACATTACACAAGAAGAAAAATTGAGCAGAGGTTTCCCAGCCCTCGAGGGCCAAGTGATTTTAATCATTATTAAATAAATTGAAAATTATTTAAAACGTGTGCAGAGGGTCCCAAGCGCCAAAGAACTATTGGATATAAAAAATTGAATAATAAATTGAAAATACTAAAAATTTCAGGAGAAATACTACAGTAATGGAAATTTTAAGTGACTTTCATTGCAAAGAATATTTTAAAATCAAAAATTTAAGCAGAGGTCTCCCGGTGGTCAAGGGAAAGTTACGTTTTATTAATTATAAAAATTTTACAAAAAAATGAAAAATTTGAGCAGGGGTTCCCCGGCGCCCGAGGGCCAAGTTATTTTATTTATGACAAAGAAAAAAAATTCCAAAAATAAAAAACTTTTGCAAATGGTCCCCTGTGCCCGAGTGCTATGTTATACAAACAATAGTTTTGTGATTTAAAAAAATTAAAAATTTGACTAGAGGTTAACTGGGACCCGAGTGCCAAGTGATTTTGATAATAATGAAAAAAATTAAAAATGTGTACAAAAGGGTCCCCAACGCAAAGACCAAATTGCATTAATTATAATGCAATATATAACAAAACAAAAAGAAATTTGAACAGAGGTTTCCCAGCCCTCGAGGGCCAAGTGATTTCAATCAAAATGAAATAATTTGAAAATTATTAAATATTTGTGCAAAAGGTCCTGGTGCCCACAAAATAAGTGATATAAAGAATTGTTTTGTAAATTTCAAAAGATTAAAAATTTGAGTAGAGTTTACCTGGGGCCCGAGGGAAAAGTGTTTTTAATTATAATGAAAAATATTGAAAAAAATTAAAAATGTGTGCAAAAGGGTCCCCAGCGCTGAAGCCAAATTGCTTCAATTATTATGAAATACTTTACAAATGAAAAAAAAAATTAGAGCAGAGGTTCCCCTCGACATAGGGCCAAGTCATTTTAGTTATGGTAAAATAAATTAATAATTGAACAATTTGAGCAGAGGTCTACCGGTGGTCAAGGAAAAGTTTTATTTTATTTATCATGAAAATTATTCAAAAAATTAAAAATTTGAGCAGGGGTTCCCCGGCGCCCGAGGGCCAAGTTATTTTACTTATAACAAAAAAAAAAATTTCCAAGAATTAAAAGGGGTCCCCAGCACCGAGGACAAAATGCTTTAATTATTATGAAATACATTACACAAGAAGAAAAATTGAGCAGAGGTTTCCCAGCCCTCGAGGGCCAAGTGATTTTAATCATTATTAAATAAATTGAAAATTATTTAAAACGTGTGCAGAGGGTCCCAAGCGCCAAAGAACTATTGGATATAAAAAATTGAATAATAAATTGAAAATACTAAAAATTTCAGGAGAAATACTACAGTAATGGAAATTTTAAGTGACTTTCATTGCAAAGAATATTTTGAAAATCAAAAATTAAGCAGAGGTGGTGGTCAAGGGAAAGTTATATTTTATTTATTATGAAAAGTGTTCAAAAAATTAAAAATTTGAGCAGGGGTTCCCCGGTGCCCGAGGGCCAAGTTATTTTATTTATGTCAAAGAAAAAAAATTCCAAAAATAAAAAACTTTTGCAAATGGTCCCCTGTGCCCGAGTGCTATGTTATACAAACAATAGTTTTGTGATTTAAAAAAATTAAAAATTTGAGCAGAGGTTAACTGGGACCCGAGTGCCAAGTGATTTTAATAATAATGAAAAAAATTAAAAATGTGTACAAAAGGGTCCCCAACGCAAAGACCAAATTGCATTAATTATAATGCAATATATAACAAAACAAAAAGAAATTTGAACAGAGGTTTCCCAGCCCTCGAGGGCCAAGTGATTTCAATCAAAATGAAATAATTTGAAAATTATTCAATATTTGTGCAATGGGTCCTGGTGCCCACAAAATAAGTGATATAAAGAATTGTTTTGTAAATTTCAAATGATTAAAAATTTGAGTAGAGTTTACCTGGGGCTCGAGGGAAAAGTGTTTTTAATTATGATGAAAAAAATTGAAAAAAATTAAAAAAGTGTGCAAAAGGGTCCCCATCGCTGAAGCCAAATTGCTTTAATTATTATGAAATACATTACAAAAGAAAAAAAATTGAGCAGAGGTTTCCCAGCCCTCGAGGGCCAAGTGATTTTAATCATTATTAAAGTATTGAAAATTATTAAAAACGCGTGTGCAGAGGGTCCCAAGCGCCAAAGAACTATTGGATATAAAAAATTGAATACCTAAGAAATTTAAAATATTAAAAATTTCAGGAGAAATACTACAGTAATGGAAAATTAAGTGACTTTAATCATTGCACAGAATATTTTGAAAATCAAAAATTTAAGCAGAGGTCTCCCGGTGGTCAAGGGAAAGTTACGTTTTATTAATTATAATAATTTTACAAAAAAATGAAAAATTTGAGCAGGGGTTCCCCGGCGCCCGAGGGCCAAGTTATTTTATTTATGACAAAGAAAAAAAATTCCAAAAATAAAAAACTTTTGCAAATGGTCCCCTGTGCCCGAGTGCTATGTTATGCAAACAATAGTTTTGTGATTTAAAAAAATTAAAAATTTGACTAGAGGTTACCTGGTACCCGAGGGAAAATTGTTTTTAATAATAATGGAAAAAATCGAAAAAAATTAAAAATTTGTGCAAAAGGGTTCCCAGCGCTGAAGCCAAATTGCTTTAATTATTATGAAATACATTACAAATGAAAAAAAAATTAGAGCAGACGTTCCCCACGACAAAGAGCCAAGTCATTTTGGTTATGGTAAAATAATTTAAAAATTGAACAATTTGAGTAGAGGTCTATCGGTGGTCAAGGAAAAGTTTTATTTTATTTATCATGAAAATTATTCAAAAAATTAAAAATTTGAGCAGGGGTTCCCCGGCGCCCGAGGGCCAAGTTATTTTACTTATAACAAAAAAAAAAATTTCCAAGAATTAAAAGGGGTCCCCAGCACCGAGGACAAAATGCTTTAATTATTATGAAATACATTACAAAAGAAGAAAAATTGAGCAGAGGTTTCCCAGCCCTCGAGGGCCAAGTGATTTTAATCATTATTAAATAAATTGAAAATTATTTAAAACGTGTGCAGAGGGTCCCAAGCGCCAAAGAACTATTGGATATAAAAAATTGAATAATAAATTGAAAATACTAAAAATTTCAGGAGAAATACTACAGTAATGGAAATTTTAAGTGACTTTCATTGCAAAGAATATTTTGAAAATCAAAAATTAAGCAGAGGTGGTGGTCAAGGGAAAGTTATATTTTATTTATTATGAAAAGTGTTCAAAAAATTAAAAATTTGAGCAGGGGTTCCCCGGTGCCCGAGGGCCAAGTTATTTTATTTATGTCAAAGAAAAAAAATTCCAAAAATAAAAAACTTTTGCAAATGGTCCCCTGTGCCCGAGTGCTATGTTATACAAACAATAGTTTTGTGATTTAAAAAAATTAAAAATTTGAGCAGAGGTTAACTGGGACCCGAGTGCCAAGTGATTTTAATAATAATGAAAAAAATTAAAAATGTGTACAAAAGGGTCCCCAACGCAAAGACCAAATTGCATTAATTATAATGCAATATATAACAAAACAAAAAGAAATTTGAACAGAGGTTTCCCAGCCCTCGAGGGCCAAGTGATTTCAATCAAAATGAAATAATTTGAAAATTATTCAATATTTGTGCAATGGGTCCTGGTGCCCACAAAATAAGTGATATAAAGAATTGTTTTGTAAATTTCAAATGATTAAAAATTTGAGTAGAGTTTACCTGGGGCTCGAGGGAAAAGTGTTTTTAATTATGATGAAAAAAATTGAAAAAAATTAAAAAAGTGTGCAAAAGGGTCCCCATCGCTGAAGCCAAATTGCTTTAATTATTATGAAATACATTACAAAAGAAAAAAAATTGAGCAGAGGTTTCCCAGCCCTCGAGGGCCAAGTGATTTTAATCATTATTAAAGTATTGAAAATTATTAAAAACGCGTGTGCAGAGGGTCCCAAGCGCCAAAGAACTATTGGATATAAAAAATTGAATACCTAAGAAATTTAAAATATTAAAAATTTCAGGAGAAATACTACAGTAATGGAAAATTAAGTGACTTTAATCATTGCACAGAATATTTTGAAAATCAAAAATTTAAGCAGAGGTCTCCCGGTGGTCAAGGGAAAGTTACGTTTTATTAATTATAATAATTTTACAAAAAAATGAAAAATTTGAGCAGGGGTTCCCCGGCGCCCGAGGGCCAAGTTATTTTATTTATGACAAAGAAAAAAAATTCCAAAAATAAAAAACTTTTGCAAATGGTCCCCTGTGCCCGAGTGCTATGTTATGCAAACAATAGTTTTGTGATTTAAAAAAATTAAAAATTTGACTAGAGGTTACCTGGTACCCGAGGGAAAAGTGTTTTTAATAATAATGGAAAAAATCGAAAAAAAATTAAAAATTTGTGCAAAAGGGTTCCCAGCGCTGAAGCCAAATTGCTTTAATCATTATGAAATACATTACAAATGAAAAAAAAATTAGAGCAGACGTTCCCCACGACAAAGAGCCAAGTCATTTTGGTTATGGTAAAATAATTTAAAAATTGAACAATTTGAGCAGAGGTCTATCGGTGGTCAAGGGAAAGTTATATTCTATTTATTATGAAAAGTGTTCAAAAAATTAAAAATTTGAGCAGGGGTTAACTGGGACCCGAGTGCCAAGTGATTTTAATAATAATGAAAAAAATTAAAAATGTGTACAAAAGGGTCCCCAGCGCAAAGATCAAATTGCATTAATTATAATGCAATATATAACAAAACAAAAAGAAATTTGAACAGAGGTTTTCCAGCCCTCGAGGGCCAAGTGACTTCAATCAAAATGAAATAATTTGAAAATTATTAAATATTTGTGCAAAGGGTCCTGGTGCCCACAAAATAAGTGATTTAAAGAATTGTTTTGTAAATTTCAAATGATTAAAAATTAGAGTAGAGTTTAACTGGGGCCCGAGGGAAAAGTGTTTTTAATTATAATGAAAAAAATTGAAAAAAATTAAAAATGTGTGCAAAAGGGTCCCCAGCGCTGAAGCCAAATTGCTTTAATTATTATGAAATACATTACAAATGAAAAAAAAATTAGAGCAGAGGTTCCCCTCGACAAACGGCCAAGTCATTTTAGTTATGGTAAAATAATTTAATAATTGAACAATTTGAGCAGAGGTCTACCGGTGGTCAAGGAAAAGTTTTATTTTATTTATCATGAAAATTATTCAAAAAATTAAAAATTTGAGTAGGGGTTCCCCGGCGCCCGAGGGCCAAGTCATTTTACTTATAACAAAAAAAAAAATTTCCAAGAATTAAAAGGGGTCTTCAGCGCCGAGGACAAATTGCTTTAATTATTATGAAATACATTACAAAAGAAGAAAAATTGAGCAGAGGTTTCCCAGCCCTCGAGGGCCAAGTGATTTTAATCATTATTAAATAAATTGAAAATTATTTAAAACGTGTGCAGAGGGTCCCAAGCGCCAAAGAACTATTGGATATAAAAAATTGAATAATAAATTGAAAATACTAAAAATTTCAGGAGAAATACTACAGTAATGGAAATTTTAAGTGACTTTCATTGCAAAGAATATTTTGAAAATCAAAAATAAAGCAGAGGTGGTGGTCAAGGGAAAGTTATATTTTATTTATTATGAAAAGTGTTCAAAAAATTAAAAATGTGTGCAAAAGGGTCCCCAGCGCTGAAGCCAAATTGCTTTAATTATTATGAAATACATTACAAAAGAAAAAAAATTGAGCAGAGGTTTCCCAGCCCTCGAGGGCCAAGTGATTTTAATCATTATTAAAGTATTGAAAATTATTAAAAACGCGTGTGCAGAGGGTCCCAAGTGCCAAAGAACTATTGGATATAAAAAATTGAATAAGACATTTAAAATATTAAAAATTTCAGGAGAAATACTACAGAAATGGAAAATTAAGTGACTTTAATCATTGCACAGAATATTTTGAAAATCAAAAATTTAAGCAGAGGTCTGCCGGTGGTCAAGGGAAAGTTACGTTTTATTAATTATAAAAATTTTACAAAAAAATTAAAAATTTGAGCAGGGGTTCCCCAGCGCCCGAGGGCCAAGTTATTTTATTTATTACAAAGAAAAAAAATTCCAAAAATAAAAAACTTTTGCAAGTGGTCCCCTGTGCCCGAGTGCTATGTTATACAAACAATAGTTTTGTGATTTAAAAAAATTAAAAATTTGACTAGAGGTTAACTGGGACCCGAGTGCCAAGTGATTTTAATAATAATGAAAAAAATTAAAAATGTGTACAAAAGGGTGCCCAGCGTAAAGATCAAATCGCATTAATTATAATGCAATATATAACAAAACAAAAAGAAATCTGAACAGAGGTTTCCCAGCCCTCGAGGGCCAAGTGATTTCAGTCAAAATGAAATAATTTGAAAATTATAAAATATTTGTGCAACGGGTTCTGGTGCCCACAAAATAAGTGATATAAAGAATTTTTTTGTAAATTTCAAATGATTAAAATTTGAGTAGAGTTTACCTGGGGCCCGAGGGAAAAGTGTTTTTAATTATAATGAAAAAAATTGAAAAAAATTAAAAATGTGTGCAAAAGGGTCCCCAGCGCTGAAGCCAAATTGCTTTAATTATTATGAAATACATTACAAATGAAAAAAAAATTAGAGCAGAGGTTCCCCTCGACAAAGGGCCAAGTCATTTTAGTTATGGTAAAATAATTTAATAATTGAACAATTTGAGCAGAGGTCTACCGGTGGTCAAGGAAAAGTTTTATTTTATTTATCATGAAAATTATTCAAAAAATTAAAAATTTGAGCAGGGGTTCCCCGGCGTCCGAGGGCCAAGTTATTTTACTTATAACAAAAAAAAAAATTTCCAAGAATTAAAAGGGGTCTTCAGCGCCGAAGACAAATTGCTTTAATTATTATGAAATACATTACAAAAGAAGAAAAATTGAGCAGAGGTTTCCCAGCCCTCGAGGGCCAAGTGATTTTAATCATTATTAAAATATTGAAAATTATTAAAAACACGTGTGCAGTGGGTCCCAAGCGCCAAAGAACTATTGGATATAAAAAATTGAATAAGAAATTTAAAATATTAAAAATTTCAGGAGAAATACTACAGTAATGGAAAATTAATTGACTTTAATCATTGCACAGAATATTTTGAAAATCAAAAATTTAAGCAGAGGTCTCCCGGTGGTCAAGGGAAAGTTACGTTTTATTAATTATAAAAATTTTACAAAAAAATGAAAAATTTGAGCAGGGGTTCCCCGGCGCCCGAGGGCCAAGTTATTTTATATATGACAAAGAAAAAAAATTCCAAAAATAAAAAACTTTTGCAAGTGGTCCCCTGTGCCCGAGTGCTATGTTATACAAACAATAGTTTTGTGATTTAAAAAAATTAAAAATTTGAGCAGAGGTTAACTGGGACCCGAGTGCCAAGTGATTTTAATAATAATGAAAAAAATTAAAAATGTGTACAAAAGGGTCCCCAACGCAAAGACCAAATTGCATTAATTATAATGCAATATATAACAAAACAAAAAGAAATTTGAACAGAGGTTTCCGAGCCCTCGAGGGCCAAGTGATTTCAATCAAAATGAAATAATTTGAAAATTATTCAATATTTGTGCAATGGGTCCTGGTGCCCACAAAATAAGTGATATAAAGAATTGTTTTGTAAATTTCAAATGATTAAAAATTTGAGTAGAGTTTACCTGGGGCTCGAGGGAAAAGTGTTTTTAATTATAATGAAAAAAATTGAAAAAAATTAAAAAAGTGTGCAAAAGGGTCCCCATCGCTGAAGCCAAATTGCTTTAATTATTATGAAATACATTACAAAAGAAGAAAAATTGAGCAGATGTTTCCCAGCCCTCGAGGGCCAAGTGATTTTAATCATTATTAAAGTATTGAAAATTATTAAAAACGCGTGTGCAGAGGGTCCCAAGCGCCAAAGAACTATTGGATATAAAAAATTGAATAAGGTATTTAAAATATTAAAAATTTCAGGAGAAATACTACAGTAATGGAAAATTAAGTGACTTTAATCATTGCACAGAATATTTTGAAAATCAAAAATTTAAGCAGAGGTCTCCCGGTGGTCAAGGGAAAGTTACGTTTTATTAATTATAATAATTTTACAAAAAAATGAAAAATTTGAGCAGGGGTTCCCCGGTGCCCGAGGGCCAAGTTATTTTATTTATGACAAAGAAAAAAAATTCCAAAAATAAAAAACTTTTGCAAATGGTCCCCTGTGCCCGAGTGCTATGTTATGCAAACAATAGTTTTGTGATTTAAAAAAATTAAAAATTTGACTAGAGGTTACCTGGTGCCCGAGGGAAAAGTGTTTTTAATAATAATGGAAAAAATCGAAAAAAAT